>OZ026844.1:29497325-30697325 GCA_964023205.1 Lutraria lutraria | reverse complement strand
GAAAGTGTTTCTTGTTGATTAAGTAAGTTGGGTCGCTTTATTCGTCCTAATACTGACATGAGTTAAATAGTATTTGTGGCACCATCCTTATAAGTAACAAAATTATGAATGAATTTCACAACAAATCCTCACTTAGCATAATATTGTTTTTATTCAGTTTGAGTCGCACTTTACACAGTGTGTCATTCGTAACTACTCGGGCATTTCCGTAACTGAGAAATACGCATTTTCTTTAGACAAACGCCGAGGAGTTCCGACTACCCGAGATACTTCAATTTATTTACTACACATTTTGAACCGAACTCCTCACACCGGTTACACTTTGCTAATATAACTAATGTACTGATCAAGGGAGGTAACTGCTGCGGGGAGTTTGATTTTGAACATTATTAAGAGTTATTGACCTTGTTAAAAATAGAAAACATATCAATTTCTGAATAAACTGCATGGTAACCTATATTATTCTTTGTCAGTTTAGATCGATATTGTGTTTTTTGGATCTTTTTACCGTGAGCTTTTATTGTAATGGATCTTCTTTTTATTTATAATATTCGAAAAATTGGTTACTATCATTGACTTCAGTGCAATTAAAGGGACAATAGCTTAAAGGATTTTTATCGTTTTTTTTTAAGATCTCACGGTAAATCATTTTCTATCATAGAAACCTATAAAAATGATAAAGTTTTTAAAAATCTGCCTACTCCCTTTCAATAATTTTTTGGCATTATGGGTATATAGCATTAAAGGGGGGTTTTATAAGTCACACTCTGTGTAAAATAAACAAGTTTAAACTCAACATACTACATTTGTCATTAAATTCATTTCATGTAATGATATCAATGTGACATTGTACTGTGGTGAATGGTCAGTGTCGTCTCTTTTTTTATAAAAAAAACGGGCATGACAGAATGTAAATCTAGTCCAAAAGCATAGGTATGAAATGCATTTTTTGCCTATTCCAAGTTTATTACTGACCGAGTAGATTCTATTTGATATTCAATAATGACTGGATACTCAATTATCAAATTATAACGTGTAACATTGCGGTACATTTATATTATGAGTATATAGTGTGTGTTATATATGAACAATAAAATGTCCATTTATGCAGTTTCTTGTATGTTATTTCATATTTATATAAATTAACTTTTATGCATTAATAAATTATAATCGTTATTTTGAAAATCGTTTGTATTTTGTTCATATATTAGTTAATTACCCTTTTGTCTTCGAAATCAAAATTGATCACAAAGACCATTCCCTTGCGAGACCTACTTTAAGTATGTATAAAAAAACTCCTTTTACAAACATTTTCAGCTCTAAATATCGACTACCGGGTATTAAAATATTTATGCAAATTTTCATTTAAAGACATTTGCTACTGTAACAGTTTGCTACGATTTTCACATGGATCAGAACATAGGCAGAATGAAAACTGTTCAACAGATTTTTTAACTTGCATAATCGTAGCATGTATGCCATATAATAACAGAACATTAAGCGAAAACAATGGGAGTCATTAATCTCGTTTTTTAGTTATCTGTCCTTGAATTTGATTTATTTTGAATATTTTAGGTCATTGAAAGATACCAAAGTCAAGATTTCCACTGGTTTCTGTTCATGCCAACTTCTTGTCAGTAATGTTGCAACCATGTACATGTACTAACAACGCTTTGGGAGAAAATCAAAAGACAGATTTGTCGTAAAACCTTGACAAAAGGAAACTTACTCTAAAGCTGTCATTTCTGGAAATTTAATAAAGCCAAAAATAACCATACCATACCAAATCTGTCCTCGTCACATATTTCCATCGATGTCAACTAGTTGTCTGTAATGCATGGACACATCAGCTTGTCGAAGGAAAATGGCGGCGACAAGCGTTGCTCGGGAGTGTGTTAAAAATCGATATTCGATTGAATAATCGATTAGTTTGATTGACAAGCGGCGACTGGCCAATTGGTCCCAGATATACTTCGCTCAAAAGATGACAAAAACTTAATGATCCCAAGTTGGCAAACAAAATTAGTTCAAAGGTCTTTGGCCGTTGTTGGTGCGAAATGTTGGAATGACTTTCCTAGTTATTTGAAGAACATCGATTCCGAATCAAACTTTAGGGGAAAAAATTTAAAACTCATTTGTTTGCACAGTTTTATGAACAGTAAGCGTATATCGATTGACTGTGATATTGTCTCATCAGATGGTTATTTGTAATGATATACAATTGTTATGTATAGCTATGCTTTAATCTAATACTTTAAATCCTGATTCGCAACAGAAAATTGTAGTATTTTTGCGATATAGACATACATTTTATTTGCATCCAAAAAAGAAATTAGGCCATCAAAATCTTCACGAGCATTGAATTGCAATTTAGATTAAACAAACTATATTAACAATCATCAACAATCAGAATCGGTTTCATGGATATCTCAATACTAACGCCTTTCAGTTATATACGGCGTACGGCGGCCGTTCACCTACCCTGTTTCCCTGGACTGTATATTCTAACCAGTACTAAATTACCCATCCACAAGGCGACGGCAACGTCTCCACATATAGACGAAAAACAAAAGGTGTAGTACAATGAAATGAACGCTTGTTGGCGGATAACTGACTTTTATTCATAGACTCACACAGTTAACTACAGATAACTCTGGAGTGCATTCATACATGATACAAGAAGACAATACAAGTTGTGTCCCTTACATATCATATCAACAAATGTCTTTCGTATTTCCAGACCTGTAGTGTGTTGTATTATAGTATCCATGGTACAAAATGTATTTCTATATTAAAAGTTTACCTAATATTTGCCTAAGTATGGGCATGTCACCAAGTTCTTGTTAATGTACAATATTAAATGGTTTGAAAAGAATCATATTCAACTACCTGGGACGCGCGCAGTGCTCAACGAAAAACTTTTTTCTCTATATGTTATTGTCATCTTAAAAAGAACGTCTGATTTGTTTAAATAAAGCTATGGTAACGTAATATTCACTTTAAATACCAACGCATTTTTTTTAATTTACAAAAAAAATGTACTTTTAACCTTTACGGTTACATCTTTTGGACGACAGAATTCCAAGATTACGTGTGACTAATATTCATGTATCTGAAAATTTATAACATTACATTATATATAGAGAGAGAGACAGATCTGTGGCAATTGTCGGTCCGAAATGGTGGAACAATCTTCTAATTTGTCTGAAAAACATTGAGACAAAAGAACCGTTTCAAGGCACAACTGAAGACACACTGGCGTACTTGTTTCGTGAATTCTATAATGAATAGCTAGTCCATATAGACGATAAAAATGATATTTTTAAAGTTACAGTTGATGAAATATTATAACTTCCTATTCTCCATATAAAAGGCTGTTCATTTTTTTTGCTAACGTTATTATTTTTGTAAAGCGCAATAGCCTGAGAATATTATATAATTTTTGCGCTATATAAATGTCATGTATTTGTATTTATTTATACCCTCGGTTTTATTGTTAATGCATAAAGAGCCATTTTATTAAACAAGGCTGCATAATTTCACGGTCGATGCATGCATTTATTATATTTATTTCTTCTTTATTTCTTCGGATTTAACGCCATTTTCAATTATATCGTGGCGGGTAGTTATCATAACCAACTTCCTTGGATTTCATTTAGGCCTTAACCAATACTAACAACATTCTATCAGCAAGTTACTACAATACTACCCCACATAATTCAGAGGTGGATGGATGCAATATTACAGTCAAATTTGTCACAGACAGTGTGTGATGGTCAGATTCCGGATAACTTTTGATAGTTAAAATACGATAATCTTCGTTATTCTCCACAGCATCGGCTACATTGCATCTTGCAAACGTTGTTATACAGAATGAAATACGATTTCGTAAGCAGTGATCAATCAAATATCGAAATTATTTCATACTACCAGTCACATTCGCTCTGCAGTAAACGAACGGTGAATATTGAGTTTTAAACCGTACTTCGGATATTTTATAATTCTCACGACAAGCTACTCTCACGGTGAGCGCCGGTATATTTTTTATTTGGTGTGGAATGACAAGAATTTCGTGTAAATAAATGGCATTTTCTTTACGTTTGAAATGAAAAATGCCACATTGGAGGCCTGGATGTCTCCGAGGTTCGGTCCATGATAGAGGTAAGATAACGTTTTATGTCAATTATATGTCAGTGTTGGAACATCGGTGCCTCCCTGGACAGGTGTTCAATTTTGTCAGAACATTGTCGTTTAGTAAATTTGTTCCATTAGATTTGTATTATAATTCTTTTATTACGTTTTACATTTACATATACAAACAATGAAAGGACGAATTTCGAAGCTATAAAGGAAATATTGTCACGCTTGCAATAAATGAATAATCAATTCAGTATTTCACCATTTGACTGGAATGTCAAACTTTATGATTATCTTAGTATTTGTCTCTTTTAATATAGTAATAATACTGTCAACCTCTCTTATGAGTGTACTTTTAAACATGTTTGTCCTCTGAATTAAATCAGAATTTGTAGATCTTTCAGTTGGGAATATTTTTCATGCATTTAAATGATTTAAATATCATACTACACATTTATTATTCAAATCTGTCTTTTAAATTAAAGTTTTACTTTGACCTTGAGAAAATCAACGAGATCTGCTCTTTTAGTTTTAGCTTACATGCTAATTCTTACCAGTACTTCTACACTTCGGATGTTCCATGTTTTATTATAGCTCTCATCATGTCAGACTCAGAGCCCATCAAACATGTTACTATTGCAAATTAGGGGAGACAAATTACTGATCTGACCAGGGAGTCCATGGCACAAGAGTTTTGGAATTTCTGTCATTCAAGATTTCTGTAAAATTTGCAGGTCACTGTCAAACAAAAATAAGTGAAGTGGTTATTGATTCTAATAAAAGACTGGACCGACCCCAGTATTAGAGTAGTTAAGGTCGCTGACTTCAAAACGCTGTAACCTCTCACTGATAGAGGGTCATGGGTTCAAGCCCAGCTGCCGACCATATCTCTTTATATGTAAGAAATTAGGCAGTCTGTGGTAGTCTAGTACTGGTTCAACCCCGGAGTGAACTGTCCTCCTCATATGACTCAGACTGACTGAATGTTGAAAAAGGGCGTAAAACTCAAACAATAATAAAAGACAGCGCAAAACTTCAGTCATTTAAGGGCCAATATAGTCAAGTGGTTATGGTATCTGACTAGTTACTACTAGATTTTCACTGAGCACTGTAAGTCAAAATCCCATCTGCATTGTTCAGACAAATTTCACATGTAATATTATGTCTGGAAGCTGTCTTGCTGCAAATGACTGTGACAGTTGCAGCATCAAACCCCAGTGAAACATATTTACCGGTAGTCATTTGTTGGATGAACTGAAGTACTTAACTAATTAAGCGGCACCATTGAGCAGTTGACTACAAACGCAAAGAATACAAATGTACTTGCCCACATCAAAACAGTCAAGTCCTCTGAAGAGTTAGCAACTGCTGAATGAAACCAGTCAGGGAGATGTCAGGTCAAAAAGAGAGCATGACATTGTCCTCCACTGCTCCAACACAGCTGAATCGAATTAAAATACTAATTAAGACCAAAATTTAATCTCAGATATTGCTCTTCAAATGTCTAAGTGACTCATGATGATCTTGCGACAAAATGTTTGATAGCAGTAAATGGAAGCTGATAATGTAGTGCTCTACATGTACCTCAATTCTCTAGCATGAGACTTAATTGGCTGGAGCCTTAGGGATGAAAGTAACTGTTCTTCAATCATTCTTTAAGTGAACTATGGTGGTTGTGTTCTCTTTGTGCTTGTTATATACTGGTAGTTTATGACTACCAGCAACATACTGATGTTGTACCAGTTGATTACTTAACCCATCAAATAAAGTCATCTTTTCTTTATATAAAATTTCAAAGTAGTGATGCTTGAAGGACATAATTCCCTACTGTATGTTCATTTATTTTAGTTGGGCTCAATTTTTGTGGTTTTTACTAAAATGGCTATTTCTTGCAATGGGGATATAAATTTGTGGATTTTGAATCTCTACATTTAAATTTGTAGGATTTGACTTTGTGGATGAACTGACCCACAAGATCCACGAAATTAAATCTCCAACAAAAATTAATGATTCCACTGTATGTAATTAAAACTAAGAGATTAGAGATATTAATCAGACTCATCAAAGTAGTGAAAGTACTCATGGAAACTGAACTTACATAGACTTGCACTGCAACATGGAACGGGAACCAGTTTAAATATCGCAGGGCAAATGTAGAAAAATGTAGTACTTTGATCTGCATCAAAATTCATGCTTGCAACGGCTATGGAATGCTGAACTATCATTCAGTTTCCAAAAGTTCTAATGTGTAGTTTGTACAAGTACAGTGGTTTTTTTTCTATGAATATGAAAAAGCACTGTCTGTGTCAGATAGTTCTTCAATGAATTTTCAAAAAATAAATTAGGTGTAAAAAATGTTTATTTCTAGTTGCCCAACCTACCCTATGTCATCTATTTTCTATTAGGCTCAAGGAATGGTACTGCCCCTTTCTCACTTTTTTACCTTTCTGCACTCTTTCAAAAACAATAAAAAAATCACCCTCTTACTTACCCTTTTTTGGATCCATGAGCATGAAACAGAAAAAAATGTTTACACATAGTTGAGAAGGTTTCTGAGAAATTCTTATTCTTTATAGTCCAGGGTTTTTTCAGTATTTTGGGAACATGACCTATACCCTTGGGATTGGGAATTTCCGTAGTGTTTTGTTAAAAATTGGGAAAATATGTGTGACTCCCAATTTTGCAGTATTTAAATGTACACACACAATCACTGTCCACAATAGGAACTTTCAATCATAACATGTCTATTACAGCCCAATATCGGCTATAAAATTAGCCCAAAAAAAATCCCTGTACAAATGTAGTCATAAAGCTGATTAATACTGTTCATGCCATCAAGCCTGCGTAAGTTCTGTCTTTGATTTTATCTATTATATTAAGTATTTTACAACCTTGTTGCAGAAGAAGAATGTATAGTGTCCAATTTAGTTCAGTTGATACAGGGATTTTTGGGGGGTGATTTTATTGCTGATATTCAGTTATATTCCCAATGGAAAATAGTATCTTTTTTTCCCAATTCACAGACAAAAAATCCCAATCAAACCAAAAAAAAAATTTAAATGATTTTATAAGTTCATTAACATCACTATTGGAAGTAAATACCTTATTGAACATTGCAAAAATTGTAGTTATACATTTTTCCCAATTTCGATTAAAACACCGCGAAAATTCCAATCCCAAGGGTATGGGTCATATACCCAAAATACTGAGAAAAAAACCTGTGATATTATAAGTTGTTGTTACAAAAGTATGAAGCCATCGTTTTAACTACATAGCCATCCCTCTTATTTTACTTTCTATGTTACTAGAACATGGCTGAGGAAATATTGATTATGTGTGTATGATATTTGATAGATTTGATAGATTCCATTTTGTCTCAATTTTCATATCATCATCAGTCACTTTAAGCGTGTAGCAGTTTTGTGCAGCCATTGATCCACATTGATTAAAATTTTCCAGTTACAAAACAATCACCTTAGTCTAGATATTAATTAATAATTTCTAATTCTCTCAGTTATTTTAGATTAATTCTTAGATTGATATCTCGCTGACAACTTGGCATTCCGATTGTATATTGCTGTATGCCAGTCGATGATGCCCCCCCCCCCCCTATCCCCTATATTAACCAGTTATGATTCACTTTAGATAAGAATTGTCTGCAAGTTGTCTTTGCATATATACAGTACAACCTCTTCAGAGTGACCCTCTCTTGGTCAAAAAACCTCACTTCAACAATAGCATGATTTTTCCCCACTGCACAATTTAACTATTAATTTAACCTCTCTATAAAGCAACAACTTCTCAAGAACAACAGTTACTGTCAAAATCATTTTGCTACTCTCGAAGAGTGTCGCTTTAGAGAGGTACACTGTAGTATGATCTGTTGTATTAATGATATGGTAATATGGACTTACACATGGCAGACCTCTCTCTCTTAGGACTGTAACTTGGCTGAATGTTCTATCTTGAGTACCAGAACATTGATTTTGTATCCTCAATTCATTGTATTGGAAATGGAACTTTTGGTTAAGTATTGTAAAGTGACATGATGCTCACATCCTGAGCTCATCATTGTCATATTTATACCTCCAATTTAAGCTCTAAATTTCAATAACTACATGTACTGACTAGATTGATTATTGTTCAAGACTTATATAATATTACTTACTAGTGTAGGTGCTCACCCTACTTCCTTATCCAATCAGTGAGTGAGAAGGTTTGTTAAAAATTGTTGGCTTTCCATGGGTTTTTTTTAGGGGAGCTAATTTTTTAGCTGAAGTTCGGTCATATTCCCAATTGAAAAAAAGTATATTTTTTCCCAATTCACAGACAAAAATTCTCAATTGAAACTGAAAAAAAAAGCAAAAGAAAAAACTCTAACATTTTTGAAAACAGATCTTTCACTGTAATAAACTTTTAATGGTTGAAAGTACCCATAATGGACAGTGATTGTTTGTGTTCATTTAAACATTGCAAAATTGCACTCACGCATTAACAAAACACTGCTGAAAAATTCCTAATCCCAAGGGTATGGGTCATGTAAAAAAAATGTGCTTTCTTTTGGAAAATATAGAATTTTTTCTAACTTAGTTTAGAAGAATGATTTACTACATTCTGTGCATGCAGAGCACTAACACAGAATGCATATATTACTTTGGGTTCTTCATAATAGAAAAGCTATAGTGGCTACTGCTCTTTTATGCACTCTAACCTATACATACATGTTATGCACTCACTGACATGATAAGAAGATATGAACTTGGTATTTCTGTCTAGTTTCTGTTAAACATGACATAATGTGACATAACTTTCTTGATTATACAAAAGCAGAAGAAATATGAAATATTTATGGTTTTAAGTTCACTATTAATGTGTCATCGCGACAAATTTTCAAATATATCAATTTTGTTACAAAAGCATGCAGTATCGGTATTCAACATCAAGGCCATTAAGTACTTTAATCTGAAGATGATGCACACTTAATTGGAGCACATAATTCAGTTGGCAAATAAGTTCTACTCATTTTGTCAGTAATTTTCTTTCCAATATTCCTAGAGATATAATTTACAAAAATTTAAATCATTATCTCAGATACAGTGGGCGAACTTGAAAAATGTGCCATTTGAGGAAATTTGATGTGACACCAGATAGAGTTGTGATTGTGCAGTATAAAGTACAATTTACATCTATTAAATTATATGTTGTTTAACTGACTGTGCTATGGTAATCGTAAAGCTGCCCCGGAGAGAGTGGAGAGAATTTACATGAGTATCGGGCAATATATCCCTATTCTAATTTCAAATAATTTTTTTATTCTTTTATTGTGCCCGGTATAAAGCACCAATACTCACCTCACCCGTTTCTTGTGATTTTCCAAAAATAGAACTGGGCTCGGTTTATGGGATGGGACACTGAAAAAGCATGAAAAATCCAGCATGTTATCACCAGACTACTGATCCATCCCTGGGACTCCCTGAGTACACCTTACAGCATTGAACTGTCGGGATACATAATTACATGTCAGTCGAGAGATTTGATTGTGCAAATTCAGGATTGAGTCTCATGAATTTTTGTAATGAATTTATGTCCATAAACTATTCCCTGTACACATTATTTACATATTTAACATTCATAAATATGTTGTAGTTTCGAATTATCAATTTCTTCATCTTTTAAAATGTAGAGAAATTCAAGATATAACATAAATATACTGACATGAGTGTGTACAAATACAGTCTAAATATTTATTTATCTTCCCTGTCAGTCTAAATTTATGTTTTTAATTTTAAATTTTATAATATGATGGAACCCCAACTTCCAAGTGTGTAAGAATAATGCTATTTCACAATGATAATACGAAATGATAACTTGGTCTAGCAACCACAGATAAGCCAATATTACCTCTGGAATATGCCAAAAATTAGTGGGTGGTAGTCTTCACCCAGTTATTCTATGCACATCGTAATGAAAATTATATATTTAGAAAGTATATTGAATTATCGTTCCATTGATGGTATTCATGATTATCTTAAAAAAATATTCTCTACACAGGAATAAGTTAAACTCGATTTTTACATGAAATTTCTTATCAGCCAAAAAGATCTAAGCGTGGACGCTACTTTAGAAGGGTTACTGTATTCCAACACATTTCCAAGTATTGGTTGCTAATTGATCATTTGAAAGTGATATTATCCAATCGGAAAAAAGGATGGTCTTCAGTTCGGTGATTTTAATTTTTTCCTGAGATGAAAAATGACGTAGCTATGAATAGTCAAAGTCGAACGAATTTTGTAGACAAACCCCGTAGTTGAGAATGAAATCATTGGTACCCCTAGTTAGATCAAAGTCTAAGCTTTCAAATGAAAGTCGGTCAGCTGACAACCATATATAGGTTAGGTTTACAATGTTTATATATGCATGTATTTGTATACTTTCAGACCCCATACAGTACAGGCCAGCATCTAACGGTTATCCAGGACATTCCTATGAAGATAATTGTAAGTATTACCTCTATATGTGAATTATGATGGCAGGCGGGGAGGCTACCACAATTAAGATAACAACATAATGAATGGTGATCACACAATTATTGTTGTGATAAATTTTCTGATATTATGTAGCTCTGAAACAGTATTCTGTATGTGTATATAATTATGTTTTATTTAGATGCTGTGTCTCACAGTGTCTGTATATCACAGGGGCAGATCCAGGGTTTTGGGGGTTAGTGTAGATGGGGTTTCGACATGCACGTAAAGCCAACAGTCATGGTCATCATACCCCTGCAGTTTAAGAGGGGGTATATTTGAGTTACTCAGTCAGGGGGCCTGTCGGTCCATGGTCCATCAGCATACTATTTCACAAGTTTGTGGAGCAAACTACTTCCACATTCATTAAGTGATTGCAATGAAATTTGATATATGTCTTCACCATGAAGTTGAGATGTGCAAGACACAACTTCCATGCCCAGGGATCCACACATTTCAGAGTTATGTGCATTTGAACTTAAGCGTATAGTGTACAATGGCATTCTTAGTGTCAAAGCGACAGCAAGGTTATTACGGTAGTCACTTAGGTGACAAAGCTCTAGTTTATATTGGTATTAAATTATCACATGAGTCCAAGTTTGTCAGCTCTGACAGAGTGCATGCTTTAGGGACTGTACCCCACCCTTGCCACCCACATGGATCTGTATTAGTGCTTGGTAATTGATGGTTTCTGAAGGTTGTGTCTCTGTTTATTCAATTCTTTCACAATTTAAAAAAATTCTTTGGTGATTCTTTATTTGTATGATTTTCAGGATTTTAAATTTGTCTCTATAGACACACCTGGTATGATAAAAAAAGTTTTTCTCCATTGTACTGACAGAACAGTGTGTGTTTTATAATGAAGTTTTTATGAGTTACATGTTTGTAGATCATTATATGTTTTAGTTAAACTGTACCAAGTAATGAATAATTCATGAGTTTGAAGATCGATAAAAAAAAAACAATTAAAACTTTGATGTTGTATAATTATTTCCTTTGTTGAAAGTAATTATGTAAATACTGTGAAAAAAGTTGTAGGTAAAGTTCAGCATTTATATCTGACACCTGTTAGATTTGAAATCACAAAAATAACAGTACATGTCACTGATTATTAAAATCAATTTACAAATATTCCTGGTTTTCTTTTAAAGGACTAAACCTTTCTTCCTGCCAAATGTAGACTTTTTTCCATTGCACATAATTTTTTCTTGATATTCCTGAATAAAATATATGAAAAAAAGTTGTTGGCTTTAGGGGGGGGGGAATGTCAGTGGAAACCGAGTATTAACAATTTTGGGTTATAATAACATTTGGGTAAACTTAGTTAAATTTATCTTGTAAGTGTAGTGAGGGACGTACAAGTCCATCGCACTAACCGCAGCGAGTGGTCCACAGTCTTGGCCTCAGTGTATCTTGTATCACAGTGTTACAAGCTTATAACACGGGCACACTGTCTGCTTAGTGTAAAAACTCATTTACAGCTCTTGAGATGGAAATAAGCGTTGATGGTTCAAATTTCTGTTTTGACCTAGGGAATTTGATATGGTCATTCATTTACTAGGTGTATATCCTTTGGGTTGTTTTCAATATGAGGTACATATCATATGTTCACATATATATAATTATATATAGCACATGTTTAATTTACCTTGGTTGATGATATTGCAACACTGTATCTATTTAGTTTATTGTACCCAATTGTTGTTTTTCATAACAATTTCGGACCATATATTATAAGTCAGGTGTAACAATTTATGACAGCTTTCATAAATATTCCTTGCTTAAACTGAGATATTTCATGGACTATACAGTGTTGTATAGGTCATGTGTAAGAATTGGTGTCAACCGTATCATGTTGTTGTTGTTGCTATATAAGACGACTATGGCAGTGATATCAAATAGGACATTGATCACAGGGTGCTCAGGTTACATTCATGTATGAATTCATATTTTCTCACAGGTAATAGTAAATTATATATTAAATAGATCCAATTAACAAATTTAACAAATACTTGTTTTTCTGATAATGGTGTACAGTAAACTGCATTGAATTATCAGTTTAGGCAAAATAAGGGAACCTCGTATTGAAATTTTTTTTATGTCTAAATGCTATATTCTTAGTGTTAATTAAATGATTACGGTAAGCGAGACTTACCACTGATGCCTCATTGTGATGACCTTAGCCACTGGTCACTGCTTCCGTACTATGTCGGGCCTGTAAGGGAGTTTATGTGTTAGATGCAATTGATTCATACCTTTCAGTCTTTTTTCTTTGGCAAACTTAGGGCCTATTTCGGCCCCATTCCCCAAGCAGAATAGTATGTATTTTCCTCCAAATTTGAAAAGAAATTCCCCAACCTTTTAAAACTGTGCTTGTTTACTAAGTAATTTATCCCCAAATTGCCTATTTTTGACACAAAATTCCCCCAGAAAAAAGCCCAGGCACCCTTCCCCAAAACCTTAAAAAAAGGACTGCCTTTCTGTTTCTGTTATATCTTGAGTTAACTGTTGTTATTTCATTAGAAAACACACACACACCAGACCTAAGGTATGCACGGTTCTTTAACAGGTGTGTTTTCCTTGATGGATGTTTTATCTTCTTGCATTAATAATTCACGCATGTTTTATGTCTTAATTAAATTATAATTGATTGTTGCTGAAAACAGAAGATTATTAGTGCTACATTTTCATTGATGCCGTGAATTTTTGAAAACTGAACAATAGTTCAGCTTTCCATATGATAGCCGAGTCTCACTCAGCGCACATGAATTTGTATGCGCACCTAAGTACTACGTTATTTATATCCACTATACTATTGCTAAACTGGTTCCTGTTTCATGTTACAGCGCAAGTCTGTGTATAAAAGTTCAGTTTCCATGAGTACTTTCTGTACTTTGATTGTTTAATACTATTCTGTGTTTTATCCTAGTAGCAATGGATGGTGAGTTACTGTATATTTAACCCAGGAGATTTATACACATATATTTTATATTTCATAATTCACCTACTTACATTTTTTACTATTTGTATATTATATATATTATTTATTAATCATTTTTTACTATTATAAATAAGTATACATTTAACAATAAGACTTAACCCCACAGCTAACTTTTTTTTTGAGTGTGCTTAGTAATTACACATTTTTATACGCCTGTTTGAAAATGGGTTGTATTATGGGAACACGCTCGGGGCGGGTTGGTGGGCCATTGGGCATGTGGTGTCAACAAAGGCGTCTGCTCTCTCATTCAAACAGTTTTATTCGGTTCCTCATCAAACTTAATGGAAATGTTTACGGCCATGAGATGTTAGTCAAGTTCGACAACCAGCCCAATCGGCCAAGGCACTTCTGAGTTATGCCTCTTGACACTTTGAAAAATGAATTTTGACGAGCATATTTTGTGACTTGGGACTCTTGTAATATATTGAATGGATACATTTTATATGCATTTGATAATTTTTATGTATTCTATAACCAAATACACTAAATTTAATCATAGTTACATAGTATCATGGTTAAGCAATCCAATTCACATGACTTATTACTTTTGTGTAAGCTGACTTAAGGTCGCAGCTGTGCACTGGATTTGTAACCTGGCGATCTGTGTACGAATCTCAAGTCATGGCAAGTCAGACCCTTGAATTTGCCATCTCTTTGTGGAAGGGTAAATTAGTGCTGTCTGAAATTAAATGCAAAAACATTCATTGTTAGGTGGACTGGTCGCCATATATAAATGAATTGTCACTGAAAAAAAAACAGGTTAAAGCCACTGAAAGAGAAATTGAGCTGACTTAATGTGAGTAAAGGGGGAGAAGTATGGTTGTTATTAATCAATAAATATTATCAGAAGAATTACCAAAATTTATATAGTGGCCTTAATTCAAAGATAATTTTAGGAAACTGAATGATAGTTCAGATTACTCGCTCGGAGCACTTGAAATTGGACGTGAGCCAAAGTACTATGTCTTTGTAATTCAGTTTCCATGAATACTTTCAGTTCTTTGATTTACTCATCAGTGTGGGGGAAAAGGTCTGGGGCGTGTAAGAATCAGTATCAATCTATAAGTCTGTCGGTTTCTCGTGAGAGTCATGGTTAATCATTTGCCATTATTTCATTATTTTGAAGTTTTTCATTAATGAAAATTATATTCTATTAACAAACAAGGCTGGATATTTAGGCTTTCCTTTACTTCTAACTTTGTATTTTATACATGTAAATAATTTCTAACCTTCTTAATTTTATTTGGATTGGATTACTCATCAAAATATCATACACAGTTAAGCTTCATGTACTGATTTATACTAGAATTTTATTGATTATTATGGTATTTTCGTTTCAGAAAAGAAATGAATTAGTTAGCGTTTGTTATATATCATATCAAACTCAATTTCTAAATTGTTACAACTTTTGAGATTTATTTCGTTTTTCAATTACACTAACTTGTTTTTCAATTTGAATTGACGTATATAATTTATTGTATGCATTATTTGATTAAAATCAATACGGATCTGATACATTAATTGTATATTAACATGTTTTTTAATCACATTGTTTACATAGTTTACTTTTTATATGTGTACAAATAATCATTCATGTTATATACATGTAGGTTATATATACATGTATATTATTATGTTCATAGGCAAATATGCCTTTCTGAAAATAAACTATCAAGTATCATGGATATATGCATATTAGTTTCGGCATTTGGAACTAAAAATTCCTAGTATAAAATCCTTGTTTAATAGTGTGCGTTGATCATTTATACTGTTAATATTAAGAGGTGATTTATATGCAGTTTGCTCTTTTATAAAATATATTACATAAATGTCAACATAGCCATTGAGGTTCACAGAAATCACACTACTAATGTATTTCTGATGCACTTTGGTATATTGCATCTGTTAGGTAACTTTAGATATGTGTTAATGCATTTTAGTGTTTCTTTATGATGTAACATAAGACTTCACACTTTTATTGCCTTTCAACAGATGCTATCATCAGATGAATTATTGCAATACATGTATAAGAAGATAGAAAAGTTTGACAAAAATGTCAATTTTTCTATGTTGAGATGTATAATCAGGGCCATTTTTCCTTCGATAACAGTGGCCGAAATTCACCATGCACCATGCCTTAAACTATAAGCAAATACAAATTTCATGGTATATGTATATATATATACATTCCCTGAGTTTAATTGCTATATTTTTGTATATTTAGTGTTATATATGCCACATTTAATACTTTCATGTACAGGTATCATCATTTTACATTACAACATTTTTAGCTCACATGAGCACTTGTGCTCAGGGTGAGCTTTTGTGATCAATTGGTCTTTGTCTGTCGTCCATCATCATGCATTGTGTGACGTCAATCTTTTCTAGAGAACACAATTTTTGTTAGATTTTCACAAAACTTGGTCAGAATGTTCGTATTGACAAATTTTTGATGAGTTAGATAACGGGTCATCTGAGCTAAAAAAAACTAGATCACTAGGGCAAATTGCAGGAAAACCTTAACTTTCTGGATTTCACAGTTTTAATTGGATCTTCACCAAGCCTTGTAAAAATGTTTGTCTTAATGATATGTAGGACATGTTCGAACATGAGTCATCTGGGGTCAGACACTAGGTCACCAGATCAAATCACAGGAAAACTTTGATAACAGACCTCACAACACAGGCTCAAAACAATGTTTTAACAGTCTACAAAGATTGTCATGTGAGCGATATAGAGCCATCATGGCCCTCTTGCTTTTAAATCAGATGGTATATTTTGTTGGACTCTAGCTGTGTTTTTTATACAAATGTCAACACTATAAATGTTATACCGGTAACCTTTTGAAATTACTAATTTAACACTTTAGAAAGTTGACCAAACTTTATGCATGCATCATTAAAAAAACAACTTGTGGTATAATAATGTTCTTATAAATTCAACATGTCTGTATGTATGATGGTTGGTAGATGAATTACAAATGTAACTACCTGCTAAGATGTTATATTATAAAATATGTATCAATTATACGAATGAATGAAAATAATCACATGGTATTAACCAGACTGCATTATTCATCTAGAAAAAAAATTGAACATGGGGTGAAAAAAAGCTAATGAAAAGTATTTGTTACTGTATATCAATGCTTAATTCCATGTAGCACAGAAAGAGAGCACAAAGGAGCTACATGTACACTGACTGTCAGTTTGCGAGGTAGTCCTGTCTATTTATTCATTAATTTGACCAGTTAAACATAAAAATTATTTCAGAAAAAGTTTGTTTATTATATCATTTATCCCCTTCAATAATGTGAGTTTGATTTCCAACCGGACCAAATTTCAAATGTGAGGAAGCTGTCAGGCTTGCTTGAAGATGGTCGGTGGTTCTTACCACAGGAATCTGAAATTTTATCCATACAAAAAAAACATAATCCGAGCCTCATTATAGGCAGCTTCATATATATATAATATAAAAACATATGTATATACAGCGGTCTATATGAATGAGGCTGGGATTATGTTTCTTGGGCCTATTGTTGTTATATGACAGGCCCTCATGAAATTCTGCCCCATTCCCCTCATAAAATAATATACTTTTATCCCCTATTTTTTATCAAAATTCCCTAAAAAAAATTTATTTTTTTTGGCTTAAATGGTTGATATTAAGTTCTTAACCTTTGATTAATTGTATATTAATGTGTAAATACAGCTATTTTAAGCTTAAAATGTTTATTGCAGGGTTATACATGTAAGTGCAGCTAGGGCCCTGTATGGATAAAATTTCCGGTTCCTGTGTTCTAACGAGGTGTAACCCTAGGGTTTTCCTCCACGTATTGCTTACGCCAGAAAGTTACCGAACAACCCTGGCTGTTGGTTTGATGTGTGTGTGAAACTCCTTTTAAAAATTCATTCAGCAATCAAATGTTGGCCAACTGTGAACTGTATAAATTTATTTAGCTAACTAAAATGTAGAATTTGCTGCAGCCAACATTCCTCACATGGTATGTGTCGTATAGATCACAGATAATAGTGGGTTCAACTTGTTGATTATCTAAAATCTTAAATAAATCAGGAAGAATTATATAATCTCCTGCATTAAACCACCCACACAGTTTATCTTACATATCTGGATATTTACACGTTCACTTTCACCCTTAAGTCATGGTACTACCGCTCAATCAAAAAGCTACTGAAATTATACTGTAGAACGCTTTAATTTCGTGAGGTCAAATTTTCCTTTTTTTAAAAAAAAAAATCAGCTGTTTACTTCATACGCATATTCATGAATTCGCGACATCACTAGGCACAAAACCTCAGCTTTTATCAGATCAACTAAACTGTTTATTTGTCAATAAAATACCAGTACTGACTTAAGTTTTATATTTCCGGCATACACATTTTCGAATATATAAAACTCGTCATTTATTCGCGACATTTATAAATCGCAATGTAATCAATTTTGCGAATATTAGCAAAAATAAAACTATAATGCGAATAAAACCAGTTCTACAGTATTTCATAAAAATAATAAAATCACATCTATATCACCTGAGATTTTATTGTTAAACAAGTCAACAGTGAATAACTCTGTAGTATATTTATATATTGACTTTTTCAGATGGATATAATTTTTTATTTTATTGCATCTATTTCAAGCATGCATAATTTTATCATTAGAACACCCCACCCTTTCAGATCTTAAAGCATTTTATGACATTATGTGTGCAATTACTTCCAATTATATACAACTGAACTCATTCTACCATACAAATGATGACACCCTCGATGTTCCTATATAATTTTATATATTATCTATTTGTGTGGTTTATATATATGGATATTAATAAGAGCTCTCTTAGTATAGGTTAGAATGCAAATTTGGGTGTTAGAAAACTAAAAAGAGGGGTAGCGACCAGGGCTCTCCATTGACCCTTAAAATGGCATTTTGACTCTTGAAATTTGCAAAATAAGGTTTTTGACTCTTGAGAATTGGAACCAAAGGGTCAAATTTACCATTACATTAGTAGGAAACTTTGTTGAATCTTTAAATTTATATCAGCTAAGGGTCATTTTGACCCCCAACTTTTCAAGTCTAGGGAGAGCACTGAGCGACTGTAGCTCAGACTACAAAGAACACCCTACTTAGTATGCATTCTGTCTTAGCTCCCCTGTCAAATACTTATTCATAATTCTTGAACTATTCATGAAGTATGCAAGAATAGTTCATGAAAATTTAATATTTTCATGATTTCCATTTAAAGGGGTGTGGCTGTGCTACGCAGTATGAACTAAGTCGTTCTTCAAACTACAAAGTTACAATGCCGGTTTTATATTCTATTAAATCAAGAAAGCCAAAAATGTTTTACAAATCTTTGTCACGGATTGGATAAGAAAGTGGGCCGAGCAGTAATTTCATACTAAACCTAAATTTTCTTTTTTTGCGAGTCTTGATGTACATTTTGCATATCTGTCTCGTTACTGGTGCATTTTATTAGATAAAACAAAGATGGTACTAATATTATGTTGACCTAAGCTGACATTTTTTCCTTGGTCTCCTGACTAGGTACATTTTAGCATATCCTGTGTGTTAAGATTTGTCTTTCTTGTATGCATGTTGAGTGTTCAATGCCACAGTGTCGTAACTCATATTGAAATAAGAACAAGTTACGACAGTGTTGCACTGAGCCCTCGATGTTTTTATGGTGATGTTTCTTGTACCATTTAACCCTATAATGTACGAAACAGTTTAATGGGAAGTTTTTTATCATTTGCTACTTGCTGCCAACAATGGATTTCTTTCTCCATTAATTAGACATCTTCCTGAGACAACTTGTGCAGTTTTTTTCTGTATTTTACAATTGGAGTTTTAATTATTTTAAAGAAGTCTATGACTGTATATATATTTAAAGATATATAAAAAAAACAAAAAAATAATGACTAGTTGGACCTTTTTTCAGGTTGAAAAAATAGTTTTATGGAAACAAGTGTTTTTTTACTACAGTGCAACCTCCATGAATGGTCACCTCCAAACAACAGCCACCTCCCTATTACAGCCAGTATACTAGCAACCCAAATTGACGTTTTACTCTATTTTCACTCTCTCAACAACAGCCACCTCCTTACATCAGCCATTTTTGTCCTTCCCATTGGTGGCTGTTGTAGGGAGGTTGCACTGTATATTTCATTAATTTAGTTACATCAACCTTGAATGAAAACTTTTTAGGTCCTCTTGTCCTGATACTTCTTGAAAGTACCAATCAGCTGACTGGTGCGTAAGTGATAGAAATATAGTGTTCAGGAAACTACATCTTATAGGGGACTTTTATCTTTGTAGTAGTGTTTATGTTTGAAGTCATGAAATACTTCTTTTTATCGCAAGTAATGAGAATTTAATCTCGAGAGTTAATTGCCTTATTTATCAAGCTCAGAATACTTTTCACCTCATTTGACCCCTGTTTGCTCCTGACCTTTACCTTCAAACTCATTCTTAAGGATTCTGTGTATGAATTATTGGGCCATTAACATGAGACTTTTTGACTTACTGGTGAAAATGTGTTATTGAAGAAAAAATGTCAGACATTGCATGTGATGGTATGATTTTATTTGAATTCAGGGGGTGACAATATTCCGGATATATCTATACAAAGAGCAATGATTTCTGAGCAAAATAAAAGTTATTTGATGAAAATATCTTAATAAATGGCAGAATAAATGGCAGAGTTATGGGCAGTTTAATCTGCTCTGAAGGATTTTCTTTAATACAAACTGAGTTAAATATGGAAACAATGTGATTGAAGGCCTCTTGTTTGGCAAAAATGGTCGGCCGCGTATGATTTTCAGGATTTATAATTTGGCTCTATTGACGCCCCTGTGAATCGTGATATACTGGTTATCCGGTGTGAATCAATTGAAATATTTGTGTGTGGATTCAGTTCTAAATGTTCGATTGATTGAAATATGATACCAAATTATTTTCCTTTCAGTTCGAGATGAATCAAGGGGCACAACTCTGGTTGATTTGTATAAAATTGAAGGTAGTGGACTTGGGCTGATACTAGCTGGTAAGCTTAATACAGATTTATTGATTCTTGTTTGATTTGAAGAAATATGGACCTCGGTTTGTACGAAAGATAAATATTTACACTATGTTACCTATGAAACATAATATTTATTATGCATGTATCATTTATAATTGACTTTTGTATGTTTGTATGTACAAATGAAAATTTTATTTAACTCGCATAATTTATCTGTTTGACTAGCATTTGTATAAATTATGCATGGAATTTGTAAATACGGTCATTAATCAAGGATAGATTATATACACACATTGATACTCCGAGCTTGATATTAATGATAAAATTTTATATAAACTTTGAAGTTAGACTATTGTGTTTGATATAGAAGTCGGTTCTGTTTACATAATGGAAAATGCTTCGTCATTTAAACTTTTTCCTGCATAATTAATAATTATAAAAGGGTGAAATTTATTTTAGGGTGAAATGATTTTACGCCTTCAAATATGTTGAATACATTGGTAGTTATTGTGACATTGTAAATATTTATATGTGAACTTGTGGCCTTGAAAGTATGTTTGGAAATTGTATAAGAACAAATTTAATCTACAGTTAAGCCTGTGTTAGCAGCCACCTCCGAATAAAAGCCATCCTGTGAATAAAGGCCATCCTTTAAAAACCGTCATTGATTATTTAGAACAAAATATCCTCTGAATAAAGGCCACCTGTAAATAAGGGTCACATTTTGTTTTTCCTAAGGGTGGCCTTTATTTACAGGTTTGACTGCATGTATATAAATACATACTTGTATAGTTAAATTCTTTGGGTCAGGTTACTCAATCTTCACATAGTCTTAAACTTTTTACTATGATTTTTTTTTTACTGAGGTTTAACGCCGGGGTCATTTGGCGACGTCCAGCATCAGCTGCGGAGGAAACCCCCCCCCCCCCCCAGGCTTACACCTGGGTAGAGCCATCATCCTTCAGTGAAAATGTCAACCGGGCCGAATAAACATTACGTGGACCAAAAAGAGAGCATACAAAATATCATAAATTTGGGGAAAAAAACATCTTTTTCGAGATTGATTAAAATATTTCATTTTTTGTTCTGAAACATGGTAAAATTATCACTGAAAATTTACTGGACAGTCGGACCACTGACCTTTTCAAATTTACTGGACTGATGGCTATTTTTGAGGACCAGGGCTAAATTTGAAGTCTGTAATTAGTGTAGATATGTAATAACATTCTACTCTATCAAAATATTCTGTTAATTAGTATCTCGAGGGCACAGCGCAACACTGTCGTAACTTGTTCTTATTTCAATATGAGTTACGACACTGTTGCGTTGAACCCTCGAATTCTGTGAAATTGGCCCTGATCTACTTCAGATTTTTTTTTTTTTTTTACTTTTATGTAATACTATTATATTATGTTTAATATCTTATAGGTGGAACAGACAAACATGTACGCCCTCATATATCCAACTTGAGACCAGGGGGTGTGGCTCACAGGTATAATATAACGTACAAACATGTCAGAATGGTTTTACCTTAGTATTTATTTAACTAATCTTCACTTATGCTATCAAGTCCAAGTAACTTTAATTTTCTAGTCAGTGCTGAATTGGCTGCAAATAAAAGAGCCATTGATATTTATTTTGTGTAGCGTCTTAAACAAGTTTGCATTCCTGGTTGTTGAAGTTTTGTTTACTTTTTTGGTATCCAGATTAAGCACTTATTCAGTCATTTAACCCAAATTTCATGCAAAAAAAAACATAAATCCTTCCAAATAAGAATTTTCACAGTTAATACAGATTCCTTGTTAATTTCTGTGTTTATTTAACCTGTGCTGTAGAGCTATCATTATGAAACTATTCGAATTTTGACTGTCACAAACTGTCAAAAATGTCAATACGTTTCATTTATTTTACATATTAAAAACATCAATGCATTTATTTTATAGTAAGCGAGAGAAAAAATGCTTGTTATCATACTGTTTAACATATCCCCGGTCTCGTACCACTCTACATATTATATCGGAAGTGGCCTGTCAATACACAGCCCTGCTTTCATATTACATATTCTGTGTTAATTCATACATTCTGCATGATTGCAGTTTCAATTTTTCTCAAAGGAGTGCTAGCCTGTTTACTCAGGAGCACTGATTGAGTCAATTGATAGCTTAATAAGATGGATTATTGATTAACTATTCAATATTAGGCACGTTTTTACTTCAAATGCTGGGCCAATATGAAGTTCACCAAGAAATTATGAACCCAAAATTTGGCCATTATGAAAAAACACGGCCTTTATGAAAAAACTCGGCTTTTATGAGATTCGGTCATTCTGATTGGCTGTCCAGCTTGACCATTATGGAACTGCTGTTATATTCTATATTTAATTAATAAAATTGTCAATAAGTAATTATTTCCATAATGGCATTGTTATTGGCTTCAGACAGTCATATTAGCCTACAGCCTTCTGCTAATATGGCTGTCTGAAGCCCAATAACAAGGCCATTATGAAAACACTTACTGATTAACATTATAATAATATTGAAGAACGATGTAAAAATCTGACAGTGATGGTTCATAATTGACTCGTCCAGACTTACAGTGTGTCTAATATTGTTTTCTATATATTACAGATCTGATTTGTTACAAGTTGGAGATTATATTTTGTCTGTGAATGGAATTAAAACCAGTAATATAAAACATGATGAGATTATCAATTTACTGAAGAATGCCAGCGATACTGTGAGACTGGAGATAGAATATGAACTACCTGACCTTGGTAAGATAAAAAAAATGGCTGGTGTCCACTTATAGTTAGAATTCACTTCCCTAAAAAATTATTGAATCAGCAGAAACTTTTTTTCTCAAATATATATTTGTTTTGAATTTTGAGATAAAGTCTGTGGGTCTGCTGAAAGAATAAGATTTGGATGATGCTATTTTAGGACATTTTAGAGAGGAATTATGTTCTTGTTAAGAGGTTGTTGCTCTAGAGAAGTTAAATTAACAGTTAAATTGTGCAATTGGGAAAAATCATGCTGTTGTTGAAGGAAGGTTGTTGCTCAAGAGAGGGTCGCTCTGGAGAGGTTGAACTGTATATACAACGGATTGAAATGCAATAGGTCACACCATTAATGTGCACTTAGTGAGAAAAAAAAATTACAAAACAGAGCAGAGCAATGGGTTATAATAATTAGTACATAAAATGTTATTATGACAGTTACTGACACAATTTCACATTTGGAATTACAGATACAGTAAAACCTCTCCAGAGCGGCCCTTTGTAGAACAATAACCTCTCTATAACAACACCTTCAAAAGTTCCCTAAGTTGATGATTACTTTAAATTTAACCTCTGTAGAGCAACAACCTGTAAACAACAGCCAATATTTACAGCTCCCACAGGGTGTTGCTCTACAGAGGTTGTACTGTAGATTTATTTAAAGAGATATGATTTTCATTATTTAAGTAATATTTGTGTGATGTTTTTGTGTAATGTTTGTATAATGTTGTGTAATGTTGTGTAATATTTGTATTATGTTTGTATAATGTTGTGTAATATTTGTGTGATGTTTGTGTAAAATATTTGTGTAATTTTTGTTTCAGTGCCTGCTGATGCATTTTCTGTTTGTTGTAAACAACATACTATCAAGCTACAGATGGATACTACAAGTTTTGGTTTTACATTACGTGGTGGTATTTGTCAGAATAGACTCAAGTCACGACCTCTTACAGTCACCCAGATCAGACCAGGGGGATCAGCTGATAGGTTAGATATTTAATGTATTGACTTCAGTCTCTGATAAGTGTTTCCTCCTACTTTTATACGCCCGTTTGAAAAACGGGTCGTATTATGCAGGGGTGTGATTCTTCCTCCTTTCAGCTGATTTCCTCTTTTTTGTCTTAAAATCTTTGAAACAAAAGGGTCCAGATTCAGTCTGACCTATTCAAAAATTATGTTTTTGCTAGTATGAAGGGGTGGGGTTAGGGTATTTCAGCCTTTTTGCTCTTGGAGCAGTCACACCCCTGATTATGGGAACTCCCACGGCAGGTGGGTGGGCGGCGTCCACAACGGTGACCGCTCTCATTCAAACAGTTTTATTCTGATCCTCACCAAACTTTATGAAAATTTTTATTATTAGATCTCGGTCAAGTTCAATAACCAGCCCAATCAGCCCAGGCACTTGAGAGTTATGCCCCTTGACGGGCGTATTTTGTGACCTGGTTTGGGTGGTGCATAGGAAATTCTCCATGCTGCCCCTATCAATTGTGCATAGCGCCAGTGTTTTAAAAATATACTTTTAATGAAAAACAGTATACAGTAATCAAACACAGCAGTATAATTACTTCAAACAAAATCTTGCACTGAATGCTGTGATAGTACACTATGCAGTGATGAGTAACATAACTGACTAAATGAGAAACTTGACAACTTGCCCTGCATGATTAGAACCATTCTGAAAGTGCCCCTTTAGCACAAAAAAATGCCTTGCCTCACTTGTACTATGCAGGAAACACTACTCTGTAAGATTATATATGTGTTCCCTTGGTTGGTACTGTTTTAATCCAGCTTCAATGGTTCACTCATTGTTAGATTTTAACTCAGATCCAAATAGTGTCTATAGGCTCGGTTTCCTTTCCGTTGATTTAAAGTCATTTTTTCAATGATATTTCGTCCATAATATACATTGGCTGATTCCCCTTACCTGTTTTTCTAGACTGTATTCTAACCAGTACTAACCAACCCTTCGACATTGAGCCGGCAACTTTTCCATGTATTGAGGAAAACCAACATTTTTTGTCAAATTTTCATAGAACCGTATGATCTGCCATTCTGTCATACAAATCTATTAAATGAGTTAAATGTTATTATTGTTTTATATTCAAGCCTTGCTATAAATTATTAATTCCCATTACCATGAGATCCTGTTACTGACACATTGGTGCTTCAAATCCTTTTAATTCTTAGTTAGATCAGATTTTATGTTAACGACTCATTTACTTGGTTCTCGTATTTTTGGAAATTGAATGATAGTTCAGCTTTCAATATTTCGAGGGCTCAGCGCAACACTGTCGTAACTTGTTCTTATTTCAATATGAGTTACGACACTGTTGCGTTAAACCCTCGATTTGTCACTTACTTGTCGTGCATAAATCTTATTACGGACCAAAGTACTACGTTTTTCTACATCCGCCATGCAATCGATAAAGTAGTTCCCGTTCCATGTTGCAGTGTTAGTTTATGTACGTTCATTTTCTATGAGTACTTTCAGTACTTTGATTTATTTATTTTCAGGGAAGGTTCATTAAAACCTGGGGATAGAATTCTCGCCGTGAATGAATTCAGTACTGTATTTTTAACATTAGCAGAGATGAATATGTTGTTAACACAATGTGATGAGGAGACTACGTTTACTGTTGAGTATGATGTGTCTGTTATAGGTAAGTCTGTTCTGTTATGATCTGTTTACTTTTTCTGACATTTAGTTGTCCCAAGACAATGGTTATTTTTAGCTTGTCTGTTTTCGAAGAAAACGTCGAGCTATTGTGATCACTGGGGCGTCTGCGTTGTCGTCAAGCAAAACCTTTGATGTAGCTCATAACACAGAAACTATAAAAGGTAGCAACATGAAACTTCATAGATGGATAGATCTCATATAGGCGGTGAACAGATGAGCGTTAGCACCGCTCGTACGACCCGCCTTCGTGGTCGAGTGGTTCAGGTCGCTGACTTCAAATCACTGTAACCTCTCACTGATAGAGGGTTGTGGGTTCGAGCCCCGCCACCGACCGTGTCTCTTTATGTGAGAAAGTAGGCAGTTGCTTATGGAGGATTGGAGTCCAGTACTGGTTCTTCCAAGGAGCGATGATTAGGTGAACTGTCCGTCTCATATGACTCTGACTGTTGAAAAGGGGCGTAAAACTCAATAAAAAAAAAATAGCACCGCTCGTGACGCTCTTGTTTATTTTTAAATTCTATGCTTAAATTCTATGATCAGTATTGATTGAATTTTTCTATGCATGTATTGATTGTTTTAAGTCAAAGTTGTGATATATTACAGATGCAGTACAGAAAGCTACAGGTCCATTATTAATTGAGATTGATAAAACTCCGGGTGCTGTTCTAGATATCACTTTGTCTCATGCTAGACATAAAGGCAAACATTGTGTCTGTATAGATAGCATCATATCAATGAGTATTGCTGATAGGTAAGTACTGGTCTTGGTCATACATTTAGAAAAAAATATCTTATCAGAGCTTTATGACTCTTACTTAAGTTTCTATTACTGACCCGCCTCCGTGGTCAAGTGGTTAAGGTCGCTAACTTCAGATCACTGTAACCTTTCACTGATAGAGGGTTGTGGGTCGAGTCGTGCTACCGACCATGTCTCTTTATGTGAGAAAGTAGGCAGTTGTTTACGGAGGACGGGAGTCTAGTACTGGTTCTTCCCAGGAATGGTGGTTAGTTGAACTGTCTGCTTCAAATGACTGACTGTTGAAAAGGGGCATAAAACTCAAATAAACAAACAAGTTCGATTACTCTTGTCTGTTCAAAATCTATGTAATATCCTGTGATTCATACTACAAAATGTATTTGTTCAAATTTTTCTGTAATCTTATGCATATTCTAATAAATAATCAATAATACCCTCTATACACCCATCACCCCCATTTTGTAAAATGAGCTATACTAGACTAATTTACTGTGATTCGAACAAATTTTAAAATTCTTTTTTATTCATTCAGTTAGAATTTTTTTTTTTTCAATGTGTTAGGAATATTTCATAACAATACTTAAAATTACTCTAATGACTGGCTAAGTTTATGTTGGGTCCACTGTTTATATTGTAGATGTGGGGCTCTACATGTTGGTGACCTCATCTTGTCAATAGATACCGCAGCTGTAGAACACATGACTGTTGCCGAGGCGACACAGTTATTGAAGGCATCGCACGGTGATCAAATCAAAATGGAGATTTTACCAGTGAGATTAGTCGAACACAAGTCATCGACAGACATGGTCTATCTTAATGCAGGTATGATATTTTCCAATGTGTGTTTATGATGAAACAAACTTCACCCATACACATATTTGTTATATATATTTTATGTACAGTCAAACCTGTGTTTGTGGTCACCTCCAAATAAAGGCCACCATGCAAATAAAGGCCATTATTGTAAAAACTGTCATTAATCATTTGGATCACAATGACCTCTGAATAAAGGTCACCCATCAATAAAGGCCACATTTCGTTTTTCCCAAGGATGGCCATTGTTCACAGGTTTGACTGTACTTTGTGTGTAGCTATTGAATTAAAGGAGTAAATGATTGAAATGATTTAATGGGAATTATGTTTGTGGTAGGTGCATGTGGTTGTATGATATTGGTTCAAATATAAACATTTGGCATTACTGATATTGGCTCAATATAAACATTTGGTTTTACTGATATTGGCTCAATATAAACATTTGGCATTACTGATATTGGCTCAATATAAACATTTGGCATTACTGATATTGGCTCAATATAAACATTTGGCTTTACTGATATTGGCTCAATATAAACATTTGGCATTACTGATATTGGTTCAATAAAAACATGGGGTTTTACTGATATCTGTTCAATAATTTCCTGTCATAAATTTGCTTGTTAAAGTTACATTGTAGCAACAGTTTTGATCACAAGCACCAAATATTTTTCTATTGTATTATGATGCTAAAGTACTGATGATTTATTCAGACATCAGGGAATTATTTGTCTGATATGTGACATGCTACCTAGTCATATTTCCATGTCAGTAATGTTACTAATAGAAATTAGTGCAAAATGATTCCATGTATTTGTATTACATGACATCATGATACAACAGTCCATGAGAAATGCTGAGTCAGTTAGTTTTCAGAATTTGGATGTACGGAATATTAAATACCGAAACTTGCAGAAATCTATTTATGGGTTATTACCCTGTGAATTTTTTTTGAATGTATGTTTTACGCATGTTCATTATACAGTGCAACCTCTCCAAAGCAACACGCTTATGGGGTAAGCAAAATTATGTGTTGTTCAGAGGCTGTTGCTCTAGAGAGGTTAAATTAATAATTAAATTGTGCAGTGGGAAAAATCATGCTGTTGTTGATGGGAGGTGGTTGTTCAAGAGAGAGTCACTCTGGAGAGGTTGCACTGTAGTCCCATACAAATGTACCAGTGTGTAAAAATGCTGGTTTTTACTCAGTACTTTAATGAATAGTTTGAACTTGCGGGTATTTGATTTCAGGATATTGCATGTTACTGCCCATTGGTTCCTAGTAAATGGTAAACTTCCATTAAGCATGGATAAAATATCTGTACATATCTGTCTGTCTCTAATGTGACATAAAGCCTTCATTCATTCTCCTCTAAATTAATATTACTGGATGTATTTATATTTCGATATTGTGTTGCAGTACAAACCGTAAACTGAGTTCAAAAAACTTATTTGTTGTTCTTGAAATATTTCGGAAAATATTACTTGTGATTTTATGACGTAACTTTTTTATCAAAAATGGGGGATTTTTTTCAAAGCTTCAAATTTGGTTTTAACATGATTTATTACACTTACAGATTTATTTTATCCAATATTTTACTGAGTATTGTTCTTCCTTTTTAATCATTTGTGAACTGTGGTATCATTTTTTCTTACGGACATTATAGTGTAGTGATGTGAAAATTGTTGTACATTTATTCAACACGTCAACTTATTCAAATCAAAGAAAAAAATGACAAATTTTGATAATGTAGCCACTGAGTTTTAATACTACATCTAGGTCAGAGGTTTTTGCACAAAAATTGAAGACAACAATCTACCTTAACAAAAAGTGCAAATTAATAATATGTATTAAAGTTTTGGTACAGTTATCAATTTTATTTAATTTGTTCTAAAATGTCCAAATTAATGATGATACCACCGTTGTTGGGCTCTTCAATCACCAGTAAGCATGTGTATGTATGTTTATATATTCCTATTTCCTGTAGGCTTCCAGAAGAAAAACATCCTTCCTTCTATATCTTCCCCTGTGTTAAACAATCCTGCTCTTTTTAATGGTCTGGGCTCCTGTAAGAGTTACAACACTCTCGGATTCTCCGGACGTTTGTCAACAGATAAGCTGAATAAAAGACGTCAGTCATGGATGAAGTCAGATAAGAGAGTCGGATCATGTGGTATTTTCTGTTTGCACTTTTTGTTTTCCAATCTTTAGCTACATACTATCTATTCTCTCTTTATTTACACTTTCAATTATGTTATGTTTAATCACATCAGCGAATACCCATGGTTGCTTACTCCACTCCGCTACATACATCACGCATGATATTTTTCACTATCTATTTCACCGTCTTGATAGAACAGAATAGAATATGCATCAACCAATTGAAACAACGCTTACATTTTGGCAGTCGGCAACTGTGGCTATTCGACGATGGTTAAATCAACACAAATGAGTACTCTTGCACATAAGGTGACATCATACACCCTCAAAGCATCGTATGCAAGATATTTTTAGTACGATTATGTACCCCTATTCTAGTTTCCTGAGAATGAATTCTAAATAAAAATATACTTTCTTTGCATCCCACCTTCAATCCCTTTGGGTTTTGGTTTCACATGGAATCAACTACCAGTACTGTATAGATAATGACATAACTTAAATATTTCCATTCATATGTATATTTATATTGAATTTCTGGTAGACACACCTCTGTGGTCCTGTAGTTAAAGTCACTAACTTCAATTCACTGTAATCTCTCACTGATAGAGGGTCGTGGGTTTGAGCCCGCTACCGACCATGTCTGTTTATGTTAGAAAGAAGGCAATTGTTAACAGAGTACTGGTTCTTCCCAGGAACAGTGGTTAGATGAACTGTCCACCTCATATGACTCTTGACTAATTCTGGTTAATCGTGTAATATTATGTTTATTATGTTATTATTCAATATTAAAGATGAAAGTTGTATTAATTTATTAAACATATAAAAACAATGTTTGTCAATGTTGAGTTTATGACATTGTGTGAACCTGACTCCATTGTTTTTTTCGAAATTAGAGCATGCCCTGGAACTTGAAGCATCTCGAATAGCAATCAAATTGGTATCATTTGAATGCCTAAATCAACAAATGAAAGCCCTGTAAAATATTTACAAAATGTCCCCCTCATTTACTCAAAATACACATTTCAAGATTTACCAAACCTGCCCATATCGGCCTCAGAAATTATTTGTCATTTTCACAACTCGACCCTTTCGGGATCTGTCAAAACCGAAAACATCGCGTTATTGGGTCATTTTTTTACGGACATTCTTCTTCGACTTTTCAGTAGTTATTGGTTTTACAAGTGACAAACGCTTTTTTGGTGTACAAAAAAAAAGACACAGTAGTTCCTGGGCATGCCCCTTTAAGTATTTTTTTTGTAAATTACAAATATTTATCTTTTTTTTCTTAGTGTTATTTGAATATGAATATAATCTTATTTCAGCATCTGTTGCCTCAACATCTACCTCTATATTTACTGCCAGTAATCAAGTATGTCGTATGGACGTAAGTGAAGTGATGTTGTACGGTGAGAGGGCGGGACTTGGGCTGGTCCTAGATAGTACAGTCCCGCCTTCTTGTATACTTCAAGATCCTCCTGTTGTTATTAGAATGGAACCAAATATGGCGGCTGAAAGGTCAGTTAATGTACAATGAATGTTGGTGAAGCTGCTCACATGGGAATAAGCATGAATGAATATGAAAAACAGATTGACAGCTATTCGTATAGGATGATAAAAAGATGTTGTAAAAAATTAGTTTTTAGCTTAGCTATTTTTGCTGAAAAAGTCAAGCTATTGTGATCACTGCATCTTCTGCATTAGCATGTACATCATCTGCATCAGTATGTACATCATCTGCATCAGTATGTACATCATTTGCATCAGTATGTACATCATTTGCGTCTGTGCAAAAACTTGAATTCAGTTATGATTCAGAAACTATAAGAGGTGGCAACATGAAACTTCATGTTTATGTGGCTGGATACATCTCACTTAGGCAGTAAACAGATGAGTGTTGGCACCACTTGCGGTGCTCTTTTTGGATCATAATGGAGTGACAATATTCCAGATATAACCTGAATTCCGGATTTACCTGGCCTGAAAGAGCTATGATTACTGAGCAGAATAAAACAGCTCAAGTAATGGCAAAGTTATGGTCAATTTAATCTGCTCTGAAGGATTTTTCTTAAATACAAATTGAGTTAAATATGGAAACAATGTGGTTGAAGGCTACTTGTGAAGCAAAAATGGTCGTAAGTGTATGATATTTAGGATTTTTAATTTGGAAATAACTTTGTTATTATATACTTGTTATTATATAATTCAATACAGGTCAGGTGTGATTCATGAAGGGGACAGAATCCTTACAATAAATGGAATAGATGTATGTGAGCGAACCCTGGATGACGTGAATCAAATCTTACAGGATTCTTGGCAACATGCCAAAGTGGAAGTCGAGTTTGATATTGCCGATGCTGTGATGGCTAGTAGCGGAACTTTTGTCGTAAAGTTACCACGGAAACCTGGTGGCATCGGGATAACATTAAGTGGTACAGTCCCATTTATACTATAATATGATTGGACCCGCCTCTGTGGTCTAGTGGTTAAGGTCGCTGACTTCAAGTCACTGTTACCTCTCATTGATAGAGGGTCATGGGTTCGAGCCAAGCTACTGACCATGTCTCTTTATTTGAGAAAGTAGGCAGGATGGGAGTCTGGTTTTTCCCAGGAATGATGATTTTGCCTCATATGACATAAAACTCAAACAATTTAATAATATGATTGATTTATAAAGATAGTGTCATATAATATGCCTGCTATCTTAATATGCAGAAATTGATTAATACAGTCAAACTTGTAAATATAGGTCATCCTTGGGATAGACAAATTGTGGCCTTAATTGACAGGTGACCTTTATTTGGAGGTCAGTTTGTTTTATATAATCAATGTAGGTTTTTAAAAAAAGGCCTTTATTCACAGTGTGGTCTGTATTCAGAGGTGGCTGCAAAAAAAAGGTTAGACTGTAATTTTAAAAGGTATGACTACCGGGTAGTAATGTTGACATTTACTTAACATTTATACAGAGACTATAATTATATGATTGTTAATGATATTGCATATATTGTATAGTGCGATTTTATTAAACTGTCAAAGCTGCATAATTATACGGTCAATGATTGCATGTATGTTTAGCTTCGGTGAGGTTCGATTACTTTTGTAATTTATACGATAATTTCTGTTATATAAACACGTTGATTGGAACATTCGACAACGGTAATATAAACGAAAACTATCGACTGTGGTACAAAGCTAAAAATGATTGCATCCAACAACCGTGTAATTATTCAGCTTTGACAGGCCAATAAAATCGCACTATACAATCATAAGATTCATGTGTAAGTAAATAGTATTCACAATTTTTTGTCCCTTTTTCAGCCAAAACAAAGCTTGGAAATCCATTACTCATTACAGAAGTAAAGAAAGGAAGTGTTGCTTACAGGTAACAATGAATTAAGTTTATAAACTGGACATCATGCATTATCTTACCATTATAGATAAACATTTTATTTGTAATAATGGTGTCATCCTGAATGCAAATATACATTTGACAGTTGTTTCTGACAGTTAAATCATTATTTATAACCCTGCAAACCAAATTTGAGAGGAGGCATGTTAGAGTAAGTCTGTCGGGAAGTTGTTGGTCAGGCGGTCAGTCGGTCCATCTGCATACTATTTTACAAGTTTGTGGAGCGAACTTCTTCCACATTCCTTAAGTGATTACAATGAAATATGTCATCATCTATGAAGTGTAGATTCGCAAGACACAATTTTCATGCCCTGTGATCCACACACTCCAGAGTTATGTGCCCTTGAATTTAGCCATATATTGGTATAATGGCATTCTTAGCTCATGAATGTTTGTGGAGCAAACAACTTCCACATTTTTCAAGGGACTGAATTGACACTTCAAATATACATCAATACGTAATGTTGATGTGCAAGATACAATTTTCAGAACTTAGCCATATAGTGTACTATCGCATTCTTAGTGTCAAAGCGCAACAGGGGTATTAGTCACATCAGTGACAAAGCTCTAGTTTTTTCAAAATATAGAATATAAAGAAAATTTATTTAATTTCTTTTTATTTATTGAAATATTAATGTTTATATGATTTATAAGTGTTTAGTGTGGTGGACCAGTTTAAGTTTTTTACATACATAGAAAAGTGTATATGATCTTTAAATGTTTAATGATGTTCAAAATGTTGATTATATGTGTTTTATACAGGTGTGGATCAGTGCAGGCTGGGGATAAGCTGTTATCAATCAATGATGTACGGACACACAACCTTAGTTTAGATGAAGCTGTAGGTCTCCTTAAAGGAGAAGAAGAAATCATTAAACTAAAGCTTAAGAGAGATGATCACTCTACTGGTAAATAATGTAGATTTCACTCACTCTATAAGTACTACAAATAGGTTTATTGGAAAGAAAATAGATATGTGAAAAAAATGTTGTTGTTTTTCTATTCGCTTTTTGTGACAATATGTTTTGTTCATCCCCAGATATTTTTGTAATTAGGATATTGCTGTTAAAGTCATTAGTATCTGTGCCAAAATGTAAGGTAGGTTGGATAATCATAAGAGCCACTATTATATTCAGGCCTTAGGTTGTATAATGAAATGCCATTATAATCTTTCTCAATGTCTCAGTGTGTTAAAATGTATGTCATGATGTTATTTTGATATACAGAGCTCAATTAACCTCACTGACCCCACTTAGTGATGTTTTTCATCTCTTTGAAAATGGGTCGGGGTCCGGAAAGATCAGGAATTTTGGAGTCATGACAACTAGGCTATTGGGAAATTTTATCAATTGACAATGCCAAATAAATTGAGTCCTTTGGTTTCTTTGCACTAGTATACTATATACTTCTTGTAAAAAAATGGTCATAACTTTTTTTTTTTTTGTTCGAGAATTTCTCCATTTAGATTTGGGGAAATTGAAGCATAAATGCTTTTGGGAAGGGTCTGTTTACCAGACCGAAACAAAGAAGGAAAAATATTAATGACATTCATATGTATATATTCAATTATAATAATCTTCAATAAAAACCTACCTATTTAGATATTTAACCAAATACTTGTTAATCATGAAATGATGTTGCTCCGATTTTATACCTTTCAATTAAGATATTCACTGAAGTTCGTCAGAATTAATGATTTTTTATTTGTAAAATGTTTCAATATTCATTACTTAAACAGCTAGTTAAAAAATGGTTACCGTAGGCCCATCTCAGCCAGGCACCCGGCAAAAAGGAGTAGGGATTCGGGAGGTACTGCGTGAACATAAGATAGATGTCTCATAAGCCAACTTGGCTGGCCCTTTCAATAGGGGTGACACTATAATAAACAAAACCTTTACCTTTACCTTTTTATAATTTTGCAGATATTAATGGTGAAGAATTAATCTCATATACTGTTGAATTAGAGAGACGTGGTGGCCCTTTAGGGGTCACCATAACTGGTACAGATGATCCCTCAGATCCTATCATCATATCAGCTTTAGTTCACGGTGGCCTCGCTGCAAGGTTAGTCAATATTGAAAAAAATCTTTGATCTATAAAATTTCTGTTTACTTTGATGGAGTATGTGATCCTTCAATTATATTTGTTTTGTTTCATTTGGATTTTACACCCCTTATCAAAAGTGAGTCATATGTCAGAGTCACCTAACCATTGTTCCTGGGAAGAACCAGTACTAGACTCCCATTCTCCGTAAGCAACTGCCTACATTGTTATGATAAGCTCTTCAGATTTGGTTTGGTGGTTGTTCATCACCTGTTGATGACCCCTATTGATTTTGAGGTCAGTAGGTCAATGGTCAAGGTCACAGGGGGCATCCGTGTTTCACAAACATTTCTGTTTATATTAATTGTTTATTTATCATGTATATACCATGTGTCTCACTTAACATTTAATGTTTACAGGACTGGTGCTATACAAATAGGGGATAGATTACTAGCTATAAATAGTGTATTTACAATGGGAAAGTCTTTGGATGAAGCCAAGAATCTGCTACATACGGCCGGGGATCTAGTCACACTAAAAATTGCCCGACCAGAAAAACCAAGTATGTTTTACTTTATATAGTCAGGGATTTGGATGTGATTTTTAGCTTGTCTGTTTTCAAAGAAAAAGTTGAAGTTTTGTGATCACTGCAGCATCTGCATCATGCAAAAACTTTAATGTAGCTCATAAGTCAGAAACTATAAGAGGCAACAACATGAAACTTCATTGGTGGATAGATCTCACTGAGGCGGTGAACGGATGAGCGTTAAGCACAGCTCGTGGCACTCTTGGTCCTCAGTAAATTGTGTAGTTCTTGAGAGAAAATTGGGGGGGGGGGGGTCCCTTGAAATGGATCCAATGTCTTTTACTGTCATTTGTCCCAGTCTCTCTTGGGGGGAGTGATGAGCTTCACTTTGTGTTAAAATGTCAAGTTTATATTGATGTTCAAAGTCTGTTAATACATTTCTAAGAAATTTCATATACTACATTTTGTATTAGATAAATCTATCAATAAATTACAATTGCACATTTTGTTAACAGCATGAAATGAAAATACTATAAAAATATAACATCTATATGATAAAAACAACAGTGCCAGGACACAGAATTCGCCCGCCAAAATTCATTTTTCAAAGCGTCAAGGAGCATAACTCGGAAGTGCCTGGGCCAATTGGGCTGGTTATCGAACTTGACTGAGATCTCATGGCCATAAGTATTTCCATAAAGTTTGGTGAGGATCCGAATAAAACTGTTTGAATTAGAGAGCAGACAGCATTGTGGATGCCGCCCACCAAAGCTGGGGGTGTTCCCATAATACGACACGTTTTTCTAACAGGGGTATAATTATATGTATATTTATATTATGCTTCTCTTTGTAAAAACATGATATTAAAATTAAAATGACGTAATATTGTCACAACTATTTTAAATTAACTTTGTTTGTTCAATGTCAAATTGTTATATTTTGATAAGAGATGTTGGTATAAGTGACGAATAAATAGTTATAGTTGTAGAAAGATGCATGTTTAATTGATAAAATACCATGTAAAGCGTTTATTCTGGATGTTGTCTTAGACGTAAACAAATGTTTGTTTCTGTTTACATGCTATAAATTAAAACTATGTTAGATAGAGAATTATTTTTATTACACTTAGAAAGCCTAGGGAAAGACAGAAAATGAGAAATTGGACATACCGTTCCTTCGGCCTTATACTGTGAAATCATTAATTTTCGTTGAGGATTTAATTTCGTGGATGAGGCGACCCACCAAATCCACGAAATTAAATCCTCAACGAAAATTAATGATTTCACAGTAATAGGAAATCATATCCCCACGAATTTAAATGCAGAGATAAGACATTTTTTCAAAAATCAAAATCCACAAATTTATGTCCCAACGAAATAGCCATATTAGTAAAAACCACGAAAATTGAGCCCAACGAAAATATATGAAAATACAGTAAAATGTCTAATGTTCTGGGGAAAAAATAGTGTAGGCCAAATAACCGAAACAAACAATTTGTTTTCATTTTATCAGACCTATTCTGTTATACAGTAAAATCTCTCCAGAACAGCCCTATGTAGAGCAACAACCTCTCTATAACAACACCTTCAAAATTTCCGTAAGTTGATATTTACTGTAAATTGAACCTCTGTAGAGCTACAACCTCTAAACAACGGCCAATATTTCAGCTCCCACAGGGTGTTGCTCTACAGAGGTTGTACTGTAAAGCCTTTTAGTGTTGTGTAAGAAAAGGAAAATCCATGTAATCATGTGTTATGATTCTATTTACAGAGACTGATATTAACATTAGCAGAAATAGCAGTAAAACCAACGTAAGTAATTTGTTGTAGTTTTGCGTTGATATATTGTTTTAGAAATACTTGAATACTTTAAACTTGAAATTTGACAGCACTGTGATCCGGTGGTTATTGTGCTGAACTTTTGACATGATGGTATGGGTTCAAATATTAGTTGTGGCAGGTCAAACCCTTCTATGAAAGTTTGACTAATATGTTGATTTCCTCCGTATGTAGAGGATATGGGTGACAATATTCCGGATATATCCGGAATTCCGGATTTAGCTGTCTGGAAAGAGCTATGATTTTTTAGCATAATACAAGTTATTTGATGAAAATAGCTCAAGATTTGGCAAAGTTATGGTCAATTTAATCTGCTCTGAAGGATTTTCTTTAATAAAAACTGAGTTAAATATGGAAACAATGTGGTTGAAGGCCTCTTGTTTGGCAAAAATTGGTCGACCGTATATGATTTTCAGGATTTTTAATTCGGGTCCATTGACTGAGAGAAGTTACCAGCTCCTAGTGGTGGGGTAAATTAGTACTAGTTAAATTACAGTCGATGAAAACTAGGTGAACCGGCCACTGTGTATAACTGGAATACTGTAGAAAAAACGGTGTCAAACTAAGTGAAACAAAAACTGAAATACTGTAGAAAAATGGTGTCAAACTAAGTGAAACAAAAACTGAAATACTGTAGAAAAAATGGTGTCAAACTAAGGGAAACAAAAACTGAAATATTGTAGAAAAACGGTGTTAAACTAAGTGAAACAAAAACTGAAATACTGTAGAAAAAACGGTGTCAAACTATAGATTCAAACTATAATCAAATACAGTTCAAGTTCGATGTTAACATTTTCACAGGAGCCCCTTTTTGACTAAGCGCTCAGTTGGGGCATTTGTGTTTATCAAGTATCAATGTATACATGTTTTATGGTTTCATGCTAGAAATGTCTTGAGTACTGAATTTCGTACCTCAATCTTTTAAATGTTGACTAACCCTTGCTTTTGATTGATTTTATAAACGATATAGTTAACATATACTAAACTGAAGATCTTTTATTTCGAGACTATATATTTCAGGCTTTAAGAGAAGAATCGTGTAAATCCACGACACCCGTGTTCAGTGTAGATAGTGCTTTAGATTCTTGGGATAGTTCGGGTCAGGACTTAAATGCTTTATCACAGCACGGACTTCATAATGCCGTACCAAAACCGAGACCCACCAATTTATCTATGATGAGGTCACGTGACAATAGATTCGAAAAGTCAGGACCGTATTCTTCGGATTCCACGGACACAGGTGATGAAGTTGGTAAAAAGATAACAGAATTACGAATATCTGATGAGGCATGGGAAGGTGACCATGAGAGTAGTCATAGTGATGAATCTAGTCCCAGAGATAATGATTGGTTAAAAGCATTTAATAGCTTTAAGGCGCAAGCAGAAATATTGGAGAATTTACCATCACCTGATAAACAGCATAGTACGGGTAGTTTAGATAGGCGATCCTTACGTAATCCTGCGGTAAAAAAAGACAGACAAAAGGTGCGTCGTAATTGGTCACATAGTACGAGTCGCGGTGCTATAAGTCAGAATGACCTTCGACCTTACGTGGTTGATAAAAGACAGCGACGTTGTGCCAGTAGTGCTAGTGCGAGAGATTTAGATAAAGGTTCTCTGAAGGAACAATTAAACACTATTCTATCTCCGCAACCAATCCAGCTTCATAGAGTGACTTTAGTGAAAGATTCTCCTGTAGAAGATTTTGGGTTCGGTGTATCAGATGGTGTGTATGATAAAGGTGTTTATATAAGTGCAATTCGACCTGGTTCTGTAGCTGATAGTATGGGACTGAAACAGTTTGATAGGATATTGCAGGTACAGTATTTTATGCACTTCTATATCGAGGGATCAGCGCAACACTGTAGTAACTTGTTCTCATTTCAATATGAGTTACGACACTGTTGCGTTGAACCCTCGATATGTTAGTAGTGTTTTCAATAAGGGCCCGCCAGAGGCCAAATGGACTGCTTAGAAATGAAAATTGTTTGTCTAGGAATCAGAAATATATCAATTATAACGTTGGAAATGAGCATGGAAAGCCTCCTTCATTCAAGGTTAATGAAAACCCTGTGTTAATCAATGTATGGCATTTTATAGTTGAAGCTCAATTGGATTAAAAATTAAAAAAAAAAACTAACAAGTCCTTTTAGTTGATGTAAAATTTGACTTGATTAGATTAATGAATAAAGGGAAAATAAAAAATTTCAAAAATTGCTCCTTTGAAATTTTCTTTAAGGAAGTCTTTGCAGTCTTGTTTCCACATTCAGAATCTGTTCAGGGTGGATCATTGATACATTGGTCTAATGGTAGCTTGCTGGACTACCAAGCAAAAGGTCGTGGGTTCAAATCTTGATTCCGACTTTCGATTCTTCAGGGACGTTTTTTCAGTGTCCCAGTACTGTGTTAGAATTCACAGGAAACGGGTGAGGTGTGTATATTGGTGCCTTACTTCCATGTTTTTTCATTCAGCGTTTATTTATCATAAATGAATCTTTCTTTTTCAGATAAATAAAATAAGGACACGTGACTTTGATTGTAGTTTAGCCATACCATTGATTGCTGATGCCGGTGAAAGTCTTGACATTGTTGTGTGTAGAAATCCAATAACTCTCAATAAAACTGCCTTGAAATATCAACAGACTCGCCGACCTCTTCCTCCTGAGCCTCAAGATGATAGCAAGTCACATGACACGGATGGCCAATCAACCGATAGTATTCCAGTGTATATGAATGTGTATAATTTGGACACGCCTATTGCTAGGAGTGAGAAATCGTGTAAAACTGTATGATATATAGTGTAAACTTTGTTTAATGTTATAGTGTGAACTTTGTTTAATGTTATAGATATTTTTCATATGTTCAGATAATGAAATCTGAAAGCATGGCAGGTATAATCTCATACATACATTTAATATCAACCATGTATCTGTACTAGGTCTCATAATATTGGTTAAATTCATGAACAAATTTAAATATTTTATAGAGTTGTACAAAGGTTAACTGTTTTAAAATTAGGGTAAATTGCGTTTACATATTTCCTACCAAAGACATGTGCACAAGAGATTAAATGTAGCTTGACTTTAGTTGATGATGTTAAGAATCTGTACATGTGTTGGGTAATTCATGATCACGGTAATATGAGTTTGATATTGTGTATGTGTACTCAATTATTTACCAGCGTTTTATACCAACTTATTTTATACCAATATGCATTTGGAATGTACTAATAGTCATTGTAAATCATACATGTATACAATCATGATATGAATAGTCATTCATTTGAACACATTGTCAATATAAACAAGGACTTATATACAAACTTGGTTCGCAACTGCTAAAAATAGTTCAAACGATATCAAGAGACGATCCCACAATGCATTGTTACATACTCTGCAATGTCAGACAGCTATAGGCGGGTGTTTACAAACTTAAATAAACTGAAGAACTCTGGCAATTGGGCACTGGAAATTGGTTGGGATGCAACAAATTTCATAAAATTTAAAATCCACAACTGTATAAGTTATATGCATTGAAAAAGACATCAGTCAAGCATTTAATATATATTCCAAGATGGCGAACATTTATTATTATCCTTCATCTCCGGGATTAAACATTCGGAATACCCCGGATATTTTCGCTATTGTAAACAGGAGCATGAAATCCCGTTGATTCACATGTCACTACCGCAGGATTTGATTACTTCTAACAGTTAACACGGAAGTTGCGAATCCATGTATGCATATAAGTCATTGATATAAACAACTTAAAAAATCAACAGACACATTAGCCTGGCAAAAAATGTGTATGGTTTCTTGACTGACATGTCTTTTTTGGCTCCAACTCCAGTTTTTCATAGTAAAATCAAATTCCGAAGTTCAATAATACACGGGGACAAATCATTCTTCCTTAGTATGAAGTGTTATAAGAGAACAAAAATGTTTAAAGTTTTTTGCGACCAACCCAGCCCACAGGGGGACGTAGTGTACCTGTGATGATAATTTGGTCAATTTGTCATAAATTGACCAAATTATCATCACAGGTACACTACGCCCCCCTGTGACCCAGCCTATTGGTTTGGTCAAGTATTGTTAACATTTTTTTCTGGCTTTATCCACCTGTGCCCAATTGTATGAACATTGGTTTAACTTAACCACTGGTTTAAACTTGTAGTTCAGTTAAGAGGTCAACCAAGCAGGAGAAGTGGTTTAGGGGTAGAGTGTTGGACTTCTAACACATCAGTGGTGGAATTTGACCGGAACTTTCACAATCCCTTCTTTCGTCGTGCAAGTACTGGTCAGAATCCAGAATTGTTCTACAATGGATGTAAATTAAATGAGGTTAAAGGGGCATGCGATAAAAAATGACCATATAACGCGCGTGTCAGTATTTGTATGTCAGTTTAAATAATAAGCTGACGACAACAACATTTCCGATTCGTTCGCACTGCATTTCAAGCAGCAATAATTGATCGATAGATAAGCTTTATGTCGCAAAAATGAACATAACATGAGCAATACTTACCATTTCACAGTTTGTTGACATTTTTCCGCGATGTTTTCAGTTTTGACACATCCCGAAAGGGTTGAGTTGTGAAAATGACGAATACTTTCTGAGGCCGAAATCGGCAGGTTTGGTAAATCTTGAAATGTGTATTTTGAGTAAACTAGCGTGATATTTCGTAAATATTTTACAGGGCTTTCATTGATTGATTAAGGCATTAAAATGATACCAATTTGATTGCTATTCGAGACGCTTCAGTTCCAGGGCATGCCCCTTTAAACTAAATGTTAACCAGAAACAAAATGACTGCTTCTCTTGTACCAAAGCCTATAGGACCTTGCTCAGTTGAGCAAGCAGACTAACAGAGGCTCTTGATGTCTTAATTTAATTATCCACATCAGACATAAGAACTAAATTTAACCAGAAATTATCTTAACCAAAATGTTATACAATCACTTTACCCAAAGCTAACCCAAATTCAATTTAACCTCAAATTTAACCCATTGATTAAATATAACCATCCAATGTTTATACAATTGGGTGCTGTTGGTAATCTAATACTGAAGTTACATGTAGTTAAAATGTAACATTCTCATTAAGTTTGTGGCCAACAGGCCCAAAAGCTAGACTAACAGCCTTGCTAGGGGGGGGGGGGGGGGGGGGTCCAGGCATTTTTCCAGCAATATTTTTAAAACTTTGAGATTTCTAATCAGCTCAGATTAGAAACAAGGCTAAATCAGCCTGTGGTCAGTTGTAATTGAGAGCCTACAGAATGATACAGAACACTTGTGTAATACCATTTGTTGTCATTGCTCTATAAAACAACACTTAACAAAGAAATAAAATCTTAGAGTCCACTGGAAAACTAGTTCGCAGAGATTAAGTGTAAAAAAGTTATGTAAATGCAAATATTTTTGTGGTTTTCATTGAAATGATAAACAGGGAAATATATTCATAATATCTTAATTATGTACAGTAAAACACCAGAAAACCGGAATTACCTGAAAATCGGAATTCTCTGGAAACCAGAATTCCCTGAAAACAGGACTCCCTGAAAACCTGACTTTGAAAATCGGAATTCCCTGAAAACTGGAATTCTGTGAAAATAGGACGTTTTTCGAAGTCCCATTTTTTCGGATTTTTTATCAAAAGTTATGTGAAAACAAGAATTCTCAGAAAACCGGACTTGACCCAGTCTGGAAGCTGTCCGGTTTTGAGGGATTTTCTGTACGGTATATTTTCTTCATTGGAGGAATTAAATAAGTTGTTTTAATAAGAAAGTCTTGCGACTTCTGTTACATTAATATTTTGATTATTTTTCTTGCATAAAATTAATTGAACCTGAAATAAATGTATTTTGATGATTAAATTGAATCTGCCGTTTCTAATTTTCTTCTTATAGTCAAGCAGTGATTAAAATGCATTATACATATATCAATTGAAAGATACATGTACTCTTTGTGAGTTTTAGGTATATGGCCTAAATTGATCTGAAGTGTATGTGCCCTGTACCAATCAACAACATGTATTCGTTTTAGTCCTAACATGTACAATTATTTTGTTAGATAAAAGACTTGTTGTCTTTGGTTTTATTTGGCAGTTTTTAAAAACTCGTCAATTTCAGAGAAAACATAAACATCTTCATCATTTAAGGTCTGCTTTGGTACAGACACATTGAAATCAGGTCTCAGATGTTGAGTGTCACAAATATATGTACATATGTCCAGGCCCAGGGGTTATAAAACTTGAGAGCTCATTTCTTAGCTCTTTCAAAGTATTATGCTTGAAAAGAAAGAGCTAATTAATGTTTAAATAATGAGCCGAATAACTATGCTGTCAGAATAACGTAACACTACTATAATTATTATCTGATCATTATTAACTTAGTGATGACATCATTTCCTGTTTATTGTTTATTTCCAACCATTAACCTGAAGATGGCAAATGCAGTCAAACCTGTGTTAGCAGCCACCTCCGAATACAGGCCACCATGTGAATAAAGCCCATTCATTTAAAACCATCATTGATTATTAAGAACAAATTGACCTCAGAAAGAAGGCCACCTGTCAATAAAGGCCATATTTTGTCTTTCCCAATGGTGGCCTTTGTTCACAGGTTTGGCTGTATTGCCAAAACGTTGATAAAAAAATCATTGACCCTGATGCACTTAATGTCAAGACAGGAGATTTGACTTTGTAGACCAAGCTCAGGTTTTATAAACTTGGGGCCAGATCTTACGCAACATACAGAAAGTGGTGCTATCACATATTATTGCCATATAACTTATATTCCTGATCTCCACAAATGTTACATTGATATTAGTTATACATTATGTTGTTTCATTAATGTGCTTTGTTTAGAAAATAGTTCTGTTTATTGATGGTTTACTCGTATAAATAAGTTTTGTGGACATTTCGATGACTTAGTCACCTACCTGATTTACATATTTTAGCTTTTTTGTGTTAGAGTTTAGTTTTTTCCATGATCATGTAAATAATTTCAAGAACAAAGACTTGTTGACTGAATTTATGTGACTATTTAATGTTGCATGTTTATCTGATTTTTCCTTTTTTGGATGAAGTTAAAGTCCCATGAGCATTTTGCTATAAAAAATATATGCAAAAAACAAACGTTTGCTGATATTATCCCAAGATAATTATTACCGACGAAACAAGCCATTTTTCTTCTAAAAACACTCATTTCGCTGTGAATTTTGCTTTTGTAAACTTGAAATATATAGAGCCTGTGACATCATTTAATGCCGTGTGTATAATATGACTTCAGAAAAACACAGCTGTTCTATAAATAGTATTTTTTTCAATGATATTGAAAGAAATACGATAGTGGTTTTCGAAACTTTTTTTCTTGCTATAATGTATGCACGGGAGGAAAACACACCGGATTTCTCTTTTATAAAACAAACAGAAACTATTAGGACCGATAAATGTATATGCTTATGGGACTTTAACATACGTTAAGGTTGACTTATTACTGTTTTTGAGTTTTGTGTTTACGCAAATTGAAACAATTATCTTCTGTCAAACAGAATAATGATGAATTGTTCATTGATAACGATTACTTACATTCATTCCATGAACTTACTAAACCGGTTTCTCCGTTCACCGTGTCTTTTTATGTCAACAGTCTACTTGTCCTCATTGTCCTGTCTTTGGAATATACCAATATGTTCGTAATTGTGGCAGTATGTAATATTATTATGTCTTATTGTTCTGAAGCGCATTACACAAGTTGCATGGTATAAAAATGCTTTAACTGATTAGATTCTCAAAAGAAAGGAAAAAGGGCCAGTACTTATCTTGTAATGTTAGTCTATTTCATTTATTACAATTTTCAGTTGATGATATATTTTCTTTTCTCAAACTATTTTTGTTGTCATCAAACTGTAAAAAGTATATTAAAGACATTTGCTACAGTTTCCAGTTTTTTTTTCACTTATACATATAGGGAAAATGAAATTGAAATCTCAATTGATAACTCAAAAACAAGTCGTCAACCCCCATTTTTTTCGTTTAAAATGTTTCTGTGATCATATGCTATGATCATACAAAGTTTAAAGAAAATTCATGGAAGAGTTTTTATTTTCCCTATATGTCTATGTGTAAAAAAACTGGAAACTGTAGCAAAAGCCTTTAATAGCTTCCAGAAACCATTAAAATGAATGATATTCTTCCCTATGTATAGATTTCTATTGTGCTTTCAGAAAAAAAATCTACAAATTTAAATATTACTATACTAGTACATATTATGTAATATGTCTAGGTTGATAGATATTCTGTGATTCTGTGTTGTGGCAGTCCATTAAATTTTCTATGTCAACATATTTTCGAGATTGTGTCTTTTAGATAATTACTGCAGTCCTGTGTAAATTATTAAACAAGTTCACTGTTATGTGAAGGCTAAGTCTTAAAGAAAGCATTGTATGTTTGATGACCTCATTGATTCCAATATTTTTTTATGCTGACAAAATTGAATGTCTCAGATTGGATTGTTTTTTTTCCACTGTTTTTACAATGAGACTGCTTATGTAAATTGAAGTCACAGAGACAGTAACATGTTTTTTAAAGTTTTTTCTAATTTCATATTTTTTCACTTCTACACATATTTTGTTCAAGGTATCAATGAAATTAAAGCTTTGAACATGTTTTTACTGTTTTGATACTCTGATATATATTGATATTGTATAGATTTGGTGGGTAATTCTTGTTTGAACTGATATAGCTGAATCATTCAAATGTGATTGGTTGACACAAAATCATTTGAATTTGATTGGCTGAGATAAAATCTTATCAATTAGATTGGTTGAAATAAAATCATTTGAATTTGATTGGTTGAGATAAAATCATTTGAATTTGATTGGTTGAAATAAAATCCTTTCATTTTGATTGGTTGAAATAAAATCTTTTGAATTTGATTGGTGGAGATGAATGTTACTGTGATAAAGATTGTCATTTTTTTTGTAACTACACAGATATAAATGCCATTTAGTCAGTCAGTAAAAAATGTAATAAAACCTGTTAACTATGACCTGTTGTTGTTAATTTATTGTTTGATATATTGCTGTTGTTGATAAACAAAAGAGAACTGAGCAAAATTTATTCACAACTTTAGCCATTGCAAACATGGACTTGAATACACTATATCAAGAGCTGTGAGAGGTCATATAGTGGAATACTCACTAGGCCAAAAAATGCCCAGTTGATAAGCCAGCAGAACACTTTTTCAAACGTATTCAGGGCTTTCATTTGACCCTTTAAATGAGGTTTTTGACTCTTTAAATAAGTAAAATAATACTTCTGATTTTCGAGTAATTGTACCAAAGGGTCAAATTTGCTATTACAATGGTAAGAAATGCTAATTCTTTAAATTATAATCAAGTCTCAACTTTTGATGTTAAATGAGAACCCTGAATTATCTATTGGTTTGGGAATATAGTAAATAAATTATAGTAGTGGAAGCAATAAATAATGACAAAGAATAGAAAAACAGGATAGTATAGGCTTGGCAGAAAAAATAGGTTTATACAGCACTGTACTGTACATTTTGTACTGACGTGTGGACCTAATATAACTTAACTGTACGCTGACGTCACTTATAAATATAAATGTCTCAATTCATTAAAATACATGTATTGGGAAACCACGAGGAAGATATTTACACAAACATAATGTAACACATTGTTTTCATTGGTTCAGAACTTATTATGGTTGGGTTTCATGAGGAAAATAAATTAGTGCAGTAATCAGTACATATATAATTATATAGTATGAATATTCATGAATTATAAAGTAGAGAATCAACATAAACGAAAAATGTTCGTGATATTTTTTTTATAGAGTTTCAAGTTTATTGGTATTATCGGCATATAATGCCTCTGACCATTTACAATTTATATACATGTCAAGATGGTCAAGACAACAGTTTTTTTTTAAACAATTAGTATAAATAGAAAAAACATAATGATTATATACATACTTCTCAATTAATACAATATACATACATTTGCATATTTGAAAATTTTAAATAAACAAAATCAGTGCAAGCACACATATTTGAAAGAATATAATATAATATCCCCCCCCCCCCCCAAATAGAATTAAGTAACATTTAATCAAGAAACATTTAACACAAATGATAATAAAGAAGCAGTGTAAACAATATCCATGATTAACTAAGCAGTATTAAGTAATTCTAATTTATAAATGGGGTTTAAAATTTTTTCCGCAAATCATTTTTGAAGAGGGTCCTGATACCAAGGGGTGGGGTCCTCTACTGTATCAAGGAGGTTTCCTCTATTGTTTTTTCTTCATTTCACTGAATCTGTTTCATAGTATGTCGCAAGCCTGTTAAACAAAGGTAGATTTAATTCCCATTGCTCATGTAATGTAAACATTTGTACTGAAAGTGTACTAAATATTGACCTTTGCTCTTTAACCGTATGTATTTATATAACACCGCGATTTGATCTTTCCACCATTTAGTACTGCTTTGTTGATTGTACTAATATTTAGAACATTCGTGAAAAGTACTGATTTTTGCACTAATTTATTTTCCTCATGAAAATAATCGTTAAATTTAGACACAAACAACCAATGTAAATAATCTTACATAATGTTGTGTAAAATTTCCCACGTTATTTCCCAATATTTTAATGAATTGAGACATTTATGTGCATGACGTCAACTCATACTAACTTTAATATATATATTATCCTACACGTCACGAGTTAAACATTTAAATAGTTACACATCATAGGTATTACGTAATTTATTTTCCTCATGAAAATAATCGCTAAATTTAGACACAAACAACCAATGTAAACAATGTTACATAATGTTGTGTAAAATTTCCCACGTTATTTCCCAATATTTTAATGAATTGAGACATTTATGTGCATGACGTCAACTCATACTAATTTTAATATATATATTATCCTACACGTCACGAGTTAAACATTTAAATAGTCACACATCACAGGTATTACGTAAGAATCATCGTTACATTTCAGAAATATCGTGAATATTGTAAGTATATATATTTGTATTTTATTTGTGCTATAATTGTGTCGATCGCTTTCCATGTGTTAATTAAAGTACTGTGCCTTGGTATGTGAAAGTGCTTTGACACGAGTTGAGTCGGAAGGAAATTAATAACATGTATGTCTTGTAACATTACTATCGGTTTCGTACTTGATTTTATATGAACTTATCAATTATTTTAGCAATAAATTTCAATTTCGAATTCGAGATCACGTGACAGAGATACTGTGACGCAAGCTGTCTTATTGATGACTGTCAAATTTTAATTCATAATGACCACAGATGATTGAAAATAATAATTATAAGGTATAATCAAGTAGCCTATATACAGCCAAAAAATGCTTTTGTGTGAAATACCTGTGATAATGGCTAAAATGTGGTGTGTGTTTTTTTAAAAAGACATTTTCATAAATCATATTATTCTTATCTCTTACGTAAACCCATACAGATCTTTAATAGAATCTTTTTTTAAAACGCAACCTTATGATAGTCATTCTCATCACAGGACCTTGAAATATTTATGAAAGAGGTTCAATCGGAACTCCTCGGCGTTTGTCTAAAGAAAGTGCGTTTTTCTCGGTCACGAAAATGCCCGAGTAGTTACGATTGCAAGAGGCCCGTCATAGCCTCGTTTGTAGACCGCGGTGTATATAAACACACATATGTACCGGTCTGTAAACGAAGCCCGGACTATGTTTTGCGTTTTAATGGATACTATTTAAAGGTCCTGTGTTCTCATACACGTGCATTGATTGAAAAATGACCATACTTGATTTGTTGCTACATCTATGATGAAGAGTAATATCAACCTGGTTGATTTCGTCAACGTATTTACAAGTATGGGGCAGGTGCGCCTAGCATGGTTTATGCAAGGTCACAAAAATAGAAATTTGAAAGACCCAGCTAGTTTTATGTAAAATGTTCAGATTTAACAATCACAGCGGATGTTCTTTTTCTGAAAATGTTATAAAACCGCGATTCCAATAATGGAATTGACACTGATGATTAAATTGCGCGGTCATTATACATACATATGTATATATACCATTGCCGTTGTAAGTTTGTATAATAAATTAAATATAAGGCCGAAACTAAATTTATTGATAAGAGTTACAAATTACGTGTCCTGTATTTCAAGTTTAAGTGTGGTCCTAATATGACATATGTATACATGTATATGCATGGTGATATCAGCTTTATAAATAGAACAAAATATTATTTGTCATGAATAATCATTTACATCTCATATAGATCGTGTAACGTGAATTAATATTTAATGTTGTGTATTTTTATCTACCCACATGTTACAAACTTAACATTGTACTGTCTGGTGATGTTTGTTAAATTTGGTGACTAAGCTAGGTTGCAGTGTGATGGTGTTTGTTTGGTGACTAAGCTATATAGGTTGTACATAGTGTGATGATGTTTGTCTGGTGACTAAGCTAGGTTGCAATGTGAGAATGTTTGTCTGGTGACTAAGCTAGGTTGCAGTGTGAGGATGTTTGTCTGGTGACTAAGCTATGTTGCAGTGTGATGATGTTTGTCTGGTGACTAAGCTAGGTTGCAGTGTGAGGATGTTTGTCTGGTGACTAAGCTAGGTTGCAGTGTGATGGTGTTTGTTTGGTGACTAAGCTATATAGGTTGTACATAGTGTGATGATGTTTGTCTGGTGACTAAGCTAGGTTGCAGTGTAAGGATGTTTGTCTGATGACTAAGCTAGGTTGCAGTGTGAGGATGTTTGTCAGGTGACTAAGCTAGGTTGCAGTGTAAGGATGTTTGTCTGGCGACTAAGCTAGGTTATTGTTTGATGATGTTTGTTTGGTGACAAGTGGTGCTGTGAGGATGTTTGTTCGGTGATCAATGGTACTGTGTGAGGATGTTTGTTTGGCGACTAAGCTATGGGTTACTGAGTAATGATATTTTGTTTGGTTACTGTATGGGCCGGGAGGTCGTATTTAGTGACTAAATCAAGTCACTGTGTGAGGATGTTTGTTTGGTGACCAATGGTGCTGTAAGGTTTGGCGACTAAGGTTACTGTGTGATGATGTTTTGTTTAGTGGCCAATGGTACTGCGTGGGGATGTTTGTTTCGCGACCAATGGTACGGTTTATAAGTATGTTTGTTTGGCAACCAATGGTGCTGTGAGGATGTTTGTTTGGTGACCAATGGTGCTGTAAGGTTTTGCGACTAGGTTACTGTGTGATGATGTTTTGTTTAGTTACCAATGGTACTGCGTGGGGTGTTTGTTTGGCGACCAATGGTACTGTTTATAAGTATGTTTGTTTGGTGACCAATGGTGCTGTGAGGAGGTTTTTTTGGTGACCAATGGTACTGCGTGGAGGTTTGTTTGGTGACCAATGGTACTACGAGGATGTTTGTTTGGTTGCCAATGGTGCTGTAAGGATGTTTGTTCGGTGACCAATGTTACTACGAGGATGTTTGTTTGGTGACCAATGGTACAGTAAGTATGTTTGTTTGGTGACCAATGGTACTGTAAGTATGTTTGTTTGGTGACCAATGGTACTGTAAGTATGTTTGTTTGGTGACCAATGGTACGGTAAGTATGTTTGTTTGGTGACCAATGGTACTACGAGGAGGTTTGTTTGGTGACCAATGGTGCTGTAAGTATGTTTGTTTGGTGACCGATTGTTCTACAATGAGGTTTGTTTGGTGACCAATGGTACAGTAAGTATGTTTGTTTGGTGACCAATGGTACTGTAAGTATGTTTGTTTGGTGACCAATGGTACTGTAAGTATGTTTGTTTGGTGACCAATGGTACGGTAAGTATGTTTGTTTGGTGACCAATGGTACTACGAGGAGGTTTGTTTGGTGACCAATGGTGCTGTAAGTATGTTTGTTTGGTGACCGATTGTTCTACAATGAGGTTTGTTTGGTGACCAATGGAACTGTGTTGGGAAAACCATGCTTGTTGTTCAGACTACTATTTGAGGACACCGTGTGTTTGTTGACCAGGGTATTTTGTGACGCCAGATCCCTTTTTTCGGGAGTTTTTTTTGGGGGTGTCCCGGTGTACTGAGTGTGTAAGGAAGCCTTGTTTAGTGACCCCGATTAACGTATGTGGATATCTTGTAAGGTAACACAGGGTTCAGTGTAAAGAAGTCTTGTGTGTAGACCTACAGTTTGTATATATGTTTCTGCGTTGGGAAGCAAGGTTTTGTATTCTATGATTGTATAAATAGAATTTTATGTGTGTCGAATGCTGTGAATGCCTGATATTGCATGGTGTCCCAAAGACTCTTATAATTGGGATTGAACATCTTCTCTCTGCATGCCTTCCATCGCTTTGTAGGCTGATTTGCTGTCCCATATTCATTTGTTTTTGTACCCATATTGAATTCCCTCAAATTCGCAGTCACATTTTGTTTTCCTAAGTCTCTTAATTATTTTTCCGTATGTAGCTGTTTACATATGGTGTATATAGGCCTACATCCCATTCCAACTCTGAAACAAAAAGAAATTGAAAGTGGAGTTAACTCTCACGAGTCAATTATTTATTTCAAGCGTCGACTGAACATTGTACTTGTGAAACGTCAGCGTGATTCAGCCCTACGTTGCGCATGTCACGTGATAGAGCATGCATGGCCTAGACAATGTATAAAATGGCATGTACAGTATAGCTTAAACGTAGATACTGCGTGGTTAAACTTGTTTGCAATCAGTATTTTCCATTCACATTTGCATTCCGTCCTAATGAATTAAAAATTTCGAAACATGGCAAATCTTAATTTATCTCCATCGGTGGTGACCTCTGAAACATGACTACCGATGTTGTCATACATTAACGTGATGTTCCGCTCGCCAATGGCTTTTGGACAAGGGAGATAATTAAATCGGCGTTGCCCGGATGTTAGCTTCTCTGGAAATCCGCCATTTTGCGCAATCTTGCAACAATAATACAGCGATTTACGTCTCAAAAGTAACCTTTTATGACTCGGTTTGTATTTTTCTTTGTTCGCATTTGATCAAAATATTATATTTTGCTTCGGTCCTCATTTATTTGGGTCAGATTGTTGTTACTGTTTAGAAATCGTTGATTGCATCGTGAAAGCGGGCCGCTGTCATTGTCAACAAAATCATCGATTGGTGACCCGATAAAGTTAAATTCTGATGGTGATTCCTTCCACTGTCGAATCATTTCAGTTGTTATCTCTTGATCAGCTGCGGTATCCGCTATTGAGTATTTGTTGCATTTTACGATGATGGAACAAGTTTCGTGTTTACTTACAAAAGTTCGTAATGCGTGACTCAACATCGTGTGTGACTGTTGGTGATTGGTAAATTATCGGAAAATAGTTTTAAGGATTATATTCTTGAATGCTTATCTTCGACTGGATACTGTATGTGAGCATTGTTGCTCTTCTGTATTGACTTTGAAAACTTTTCAAAGATCAACTATTTGTTTTTAAAAAGTGTAATATTTTTGTCTTTAATTTCATTGAAATTTAAAATGTCTTTGGAAACATTGGATGGCTCAGGTCATTGACCCTGACTGAGGTATTCAAGAACCAATCGTAATTTATACCTGCCTGGTTAATCCTTATTTTAGTTATGAAGTATTTATCTATTTAGATCAAAATTAGATTCATGAGATAAAACATATAGTTTTAAATTGTTCTGATTAATATAGTTTGATTATCAATAAATCTATTTGGTATTTTACAAATAAGTTTTAAAAAATAGACAAAACAATTATTATTACTCCTGCATATCTTTTTTTGAGAAAAAAACAACAACACCCCAAATGCAGTGATCGGAAATTTTCTGAATGGGCATTGGCCCATTTTGATGGAAAATCAATGTGACATTTTGAAAGTTAATGTAAAATTTAAAAAATCCAATGTGACATTTATTTATTTAGTAAGACAACATACTTTTTGAAGCAACTTATCCTTTGTTATTGGCAGTCGATAACTAAGTAACAAAAGTTTTCATTTTTGTTAGGTACCCGTAATGGTATACCTTCCCAATTCGAAAAAAAATTATCCATTTTCCCTTTTTCAAAGGAAAAAAAATCCCAGTCTGGTGCAGAATTTTCTTTTAAATTTCTTTAAAAAAAAAATATTGCGACATTCAGTGCTGAAATAAAAACCAAAGAGGAGCTGTTGAATAATATCAATGTCTTAGCACTTGTGCTCTGGGTGAGCTTTTGTGATCAGTCTGTGTCTGGTATCGGGCGACGTGCGCGTCAACTTTAGTAGTCTTTACTTGACTGTTTAAAAATTCCCAATTTATTAAAGGATTTCCATTTAGGGTCAAAATGCCGTAAATTTTTCACATATGTCTGATTCCAGTACCATTACCAATCAGACAAAAAGTCACTGCTGCAGGGTTCTCAATAACAATAGGCCACAGGCCAATTTAGCTGCTTAGAAATGAGTTTGGGCCCGTTAGAAATCTCAAAGTTTTAAAAATATTGCTGGAAAAATACCTGTAACCCCTTTTGGGCCTGTTGGCCACTAACATACTGAGAACCCTGCTGCTGTTGATCAATGAGTGTTAGGCACTTGTAAGCAAACAGGGCTTTCATTAGACTTTGGAAGTCAAAAGTTATTTACTCAATGACCCTCGGGTCAAAATTTCAAGAGTCAAACTGATGTTCTCAAAATTTCAATACAAGAAAGTCCGATTTGTGTCTGCTGCACTCAACATGACATGTTACTTAAATTTTAACCATTTTATGACGGAAAAAATCCAATAGTAAGTGGTTTTATAACACAAAAATGACAGAAAAACATGATTGAGAGTTTCACATTGTACATGACCTAAAAACAAAATTTCCGAAGGCAACACAACATTTTGAATTTTAATGTGACTATGGTGCATTGCATATGCCTTTCCTGATCACAGCCTAATTGCCAGAATGTTCTCAATATCTTAGTGCATCCAAAATATATATATAATTTATTTTATTAAAGAAAAAATACATAAAAAATCGCCTCATCTTTAAAAAGCGACTTTTTGAACTTTTTATTTGCCCCCCCTCCCCAAGCCTGTCATGCCTGTAAAATAAGATGTTTATTTGGAAACTTCATATTTTGGCCATACGTTACATGTGTGACTATTCAACATTTTTCAAGAAATTTTGGCCACTTCTCAAATTTCAATGAAATTAATTTGTTGGAAACTGTTCAAACTAGAGCTATCAAAGTTGCTCAAACTATAATATGAATTTACTTTCATAATGTACTTTATTGTGGAAAGTAGGTGTGATTGTCTAATAAATGAGTTTATCACATGTTCCCCTATTATTTTAGGGTAAGCGTTTGATATGCTTTCTACATGATGGGAAAGTGTAGAGAAAGATCTTGAAAAAAGATGGGAAAGAAGCATGCAGTTTCTTCTATGTCCTTGAGGAGTGAGAAATCATCTGACTCTGAGACAGACTTGTCCTCACGAAGGAAGGCATGTGGTGAATGTGATGTAAGTATTCAGAGGTTCTCTATTATATATATGTAACCTATAAAGCAAAAGGACACCATCCCCTTTGTGAAAATTTCTTTGAAATTATGCTACTTTGAATAATTTTCCCCAAACTTTCTATTTGTTCCTTGAAATTACATTCCTAGCCAAATTTGCTACTTTCATATATAGATGCCTTCTCCAAATCAAAAAGAAAACCCATGGAATTCATTTTAGAAAATTTTCCTTATTGTCAGTTATTTTTGAAATTGAAAATTTCTTTAAAATCATGCCATTTTTCCAAACATCTAAACTTACACCAGCTATTTTATTTCCCAAATCAGCAATTTTAGCGGTAATTCTTCCGAAATCAACAGACTAAGGCCTCTTCCCAATGAAGAGAGCAAAAACACTGATTGTTATATTTTGCTTGTTACAAACATCTTACTCATTAATATTACTGACGACTATCTATTTTCTCATTTCCTTTCGTTAAGTTAAGCTTTATAGTATCAATATGATTTTGAGACTCAGAGATACAAGTTTTTGTTTGTACATTCTCAATGTCTGTATATTAGAATTTAGATTTAATGAACCTGTATACAACCTGTCTGAAATTTATTGAAAATTATTAATCATAATCATTCACATACACTGTTCATATATAATTGTTTGTTTTTAGCTCACCAGAGCACAAAGTGCTCAAGATGATCTATTGTGATCATGTCTTGTCCGTCATCTGTCCGTCAGTGCGTCAACAATTGCTTGAGATGACCTAAAATAAGCAAAAATCCAAATTCAAGGGCAGATAACTCATAAACGAGATTAGTGACCCCCAATTTTTTTTCGCTTAAAATGTTTCTGTTATCATATGCCACGATCATGCAAAGTTTAAAAAAAATTCATTGATCAGTTTTAATTTTTCCTGTATGTCTTTGTGGAAAATGTCGCAAACTACCGAAAACGTCTTTAAACAACATCTCCTTTTTAAGCAGTAGGCCAATTTCAACAAAACTTTACAGGGATGTTCCTTTTTGGGCCTACCAAAGTTGTTCAAAAAACTAAATTTAAGTTAACTCAGTTTGCTATGGCAACCAATAGTAATTTTTTTTAAATCTTCTTGTCTGAAACCACAGACCCTAGAGCTTAGATATTTGGTGTGTAACATTGTCTAGAGGACCTCTACCAGGTTTGTTTAAATTATGGCCCTGGGGTCAAAATTGGCCGGCCCGGGGTCACTTAAATTTATATAGGCTCGTAAAGGAAAGACAAGAAAAATTGTTGTCTCTAATGGTCTTTTTTTCTGGTGAGCGATGTAGGACCCTCTTGTTTTTCTTTGATTGCTTTGCTAGTTTTACATGTAGTTACCATTATGCAGGACTAAATATTATGATTACACTTCCATGATAAATCAATTGTTATTGAAAGTTTAAACAAACAGTAGAAAATACCTAATATTTACTAGATTAAGCCTTAAATCATAGATTATTGTCTTGGCTTGTGTAAAAAAGCTAGTCAGTTAATTAAAGTATAAGAATTGCATCTCGAGGGCTCAGCGCAACACTGTAGTAACTTGTTCTCATTTCAATATGAGTTACAACACTGTTGCGTTGAACCCACGATCTGTCAATAACTTACAACATGACTATTATTGTTTTATCTAGGGATGCAGTCAGAAAAATTGTGGAAAATGTAAGAGCTGTAAAAGTATGATATGTTTTGGTGGGACAGGTTCGAAGAAGTCTCGATGTTTAGAAAGAGTCTGTAAGAGTCCAATCATTATATGCCTTAGATCAAAACAAAGTTCTAAAACAGAAGTTCTCAAACAAAGCTTGTCACCACCAATGATTCAAAATAGTCCATCATCAATGAAAACAAAATCTCAGGAAAAGAATGTCAAGCTCAAAGGAAGTAAGAGTCCAACAGTACTGGTGGCATCCCAGTCGAGTAACAAAATCAGAACAGACACTAACTCTGAAAAGGAAAAGCTGCATTCGAAGAAAGTTAGCAATATTAGCCAAGGTGGAATATCGCCTAAAATGAAAACAACAGAGACACTTAATAGATCTGTGGAAAAAACAAAGAAATCTGCGAAAAAGAAAGACTCAGGTTTAGGGACACAATCTCTTAAAAGTAAATCTGAACAAGATAAAACAAGTCCTGTGAGATCTGTGAGCTCTAAAAAGCAGTCAAGTACACCAGCTAGCAAAAGTATGCCACTCAATTCCACACAAGTTTCAAGGCCATCTAGGGAGAGTGGGTCACATGTTCACAGTGCCAGCGCTGATGTGGAGTGCCAAACTATGAACCAACAGCTAGAGGACAAGTCTGATGACGCAGTTCAAACAAATACTCAAACGAAGGCAATGGAACAATTTGCTGCGAGTCAAACGAAGCATATTTCTCCGACAAAGGTTGGTATTCTTTGTGATAAAATTTGATCCTATGATAATGAATAAACATGTATAATTTGAAAGCCTGTATTTGTCAGGATCAGGTATTACATGGAAGTCATTTCTATCTATCTATCAGCTAATACTAGTAATAGAGTGTTACCATCAGATATAACATTAACAAACCTTGATTGATGAATTATGTTCTGTAGGATTTCATCAATATGAATACATAACATATGCTGTGACTTTTTAGCTCACCTGAGCAAAGCTAAGGGTGAGCTGTTGGTATGCTATTTTGTCTGTTGTCTGTCATCCATCCATTCACACTTTTCAAATGACTTCTCCTCTGAAACAGTTGTTTCAAATTTTTAGAAACTCCACAGGAATGATCTTTGGGTGGTCTTTTACATAAGTTGCTAAAAGAATGTTATTCCATGCAGAACTCTGGTTTCCATGGCAACCAAAAAGGAAAAAAATCTTGTCTTAAACCACATGGTCTAAAGCTTAGATGTTTGGCATGGAGCACCATCTAGAGACCCTCTAACGAAGCCGATAAGATAATGTCCCTGGGGTCATAATTGGCCCCACCTCAGGGGTAGCATTTTACATAGATTTATAATATAGGAAAATATAAGAAAATCCTCTTCTCTGAAAGCACAAGGTGTAGAGCTTAGATATTTGGCATCGAGCAACATAATAATGTCCCTGGGGTCATTTGTGACCCTGCTCCAGGGGTCACATGTTTTACATAGACTTATATTGGATATTGTTTCTTTATGTTTCTTTTTCTATGAAGCACAAAGTTTAGAGCTTAGATATTTTGCATTAAGCAACATGTAGAGGCCCTCGAAATTGCTAAAATAATAATAATAAAATAACTCTTTTCTCAGGTGGGCGTGACGTCCCTGCCCAGGGCCACTTTGCTGTCTTGTTCTGCTTTATCACAGTTTTTAAGCAATTCCACTAGCCCAAACAGAGCCTCTTAAATTTTTAACAGCCCACATCAGTAAATATACATTCTATATTTAACAGGCTCAACAATCTTCATATGAAAACAGTTCGCCAGAAGATACAGTTACAAACTTTAAAAGAGACATTCAACTTCCGAAAGTGAAGCTAGATGCTATGACAAAGGTAAGAATATATCTAACCTTATCTACTTCAAATCATTTATAACTGTCAAATTATTGTTAGCGCTTGACACAACATATGATTATATTGTACATGTATGTAAATTGAAAGTTTGCTAAGTATGCCATATATTTTTTCTACAAAAAGCATCAGATTATGTCTGTGATGCATATACAGTAGTGAAACTATTCTTATATTGATTTTTCCCCATATCAGTGGATTTCCATGATTTTTATCATCTCTGTAACCTACTTTGTACTATAGGTATAATGGGAAAATAAATTAAATTGAGCTAGCTTCTAGCTCTATTATTTTATTTTCCTATTATTTGCCATCTTAGTAATCAATTAGTTATCAGTGACACCCTGCCTGAAAAAACAATAGGTTTCTTACAGCTTAGTTACTCATTATTAGCGAGTCTTCATTGGCTGTAGGATGCTGTAACGCAAGTTTATACTTGTTAAATATTTCAGTCGGAGTTGAAAGAATTCATTCCAAAATTATTGAAACTGATGACTGGGAGAGAAGAAGTGTTCTACTGTAGGCGTTCTGCAAAACCAGAATGGTGGCCGGATGATGTGCCTTGGGCAGCAAGTCGTGCTGCTTGGCATACAGAGGTATAACAGAAATTCAGCATTCCTTATGTAGTGAAATATTTTAGTTGACATGAAGAAAAGAGGAGTGAATGTCTGTGATGATGTACATCTCAAAATCTTTATTATCTGATAGTCTTAATTTATTGGATATTCAAATTTTCAAATCAGTTATTTTTACGGTCAACTAGACTGTATCCTTTGTCAAGTCAGTAGCCATTTCTTGGTTAAGTAGACTGGTTTATTTGTCCTGAAACAGCTTTGATTTCTGAGCAAAATAAAAGTTATTTGATGAAAATGTCTCAAGAGATGGCAAAGTTATTGTCAATTTAATCTCTGAAAGATTTTCTTAATGCAAAACTGAGTTAAATATGGAAACAATGTGGTTGAAGGCCTCTTGTTTGGTAAAAATGGTCAGCCGCATATGATTTTGAGGATTTCTAATTTGGCTCTATTGACGCCCCTGTATAGGGTAATTATGTATATCTAAAACTTGGCTTCCTCTTTTACGCATTGACATCTTCTAGATTCATATTCTATTGTCAAGCATTCCACCGTAGCTAAATGTGTTTATCAAATACAGCGTCTTGTTTACTGTTGTTATTTGTGAAATATCTTTACTTCCCTGTTATGACTGCAACTAAAATGTACTTAAACTTTTAGTTTGAAATTGAACAAATTAAAAATTTTAAAGTTTAAATTTTTCAATGTCTACATTTATTTTAGAAATATTGGACAGATAATCTGAAATCAGTGGTAAAGAATTGTTACAAGTATGCTGGAAGAGAAGATTTAATCCAGTCATTTGTTATAAGACAAGTAAGTGTTCAATGGCCATGTAAATGTATTGATTGTTTTAAAGTCTTGTTCATTTATATGTTTAGTCATTTTAGATTTTACTTCATATACTAAGATTTGCTTAAAAAGGAATGATCTATTGGTCTGAAAAGTAACTAGCTGACATGAAATATATCAATAAACTAGATGATATTATATGATGTATAAGGAATGTATTATAAATACTGTGGAATCATTAATTTTCGTTGGGAATTTAATAGCGTGAATTTCGTGGGTCGGCTTATACACAAAATCAAATCCCCATGAATTTAAATGTAGAGATAAGGCATTTTTTTTTCAAAAATCGAAACCCACGAATTTATGTCTCCATGAAACGGCCATTTTAATAAAATTTAGTTGATAGTCATAATCCTATAAATTATGGATTTAGTTTTTGATTAAGTGATCCTTGTTTATTTATATCCTCACAACTGTGAAAATATTTTTTAAATGGTGGATGTTTCAATATGACTTATGATCATGAGTCGTTTTGCAACTTCTGAGTATTATCATTACATTGGGCAATGTCACATGAATGACTGACAACTGTGTTGAATCTTGCTTGCTCAGTCTGCATGAAAAATTGTCAGTTCTCTATTCCTGAATGACTAAAAAGGATTTTGACTGGCAAGAGCATTTATAATAAATCTATGACACTGGTGTTGTCTACATGAAATATTTAACATAAAATTTAAGATATTTCAATATGTTAAATTTGAACATAGAATCGCCATTTCGTGTTTGACTCTGGTATCATATGAAAAATAGCTTGTCTTTCCACACATTGCTTGCCTACTGCTGCAGGCAGTATCTACTTAACAGGATTTATTACAATTGTTCTCATTTCAATCTGTCTTACGATAATGACACCATCATTAACCAAATTAACAGAGTACAGTCGTAATATCAATGCTGCATAATGCATTATTTGTACCTTGGCTGACAAGATAATATGCAACATTTACTGTTTCTCTATTTTAGGATGACGATGAAAACGTGAAGACCGGGTCCTACCCTCCGTCACCGGTTAAAATGCGTATGTTTCCTCAAGGTGAGCGGAATATTCTTCATACAGTACATATTTAATATTCTGACATCACTTGTGATGTCATAATTCATTATGCCTGTTCCAGTAATCATAAAACTTCAGAGAACAAATGTTCGCTGGTTGTCAGTTTGTTCAGGGGTTTTCTTTACTATAAATTATTTTAGTTGTAGCCTGTAAAGGGCGCCTTCACTTCCGAAAATTTCTTTGAAATCATAAAATTTTCCCCAAATTTACTTCTCCGAATTTAACTCCCCAAAAGAGGCTTCAACATGCTATTTCATCACCATATTAAGGGCAAGGGCGCCATCCCCAAAACACAAAGTACCAGTTAGAATACGGTCCAAGAAAACTGCTTAAGTAAACGGGCCACCATATATAACTGTAATATCATTTAAAATGGGAAAATGAAACCATTTATAATATATTTATAATTTAATTTCTTAAGTATTGTTATATGTAATATTTTGGTGATTTCAGATTGGTTCCTGCCATTCTCAGCTGAAATATACATTTGTTTTTTCTGTGAAAAGGAATTCATAAGTAAAGATAAAATGCGTAGTCATCAGAAAGGATGCACAGAACGCCCTCCTGATTTACGTGCCTGTAATGTTTCACCGTCTCAAAATGACACGAATGAGGGTCCACCCTGCATGAGTCCAAAAAAAGTTGCTAAGAAATGGTCCGATTTAACTAAAACTGCTTTTATAGACAACATAGGCTTAGTGCCTAAGCTTACTGCTGCCAAGTTGAGGGAACAGAGACCTAGTCTTGAAGAGATCAACTGTGAAATTTTAGATGAAATCGAGCCTATGTCACCTGTTACCCCAAAGACTCCAAAGTCGTTGATTTCTCAGCTAAGTCGTGATGACAGTGGTCATGCTTCAAGAAAGAGATTGTCATATTCCTTGTCTATGGAAAAACCTGACAAAGATAAGATTGAAGCAACTATACAAAGTGAATCTGACTCGGACAGTGACACTGAAACTGGTGTGGTGAAGAAGCCAGTTCATGAGATGAATCTTCTGGACATTCCCATAAGTTCATTGTTGGGACAAAGAGTGAAAAATAATATTCACATTGATTCAACCCTATGCATAGTTGAAGATACTGGTTCGTTTTGTCGTACGCCTGTGAAAAATTCATTCTTGGAGAAGTTAAGAAAGAAGCCTATGGCTTACCCCATTCTTTATCGTCCTAGGCGTATTTCTAACTTACATAAACAGAATCATATTTATCGATTCAAGAAATTGGAACAGAAAGAATTTATGTGTAGAGCCAATACTGGACTTAGCTTAAAGAGTATGGAGAAGTTGAAATCTATGAAAAAGTTCAGTATCAGGCTAGGCCGTATGTCTCGTAAAAGGTTGCTTCAGTGGATACCTAGAGGAAGACTTGATAGACAATTCAGAGGAAAGTTCAAAGGATTAAAGTTCAGGGTAAATGCAAAGTATGATGACATGGAATGCGAGTTTCCGTCAGGTCCTACGTTGCTCGCTAAAAATATAGATAAGCTGCTTGGTCTGAAGAAACGCAGTGCACAACAAAACAAACCTCAACTGAATCATTCATTGTCTCTTAGTAACTGTATCTCTGAAGACATGGAAGCGGAAGTATCGAAGCAGAAACTGACATTGTACCGGAGTTTGTTGTATGAAATGTCTGTCCTGAAAGCTGCTGTAGTGATTGAAGATATTGGTAAACAAGAGAATAATAAGAAGGATAGTGATGTTGCTAATGTAATTGACCGTTCAGTTCTTAGTAATAATAACACATTTGTTAAAAAAGATAGTTACCAAAATCTTAGGGCAATGTTGGAGACTAATATACCCTCGATGCCTACGGCTGACAGCTCGACACCAGTTTCCGTGTATTCACAGGTTACAAAGACGTTGAAGCCACCCGGTGACTGTTCCTTCTCTGTTATGTCTGGCTCATCGGATAATGAATCTTTTCTGTCTACATGTTGTCAGGGCTGCAGTAGCAAGAAACATGATTGTCCATGTTTACCTAGTCCAAATGGAGTTGAAATAGGTATGTCAGTCCATGATGAAAAGGAAGCTAGATTATTTCATGAACCTCTACATGTACAAGTGGATATGCCGTTGGGTTCAAAAACGGAGGATTATGGTATACCCTCGCCCGTCTCAGTGTCAAGTGAATCACCATACCCATTGTCTCCATTCAAATCTGACAGTGCACCTCAGGGCTTAGACTTGTCTCAGTCAGTGTGTACTATTAGAGAAGCAAAGCTTTCACAACCGTCTCCTCAAGTTTCTAGTGCAAAAAATTGTGCAGCAGCCGGAGATAAGTCGAAATTATCTGTTGATAACAAAGTTGGTGATAGTAAAAGTGTTCTTAAAGGCTCAAATAGCTTTCCTTCAGCTGTAAGAAAGAGAATGACTACTAGATCTTCATCAGTCACACCAAGTGGAAGTCCTGTTAAAAGAATCACTAGGCTTAGCAGTTCATCTTTACCAAGCTCTCCATATAAATCTCAGAAGAAAAGTATGCCTTTGGATGTCAAATATTTGTCCTTAAAATTCCAAAAAACATCTAGTTCAGAATCTATTCTGGACCAAAAAATGAAAGAAAAACAGAATTCTTTGAAAAAATCAGTATCAGCTACTGCCGTTTCACCTATAAAGCGAAGAATCTCCTACAGCAGACCTGGGTCGAACTCTGCATCTCCTTGTAGGAAGGTTAAAGCTGATTGTTGTACACCTCCTGACACACCTACTCTAAGGATAAAAAGGAAATCCTCTCTACCTATAGACAATATTCATCCATCAAAGTTACGTAAAATAGTATCTGATCATGATGTCAAAAAAAGATAGTACTGTAATATAATCATGTATATTAATTAGAACTCAAGCCATTTACATAGTCTCTCCATTATAATGGTATTGTATGATATACAAGTTGGCCAAAATTTGAATATATTTTTTTGCAAAATATTGGTTGCCACCATGTCTTGACAGCTTCTTTGATAATAATTTGTATGTAGGTAAATCACTATTTGCTCCATTTTATTTGAAAAATGAAATAAAAAGAGGATACTTATTTCAACTCCTGATTTCAAAGATCTTAAATTTACAGTGCATTACTGTAATTTTGCGCATTTTTGTCACATGCTTAATTTGTATCATAAATGAATCTCTAATGAAAAAGCTGTATGAAAATGTTTTTTGTTAACTTCATTAAATTGCCGATGATTATGAATGTTGTACATATACACCCATTGTCTGTGATCATTTTTATATACAAGATAGTACATTTATGTATCAATAATTGCTTGTAGTTTAAGAACATAATTATATCATTTGAACATGACCATTTTAATATGTTATTACTTACATGTATTAATGTGCTTTAGAATTCAGGGCATAGAACAGAAGAATTCTATTTCTTTGTAAATATTCACCTAGGCACAGCTCTCTACTTTGCTTAAATTAAAAGAACAAAAACTTTATTTTTTGTTGGTCTAAGTGGTTTGTAGTTGATTGTATTTTATTCTGTCAAATGTTGTTTAAATAAATAATGTGCAAATCATTGCAGTTAATGTATGATTTTGATCCTTGAGATAGTTGTATTAAAGTGCTAGTATGACATAATGTATCAGATTGTTGGAGTATTTTCAATTGATAATATTGGATACAATTATCGAACCTTTGGTTGTATAATAAGTCTTTTTCTAACATTTTATAAATTGCTTCATGGAAGATTTAATTAAATATTTATTGGTATATTTTTGGGTACTACTGTTTATTTTTATTGCATAATGTTTGCTCTGTATTGTAAGTTATTTCCAACATTGAACGATGTTCTAAAGAAGATATTTCTGACTAATCAGTCACAATATTTTCAGTTTATTACTTATCACATACATACATCTCTGTCAATGTTTCGCTCTGAAGGATAGTTCAAAAACTTGTAACCAAGTCTCCTTTAGTTTCTGTCTAATACTCAAATGCATGTTTTTGTATTTCTCTTATTGTTCATGTTTTGTCCTATTTTTATACGCCCGTTTGAAAAAACGGGTCGTATTATGGGAACACCCATGGCAGACGGGCATCCGCTCTCTAATTCAAACAGTTTTTTTCGGATCCTCACTAAACTTCATGGAAATGTTTATGGCCATATCTCGGTCAAGTTCGATAACCAGTCCAATCAGCCCAGGCTTTTCTGAGTTATGCCCCTTGACGTGCATATTTTGTGATTTGGCGCTCTTTTTCCCGTTTCCATTGAATTTCTACGTTTTGTTTCCATTTGAACTATTGGACCCTGTAACCTATTTACCAAATACTTTCCATAAAAAAAGTTTGCTTGATATCTTAAATATTTTTTTGTAATTCTGTAAATTTTTACATACAAAAGAAGTTGGTCACTTTGTTGTAAAACTTTATACAATTTGTTTATAGCTTTATTTTTTGTTGTACAAGAAGCTTATTAAAGCTGAGACATTGACAGAGATGTATTCATGGGGTAACGAATGAGAACTGTTGATTGAGATTGTATGGTTGTAATTAAAGTCTTCAAAGATGCATTTTTTTGTGTTTACAAATATTGAATGTGTACCGGTAGTTATTGGTATTAATTTATTTTCATAATCAGTATTATTTTCGTTGCAGCACTAACATGCATTGGTCTGTTAAATAAACTTCATGCATGAAGTAGATTTTTAAGTCATGGGCCGCACGTCCAAATGACTGGGAGTTTACGTTAGATAAACATAACTTGTACAACATTTATTCTGAAACTATACAGCAACTCATATTTCTTTCTTTATAACTGATGTTGTTGGAATTGTGTATTACTTCAGTGGTACATTTGTGCACAAAAGGTGTCTACCAAAAATTGTATGTAGAAGCTATCTGATTATAGTGGAATGATTGATTAAAAGTGTTCACTAGCATATATCAATTTGCTGTTGGTGACTGACTTGATGATACAGTATTATATGTTTCTGTAATTCAATTATGAAGTAAATTGTACAATGAAGGGTGATTGATGGTTGTTTTGTCATTAACTCTATGTTTTATTTGTAAACATATAAGTTTATCATTCAGGGGTGACAATAATGTCATGTAACGGATGTCCTGAAAGAGCTAGGCTTTCTGAGCAATATAAAAGTTATTTGATGAAAATATCTCAAGAAATGGCAAAGATATGGTCAATTTAATCTGCTCTGTAGGATTTTCTTAAATACCGTACATTTACAGAGTTAAATATGGAAACAATGTGGTTGAAGACTAATCACCTCTTGTTTGATAAAAATGGTCGTTCGCGTTTTCAGGATTTTTAATTTGGCCCTTTTGTCACACCCCTGATGATTGCACGCTTGACAACCGCACTGAAAGATGTTGTGTGTTATTATAATTGTTATTTCCTTGATTTATTATCCCTCTCGTTTCAATATGATTTTATTTCTTGCCGAGCTGACGTATGTTTTGTTTCCGTGTCTGGAAGCAACTTCACGTTTTTGTCATGTTAAAGATGTTCAGTGTATAAGACTATTTCCGTTTCAAGGGAATTTTTATTGAATGTGATAATGAAATATTTAGGGTTTGTTTATAACAAAGATTTGGTGCTTATGTTTTGTGTTCTGTTCAAACTAATGTGATAAACAAATTGTCCCACAGCTTAGTTTCACAGCTATGTTCAAATTTAAAAAAAAGCAACATTTGAATATGTCTTAAACAAATATCCATGTTATGTTCAGATTGTTCAAAAAATTGTTTTGTTCAAATGACTTAGGAATGGCGAAAAAGTGTTCTGGTGTTGCTAACTTTATGCGATAAAAAAAACTTTAGTATTCCTGGAATGATAGATACTTTCTGTATAACGTTTACTATGTTTCATGGTACCAGCAATCATTTCATTATGTATTTCCTGCATTTCATTTTACTATGTATCAATTAGCAAAGAAATAATTACTGTAGCAAATAGCCTGCACTTTAAGTACACATTGTATAATATTATTAAATTTTTATCAAGTGAATACTTAATTAAGCAATTGTTTATGTACATTTATGTTTAATGTATAAAAATACATGATTAAGGACAGGATTATTACAAGCCTGCTTTGACTTAAGACCAGTTGAATGCATTATATCTCACTTTCTAAATTACTTAGACATCTTCTGTTTAACATTGATTGCATGAAAGATGTTTTCACAGTTGATTTATATCAGTTGTATGTTGATTGTCTTCCTGGAATATGAACAACAGAGATTGTTATATTACTACCTTTGTTTGATATTTGTTAACTGTTTGTTTTTGTTTATGCTGTTATCAAACTAGATGGTTCAATTACCGTAATTATTTTTTCTGCCTTCAGGAAATAAAAGATTAATCAATGAAGATTTTTTGTACCTGTATAACATTTGCTATATATTTCTTAGATATTGTTTCTTTGGTGTGTCCAATTACAAGTATGCCTAAGGCACTATGAATATGGTGAAATCTACTTGTTGCTTGGGTATTTTTCAGTATTTGGCTGTTAGTAACCTCTGTGGTCGAGTAGTTAAGGTCGCTAACTTCAAATCACTGTAACTTCTCATTGATAGAGGGTCGTGGATTCGAGCCCCGCTACTGACCACGTCTCTTTATGTGAGAAAGTAGGCAGTTGCTTACAGAGGATGGGAGTCCAGTACTGGTTCCTCCCAGGAGTGATGATTAAGTGAACTGTCTGCCTCATATGACTCATTTGTGTTTCACAAACATTTCTTGTTTTTAATTTGTTCTTTCATCCTCAGCCAATCAATCTGTTGTGTAAGTCCCATCATGCCATGTATGTAATGTTGATGATATGAATTTAAGATATTGATGCTGCATATTTATGTGATGATAAAAAACTTATTATGCTGTGCCATGCCATCCGGTTACGTAAATAATTCAACTACTAATGTGATGAACTTGTGATAATGCTGTATACATTGCTATGATTTTTGGTTTCTGAGTCTGATTTAAAAAAGGCTTCTATTTGATACTACAAGAAAAATGATAAATGTTTAATTAATTGAAGGGATTCGCTGTGAGCTTGATATTGTTTAAAATGCGATATTAGTACAGCATTGTTTTTACCTGTATTTATATGTTACATTTTTTCTTTTTTCTGTGAAATGATGTTGACGTCTCTGTTATGGTTTTACGGTAATTTAATATCAAATTTGAATGAAACAAGCACTGTGTTTGAAGACTTCAGAAAGATGAACATTTCAATAACTAGAAGCACCTTATAACCAATATCTTAGAGAACGATATGGCCAAAGTTCTTCAGATTTGGTTGGGAGGTTGGTCATCACATGTAGATGACCCCTATTGATATTCAGGTCAAGGACATGAGGGGGGCATCCGTGTTCCGCAAACCCTTGTTTACTTTATTTTGTTTATTTAACTCAATAGTTAGATTACATCAGTACCAATGCCTGCATTCCATAACTCTAACCCTAGTCTGTAGATTCAATGTCACAAGTACGAAAATTAACCCTCTAAATGTTTAACTATGGTACTATTTTGCAGTTTATATGCCCTTGATATGATTGTGGGCATATTATTTTTGGTCTGTCCATTTGTACCTAACTTTAATCTTGCCTATAAATCAAAACGCTTCAAACTACAATCAGCAAACTTCATATGTTGGTTCCTCATGACAACCTCTACATGACCTGTGTATTTTAAGGTCAGTAGGTCAAAGGTCACTCTTAGGATGCATTGTGTTTTAAAAACACATCTTGCTAACTGTGTCATTTCTCCTTTTCTTAGTTGTTTGTAGTTTTTATGATAAAATGAACCAGTCCAAGTATAATTATTAAGCATTCAATTCTAATGCTCTTGTTTTCCCCACATTTGTTACAATTCTGTGTCTTGTTATGTTTATAATGCAGTAGTTTCCACTTGTTTCAAGTTTGCTACTTGTATTGTAAACTATTAACTGTAGATTTGTGGTCCATTACCCATAGTTTCATGTAATAATATGCAGTTATTTCTTTAGAGGTCTGAATTTCTGTGATCTTTGATTTTTAACAAGTCATTTTTTGAACAATCAGCTTTAAATGTTCTGACAATACACTAAGTTTCATTATTATGTTTTTCTCTTGTGCCTAAAGTTAATGTACATGCAAGTGAATAATGTATGTTTGTATAGTTACGCATAATCATGTTATGTTACAGCTCACAGTACATGTGTCATCAATTCTTACAATCGCACTTGTTTGTTACAATCAGTGAAAAGTTTTCACTGCTTCACACACCTTATTAATATTATGTTGATATTTCTGAATTTGTCTCCATTTGAGATGAAAGGTATATTTTTCAATAAAGTTATCTTTCATCCTTTTTCTGTCTTGTTATATTTTGGACGAAGATGTTGCTGTAACGAAGCTCAAATGTAATGATAAGAACAGCATGTTGAATTGAGCCTACTTATCATTCATTAAGAGTACAGGGTCCGTATTCACAAAGCATCTTAAGATTTTCTTTAACATAAGTCGAAATTTTACTTAAGTGTAAATCTCTTTCACGGTGAAAGTTTGTAAACCAGTCAACAAAAGTGTGAAAATGAATTATCATTTTCATAATTGGCATGTTTAGAACAAAGATAAAATCATATTATTTTGATTTCCTCCTTTATATTAGTACAAAAGAGTTAAGGAAAAAGTCGGATTTAAGGAAAAATATAACTTAAGTTAAAAAATTACTAAAGATGCTTTGTGAATACGGACCCAGTATGCTTTACCTATATTTATGCTGAAGTGAATTAAAGAACTAAGTTGAATTTAGTTTTAGAGTGGTGTGTTTTTCACTACACCTGATAAAAGCATCAACAAAAACATACGCAAGAAAATATTATATTTAAAAGTAAATTGTCAGTCATACAATGAAAGAGTATAGCCAATCTAAAATTAGTGATTTCTAAACAAAATGACCCGCCTCTGTGGTCGAGTGGCTACGGTCACTGACTTCCAATCTCTGTAACCTTTCACTGGTAGAGGGTTGTAGGCTCAAGCCCAGCTACTTACAATGTCTCTTAATGTGAGAAAGTAGGCAGTTGCTTATGGAGGATGGGAGTCTAATACTGATTCTTTCCAGGAACGATGGTTAGGTGAAATGTCCGTCACATATGACTGACTGTTAAAAGGGGGCGTAAACTCAAACAAACAATTTCTAAATAAAAGATTTGTATTACACGAAATAATGACAGAACTACAATATGTACCAAGAGCAAAATGAGAGGGTAAGTCATTTGACTGGCACTGCTCTATAATCTGAAAAGTATTACAGAATAATTCCATGCAAGTCTCATTTCATAGTGGATTGATTATTATCATTAATCCTTTAATTGTTACTTGAGAATTGTCTACAGCGTCTGATAGTTTAAATAAAATCTGTGTATGGTCCTGTTCACAGCTGTATAAAACATTGATTCAGTTAGTTAGTCAGGAATTGCAGACAAATAGTCATTTAATTGGTTGGTAAACTTTTGTACTGAAAGTCAGGTTTTTTTTTAAAAGATGTAGTTATCGAAAACTTTCTTAGGCGAACAAGAAGAAAACTTTCTAAAATGACTTGATGTACAGGTGAATGACATATATTATTGTCTTTAACGAGTAATCCCTAGTCCTTCTGACTTGTCTAGACCCACCTCCAAGGTCGAGTGATTAAGGTCGCTGACTTCAAATCATTGTAACCTCTCATAGATAGAGGGTCGTGGGTTTGAGCCCTGCTACTGACCATGTCTCTTTATGTGAGAAACTAGGTAATTTGCTTACAGAGGATTGGAGTTTAGTACAGGTTCTTCCCAGGAACGATAATTAGGTGAACTGTCCGCCTTGTATGACTGACTGTTGAAAAGGGGCGTAAAACTTGAACATATTTTAACAAACAAAACTGACTTGTCTATGGATGTTCAGTAATTATATATATATCCAAGTGTAGGCATGGGATCTTTTTCCATGATAGTTTGAAAGAATTGCCATATGACCCTGTCTGTTGGTTTGACAATTGAATTGATCGAGTGACCCTGTGTGAAATTTAAAACCCCAGAGGGAGAAAAAAGTATCTGTATTATTGGTACATGTGTACTTAATTTATACTTGTTTGTGAATTAAATTCTACGAACATGCAACTTAACACACATTAGGAAACCCCTATGAATACATGTAGTAATATAGATCTTAGATGTTGATAGCATAATGAATATAATATACCATAGGACTAGTAGTTAAACCAGGAATACAGTAGTAGTGTACTATGTCTCTGGTTAAACGGGGAAAAAAGATGTTCTAAAAATTCATGAAGAAACACAGATTGAGACATTGATTTGTATGCTTGTCTCATCATTGTAGTATGTTCAAAAGGTTTTTTAGGTTAACACCTCTCTATGAACAGATACCTAACTTATAGTATGCATTCTCTCAGGATATCCTTAATGAAATTTTTTGTGTTAATACCCTGGTGTTAGTGTACTTAATTGGCATGGCCATTCTAAATTATATTTCATGGAAAGTTTTCTCGTACATTTTTGTATTTTATGTATTTCGCCAAATATCAAGTACTGCTAAAACCGAAATAAATCTATTTACTGTACTAAGAAGCACTACTTTTGTCCATAAAAACATTTAGAAGTATCTAACCACACCATGCTTTCCAAATTTACTAGTGTGATGCCTCCTGAAAAACAAAATGGCGTCTTTTCTAGACCTAAATTGCTGTTTGTTAAACGTTCGCTGATTGGTCAAAATTTATAACAACTTAATGCATACTTAGTCCATTAATTTCCTACTGAATGAAGCTATGACTTTTTGTAACTTGAATTGCTTGTCTCTAAGATATATTTTATAAACATAAATACCCCAAAAGCGGGTTATAATTCGTTGATACACGTCGTTTTCAATGCATCAACAGAACGTTGAGAAATGGCAATAGCCAATCGAAATCAGTATAACAAAATTTGACAAACTGAATAGAAAGTATCAATTTTCTGTAATTTCTCTGTTCGCTAAAAACCGTAAAAATGCTGTACCTAGAGGATTATTTGGAAAGTAAGTTCTTAGATTTATTTATTTTTATGTGATTCCTTGAATTCTACAGCATTTTTATGTGAAATAAAATGGCGTTTTTCTTCTTTCAGTGATCGAAAACCTTCCCATGGAAATGAGGGAAAGGCTTACAGAGATGAGAGAAATGGACTTGCAAGTTCAAAGTATGTATAATTCAATGTTAAATTAGCCTCTCTTTAATATTTACAGGCCAAATTAGTTAAATGAACATTTCGAGCGATAATTACCTCCCTTGGTATTTCATAATCAGAAGTTTGGATGGTCTCCCTTGGATTATATAGTTCAATATTGTACGGAATCTTTTTTTCCACATATTGTACATGACATTATTCAACTATCATGGTAACTTAGTTGAATTTTTATATATGTGTTTCAGATTTGAGAACTCACATCAATACTCCCTCATGAATGTAGGAAGTGAATGATTTAACACAAATCGTTAGCATAGTAGGACAAGTTGTTGCTATTATTATTATGGGTAAATTGTCTTGGGGTGAATTTAAGAGACATACGTATTCGGGCAATCCGTTTATCATTCATGACTGTGCTATTTCATGAAATTCATCTATCAATTAAGGTATTGCAGCGCCAAGTCAAAAGTGTCTCGATATTCATCTGTAGAGTACAATTATTTGGACTAGAGGTGAATTGTTATGGGATGAACCGTGAATCGGGCAAATTAATATTGTTTTAAGTATATTTTCACCGTTCATGAGCTGGCATGTGTGGATGGATTTCTTGAAATTCTTGTTAGCCATTAGTTCATATAAAGTTAAACTGTATGATCCTAACTGCCTGCCTCCCGTCTTCACAAATAACTTAATTTTTCAAGCACCGAACATTCGGTCTGGTAAATGCGTACATTTTATCGAACAAACTTTATCTGTCTTTGCATGATGGAGCAATTAACATTTTAGCAGATGGAGCAATTAATGCATATCATATATAGTCATCATTAAGAGATTACTGGCATCAATATTAATTATTAATTAAGAGGCAATACAGGCACTGGACACACTTAAAATTGAGTCTTTAAAGGTATTAAAACAAACTTTTTCGACCCTTGGCTTCCCATCTTGTAAACATTTTCAAAACCTTTTAGGTGGCTGAAAAATATTTTTGCCCAGTGGAATCCCTGCATGTGTGTCGTGCGTACTTACAAGTATGCTTTGTTTACCCGACATGCTAAAAGTATGGTTGTTTGTATAACACTCGTTGATTGTTTTGATATCGCAGTTTTACTCATGCATCTCAATTTCAATGAGTGAAATACTTAAGCAGTGTCAAAACAATTAATACATGTATATAAATATATGTGTGTACACAGTACATTCAGTGATTTTTTTCCGCTATAATAATAAAATGGCCATTTTAGTATTATTGCCCTGATGAGTCAAATGACGAAACCGGTCGGCTATTGAATAATATGTAATACCAATGGAAAGTATATTATATAGACCTTACAAGATTTAGAAATATTCTGGAAATAATGCTTGATTTTCCTCATTTTACCAGACATCATGACATGATTTCTTTTGCATCGCAATGGGCTTGCAGATCTATGCCTCAGTGACTGTATGTTTGACTTGCTGCGGATGTTAAAATGCTGCTGATAAATGAACTGACAGCTTATGAAGGATCGAAAGTCAAAGCTATAAGTTATTTTTGCCAGTTTTAACCAGTGTGTTAAGTGTTCATAATGAGAATACTGATGATCATTTAATTATGTAAAATTCCAAAATTAACACATTTATATGTTTGATACCATAACTGTAAGTTTGGTATAAAGTGTTTTTATATACACGTAATATTATACACATAAAAGAGCAAAAACGTGTCTGGCTTTCACATGTTTTTATTGTTGGCTCGTTTTTCACAATTATATTAAGTTATAGAACACTTGGCTGCATCATAGTGTGCTTTTTTAAGGACATCAGATGTCCATACCCATATTCATGAATTTGAGCAAAAAGTAGCACTAAATGCATGTTAAACCTAATGCAGATAAATTAATTTTAGCATTTCACAACTTAGCTTCCAATCTTTTAAAAGCTGAGAAAAAGAATGAAGATCAGTTTAATGATGCATTATGCTATGAAGTTGCCATTATGGTAACTGGGGGCATATAATATCAAACTATTGCATGCAGTATGCAGGGCTAGCACAGGCTTTTTTTTTTCTTGAGCCATTTTTTTAGCCGGGGTTAAGGAGCAGTGCCCTAATGGGGGGTAAGAGAGGGGCAATGCCCCCCTTAGCAAAATTGAGTTTTGGCCATTTTGAGACCTGCTAAATCCAATTTTTGAGGTCTAAAATGTATCATATTAATATAATTTTGTATAGCTTTAAATGCAACTAAATCTTCAGAAGGTAGGTTGAATACAAAGACCATATCACTGTATGCATTGCTCTCCTTCCATTATCTTGCGCTAAGTCAGAAAACACCAAGAAACCTGCTATTTTGCTGGCCATCCATGCTGAGGATGTCAAGGAATGAACCATGCTCCGGATGTCAAAGAGTGAACCATGCTCCGGGTGTCAAAGAGTGAACCATGCTCCGGGTGTCAAAGAGTGAACCATGCTTTGGTTGTCAAAGAGTGAACCATGCTCAGGACGTCATAGAGTGAACCATGCTCAGGAAGTCTTAGAGTGAACCATGTTGTGGACATCAATGAGTGAACCAAAGTCAGAATGTCAAAGAGTGAACCATGCTCCGGATGTCAAAGAGTGAACCATGCTCAGGACGTCATAGAGTGAACCATGCTCAGGAAGTCAAAGAGTGAACCATGCTCCGGGTGTCAAAGAGTGAACCATGCTCAGGATGTCAAAGAGTGAACCATGCTCTGGGTGTCAAAGAGTGAACCATGCTCAGGACGTCATAGAGTGAACCATGCTCCGGATGTCAAAGAGTGAACCATGCTGTGGACGTCATAGAGTGAACCATGCTCAGGACGTCATAGAGTAAACCATGCTCAGGAAGTCTTAGAGTGAACCATGCTGTGGACGTCAAAGAGTGAACCAAAGTCAGAATGTCAAAGAGTGAACCATGCTCAGGATGTCAAAGAGTGAACCATGCTCAGGGTGTCAAAGAGTGAACCATGCTCCGGATTTCAAAGAGTGAACCATGCTCCGGATGTCATAGAGTGAACCATGCTCCGGACGTCATAGAGTGAACCATGCTCAGGAAGTCTTAGAGTGAACCATGCTGTGGACGTCAAAGAGTGAACCAAAGTCAGAATGTCAAAGATTGAACCATGCTCAGGACGTCAAAAAATGGACCAAGTTCAGAACATGGAGTGAAGTCTTATCAACCAGACTGCCATTTTGCCAGAATAACAGCCAATAAGGCATATATTGGGGTAGTGTTTTGAAAGCATAGAGGCGTTAAGTCACTTTTGGTGTTATAAGCATCTACATTGGATGAAAGATCAGTTGAAGTTTTTCTGTTCATCCAGTTGATAGTACGTCATAAAACGGCTTCAAACGAATCCCTGAAAATATTTTCATCAATGTGGCCATTGTGATGTTTTCAGGTATGCAGATAGATGTACAGTTGTTAATTAGGTGTGTCTTTCATTTCTAGATACTCTGGATGGTTTAGATGAAAGAGTTAACTCATTCTTCAAAAAATGTACACAACCCAATGTCAAAACAGATTGGAAGGAAGAACAATTTGGCAAGATTAAAAAGGTAGGATTGGTCTTCAGATTTTATTAATTGTTTCAGTGGTTTTGTGTTATATACATGTACATCTGATGGTTCATCTAATGAGTCCAGTGTTTTCTGACCAGTACTAACTAACCTATCCGCAAGTAGCCGGCAACTTATCAGAATATGATTGAAAATCAATATTTTTTGTCACATTTTCATGGAATGGTTTTGGTATTTCCTGCTGTAACCAGAATTACAAGGGCTACAAGTCCAGCACATCAACCACTGTACCACGACTCCAGATTTTATGAATTTTAGTACAGTATAACTTGCTTGTACCGACACTTGATTATAATGACATTCGCTTCATACCGACATATTAGTCCGGTCCCGTTAATTTTCTTATCAACTCTATATAACTTATACCCGATTGTAACGACACCTGTGATACCCGATAGCCGACATTGCTTCTCAGTCCCTATTAGAGTGATCACACTTAATTGACCCTTTTATATCCGACACATCAAACGCCGCCACGGCCATTTTCGTTTATCAATAAAGTACATGCGAGTAAATAATTACCTCTATTGTCGCTCATAACAAGTTGAATTTCACTCACTTCAAATGTATTGAGTAAAGATAATTATATTTTGGTGAATACATTATTCAGTTTGTTCATAATGTGTACATGTATAGTTTAATATTTGAAAAAAAAATAATAAAAGATAATTAAAATGAAAATGGCTTCATCAAGAAAGCGTCACTTTAGTGATGCTGATACATATCCATCGCCAAAACAATCTAGAAAAGTTTTGAATTTAAAAGAAAAAATGGAGTTAATTATTGAATCTGAAAAGAAACCGGCACCTACACTACATAAAGACTTCATGTTACTTAACACTGTTTGTTTTTCAGTAGCCCAGTTTTCAGAAGTACGACTAAATACATGTTTTCCATGTTATAATAGTCTTTCTTGTGAATATATTCAAATTGATCCTTGCAATTATCATAACTTGCTATATCCGACAACCTCCTATATCCGACACTGTATTACTATTATTTATTGCCAGGTTAGTCAGTTCGTTGTGTTATGTTATGTAAAGAAGATGAATCAGCTGACCAGTGCTTCTAGGCGAAGGCAGAAAAAAATATAGTTTGTTTCTGGTTACATGGCTTTTTTTCTTCTATAGCAGAAGCCGTTAATAGGCGTCTTCCCTTTGGGAAAATTCTTTAAAATCATGCAGTTTTCCCCTAAAATTAAAGTTACATCAAGTTTTTTCTTCCCCTTTTGCTAAAATTATGTGTTATTTTTCCCCAAATTCAAGGAAAAGGCCCCTTCCCCTACCTTTGAAAAAATAGCCACGGGTTACATGTTACAATTATTATAGGGTAGATAGGCAGGGATTTTTTATCATTCTTAAAAGTGTGTGGAAACGTAAAAACGTGAGAAACTGTACGTACAGTTCCTTGGGCCTAATAAATGTAGGGTTGCGGGGAAAAAATTAGTGTAGGTCGGTAACAAAAAACAAACTATTATTTTACACCTCACCAGTGCTTCAGGTGAAGGTACCTTATCATTTCAATGGCCATGTGTTGGTGTAACTGCTCAGGGCCTTTTTTCCAAAAATTGGGAAGGGGCTTAATCTTCCATTTTGGGAAATTCTAGTGCAATATTTGGCCAAATTGGAAGAAGGTTAGATAACTGAGTTAGAATAACATTGTAATTTAGGGAATTTCTCTCCCAAATTGGGAAAAAGGCCTTTTTGCCGTTTGGAAGTTTCCGAATTCCGACCTCTGTTATAGAAGGAAAAAAGGCCCTGCTGCTATCTAATGCGTCATACTCATAAGTTGAATATTTGTTGTATTCTTCCAGGATTACTACAAGACCCTAGAAGATGCAGATGAAAAAGTACAACTGGCTAATCATATTTATGACTTAGTAAGTAACAATGTCAATTATTTTGTCTAAAATATTGCTTTGATATACCAAGTGATTTTGGAGAGTTTGTGTTGATATAATATGGTCTACCTTATGGAATAATGTCCCTTAATTATGAACTGATATGTTATTTACTATTTCTGGGACTGATTTGGGGCCCATATTTGGTCTCATTCCCTTCTATGAAAAAAAGGTTCTAACTATTTTTAGCTCCCCCCCCCTTGATTTCATAAAGAATTCCCTTTCAGTAGAATTTCCTTTTTTTAAATATCCTTGGTGAAAAAAGGTCATTAAATTGACCTGTAGGATTCTGGAAAGCTCTTTGTAGCTGTTAATGTTATATCCTATTGGCAATTAAAAGTTAGTAAAATATGTAAGCATTGTCATGTTATTGTCCCCCTCCCAACCCACCCCCCCCGCCCCCGTATGTTTATATGCTTGCTGACAATGTCGCTAAGTACGAAAACTTTGAGGAGTTTGAGTACATGTTGGCAGGTTCAGAAAACTCATTGTCACATCTGTAAAGCAAGTGTACTTATCTTTTTCCCAACTGAGAGAAAAAAAGTCCCCATAATTAAAAAAAAAGTCCCCAAATTTAGTGTTTCACGATGCAAAGAGGCCCATACCTAACTGAGAGAAAAAAAGTCCCCATAATTAAAAAAAAAGTCCCCAAATTTAGTGTTTCACGATGCAAAGAGGCCCATACCTGTTCCCCCAAAAAGGGCTGTTCAGTCCTTAAATGAATACTGATTTACATGTCTGTTATAAGCATTAACATTGAAATCTTGACATATGTTGGTCCCTGCTATGAACTTTCCATGTTTATCTTCATTAGCTGAAGAGTTTTTCATGCATTATTTTTGTGTTGATTGCGTGATGAATTTCAATTCCAAAAAGTTATTTCAGTAAGTCGAAAAAAACATAGCTAAGCAGCCTTGAGTAAACTAAGCTTTTACTTAATTATTTGTTATCAGATTAAATTTAGGAACTGACTGGACTTTGATAAAGTCCCTTTATTTACCTGAATGCTTATTTTTAACATTTTCAGGTTGATCGCCATTTAAGAAAATTAGATCAAGAACTTTCCAAATTTAAAATGGAACTTGAGGCAGATAATGCTGGCATTACAGAAGTACTTGAAAAAAGTGAGTTGAAATCAACTGAATTATATGATTTTATTACTTATAGAATTCTTTAAACAAAATCAGATGTTGAAATTATGCAACAAACTTGTTCCTTTTTAGCTTGTCTGTTTTTGAGCTATTGTGATCCTTGCATCGTCAGCGTCTGCGTCTGTGTCATGCAAAAACGTAGAAACTATAAGCTATAACAATGTGTAACATCATAGTTGGATAGATCTGACTGAGGCAGTGAACAGATGAGCATTGGAACTGCTTGTTGACGCTCTTGTTTATTTCTTGTTATACATTGATTTCTAGATTTCCAAATTCTGGCTTTTTCTTCTTTATTTCTTTTCAAGACATACTTATTATTTTGACCCGTTTTACTGGGTTGATCTCTCATATTACCTAGTAGTAGTACAGTCCCTGCTTGAAATAGTAGTTCTATTTTGATAGGACATGTAACAAATATGATATGATGGTGATGTTCAACATTCTATCAGTGTAACATCTGTTTTGCAGGATCTTTAGAAATGGACAAACCACCGATACAGAATCACAGAGCAGAAAGTAAGTTTTTGAAGCCACTATAATCCCAGATCATTTTATAATGAAAAAAAGTACATTAATGGGAATGAAGCCGATTACATGAAAATGGCCAACATGGGAAAATTTTTGCTGAGTGAATAATGGCCACTCTGTAAAAATGGTCACCATATGAAAAAAGGTGAACATGTGTAAAATGACGTAAACACACGAGAGTAGAAATGTTAAAATGGTGAACTTAATAAACATTAAAAGAAGACCAGATTTACATGAAGGCAATATTTCTCATTTCCCTTTGGTAGCCTTTTTTCACATTTTTTGCTAAATAATATTTAAATGCTTCATTTTTATACGTCCATTTTTAAAAGGGTCATATTATGGAAACACCCATGGGTCGGTCCGAGTCCACACCAGTGTCTGCTCTCTAATTCAAACAGTGTTATTTGGATCCTCACCAAACTTGATGGAAATGTTTATGGCCATGAGATCTCGGTCAAGTTCGATAACCAGCCCAATCGGCCCAGGCATATTTTGTGACCTAGCACTCTGGTTTGTTTATTTATTTGAATCTGATTAGTCAAAATTAACTTCATTATTCATACTTATCAATGTTATTAAGATTGATAGAGATTTCTTATTTTATAGAAAGAAAACTTCCTCCTTCAACGTTACCTCCACAAAATGAGAAAAGGATGACCACGGAGAAGGTGTTGTCCACATTAGCCAATGAAATAGCTCGAGATTCATTTGTGAAGAAAAGTCAGTCAGCCTCCAGCTCCCCAAATATATCCATGTTTAACTCGGCTCCGTCCTCAAAAACACTTACATACAAATTAGGTGAGTTTTCATTTTAATGGTGAATGATAAGTTTGATAAGTTTGATAAGTTTATTTATATACAATCCTGTAAGCCATATGGCCCAGGAGGATACATGGTATAATACAATGGTAATGCAGAATAAATGAAACATATATACATATAATCAAGTCAAGTTTTTCAAAGAAACAGATCATGTGCATTAAATCAGTAATAAAGCAATATTAAATATAAACACAGTATTTACCTTCAAAATACACGAACCTGCAAAAATCGAATACCTACAGAGAAAAACATCTACTGAAAGAAAAAATATCCATCTTTTTATATGTAAAAATGTACACAAGAATGTAGGACTGAAACGAATCACCGAAGGTTGAATATATCCAGATGCTAGTCTTCAGATTGATTGTCGGATTTGGATTCTGTGTTGGTGCGGCATTAAGCCCAAACCAATTGCAAAAAACATCAAAATAACAACACTGCTTAAAAAATCGGAAATTTCTTTTATTTGATTGATGCAGTTCCACAGATAGTGAAAATAAAAGAACAAAATTGGGTAATTTTCTTTTAACTGTAATGAGTAATGACAATTTTTTTTGTATGAAGGCTGATTAAGATCTTGCAGTAATAATGTGCGAATAATTATTTTTATTAAATCAGTTGAAACAGTCAATGTATTCCAAGTTTATAATTAATCAAAATATCACCTTTCAGTAAGTATTGGCTGGTACATGTATTTATAATAGAATTGCTGTTTTATTGTCAAGGAAATAAGTCACGCATCTTATATAAGATTGGTAATGTGTACTTTTGCAGTGTTTACTTCTAACATTACCAGTTTTAAATTAGATGTATAAATAACTAACCCCCCACAGAAGTTGATGATTTATGACTAACAATTTTATATGGAGAGTCATAACTAAGTTTACGAACTTTTGGGTCAACCCTTTTGCTTCATCAAACCATATATTGTTATGTATGTGTTTATTCTGAGTGAGTCTATCTACTGGTATCATGAATAAGAAAATAAGCGCAAACTAGTACTAAAAGCTTGTTTCGTGTGTTTCAGGTCAAGTTGGCGCAGGAAGTAATGCAGCCATAGCTGCAGCAGCATCACAGGCCATAGCAGCAACACAACAAGTTGTAAGTTACGTAACGCGTAATAAACATTATTCGATTTGGTGTCTAAATGAATTCTACAATAATGCTTCTGTTATTATGGACCCCTCACATAGTCATATGGAAACACACTAATCCACCAAAAGTCGTCTCCTCCCGATTTTATTATACGACCATTTGATTGAAAACGGTGTCTGCTCTCTAATTCAAACAGTTTTATTCTGATCCTCACCAAACTTGATGGAAATGTTTATGGCCATGAGATCTCGGTCAAGTTCAATAACCAGGCACTTCTGAGTTGTGACCCTTGAAGGACATTATATCATGTTTGGTATCTGTAGTTTAAAAACTCATACATATATTACTCTAAAAAGAATAACCACCTTTCTTATCCAAAAACTCTTCTTTATCAGACTTTTTCCTTGGGCCTCAACTTAATAAATGTGAACATACTTTTCAAAATGCTTGGTCGTCTGACTTTGAATGGCTTGGCAGTTGCTTACAATACCGAAAACAATGTAAAACATGTGAATATTGCAATGAATGTGACATGGTCGGGTCCTTCGTAACAGTTTTTAGCTAGGGATTCCTTTCGGGATCCCAGGCAAAAACAGTTTGTGTCAAACCCTGTTGTACCAACTGAATGCTAATGACTGTGAATTGCGTTTGTGAATCATTTTAACCCACACATTTCTTAGTTTTTAGCTCACAGGAGCACAAAGTACTTAGTACACTCTAGAGGTCATAGTTTTGATTGGATCTTCACGAAACCTTGTCAGAAATATTTGTCTTAATGATATCTTACACAAGTTAGTACATGGGTCATCAGGGGTGAGAGGCTTGGTACTTTGTCAAGTCACAGGAAAACCTTGATAACATCAGACCTCCTGACCCAGGCTCAAAACACTGTTTTCATCAGCAAGCAATGATATTCATGTGAGCAATATAGAGCCATCTTGGCCCTCTTGTTTTTTGACAGCTTGCATTGGATTCTCACTTTTCTCTTTCGCCACACTCAAATTTTATTGATTTGGTCTCACTTCTACCCCCACAGAAAAGGAAATGAATTAGTGTTCCCTCACAAGTCCATCGTAAATATGGTAGTGATAGATGTTACTTTTATTATTCCCAAATAAAAAGCTGAGGGACTTACGTTGTTGGCAATGGTCTCTGTCAGTGCATGTCTCCCCGTCTGTCTGTGAAGAGTATTTGTCTTTACCATAACATCACAACCATTAAAGATAATTATTTGAAACTTGTAGGAAAGTTAGATAATATTGAGATGAAAATACAGTATAACTTCAATGAAAGGTCACTTCCGAACAACAGCCACCCCCTATTACAGCTAGTATACTAGCAACCCAAATTGACGTATTACTCTAGTTTTACTCTCAAGAACAGTGACCTTCTTACAACAGCCATTTTTGTCCTTCCCATTGGTGGCTGTTGTAGGGAGGTTGCACTGTACAAATTAAATGAAATAAATTTGCTGCCAGAAATTATTGTTACTTCTTATCCTCCCTTTAGATGCAGTGTCAAGGTAGGCGTACTCCGAGTATGAAAGCAAGTTACGTTGCAATGACAAAAGGAAGTGGTAGTGATTTGACCAAAGATTTTATCAAACAAGAATATACACCCTACTCTCAACCTTCTACACCAGCTGTTAGCAGTGCCGATAGTAACCAGGGGCGATCACAAAGACAGAAAAAGTGAGTTGTTATTTGTTTTATCTCCATTTCGGTTGATCTTTCTACAAAATTTACACTGTTTGAACGTAGTTTTATGAACTGAATCTCAGTTACATGATTTTTGATGCTTCTTTTGTAAAGATTAAAACACAGTCAAACAAGATTTGCCCGCTCTGGGTGACCTTGACCTACTGACCTTAAAATGCATAGGTCCTGTACAGGTTGTTATGAGGAACCAACATATGAAATTTGAAGAATGTTTGTGGAAGTGTTTTGATTTTATTGGCAAGGTTAATGTTTGGTACAAACAGACAGAAAGACAGGCCAAAAACAAATAACCGCCAATCTATCAATGTGGGCCAGGGGGCATAAAAATGCTTAAATAGGCCCATTTAGGATAAAATGTTATATACCGGTAATTTATGATATTAACATTTAGTATTTAGAGTTAAAAGCTAAAACATTTGTAATTGAATTAATGAATTCAGCGCTGAAAGTGTAAGTTTTGACCATAAAAATAGTGGTACCTTTTTGGTTATATTTATTAACTTTTTTATATGTGGAAAAAAAGGAACATGTGGTTACATGTATATCCTTAGCAGTTTCGTCAATGTCCACAGAATTGATAATTGTAGGCATGTTCTTTGTTAATTTCCTGGTCTTTGAATAATTGTTATTGTTCTTGGTTGGAAAATTTTAAAGATGAGTGTTTTAAATGTCAGCAACCTAACTGTGATACATTTACAATAATTGTATTGGAATATGCTAAAAACATGCAAAAAGGTCATGTTTTTTAATAAGGTTTTCACGAATTTGAAACCTGGATATTAGACTGGGGTTTGTCAAGCAAGCCTCAAACATGTGGTTTCTGGTCAATGACTTAAGTTTGGATTGACCAATCTTGACTAAACTTGGTATGTATCATCTTTGCATGGAAACCTAGCCACAGGCAGAAGTAACGGACCTGTGATGGTAAAATTGTAATAAATTATACATAAAACAAAATAACTTCACCATAATAACCTTAAATGAAAAATAAAATTGTCCTAAAATTTGACCCCATTCATGGCATTCAACTGGTATATATACTATAAGAAGGCATATATCTCTTCGTTTCGGTGAATGAGCACCACCTTTACAAAACACAAAACTATAAAGCAATACGGATGAATTCTTCAAATCAAAGTTTGCAGCGGTTTCACGTATATATTTTTGCACAAAATAAGACCAAAACTAAATTCCTAGACCAATCCGTTACTGAGAAATCGAACAAGAAACGCTAGAATTTGACCCGATTTCCTTTGGTCGGAAAAAATGCGGCCACACCAATATGGACTAATTTCACATACTAATGCAAGATTGTCAGTCGATCATATGCGAAATTGATCAGTATGTCCTAAAAAGAACAATACAGATACACAAATTCTTACAGAAGCGGTCGTAGTATCTTGTTCAGACGTAAACAACATCTTCGATATCTAAGTATGCTCCTAATTCTCCGTTCATCTGATACACAACTAAACCCTGGCCCAACACAGCGTAAAATCAAGTTTCCATGTGGCGTATGTGAAAAAGGCTGTCACTGGAACCAAAAGGCCATCTGTTGTGACGAGTGTGAAACTTGGTACCACTCCAGGTGCATACAAATGAATGATGATGTCTTCCTACCATATACCAAAACTGACAATGACATGACCTTCACTTGTTTTTCTTGCGGTATTCCTAATTTCTCTTCATCCCTCTTTGAATCGGTGTATGTCCACCAGAATGACTCGGCTCATACCAGCCGTAGCACAAGTCTGCACTCTGTCCGAAGCAGCGATTGTTCAGAACATGAAAGCATCTCCAGTGTCAATATATCTAACATTTCTAGCATCTCTGGAAATACCAACAGCACCTCAAGTCCATCCGAATTCCCTCCATCCTGCTCAAGCCCTAAAAGAGTACCCAAACAAAAGCTTCGCACAAATAACATCAGATTAGCAAACTTAAACATTCAAAGTGTCACCAGCCCTAAAAAGAAATCAAGTTTCTGGAATTTTCTGGACTCTGTTAACTGCGATATTGTGTGTGGCTGTGAAACCTGGTTAAACCCATCAATCTATGATGCCGAAGTCCTGCCTCCCAACTGCAATTTCAACATCCATCGAAAGGACAGACCTGATGGCTATGGAGGAAGCCTTATCCTTATCAAAGATAACATTATTAGTGAGCCAGTTGAAGTCAACACTCCATGTGACATACTATTTCAGAAAATAGAATGCATTAACAATGAAACCCTTATCATTGGATCAGCCTATAGGCCTACAAACAATGATGAAGATTATGCAAAACAACTACTACAATCTATTTCATACATCTGTAACAAATTTCAAAAAGCCACTATCTGGATTGCTGGGGACTTTAACCTACCAGATATTAACTGGTCTAACAACTCCATCAATGGCCACCAGTACAAGAAAACCATTAACGAAAACTTTCTCCATTTTGAATCTGATTTAGGCCTAACACAAATCATTGACTTCCCAACTAGGGGTGAAAATACACTCGATCTCTTCTTTACAAACCGACCACAGCTTGTTAACCGCTGTACGGCTATTCCTGGCATAAGTGATCATCATGCCGTCTTCATAGATACCAATATGTGTGCACCACGTGTAAAACCACCAAAACATGCCATATACATGTGGGGTAAAGCCAACATAGAGCAAATAAAACAAAAATGTAAAGCACTATCATGCACCATTATACAGACTATCCAAGAAAACACAAGTGTAAACTATGTATGGGAGGTATTTCGGGATGGTTGCATTAACATAATCAACGATGAAGTCCCCTTAACGACAGAGTTTGACCAACCTTGGATCACCAGAGGCGTGCGTCGAATCAGTCGACTTAAGAAACGGTGGTTCCGCCGTGCAAAGAGATCTGGCTCCCAATCTGACTGGACCAAATACAAGGAAATCAAAAGGAAGGCACAACGCTTATGCAGGTCCACTCATGAGGCTCACATCTCTGACATGCTCGCAACTGACCACAAAAACCCGAAAGTCTTCTGGAACTACATCAAATCCAGAAGAAAAGACAGTCTTGGTGTATCTGCCCTCAAGAAAGACGGCCTGACATATAATAACAATGAACAGAAGGCTACCATACTCAACGACCAATTCACTTCTGTTTTTACTAAAGAAAATGAAACTCAACACCCTACCCTACCACCAAGTGAAATACCTACTATCAATCCCATATCTGTAACAATCAAGGGTGTCCAAAAATTACTGTCCAACCTTAAGGCCCACAAAGCACCAGGTCCAGACAAAATACCAACCAGACTTCTTAAACTTGCATCTGAAGAGCTATCTCCTGGGTTAACTAAACTATTCCAGCTATCTTTGGACCAAGGCCTGATTCCTCTTGACTGGAAAACAGCGCTTGTCGCACCTGTCTTCAAGAAGGGACTTCGTTCTTCCCCATCTAACTACAGGCCTATCTCCTTAACATCAGTCACTTGTAAAGTACTGGAACACATCATTCATAGCAACATTATTTCTCACTTTGAAACTCACAACATACTTTCTGACTATCAGCATGGGTTTAGAAAAAGACGCTCCTGTGATTCACAACTAATAACAACCATCAATGACCTAGCGCAAGGCATAGACAATAACACTCAAGTCGATGCCGTCTTATTAGACTTTTCTAAAGCTTTTGACAAAGTTCCACACTCTCGCCTTCTTCAGAAACTTGACCACTATGGTATCAGAGGTTCAACTCATTCCTGGATTGAAGATTTCCTGCTATTTCGAACTCAGCAGGTTGTCCTTGAGGGCTCACATTTTGCCACCTCATCTGTTACCTCTGGTGTCCCCCAAGGCAGCGTCCTGGGCCCTCTTCTCTTTTTGGCCTACATAAATGACCTACCATCCAAAGTTCAATCCACAGCTAGATTGTTTGCTGATGTCTGCCTCCTCTACCGTACTATTCATAGCCAGGAGGACTCACACCAGCTTCAAGCAGATCTTGACAACCTCCAATCCTGGGAAAATGATTGGCAAATGTCCTTCAATCCTGACAAATGTGAAGTCATCCATATCACCAAAAAAAGACACCCTATCAACAATACCTATTCCATCCATGGCTCAACCCTCAATACAACTAAACAAGCTAAATATCTTGGTGTCACAATATCGTCTGATCTTTCTTGGAAAACTCACATTGATAATATCACAAAAAAAGCCAATTCCACCCTATCCTTCATCAGACGCAACATACGATCCAGCCCTCCTAAAGCTAAAGCAAATGCATATAAGACCTATGTTCGACCAACCGTGGAATACGCCTCAAGTGTCTGGTCACCATACACTGATCACCAAGTTAACCAACTGGAAATGGTCCAGAGGCGAGCTGCGAGATTCGTGAAGCACGATTATTCACGTACTAGCAGCGTCACTGACATGTTATCCGACCTAAAATGGGACACGCTACAACAACGGCGAAATAACACCAGAATAACCATGCTTTTTAAGATCTTGCATAATCTTATAGACATAACACCAGACCCGTCCCTCCAAAATTCTAGATCTACCAGATACCATAACCATCGTCTTTGCCAAATTCGTGCACACACAACAGTCTATCAGAACAGTTTCTTTCCATCAACCATAATACTTTGGAACCAACTGTCTCAAGCAATCATTGACCAGGCCAGTCTCATTACATTCCAATCTGCCTTGGCCAGCCAACACATCCACTAGATCCTAATGAAATTTTTATCCTTTTAAATGTAAATAGGGGAACTTTTATTTCTTAATTTTATTTATTTGTATTTTCAACTTTGGTAAATCCACCAAAGTCAGTCCTGCCTGTTACGCATGTATAAATATACCATATTGCGAGTATACTCCTTATGGAGGAAAGCAATTACTTAAGATGATGAGAAGACACAAATATTCGGGAAATCGGGATTTAAACTTTTGAATAGAAATTTCTTTATCATACACCGCCATGTCACTATAAACCCGACTATAAACAATTTTACCCAATCAGAAATCACGTAACATTTATAATAGCTATATATATATATATATGGCGGTGTACGATAAAGAAATTTCTATTCAAAAGTTTAAATCCCGATTTCACTAATATTTGTGTCTTTTGTAAGAATGTGTGTATCTGTATTAATGTATTTAATTGTTATTTTTAGGACATACTGGTCAATTTCGCAATTGTGATCGCGTGATGTCCGTCCTCCGTCCGAACCGGGGTTCACATGATTTATATAGGCTTGTATAGGAAATCAAAAAGAATCTTCTTGTCCAAAACCTCAAGGCCTAGAGCTTACATATTTTGTATGTAGCATTGTCTACCAAGTATGTTCAAATTATTGCCCTAGGGGCAAAATTGGCCTTGCCCCCGGGTCACTTAATTCTATATAGGCTCATGATAATTTTCTCTAAGAGTCTTTTATCTGGTGAGCGATATAGGGCCATCATGGCCCTCTTGTTTCATAATAGAATTATGTATATTTTTGTGACAAACATGAGGACAGGATGTACACATTTATTTACTTTGATAATTTCAGACAAACATCGAAAGCTGCAGCATTACTTCAAGCCCAGCAAGCGCAAGAACAAGCCCACAAACAGAAACAACAACAACAACAGCAGCAACAACAACAGGTTATGTCAGCATTATCACAACAACTTACGGGTGTTGATATCACGACAACGCCAGAACCAAGTAACGAGTTACAGATAGTTGATGAAAATGGTGAGACAGTGAATTGGCAAGATGATCCCAATGAAGCCAGATACTGTCTTTGTAACCAAGTATCGTACGGTGAAATGGTTGGTTGCGATAATGATGATGTAAGTATTGATATATATATGTATATAACTGATTAAGAAACTCCTTTTCAGTCTAGATTCCATTTCCGAAAATCCTTTCCAGTCTCGATTCCATTTCCGAAAATCCTTAATCTGTGCTGTAAATATTTAGCCATTAAATCTTGTGGATTTAATTTTTTGTGTGAGCTTAAACTATGTTTAATGGAGGATATTAAGTGTGGCAATCTTTAGCTCGGCTGTTTTTGAAGAAAAAGTCTAGCTATTGTGATCACTGCAGTGTCAGTGTCTGCGTATGTGCAAAATGTAGCTCATAACTATAGGAAGTATAAACATGAAACTTCATAGGTGGATGGATCTCACTGAGGTGGTGAACAGACGAGCGTTGGCTCTGCTTGCGGCGCTCTTGTTTATCTGTGGGATTTAACGTCGCACAAACAACCAGAGTCATGTGGCAACTTTTCCGGGTGTAGTGGTGAGGAACCCGCCTCCACGGTTGAGTGGTTAAGGTTGCTGACTTCAAATCACTGCAACCTCTTACTGATAGAGGATTGTGGGTTCAAGCCCAGCTACCGATCATGCCTCTTTGTGTGAGAAAGTAGGAAGTTGCTTGCGGAGGATTAGAGTCTAGTACTGGTTCTTCCCAGGAAAGATGGTTAGGTGAACTGTCTGCCTCATATGACTGACTGTTGAAGAGCGGCGTAAAACTCAAACAAACAAACAAAGTCATTGAGAAAGGCCCTTTGAAACCATGTTGGCTGTCTTATGACCCAGTAATGAATTACCAGGAATTCTATACACTGGTACCAGTATGTGAGTTACATGTAGTTGCAACTTCTGGTTTAGTTTTAGTTCAACATAGAATTGCTTAGCATACAGGTAGCACAAAACTGCTGTACTTGACTTTTGGACTGACAATGTGGGTGTTTAAAAATTAGCCATAGAAGTCATACTAATTCTAAGTTTATTATTTTGATTATTGTTGAATTATTTAGATTAGAGATTGTTGATCAGAACAACCGTTATCCAATGCCCATTATACAGTGTGGATAACCAATGTGACTTTAGACATCGCAAATAGTATTGCGTATACATGTAGTTGTCATTTCTTTGTATTCTGTTTAGTTAACTGTAACATTCGCACCAAATGCTTTGGGTACAGCGGGAAACTAGTGTATTTTTCATTTTGCTCAGATGTTCCAGAAAATGTACAGGATACAAAGAAATGACAACTGTACGTGGAACATACGACATTTTTCTGCTTAAGCGCTATGTGTCGTGAAAATTGAATTTTGAATAAAATACTTAGAGCTTCTTTTGTCCTGGCTTCGTGCAAAAAGGTGCTTCCTGCTATACCCATTTGTGACGTCAAAAGTCTCGTGGATTATCCAAACTGTATCACAAAGTTAGAGAAAGAGTGAATATATGAGAGTTTATCACTATAAGAACATAAGACTGTTTTAACTTTGATTTAGTGCTCATTGTTAACATTGTATACCCTTGTTTAATTTTAGTGTCCTATTGAATGGTTTCACTATGGCTGTGTTGGTCTTACTCAAGCACCAAAAGGCAAATGGTACTGTCCACAGTGTACAGCTGCCATGAAACGACGAGGAAGAAGATAGCACATACTTCACTAGTTCTATTGACTTATTAATCTGTGTGCTCATTCTACTTTGATGGTCTTGCTTGCAAGCACTTGTTATGTACACGTTAAGTTACTTACCAGTTTGTGATGTGCTGGTTTGTACACATTAAGTTACTTACTGGTATGTGATGTGCTGGTATGTGAGAGCTTGCTCATTGTAGAGTCTTGCGTCAGAGGCCTGGATCAGAATCTGGTAATTTTTCAGAAAACAAAAATGGAAATGGACACATTCAGGCTTTTACTGAATGCATACATACATCTATAAAGGAAAATGTCAGTTTAGGTGAAAGGCCAGTCCTGAAATATATTTACATATAAAATTAATGCTTTGCCTTGTTTGAACAAATATCATAACTTGTAAGGAATTCATAACCTTTATTTAATAGTTATACAATGTTTATAAAAAAAGCCCAAGTCAGTCCTATCTGCAATTCAGTTCTGTATAAAGAAAATTACTACATTATCTCACATACAGACCTTTGAGGTAAAATCAGATCATCTCAAAATAGACTGTGAGGGTTGTTCTTATCTTATTATAACATTTCAGTTGGATGGTCGGGATGTCTTATTTAAAAAAAAATTCCACTTTAGCGCATCTGCTTGAAAAGTAGACAGCTTTTCTAATGCCATACTTCAATTGAGAATATATTATTAATACCATTTCAAATGAAATTCATGAAAACATTAATTATTCTTGAACTATTCTTGTATACTTCATGAATAGTTCTGAAGTCTGAATAAACTATTTGACATGGTTTTAAATTATGAATAAGTAGAAGAAAGAAATTCATAGCATGGATGGAATGCATTTTATTTTGAGATTCGTACGTAGTTTAAATAACTGATTACTACAGTAAGATAATACTGTTATCCTGGACTCTCAGTCAGTCAATAATTATCATCATTCTATTTGACTCCAAAATGTCTGGGAGCATAAATCAAGGTCCAGTTAACATTTCCATTATTTTCCAAATTCATATTACAGGGGTGACAATAAATACCTGATCTGAAACAGCTATGATTTCTGAGCAAAATAAGTTATTTGATGAGAATATCTCAAGAAATGACAAAGTTATGGTCAATTTAATCTGCTCTGAAGGATTTTTCTTTAAATATGGAAACAGTGTGGTTGAAGGCTAAAATGTTCGGCTACGTATGATTTTCAGGATTTTGAATTTGGCTCTACTGACACCCCTGATAAAAGGCTCGAGAAAAGTGTTTTACTTGACAAAAAAAAAATCATGATATTGTTTTGTTTAAACTAATCTTTTATGGGAATACAAGATACTTTTCCTCATTTTACTGTAAGATATTTTAAGTTCAACAACTTTAAAAGGTGTCAGGTAACCTTGAACAGAAACATTTTTGTCTGGTCCTATGTCTTGTGAAACCTATGAGTTAAAAGAAAATACTGCAACTGGAGTAGAGATATGGTTATTGTTCAGGCTTGATAACAAAGTAATCACTGACATATACACAAGATAGTCAATTTTGTCCACAATTTATTGGTGTGGGGGGGGGGGGTATAGTATAGTATACAAGTGTCATGAAATTTAGGCTATTGAATTGTGCATTGTACTCTCGGGCAAGTTTTGCACTTTTAGTTGTACTGGCTGAAATACTTGTTTGCCTAATTCCTACTTTGAATTTCATTATACATGTAAATATATGTGCTAGGTACCATCTTTTGAGTAATATGATTGTATGTTTTGTGTTTAAAGAAATTAAAAAACTGGAAATACAATCATTTCTTTGATTCATATTTATTATCTTGTTATGTTGTGTTTTATATTGTGTTTTGTGAAATATATTGTGAAATTGGGATTTTAGACTACCAGCCTGGTTAGCGCAGTGGTTAGAGCATTGGTCTACTGATCAAGAGGTTGTGAGTTTGAACCCAAGACGAGGCTGACACTGTCCGTCAAATTTCTTATGTGTTTAATAGAAAAAAAAAGTAGTTATTAAACAACTCAATTTACAAAATATTACTTAATCACGAAGTTGGAAAAACCATAAGCATATCAGGTTTAGGAAAATGTAGTTGTCACATATGATTATCCTATATTTAGAATTATCAAATCAAAAATATAAATATCTTCTATCAATGATTGTCAATTAGCCTTTCAAGATGGCCACCAAGGGAGGTAAATATTGTAGATGTGGGAACTATGTATTGATAAAAACTCATTTCAGTTAAGTAATTATTGAACAATGCCATTTTTAGGATACATAGCAAAAGAGTCTGGGAGGCCATTTTGTGCTCTTACAGATTCACCTTCAGGATGCAACAGCAGAACAAATCAGTCTGGGATACGGACATTTGCCCCCCAATGAAAAAATGGTCATGTGGACATTTGCCCCCAGTACTTATTTCTAAGTGGACATTTGCCCCCCAGTGCTTATTTCTAAGTGGACATTTGCCCCACCCCCAGTGCTTATTTCTAAGTGGACATTCCCCCCCAGTACTTATTTCTAAGTGGACATTTGCCCCCAGTACTTATTTCTAAGTGGACATTTGCCCCCAGTACTTATTTCTAAGTGGACATTTGCCCCCAGTACTTATTTCTAAGTGGACATTTGCCCCACCCCCAGTGCTTATTTCTAAGTGGACATTTGCCCCCAGTACTTATTTCTAAGTGGACATTTGCCCCCAGTACTTATTTCTAAGTGGACATTTGCCCCACCCCCAGTGCTTATTTCTAAGTGGACATTCCCCCCAGTACTTATTTCTAAGTGGATATTCCCCCCCAGTACTTATTTCTAAGTGGACATTTGCCCCCAGTACTTATTTCTAAGTGGACATTTGCCCCCAGTACTTATTTCTAAGTGGACATTTGCCCCCAGTACTTATTTCTAAGTGGACATTTGCCCCCAGTACTTATTTCTAAGTGGACATTTGCCCCCAGTACTTATTTCTAAGTGGACATTTGCCCCACCCCCCAGTGCTTATTTCTAAGTGGACATTCCCCCCCAGTACTTATTTCTAAGTGGACATTTGCCCCCAGTACTTATTTCTAAGTGGACATTTGCCCCCAGTACTTATTTCTAAGTGGACATTTGCCCCCAGTACTTATTTCTAAGTGGACATTTGCCCCCAGTACTTATTTCTAAGTGGACATTCCCCCCCCCAGTACTTATTTCTAAGTGGACATTTGCCCCCAGTACTTATTTCTAAGTGGACATTTGCCCCACCCCCAGTGCTTATTTCTAAGTGGCCATTCCCCCCAGTACTTATTTCTAAGTGGACATTTGCCCCCAGTACTTATTTCTAAGTGGACATTCCCCCCAGTACTTATTTCTAAGTGGACATTTGCCCCCAGTACTTATTTTTAAGTGGACATTCCCCCCCCCCCAGTACTTATTTCTAAGTGGACATTTGCCCCCAGTACTTATTTCTAAGTGGACATTTGCCCCCAGTACTTATTTCTAAGTGGACATTTGCCCCCAGTACTTATTTCTAAGTGGACATTTGCCCCCAGTACTTATTTCTAAGTGGACATTCCCCCCCAGTACTTATTTCTAAGTGGACATTTGCCCCCAGTACTTATTTCTAAGTGGACATTTGCCCCCCCCCCCAGTACTTATTTCTAAGTGGACATTTGCCCCCAGTACTTATTTCCTAGTGTAAGTGGAAATTTGCCCCCAAATGTTTATTTTTCAGGACATTTGCCCCCCCCCCCCCCCCCCCGAAAAAAAACACTTCATATTACATTGGTTTTAAAATACTAAAAAAATAAACATTGGGGGGCAAATGTCCTATATGAAAGGAGCACTGGGGGGCAAATGTCCTACACTCAGTCTTACTTAACTTGAGTGTTTAAAGAATGGTATTAAAATAGAAATTTATTTTGTTGACGATAAAATAATATCATTCCTAACAACTATATTCTGGGCGTTTCATTATATCGAGCCAGTTAGGAAAATAGAAACAAGATATGGTTTATCAAAAACAGTAAATGACATTTAGTTGCCAAAAGAGCAATGAGCAAAGACTGAGGTCTTCTATGTCATTTTAATTCTTCTCATGTGACGGTATAGCCAAACACGTTTCGGTGCATAAGGACAAAATGTCACAGGTCGGTATTACCGTGATGTTGTTCTTAAAAAGCTCAAGATATATCATCAAAAACGACGTCCAGTGACTGGATTTCAACATGTATGCCTACTCCGTGATAATGCTCCAGCACATTCATCTGGCATTGTAAACCAATTCCTGAAGTCGGAGAACAGTTTTATCACACACACAGTACTCACCAGATGGAGCTCCCTGCGACTTTCCTTTATCCAAAATGAAAAAGGTCTTATATAGTCGTCGATATCACTCCAGACAAGCCCTTTGCTCAGCTGTCTGCCAGTGCCTCTGAGGTATACCCTAATCAGACAACCACGACGCATTTCAGAAATTGATTCACAGACTAAAGTTTAAGTGTTTCTAACCATGGGAAATATTTTGAGGGAAGGAAAGTTATTTTGATAATTTTAGTCAGTTCTTTTTTAAATATTACACATTATATATTGAACATCCCTCGTATACTGTCGACAGACATTTTTTTCAAAAGAATAATATTACAACATCAAAATTATCTAATTGCTTATACATTGTACATAAGTGCATGAATGTAAGCAGAAACTACCCATATAAGATTGTCAGATCGAGTTACAATAGTTTTCTGTCTTCTGTAACACCATGACTTGAAATAGTGGCCATACATAATACCTTGTGCTGAAATAACCCGTAAAGTCTTGTGGGTCCATAAATCTAATATTTTCACCCGATTGATCACCATTTTTAAAAGAATGACCTTTATTCAGCGGTTGCTGCTAACACAGGCCTTCAATTTTCACATTTTCAAGGATTTAATATTAGTCACACTATAGGGAATGGCTGTCAAATGACTAAGAAATTAACTCCTTGGAACTGATCGTATGTACTTGCGTAACAAAGGTGATGATATGGATAAAAGATCATGGATATAAAAAGTATCAAATGTTTTAAGTTGATCATTATTTATAGCTTCATCACAGAATCGTGATACATGCATTTGTAACTGTTGTATTTATTTCCATCTGCCTTTATGCTTGTTGATGCGTCATTAATTATTAAGTGCAGAGACCTCAAACTTCGGGGCTTTAACTAATTCTACCCCTCTCCCTGCCTTGTAGGGATGGGTACCGCGGGTTTCGTATCGCGAGATATATTGCTATACGCAACACTGTATTGCAATACGTATTGAGATATATTGGGAGTTTAAAACTCTTGATTTATACAGGGGCGTAGCTTGCCTTATAATAATGTGTAGGAACCTATCTAAGGGAGTATGGGGCATCTTTTCACCGCAGATTGCCGGAGACGCATTCTGCAGCACAATTCGGTGTGCTATAGCCTAACATATTTTAATATGAAGATCTTGCATTTTTCCCTGATAAATTTAATCATTTTGAGTTTTCAATTGTCAAATGATTTTCCACGAAAGTTGCAAACGTTTAGTAAGATCTGCATTCAAAGGCCATTCATTACCTTAATATCTAAGGGAAGCAACTCGAACTGACTTTTGAATGCAAAATAAATTTTCCCACGGTCCTCAGACACATCTTTGCCCAATGTCGTTTTTGTGATTATATTCAGCTAAATAAATGTTTGAATTTTAGATAGGGATATTAGTAAGGATGTTAAATTAATGATTTGAGGCAGACAAACAGGAAAATAAAGTCAGAATCACATTTTGTGGTTTTTAATAAGGGAGATAATTTGAACGTAGTGGTATGGTAATTTGGTGCAAAATTCTCCGTAATCTGAAAATAATTTCTTCAATATTTCTTAGATTCTTTGTCTAAGGATGATATTAAATGCATTTTTATATAGAGTTATCTTTAAATAGGCTATACAAACAGAAAAAATATCGAATTTCAGAATTTGAATTTGAACAATTTTATCATAAATATATTTTTTTCATTTTCTATTTATACATGTTGTTATACCCCCACAAATGAAGTTTGAGAGGGGCTATTTTGGAGCCACTCTGTCGGTGGGTCGGGCGTTTGGTTGGTCCGTCCGCATACAGTATCACACGTTTGTGGAGCGAACTAATTCCACATTCCTTAAGCGATTAAGGAATGTAGTTCTAAGTAGTTCGCTCCACAAACTTGTGATACTGTATGCGGACGGACCAATCGACTAACCGACAGAGTAACTTCAACATATCCCCTCTCAAACTTCGTTTGCCGGGATATAACAACATGTATAAATAGAAAATGAAAAATTATGAAAAGAACAACTTTCACTCAAATGCTTATAATATTGTTCAAATTCAAATTCTAAAATTCGATATTTTTTCTGTTTGTATAGCCTATTTAAAAATAACTCTATATAAATATGCGTTTAATATCATCCTAAGACAAAGAAACTAAGAAATGTTGAGGAAATTATTTTCAGATTACGGAGAATTTTGCACCAAATTACCATACCACTACGTTCAAATTATCTCCCTTATTAAAAACCACAAAATGTGATTCTGACTTTATTTTCCTGTTTGTCTGCCTCAAATCATTAATTTAACATCCTTACTAATATCCCTATCTAAAATTCAAACATTTATTTAGCTGAATATAATCACAAAAACGATATTGCACAAAGATGTGTCTGAGGACCGTGGGAAAATTTATTTTGCATTCAAAAGTCAGTTCGAGTTGCTTCCCTTAGATATTAAGGTAATGGGGACAAGAATAACCCTACAGACTATATTGGAAAATTTATCTCTAATTGTTGGTGTCATTTAATTGTTTAAGAATATTATTTAAGCAGAAGTATATATAAGGCTGTAAAATGATTCATTTTTGTGAGAAACTGTGTCTGATGTACTCGAATATTCCGAACACGTAAATGTCTATAAGGTTTCAAATCTACCTATTTCTTCCTATATATAAGCATGGCTACCTATTGTTTGTGTCTGTTAATTCTACCATAATAACATGTTTTATAAAGTATGGCTGTGTCTGTCAGGGGCGTAGCTTGTCCTATCATAATGTGTAGGTATCTTTCTAAGGGGGTACCTTTTCACCAGAGATTGCCGAAGACGCATTCTGCAGCATTTTCCGATGTACTATAGCTTAAAATATTTTTATATGAAGTTACTGCAATTCTGCATGTACGTTGTTTAAGGTCTGGGTACTGTGATGGTCCATTCTTCCAGCCCATAACCATTCATGTTTATTGCGTTTTTCGCATTGTTATTTTTTTGTTAGAAAAAGTGTAGGCACGTGCATGCCTACAGTGCCTATAGGAAGCTACGCCAGTGTTATTAAGTATTCAAGCTTGGATTTTAATACGTTGTTTCATGAATCATTTACACGATGGTATCTTTATTAAAGCTATCACAAAGAAACTAATGAACATATCAATGCCTAGAATGAAACTTCATGCTGTACGTACAGTATACAACAATTGTACATATAAAACTCTCCTTGAACAAGGCAACACACAGTTACTCAAATAAAATACACTACAGGTTGAAGTGTTGTCAATATAATTTTACTTTAAAAATATTGCAATATGGGATGGGACCGTTATTGCATTTTGAACGTATTACAATATACCGGTATTATCGCGCATCAATACTGCGTTGTCAGACAAATTAGAATTACAACCTACCCCGCATCTGAAATTGCTTCCTTTGGGCCTGAAGAACATGATACGGACATTTTGAATACTACTACTGCCAATAAACTTTCAATGCGTTTTAGTTCATAAATCTATCTCAGGAAACAAAAATGCGTTTAAAGCTTAAACCCATTTCTTTGGGAACGTAACATTGGTAGGGATAATTCAGATTATTGATATAGAATCGGATATAGAACTTAATTAATATTGAAAATGAGGTTTTAACATGAATTCTACAAGTATAAGAAAGTAGAATCCATTACCATATAATAAAACAATTAAATAATATAGGCTTATGTTCTTTATTCAATTAAGTAAATACATAATTATTACAATGTAATGAAACAAGTATATCATTCATTTGAATCAATATTAATAACACAATCTTACAGCGGGCGTAGCTTGCCCTAAAACAATGTGTAGCCACCAATCTAGGGGGTCCGGGGGCATGCCCCCGAACAATTTTATTCACCACAGACTGCCGGAGGCGCATTCTGGGGCACTTTCCGGTATGCTTTAATAGCGTAAAAATGTATATGAAGTTCTTGCAGTTTTTCCCTACTAGATATATTCATTATGAAATTATTTAAAGGGGCATACCCTACAACTTGGTGCATCTAGAATCAAGGCAAAATGATGATAAAGTAGAAGCTTGTAAAGAAAAAAGCCGACGAAGAAAGTTTCAGCCAAAAATTCATCCAATTAAAAATAAAGTCACAAAAAACATTAGTTTCCATAAAAGATTGGAAACTCTTTGGAATTTGTTGTACAATTTTTGGGTGGAAGTGATTTATTATTTATAGCTATGATTTTTGTGGCTAGTACCTAAAGTAGTCATTTTATGACCCACGTTCTTCTTGCAATTATCCATTATATATTGTTTTACATATACAATCTAACACATTTTTACACTTTCATAGAATGTTTGTCAGTTGTAGGGTATGCCCCTTTAAACTTGGTCAAAAGCTCTGGGTACTCGGGTCCGCTCTATTCTCCCGACCCCAACCCCATTCATTTTTCATTGCGTTTTTTGGCATTTTTTTTCATTTGTTAGAAAAAAAGTGTAATCACGTGTCTACAGTACCTGCAAAAAGCTACGCCAGTGTCCTATAATTACAATATTTACATTTATGCTACCACAGTGATCTAGCTACTAGTACGGTGTCATCGTAATTACAATGGGTAGGATACTACGTCATCGCGCACAGGTGTATTATAATTCAAAATTATTGAGTTCAACCTGCTGAATAAGAACAGGGCACTACATTAGTGTCCTAGATAAGAAACATAAAATGTATATGCTGCTTCACTTTTGAGCTTCAGATCATTAATATCTAAGGGAGGTAATCCAATTTAAAATGTTGACTTTTGAATCCAAAAAAAAAATTCCCACGGTCCCCAAACACTTCATTATATTATTTCTCATTTATCATTATATCCCTATTACAAAAAGTTTGATGATTGAATAAAGGTATTTATAAGGATGTTAACTTTTGAATTTGGAGGTTGAAACTCAAAAAATAAAGCCACAAGCCAATTTTCTGGTTTTTAATAAGGGAGATAATTACAATGTATGTAGATGCGGTTTTCAAGACATTTTCTCCGTAACTGAAATTTTCTTAAGCCTATCCTGAGCACATTTGTCATTATTTATTTGAAATAATTATCAATTCTGATGTAAACAATGTTACATTGTTATAAAATCGATAAAATTTGAGAAAAAAAATATGTTTATTTTTTCTTAATTATATTGATTTATTACTGACATTTACATTACATCCTAGTCGTAAAATCAGAGGTTGATGTTTTTGTTACAGTTTTTTTGTAGCATAATGCTGTAACTCTATTATACATCAAGAAGAGGGAAATTCGTTTCTATACATTGCAAGTAAATTAATATTTATAATTGTACAATCATGTATGGCTTAAAAGCGACCGCAATATACACGTAATCAGCTACTTTGTTTCCATGGCAACTGAACCATTCTTTAATTTGAACAGTTAAAAAGTAATATTTTGTCTGATTTTAGGTATTTTACATGATTTCAAGGTATGTTACCTTCATATGGATAGCATACGGTTTATTTGTAGTAATTGTGATTAGATATGATTTCCAGCATTATTAAAATGTATAATTCAAATTCGGTTTCCATAGCAATAAGGGGCAGACTACTTTAATTGGACAAAAAATGGACATTAAAGCGAAACTGTTACCTTGGCACCAAAAGGAATGTTTTGTCAAAAATGCCTTTGATTGAATGAATTTCATCCCAATTTCTTGTTTATGTTGTGAAAAGTTTTTTATTTTTTGTTCTGGTTGCCATGGTAACATATTGCTGATAATTAAAAAAAAACTTGCATCGCACTTTCGTCAAAAAGCATGATAATTCATATAGTTTTCATAGATGCATGTTTACCAATAACTGGTAAATCATTATAGTGTAGTGCATGCGTTTAGATATTTGGTTTCATGGGACTAGACTAATTTCCCCCAAAAGTGTTCAATACTGTACATGGAAAAAAATAAGGAATCTCAGTTTTGTACTTCTGCAATCTGCATTTATTTCACATACACATGATACATACAATATGTCAAAACGTTTTTATCAATGAACACACACAAAACACAAGTTTACTATGCTGTTTGCATCAATTCAGTATCTTCAGTGTAAGGCTAATATATGTACAAATGTATACATATTTTTCAACAATGCATATGTGTGTTAATAGAAACATATAAACATATACAAATGTGAGGCAAGAACACATCTTAAAATGAATTGTTTTTTTTGGCGAAAAAAGGGAAACTATTTTAAAGGAATGTAATTGCTTTTGAAGAGTCTCATGGTAAATCATTTTCTATCATGGAAACCTTAAAAAATTATGAACATTTCCAAAATCTGCCCACCATATTTTGTGATAATACTTTTAGGAGTTAGGTCCCCACCCCCCACCCCCCACCCCTCCGCCTTTTACTGAAGGCATTTCGATTTACCACACATAATCAACGAAACAGACGTGCATAATTATACACGTATTGTCATTTATTCAACATTCAGTCATATCATGGGACACTTCGACTTTTCCTACTATGTCGAGATTTTCAAGGTCTGTAATACATCCATTTACAGGATATCTTCCGCGAGGTAAAATTTTTCTTCTTTTGAACAAACGAATAACTACGCTTGTCATATGCGCAGCGCACAATTCCAAGTTGTGGAAGTACACATCTTTGTGCAGGGTGTTCGGCTTCCCATTCATCAACTTGATTGATTTTGTGTACTTCTGTCTTCTGCCTTTCAGGGACACCTCGAGGATATAGCGCTTTGCCTTGTCGTTTGATTTTGGAAAACAAATGTTATTTATACACGAAAAAGAAATTTTTAAACGTTTTGTGATTATCAGATATTGTACAGAAAAGTTAATAGTTGCTGTGTAAGTGTTGTTACTGATAATTTCACTCGATAAATTTTGACTTGATGAGCGTTTGCTGCACTCGTTTAAAAGTTCTTTTGTTTCGTCTTTTTCTTTGGAGCAAGACTCGTCTTGCATCACTGTTTTGGGCGACAGACCTTTGTTTGATTTAGTATCAGAAACGCCGACATTTTGTCTTCTTGGCGATTTTTTTGGTTCCTTGTCGACGTCATCACGAACGATACTGTTGAAAGAGGAAACGGTCAGTGCAGACGAACTTTTTTCTGGAGTACCCAAGTTTGACGATTGTTTGTTTTCCATCTTGTTCTTCAGAGCAAGCTTGCCGTATTCTGGGTAACCTTCGACTTCTTCTTTCGTTCTATCAGACATTTTCAGATATTTATTTACATATGGACTTCTGACTGCTGAATACATCGTTTGAGCTCGTTCTTTCGGATAAGATGAGTTTTGGATGAGATTCGCCGCAAATGCTTGTCGCTTATCCATAGCCTTGCCTTCATAACTTCCAGATCCTGATATTTGTTGTCCCGATTTTTTGTCTAAAAGTCCTGGATCTGATGTAGAACTGCTGTAGAACGCATTGTCTTCCGTCGACGAACAGCATCCATTCATGAGCTGTTTTCTTCTCTGTTGTCTGTGAAATTGATTCATACCATCATCGGATGTATTCCGGTTTTTGAACTTATCAGCCTCGAAACTTATCGAAGTTGTAGAATATCTTTCCCTGAGTCTGTCCACCAATTCTTCACGTGATGGCTTCTTGTCGAACATTTTACTTTTAATTCCTTCAAAAACACTATCAGCGGTCGGTTTGTCGTCGTTAAGAATGGCTGTAAGCGATGGTTTTGCGTCAGGAAGTAAATCGACAAATGATTGAAATAAGCCGGACATCTTTCCTTCTGTTGTAAATAAACTCGACTTCGGACCGTCTTGAAAGTTTCCTGATACCTGTCCGACAAAGCTTTGAATGCGACTTCTAAAACCGTTCACTTCAGTCATTCTCGTAAGTGTTCCGAGTTCAATTTCTTTATATATTTCGATAGAAGCAGAACTGCTGACTTGAATGTGAAGACTCACTTTGCATAAGCGGTGTATTTCCGCGAAGCTTTTATACGCTGGCAAAGGCGTTGTTGGTAAAAGTGATAATAGATGACCGAGGTAGTTATCGCTGCCTGTATGTGCTTGCGTAAGTTGGTAACCTTATGTAAAATGTCATAGTCTTGTCAGACAATGAATCTTATCTTAAAGTAGCATTCAGTGCAACCTCTCCAAAGCAACACTATTTGGGAGTAGCAAAATTACGTTGTTGTTGAGAGGTTGTTGCTATAGACAGGGCCGCTCTGGAGAGGTTGTACAGTATTTCGGTTTGCAAAAAATGTATATACAAAATGTCTATGTTTGCCCTAACGCTACCCAACTTTGTACATATGGGTAGGTATGGAGGGAAATATTTTTTAATATTTCTTTTTATCCCCCGCCGAAAAGGCGGCGGGAATTATAGTAATAGTAGCCGTCTGTCCGTACTCCCCCAGGTGACATTGTGAGGTTAGGGTTAGTACAAGTTAACGTTGTGGGGTTCCAGTACGTACAAACAGCCATTGTGGGGGAAAATCGTTGCTTATGGGGTGCATAAAACGCCCGTCCGTCCGTCCAATTTTTTGTCCGTAGCATAACTTGAAAACTATTTAAGGTAATTACTTGAAATATGAAGCGATGGCAATTAGGATAAGTGCAGTCACCAAGAACCATAACTCTATATATAGTCCAGTTTTGTAATTATCTCCCTTTATTTAATTTCAAAAAAATGTTTGTCCACAGCAGAACTCCAAATCCATACAGGCTATTGACTTGAAACTTAAAGTGCAGTAATCAAGAACAATAACTCTGTCTTGTTCCATTTTAGAAATATCTCCCTATACATGTACTAGTATTAAATTTCCTTAATATCTTTTTTTCCCCTATTTTTCTTCTTTTTGTCCAGAAAGTAGCTGTGCAACTATACACGGGATTGACTTGAAACTTAAAATGTTAAGAGGTGGAAACAAGGAGTTATGCATTGACCAAGAACCATTATTCTATATAGTCCTGTTGAAAGCAAACACATTTTGTGGGGGATGGCATTGTGAACATGGCTCTTGTTCATTTTGAACCAAGTCTGAGCAACAAATATACACTAGAACATAGATTTTCTTATTCAACACAGTGTAATAGGCGCTAGTTAGACACAGATAGCATATCATGTGAAAAAAGTTATTCTAGACCTTTATTCGGAGGTGGTCGCTAGTACTTGTTTGATTGTATTATACAACCCTTGTAAACACTTTCATTTTAGGTTATTTGTAAGAATTCTTCAATGAATTTCTACTAATCACGTAAAAATCGTATAAAAAGGTGGTTACATTCATTGTGTAATGTTTATATCAGATTTGGAGAGGCGACAACGCTCAGCCCGCTGTGTTTTGATGGATCGAAATAGGTTATGTCTTTGTCACTGACTAATGCGGGGTTTTTTTTCAACTAATAGAGTGCAATGTTCTGATTCTATACCCAATAAAATGGCTTACATTGTTGGTTCAGACGTGTAAGAAGTTCAGATATTCTTTAGAAATTTCCCGATAAAACTTGACACATAATTTGTCATCCCAAAAATAGAGCGCACTTCACTTTGACTTTCGGCTTGTCCACGTATTTTCTCCGATTCTGGTGATATATTTGATTCAATAAATACATAACTGTAAGACAGTATTGTCCTTTTGGTGAGCTCAACATCAACTTTACTTACACCAAAAGGAGCATAATCAATGTATCAATGCAGACAGTCAAACTTTGAATAAAGGCCACCCTATAAATGAATGCCCTTTTTTGAAAAAACCTTCATTTAATTTTTAGAACAAACTGACCTCCGAATAGAGGACACCTGCCAATAAAAACCATAATTAGTATGTCCAAAGGAATGCCATTGTTCACAGATTTGACTGTATTCTTTCTTTGACGGGGATTGGAAACAATGACACTTTGTGTTTATTGTACAGTGCAACCTCTCCAAATAGGGATGGGTATTGCGGAAAATTTCGTATCGCGATATATTGCGATACGCAACACTGTATTGCAATACGTATTGCGATATATTGGACGTTTAAAACTCTAGATTTATTAAGTATTCAAACTTGGTTTTTAATGAAAATATGTACACGTAGTTCACTTATCTTGTTGATTACAGAAAAAAAACTGATTTCTGTAGAAAATAACGTTATTTAGCAACATTGAAATGTGTGTATTAATTTAGAATAAATATTTAAACAACAAATAATGCCCTCGTGTTTTTGACATACTCCACATCTTGTTCGTGCTTATCGGATTCTTCTCCAATCTCTTAGTACAAGTACAGTGCGCTGTTTGTAAATTACGATTCTAAATTTTCCCAATCGTAGATAAGCTCAACATTACCACTACTGTTCTTTTGATTCAAATGTTTTCTATTTTTCATCACGCGGTGAGTTACAAATGAATTTATTTATTGTAGTTACACCCAGTCAGAAGAGAGTGCGTGGGACTTCGTTCCAGATTTTCTTTCTAGGAAAGTGTCATTATAATGTTCACGGTGTAAAATGAGTATTTTGGATTAAAATGGACATGCAAATGAATGGGATTAATCGAACGTTAGTGCGCGAAAGTAATGAGTTGAATTTTTCATTGGTGCAGCCTGGAAGTGTCTTTGGAAGACATGATTTTATAAAGACCAACACAGCAGTGGCTTTGTCTACTCTGTTAATTCTTACCCTGGCTGCATTGGTTGGTACTTGTGGAAATATACTTATTATCGTTGCTGTGGCTACCAAAAATACATTACGTAAAGTGGAGGCGGTATTTATCGTGAATTTAGCCCTTGCTGACTTGTATGTGACGTCAGTGGCAGACCCCATGAGTATTGTTGGTAAGTATTTTTACCTAAAAAATAAAACAAAATACTATACATAATTAAAAGAAAAATTATGCCTGATTCTTCACTGATTCCTTATTAAAAACTTAACACAGTCGTGTAAAATAATAATAAATCACTTTTTTAAACAGTTTATAAAGGAACACCAACCGGTTTCACTAAAATCATCAGGGGATATGGTTCACATAGATACGACGTCAAAAAAATGTATTTAAATTGTATGATATAATATTATACAATTCACATGATAGTAAATCAGGCATGTTTATTTGAATTGTATTTTCGGTATTTAATTGCTGTTACTGAATATACATGCACAGTCAAGCCTGTGAACAAAGGACACACTAGGGAAAGACATGGTGTGGCCTTAATTGACAGGTGGTCTTGATTCGAAGGTATTTTTGTTCTAAATAATCAAAGACGGTTTAAAAAGAATGGCCTTTGGTTAAACCTGTGTTAGCGGTCACCTTCACAGATTTACTGTACTGGACACTTCTTTTCTTATATCTATTACGTAATATTATCATAGCCTTATTTAATACCTTGTTACAGTAATCTGTTAGGGAAAGACAGAATACTGTTGTTTTGCATTTCCAAATAATCACTGTAAAATTATGGTTATCAAATTGGAGTTGGTTTGTGAAGTTCTGTTAGTCTTCGTAAACAGGTAAAATATGTTGCATTTGGTACACAATAATAACGTTTCCACTTAGTACGCACGGTTTTCGCCATTTTTGTTCCAAGAGTACTGTTACTAAAAGTATTGTATTTATACAGGACCGATTTTACAGATACATAATATATATGGTAGCTAAGATAACTGTTTTACCATATTGATTATTTAGGGATTTTCTGTCAATTTTTAAGGTTATGTCTTCCATTAATTCCGTTAGCAAGGTTTTAAGTCGGCATATTAGCATATAACATTTGTCTGTGAGACAGGCCCTACATGGAGGTATTTATAGGGGGAAACAATTTCTTAAATGTGATCTTTCTGCGCCAATCATCCCAAAATGTTTAATTATATGTACATTAATAGTGCTTTCCGAAAGATATTTCGATATTTCAATTAAATTCAATATTGCATATTAAAAGTATTACTTAATGAAGAGTCCTGTATATTGGTAGAAATGTCTAAAAAAATAAGTGGGTGGAAAACTAGGGAGCAACCTCTCCAAAGCAAACCCCTTTGGGAGTAGCAAAGTTATGCTTTTGTTGAGAAGCTATTGCTCTACAGAGGTTAAGTTCAAAGTTAAATCATAAAACATCATGCTGTTGTTGAAGGGAGACTGTTGCTCTAGAGAGGGTCGCTCTGCAGAGGTTGCACTGTATCTTAAATTCATTGCATTGAATTGGATTGCAATCTACGTCTATTAATGTAAAGCTAAATAGCATATTTTTATCATTAGGCCATCCTTAAAATATGTTTGGTTGCTGTAACCCGACTCAGATTTTTTCTGTGGGTAAGTACGATTTTCTTTTCCAATTTATTTTTATATTTAACCCAATATAAATGTCAGAATTGTTCTGTATTGCTAATTTTAAAAAGCTAATGGGGCTTTACAGTAAATATGACAAGCAAGGAATTTTTATCGATGGGCACTCGATCGCTGGATAAAAGGAATCAATGTTGCATAACGTAGAATATAATACAAAGTGGAATTATATATCTGACATATGACTGCCCACAGACGAAGATGGAAACTAAAAACCACTAGACGTATGGTTTTCAATCGATTTACTGACATCGTTAGTTATTAATACCAATTGTATAATTTCTCTTGTTTCGTTGTTTTGTGTTGAAAATCTCAAAGAACTCACATTATTCATTAAACAAAGCATATCAATTTCTCTTTCGGAAGCAAACAAGAAAATTTAATCGTGCTTGGATTTCAGTACGGCTATTTGAGTATTGATAATGAATTTTGACTCAATACGTATATATTGCTCTAAGCAATATGTTTCTTTTTTACAATTTCATGAAAATCACTTGGCAACATAACTTTGAAGCGCCGGTCCCGACCCGCCGTACTTGCAAGTGCGTGTTGTCTACTTGCAAAAACGTGGGCAAAACTTGACGACCCGTACGTGGTGAGTACCGCCTCTGTACGGATTTGGATGCACGCAGACACGCCGTAGCACTTTTAGTGCATGAGGAAATTTCGCTGTGTTCGGCCTGCGGTCGGGCTACGGATTTACCCTAGTACTCACGTTCATCATACTTGCACGCACTTTATGTATAACGTACGGATGAGAAAGGACACGGTTCGCAAACAGCACATGCAAGTACGGCCTTCGTACGATAACGTTTCAATCGCACGACGACAGTACGTTGCAAGGACGTGTAACTCACCTCGTGTGCAACATGCGATGCGCGCAACCGCTAATGGCCAGGTGTGGCACGGTGGGTTGTGACCGAGCCTTTAACACCGCCTACGTAGCGAGGTAACTGAAAAATTTTCATTTACAACATTTTTAACTGTCAACATACTTCAGTCTTCATTTGGAAAATGGTGGGAATGGCAATACGGGAATGGCAACATCCAAAAAGTACCTGCTACCAATTAACTAAATAATTTACGATACACGAAATACGGGTAATAGATGATAAGGCTACATGTGTATTTCGTTTATTAGCTAATATATATCCTTCTATATCTGTATCTGCTGTTAATTGATCGTTGTCTGAAGACTTCGTCTACCGTGTGAACTAAGTAGACATATTGGATGAACATTGCAAAATCACATTCCTAATACACCTGTCGCATTATGCCCCGTTTCCACTGCGATGGCGCGGCATTGTTTAATTTTCCAGAGCGTCGTGAGATATGCATGCATGAAAAAGCTAGTATTTTTCATAAAAATGGAGATATAATGGCGTCCTAACAGCGACAAAGGCGTTGCTACGTAGCTTACATGGTAGAGCTGGGTATCGGTCCTTAAAAGCGTATCACGATATTTCACAATATTTCATGCTGTATCGCGATACGTATCGCGATATATATAAATGGTAAATTTACAGAAAAACATTACAAATTAACATTTATATAACTCCTTGGGTAATAATACAGACAATAGCTCACAGTGTAGTTTCACATTTCAAATAATTTGTTCTGTTTTAGCACTGTTGAAACTGCAATCTTCAATTTTTCCCTTATTGAGTGTATAAAATACTCCAAGGTAGTGAACTCGCCATCTTTTCGATTGACGGTAGTGACGAAAATAAGCGTGGGTCCCGGCTTTCCTTGTAAAAGCTGTCAAAACGTTTAAAGGTGGGGAACACTACAACGAAAGCAAGGTTCCCGGAAAGCACGTGCAGATTAGAAGGAAAGCCGGGACCCACGCTTATTTTCGTCACTACCGTCAATCGAAAAGATGGCGAGTTCACTACCTTGGAGTATTTTATACACTCAACAAGGGAAAAAATGAAGATTTTTCTTTCGACAGGTTTGCGTTGTTTGATGGGTGGAATTGAAACATAACGTCTGTAAACGTATAAAAATCACGAAATCGAGTGCCTATGCCGTATGGTACACCATGGTTGTCCACAGCCCAACTACTGAGCCAAGTACTGTGTTCAGACGGGTGAGATGTATATCGATGCTTTACAGCGGTCACGACAAAGAACAAGGATAAAAATACCCGGTTCTTCTGTTTCTTTGTCCCCTCTCCGGACCGGCTCTGAAATGGCCATAGCTGTCGACTGGGCCGTTAAACAACATATGAACTTAAACACGACAAAACTAATGTAATACCTTCTGCCGAATGATATTTTTTATTATTCACAACATCAGGAGTATATTTTATACACGGTATTTGTGATACCTCCATAATAAGTTACATTGTAGATACAATTATCGTATGTCGTTGCGTATTGGTTATAACAAAGCTTATTTTAAGCCAACACTATGTGAATATTGTGAGTTTGTGTATCACATCTCTCCTTTTAATTTATTAAAGGCAACTCCTTTGATAATATCTGTATAAAAGCATGAGGACTTCATTAGAAGTATACGCGATGTGATGGCAACCCTTAAAAGTACAAAAGTACTAAAATGACGGTTCTACATGAAATTAGAAACGCTAAGGGGAGCGAGCGTTAGCGAGAGACTGGCGTTTCTAATTCACGTGTTCATAGTGTTAGCCCTATTTTCCCCATCGTACACTTAATAAAAGTAGGTCAGACTCTATCTGCTGAAGAGTCCAGACAGTCGTCTTCGTGAAATTAATCGGTACAAAATTCAAATAATCCAGACAGCTGATTGGCTGGAAAAATAGGACAAACACTAATTGGAATTAGAAAGAGAAAAACTACACAATTAATACAATCATCAGATAAGCTTTTATGTTACTACAAACATAAAGCAATTGATGTTGATTAATTTCATTTCACAGAACGTTCAATCCTCGACGAAGGGTCAGGAAATTGTTGCTAACGAATGCTAGATACATTGTAGATGACGGGGAACGGACAATTGCTTGATATAAACCCAACGTACCTTTATTATTATTTCGTACGCAAATATTTTAACTGATTAAAAACATGCGTTAAAGACAAGAACATTATAAAACGCACGAACAGGGTCAGAAAAAAATGACACACATATATATTCGCGGTACTATATCATCCAATCGTAACTACTCGGGCATTTCCGTAACTGAGAAATACGCCTCGTACATATAAGTGTAGGGTTACAAATTTTGGTTATGCGGTTTCCGGTCACTAATTTTTCAACATCAGGTACTCATTTTCAAGAATCATTCTCAGAATTACAGACTTTCAAACGTGTATGTCGTTCGCGACTGATAAAATGGGCATCAAGTTCCCATTGAAAGAGAAACATGTTGTTTCCATCGTTGGATTCCCAGGGTCGGCCATGATGGAAAGTAGCCCGTGAACAACAACAAAATGGCGGCTTGTCTATTATGTCTGAGGCACTTTTCTTCAGACAAACGCCGAGGAGTTCCGACTGTATCTCTCAATAATAGCCAAGAAAAAAGTGTTTGAAATTCTTTCGTATTGTCTTTTTCAGCGAAGATTGAAGGCGAGGTGTTCTTTGACAAATTTCCTGGATTATGTCAGACGATCGCGAGCTTTTGCACGATATCATGCGTGACGTCATTGATGACGATTGCTGTGATGAGTTTGAACAGATACATCTACATATGCGCCAATGACAAGTACGAACGCATTTTTACGAAATGGAATTGTATATGTATTTGTATTTCCTTATACTTTATTGGAGGTATACTAGTTCTCTTAAACACTGCAAACATTGGCGACCATGGCTTTGACAGAAAGAGTGTGGAATGTATTTGGGACCGAATGGCAACTTATCCTTACACTGTTGTGTTTTCCATCGTGTTAGTGTGGTTGCCGTCTGTAATAACCGGTGTTTGTTATCTGAAGATATATCTATTTGTTAGAGCCCATAGGAGACGCGTAAGATCTATATCCGATCAAAGTTCATCATTCCGGAGGCGTTTCAAACTGGCAAAAACTTTGTTCATAATATATACTGTGTTTATTACATGCTGGGCACCGTACGCCTTGCTAATTGTGATAGACTCCGAGGACACATTCCCGCATGAACTTCATTTGTATATCACATTGTTCGCTCATTTGCATCCGTCTCTAAACTGGTTTATTTACTACATCACAAATAAGAAATTCGCCGACGCTTACAAACGACTTATTCACAAATGTAAACATTGTAGCTTCTATTCAAACGAGGTTGACAATTCGTTGCAACACAATTCTGCAATGGCTATCAACACCACGTCAAAACATACACTACCTGAAAACAATTGCGAGAATAAAGAACGAATGAAAATAGAGGAATCCGTTGAAGATTGTGTGCAACAACTAAACACTGAATGCTATGGTACCAGGGTTCAAAACGCTAACATTGAGTCTGTGTGCTGAAGAAGTGTATTTTTTTCTAGACGAATTATACTAGTTTGGCTAATCCTGGCCATTTGATTGGCTAATGGTGATGACCGAATCTATTTATAGTTGATAGGTAAGTAAATCATGCAGGCATTTCTCTGTGATGTTTAACCTAGATAAGCTGTTGTGTGGCATAATATCTGAAATGCTATTTGAAGCTCAATGTGGTTGTATCATGGCAGATTATGGTGAATTTGTTAACGTTTAGGATTTATTCTATTTGATTGATGTAGGGTATGATATTACCATGTGCTTGTGAACTATATACATGTTTTTATTCATTTGTCAAATACTCATAATTGTCAATATATGTGTATTACTCATATCATGTAAATATGTTATACTCTCCATAATGGAGGATTGAATAAAATATACAGTCAATATCCTTTATGAAAAAAGCAACTTCATACAAAAAACATAAACCAATATGCTTCTTGTAATTCGTCTACCTATAACGTTTTGTTTTTCTTGTTTAACACTAAGTCTTTGTATGACCTTGTAAAGCACGCGCTCAACATCTTGTACAGCATGTGTTCCAAACCTTGTAAAGCACGTGTTCGACTCTTTGTATCACACCTTGTATAGCACGTGTTCAAAACTTTGTATACCACGTGTTCAAAACCTTGTATAACGCTTGATTCTTTACGTAAGCCTCCATCTGTTTACCAAGCATGCATCTGAATGGTTAATAAGATTTCGGGAGCTGTATGCATGTATGTGTATTTGGATGACTCATTAACAGTTCCAAATTGTTGCGATATTAATTATCTATTTTTTGGCGTCATTTAAACTACATGGCTGTATAATTAAACTCTGCATTAGACGTCGAAGGCTTTACGTTATCACCATTGGTACGGATAATATACAGCAATTTGACATGCTGTGTATGCTAATTTAGTCTGGTTCCTAGCTTCTATTGTAAACGTATAGAAGTCATCATTGAATTCTTGGAACTGGATATTTAAAATGGCGGTTCATCGGGAAAGTGAAATCGATTAATTTAATGCTTATAACGTGTAACTTTTTCTTCGTGCGTGTCTTCATGTATGAGATATTACATTCTGCATAAATTGAGTATTCTAAGGGGCAGGTAATGTCGACTATATCATATTATGCTAATTGCTGAACTACTTTTGGTGATCAGATGGGAATCATAAATCAAAGTACCGAAAGCACGTGGAACGGGAACAACTTTAACAACTGCATAGCGGATGTAGAAAAGCGTTAGTAGTACTTAAGTCTGCATCAAAATGCATGCGCGAACTATCGTTCGGTTTCCAAAACTCAGCCCAATACAGAGAAATTCAAATTTTGACTGCTTTGTAGTTACACTTGTACTCTTGGGAATCGTAACTACTCGGGCATTCCGTAACTGAGAAATACGCCTCGTACGTAAGTGTAACGTTACAAATTTTGGTTGTTTGGTTTCCGGTCACTACCTTTTCAATACTAGGTACTCGTTTTCTCAGAATTTCAGACTTTTAAACGTGTTTTATCGCGATTGATAAATGGTCATCAAGTTCCAATTGAAAGAGAAACAGGTAGTCTCCATTGTTGGATTCCCCGGGTCAGTCATGGTGGTAAGTCCGAAGCACTTTAATTCTTTAGACAGATGCCGAGGAATTCCGATTGGTAATCTTGACTGATGTTGTGAAATATTATTACATCTTTAAGCTGAAGCCTAGTAATAGATCCAATTATTTTGATAGAAACCCATCATGTGTGAATTTATTTTCGCATGACGAAATTGTGAGAGATCTTAAATCCAGAGATTGGCAATTTCTAGAATTAAATAAATAAAACATTTTCTCATCAATTTGTAAATTTGATAGAAGTACAGTGTCACAATTTCAAAGCAGCAGGTAGCCTTTGGGAGAAGCAAAAGTATGTTACTGTTGAGAGGTTGTTGCCCTAGAGAGGTTAAATAAATAGTTAACTCGTGCAGTGGGAAACAATCATGCTGTTGTTGAAGGGAGGATGTTGCTAAAAAAGGACCGTTGCGGAGAGGTTGCGCTGTAGTCTAAATATTTCGCCGACATAAAATTAAAACTTGAACCAATTTAGATTTATGCTAAGCGTATTGTCATTATAATAATCGATGAAAATATCAACTTATGGTCTAGTTTGAATGAAACTCAATATACATGTATTTCATTAATCAAAAATAAAATAAGTAACACAGAACAGAACTGAATAGAACAGATGCTTTATTACCTGACTTGAAAAATAATGTACATACTCGTAATATACATACTAGGCCTAAAAGTGGGCTGTCGCTCTACGGTTTTGGGGTTCGAGCCCAGCTACCGACGATATGTCTCTTTATGTCAGAAAGTAGGTAGTTGCCAAGGGAGGATGGGAGTCTAGTACTGGTTCTTCACAGGAACGATGATTAGGTGAACTGTCTGCCTCATATGACTCTGACTGTTGAAAAGGGGCGTATAACTCAAACAAACAAACAAACAAACAAACAATGTATCGTGATACATTCATCAAAGACCCTAAATGTCAAAGATGACCTGTTTTCATATGTTGAATTGTGTTTTACATTTGCATCAATCTTCACTTCTTGCTTATCAGCTAATTAGTAGAGGAACTCCGGAACTAATAATAATCCGGAAAAAAACGAAGATCTATCAGAGTGACAGCGCTTGCAATTAAGAACTCAACACGCAAACAAATGGGATATAACCTGATAAAAAACGACTTAGTAAATCTAATGAGTTTCATCGCCGCTGATGTCTATCGAAGCATTAATAAGAGATTCGAACGAATACTATAAACTACAATGTATTGAGGAAAATCAGTCCCTCAAGATAACGTACCAACCTATAAAATAAATAAGACTAATTGTTAATGCGATTAGTTCTTATCATGTTAAGAGAGCGTAACAATGGTTGAAGAGAAGAATTAATATGGAGAATGAATCCTAGAAGCCAGGACACAGTGAAACAAAACAGGTAAACAGCATCAGCATGAAATACTGTATTTACACAGCCAAGTCATTGCATACAGACCCCCGGAGCTTGCAGTAGATGGTAAGAAATGGCGATAGAATAATTTTGGGACAACTAAATACTATTAGTATTTCAATAAAAAGACCATTTAAAATACCAATCAAACCTGTGTTAGCGACCACCTCCGAATAAAGGTCACCCTGTGAATTAAGGCCATTCTTAGGAAAACCGTCATTGATTATTTAGGACAATGACCTGCGAATAAAGGTCACCTTTCAATAAAAGCCACATTATGTCTTTCCCAAGGGTGGCCTTTGTTCACAGGTTTGGCTGTACATGTAATATGATATATTGATAAATGAAGCAAAGGTAAAGAAATACTCTTGAAAAGAATTTGTTCGGTAAGGAGGTGTAATTACAGCGAATGTATGAGTACAGGCTATACATAGAAAGGCGTATTTTACCAGAATAAAGGTAAGCTAGGGATTCCAAAAATTAATCAGATACAGTACAACCTCTCCAGAGCGACCTTCTCTTGAGCAACAACCTCCTTTTAACAAGAACATGATTTCCCCCCGACTATTCAACTGTTATTTTAACCTCTTTAGAGCAACAACCTCTCAACATAATGTTGCTACTAACAAACAATGGCTGTTCCTTTGGAGATCGAGGTTGCACTGTACAAAGAATCCTTCCTCTACCGAATTTCCACAAGATTCAACATAACATGAGGACCTCCCGTGTGCAAAAAAGGTCCATGGATAAATTTTATATCAATATGAAGCTGCATGTTGGAAGTTTTCAAACATTTTGGGTAGAAACTTGAAATCATGGTACGTTTTGAGAAATCCAAGATGGCGTCCAAGATGGCCGCCAAATAATTGAAAAATGACCTATTTTCATTTTACTGGGCTAAATAAGTTGTTCTTCGTATGTTTTTCATAAAAAATGATGTAAACGTTCGCTTTCAGTTTGATCAATGTGAAAATAAGCATTATTATTAATCATTTTAATCTATTCTGGATGTTTGAGATAAAGTCTTCCACAAATGCTCGAAAATGTAGTAAAATTATGACATGGCTGAAACCTTAACCTATCAGCGATGGTAAGTTGGAGAAAATGATTATTTTTACAAACCAGTATATAGGCATAAACAACCTTTCGCCAATTGTGCCATCATCTTTGGCTTCACGGTCGTTACTATGTAGATCCTGGTATTTTCAAAGTGGGTGGGGGTAAATCCACATTATATCATAGTTTCTATTGTAGCGTTTTGAAATATAATTAAGACTTTTAATTGTCAATAGACATTTTCATTTTGTGTGAATATTTGTGCGATAATTGATTTAAACGTCAGGTTTATCTTTACAGTCTTGCCTCAATATGAGTTGCCATGGCAACAAGGCGGCAAAATAAAAAGAAGAACACCAGTTTATCAGTATATGAAGTTTAGCATAAAATGTTTTAACTCTGTCAAAGGCTGAAAACTCTAGAGTTATCTGCCCTTGAATTTGTATGTTGGTATTTTATATATGAAAATCATGTGTCACTGATTGAGAAAGAAAGTAGGGCGAGCACTAATTTTTATTTTTAGGTGGAGTGGAGTATTTTGGTTAAAGATGGGATATTGTGTATTTAGCTGTCGCAAGAATCTTTCCTAGACTTCAATTAGACCATCCTTTGTTTTATCAAGCTTTTTTCCGTTTTAGTCATTTATGTTATTGTTAAAACTGAATGACAGGGATGGTTATCTACTGATTACATTGTATATCTGATTGTTTTTATCTGGAAAATATCTTTGAATTACGACAACTAACACGTGCTTCTACTTCGTGAACCAGTTTTAAAGAAGAACAATAGGTTTTATCGAGTTAAGAAATCAGTTAACGATGTACATTTGTAATGATATTATCTTAAGTATTCGCCACACTCCCTGTCGAAGCGAACTACTTCCTCATCCCTTCCGCGATTGAAATGAAATTTGAAATATGTCATCACCATGAAGTGTAGATGTGCAGGACACAATATCCATGCCCAGTGATCCACATATTCCAGAGATATGTGCCCTCATTAGTCACTTCTGCAGCAAAGCTCTTGTTTTAATATAACTCACGCTTTGTATAATTATTATTATTATTATGTCCCGGGGGATCAGGATAAAAATTTCCAAGGGGTCGGGAGAAAATATCCGGGGGTCTGGGGGGGATACTCGGGTGGTTGGGGGAAAATGCCCGGGGGTCTGGGGGAAATACTCGGGTGGTCGGGAGAAAAAGACCGGGCGTCTGGGGGGAAATACTCGGGTGGTTGGGGGAAAATGCCCGGGGGTCTGGGGGGAAATACTCGGGTGGTTGGGGGAAAATGCCCGGCGGTCTGGGGGGAATACTCGGGTGGTTGGGGGAAAATGCCCGGCGGTCTGGGGGGAAATACTCGGGTGGTTGGAGAAAATGCCCGGCGGTCTGGGGTGAAATACTCGGGTGGTTGGGGGAAATGCCCGGGGGTCTGGGGGGAAACACTCGGGTGGTTGGGGGGAAATGCCCGGGGATCTGGGGGGATATACTCGGGTGGTTGGGGGAAAATGCCCGGGGGTCTGGACAAAATTTGTCCGAAGGATCGGGACAAAATTTATCGGGAAAAATGCCTGGGGGTCAGGGAAATTTGCCCGGGGTCAGGACAAAAAACTGCCCCCGTTGTGGGGGACAAAAACTGCCCGGGTTGTTTCAATCCCTTATTTAGTCCAGTAAAATGAAAATAGATCATTTTTCAATTATTTGGCGGCCATCTTGGACGCCATCTTGGATTTCTCAAAATGTACCGTGATTTCACGTGTCTACCCAAAATTTTTCAAAACTTCTAACATGCAGCTTCACGTTGATATAAAATTTATCCATGGACCTTTTTGCACACGAGAGGCCCTCAGGGACTGTATTATTCAGAAGGCCAAAACATTATCTCATGTGAACTGATAATATCGATATATATATACAACCTTTGTTTGAAGACCAACTAACCGGAAGAAAAGAAAAACATGACGGACATAAATATCAATCACAAAAAATGCAACAAAACTTGATTTTCGTAGAAAATAGACTAAAACAATAAAACGATCCGGAAACAAATTATAGATGCATTTGTCTAGAATTTACACATTACATTGAATTACAAATGTCCTTTTCCGTCTAATTTTCATATATTGAGACATATAAATAATTTTATTATGTTGTTTGCCAGTCAATAAATAAAATCTTCATCAACCAAAAAGCGCTTTGTATTCTTGAATGCTGGATAGTTTTTCACTACGATGCAGATTGAAATAGAGCGGTAGGACTTCATATAGTTAAATAGATCTCCTAAATTATATATCTGCTTATCAACTTGTAACATCCCTTCTGAGACTTAATACAAAAGCTTGTTATTGTCTATCTTTTAATTGATTTGTATTGATCACACATTGTGTTGTATTGCTAAAAGCTTCGTATGTAATACACTGGTATATTTGCTATATATTTCAAGTCTGTCTCACTGGCGGTTCAGGGGGAGGGCGCACCCGACGCGCGCCTATTAAAATTCCCCGAACATAGATAGAAATAAAATATCACTCAATGAAATAGCATTCATTTATTCGATTCTGAAGCGCTCTGACTCAAAACTCACCAGAATGCACCATTTCACTTCTTCATTCCACCCCTACTGCCTACTTTCCTGAATATTACGCCCTACCCCCCCCCCCCCCCTAGCTTGAAATCCTGGATCTAGACTAGACTGTAATGAGCAATTTCTGCGAGAAACTACGTACAATTCCGATGCCTTGGTTCACAAGGGGTTTGCAGTTCAGACGTCAATATATTAACTTCAACGAATGTAACGGTACCTTATTTGGTAGATAAAATAAAGAACATACAGAAATTTAAGGCTTATCACGCATCAGAAATACACATGACCACAATTTGTTTGTTCCTATCAAACACATGCAGTAACAGTTCGCGTAGTAACATGATCATGGTATTAATTTGTGTTTACTGAACAGAACAGAAAGTTGATTTGATAGACTTTTACCTAAAATACATTTACATGAGACAGTAAATAAAATCAAACAACGTGACTTTCTATACAACAGATTTCTTTCAAAACATTTGAAAGATGATGTTCATTTGTACACGTAGGTTTATTGATTGTTTACTGACTAAATACTTTATTTGTAGATTTTTAACTGAATCTTGGATGCCAACATTCAAAAATGACAATGTAGTTTAGGTTTGCTACGTGACCGATCGCAGAAAGACAGATGTGCTAATATAACTAAACAAATTGCTAACAAACCTGTCTTTTTGTTAATTATTTATTGACCTAAATAAATGTCAACTAAGCAAATAAATATTCCTTTTAAAAAGGAAAGGCTTGGCTGGTTGTTGCTGATACCATAACTAAATTGGTCTATTTTATTTCGTCTTGATGACCATTTTAGTTATGGAATTGTCCTCTTTCAAAGTCAACAGGTAGTTGAAGGTATATTTTTGGTCATGTTGATAGATTTGACTATAATTCATCGTACTGTACACAAGTTTCACGGAAATATGTGCGTTATATATATATATGAACTGCAATGTAATGTACTGCATACGTATCATCGTCAAAGACCTTCGACTATTGAAAAGTATGACACATACAAAAACTGGGAGTAGGGTGAGCTAGCAGGACACCGCTAGAAGTACTAGAATGCATAATAATATAACTAACAGCCTAACATCGAACAAACACATTGATGAAACATGTAATAAAACATACAGGACACTAGGATTACTTATAACTTCGTTCGTGTTGAGAAGAGAACAAAGTCATACACAAAAACTAAGATGCGAAAACACGAATGAACGACAAAGTTGACTTTTTCGCCTCGAAAATTCGAAAGGACGACACAAGAAGTGCGACAATACAACACATTTTATCTTTTTCGCCTTACTTCTGTCGTGTCTTTGCTTCTTCGCGGCGAAAATGCGACATGGCGTAAATCAGCCACCATACGCTAGGGATGTCAGTATGAGACATAGTAAGAGGTCGGGTATTTGGTGACAGCTACAAGATACAGATATAGAGAATCAGAGATATTTTCAGATACATTGAGTATGAAGGTATTTGACTGAAGAAGCAACTGTTCTTGTTTTCGAATCAACTATAGATAGGCCTACTGAGTTTTTTTTTAATAATTGACACGATTTTAAACAAACCTAGTGCCACGGTGGTGATCCATTGATTGATAAGTTAGTGTTGGATTAGAATATCGTCCAGGAAAACTTGTTAGGTGAATCGGTCGCCGTACATATATAACTGAAGAAGAGGGTCATAATGGCCCTTTACTCGCTCGCCTGAGTAAAGGCTGCGACTTCTTTCATATCATTGCAACTTCTTTCATATCAATGTCTAACTAGGTCAGTCATTCTGAGCAACTTTCATCAAATTTTGATAGAATATGTTGTGTCTACAGTGTTATCAAGGGTTATCTGTGTCTTGACCTGGTGACCTAATTTTTTTGTTTTTATCCAAGATATCATAGAGACACGCATTCTGACAAGACTTGATGAAGGTCCTATAAAAACTGTGACCTCTTGAGTATTAACAAGGTTTTCCTGGGATTTGACCTGGTGACTTAATATTTTACCTAGATTACTCACATTCGAAGTCGTCCACCATATCATTTAGACAAACATTCTGACAAAGTTTAATAAAGATCCAATCAAAACTATGACTTTTAGAGCATTAATAAGGTTTTCATTTGATTTGACCGTTTGACCTAATTTATGACCCTAAAAGACCCATTTTTGAAGTTGTCCAAGAGTTCATTTAGACGAACATTCTAAAAAACTCAAAACTGTGACCTCTAGAGTGTTAACAACTCCAATTGTTAATGACGGACCTCTCTGGGCACTACGTGATCAGGTGAGCTAAAACTTATATTTGAAAATGTACTTTATCGCACATTTTTTTCTGTGAAAAACGTAATTTATTCAAAATTGATATACGACCTGAAATATTCTTTTGCATGTTTTATCAGGAAGAAAAAGAAACAATAAGAAAACTTCCTTATTAATCTCGAAACAGTTCATTTGTACAATCCCCACCAAATTTTCTCAAGTGCAATTTAATGAGGAGAACATTTGTCACCGGTATTGATTCATAATAGCGCTTTAAGGTATTAGGCTCCAAACTCCCAAAATTATTATCTCAAAATAGGGTGGACAGATTTTGGAAATGTTTATATTTCCAAGATAAAAAATGATTTACCATGAGAATAAAAAACAATATTTTTTAGCTATTTTCCCTTTAAATTTGCATTGAAGTATATGGGAGTAGCCCATTTTTACAAAGATTAAAGAAAAATCACATCCATTTCAATGAAAACTCATAGAAAAAGATGCAATAGCACATTATCATTCTAATTTGATAAAAAAAATTATTGGTCACCATGCAATATCTACAGAAATTGATATGTTTCAACAATGACTTCAACTCTTCAAAAAATAGTTTAAAAATGTGCCGTAACATAAATTGGTGTACTTATATTGTAATTTTAACATTTTTTTGTAGCAAAGTTTAGCGTAAGGGATGTATTACCTTAAACAGATGTTATAAATTCTTCCTGGTTTAACTTTCCGTATAGTTAGAAGTTTAAAATGTAAATATTCGCAGATCTGGTTGATAATTTATGAGTAATAAATATCATGTAATTTGTGCGTGTTATCAATCTACTGTATTTAACAAAGAATTTGATCGTGGAATGTACAAAATAGTGATTTATTTATCTGAAGTATTTATACGGGATAAATAATTGATAGAACACGTAAGAATATCTATTTATTTATTTCATCGGATTTTACGCCATTTTCAACATTATGTCAGTCATATCGTGGCGGGCAGTTAGCATAACAAGCTTCCATGGGCTGACTTCATTTAGTAACCATATTCTACTCGCAAGCTGCTATCAAGCTATCCCACATAATTTAGAAGACAATTTAAAATATCTTCAATCAAATTTGTCACGTATAGTGTGAGCCTCGCCCAGGGTTCGAACTCACAACCTCTTGATCGGTAATTGTATCAACAATGTCGTTTATCAACAATTAATAAATGTATTAAAATAATCTTCATCCAGCGCTATCATTAGTGCTCCATTTATTCAGTTATTCAGTTATGTATTTTAATCTGATGTGACAACGTGTAATGCGTAAAAATGCTTGTCTTTGCTATACATATTGTTTCCATATAGACGGTTAAGATATCGTCGCGTGATTCTTAAAGTGCTCATTCTCCATTTTTTTAACTGAGATTTTTTATTTTTTTTATATCACCGTGTTCGTCTCGCCTGGCTCTGCATGCTCGTGACAACAAAATATTAATTTAATGTTAATTTCTAGTTTTGCTCCGTCTCCAAGTGAAATATAAGCTTGTAAAACATTGGGAGTGATTTTCTCAAAATTTAGAAAATGTTAGTTAGAGCATCGCTCCACTGAGGCGTCGATATACTAGTATGTGAAACTGTGAGTATTATACAGTCAACCATATTAACAAAGACCACCCTTGGGAAAGACATAACGTGACCTTTATTGACAGGTAGTAAGAGCGGTATAAGCCCTTAGTAAGATTAAAAAGACCCGCCTCCGTGATCGAGTGATTAAAGTCGCTGACTTCAAATCACTGTAACCTCTCACTGATAGAGGATTGTGGGTTCGAGTCCAGCTACCGACTATGTCTCTTTATTTGAGAAAGCAGGCAATTGTTTACGGAGGATGGTAATCTAGTACTGGTTCTTCCGAGGAGCGATGATTAGGTGAACTGTCCGCCTCGCATTAATCTGTCTGTTGTAATGGGGCGTAAAACTCAAACAAACAATAAATAAGATTATCAAAGGATTTTTTTTGTTCATATCAATTCTATTTCAGATTAAAGTCCCATAAGCATATAAATTTATTGGTCGTAATAGTTTCTGTTTTTTCTACAACAGAGGAATCCTGTGTATTTTCCTCCCGCGCCTACTTTATAGCAAGAAAAAATGTTGCCAAAACCAATATCGTATTTTTTTCAATATCATTGAAATAAATACTATTTATAGAACAGCTGTGTTTTCCTGCAGTCAAGTTATGCACACGTCGTAAAGTGACGTCACGCGCTCTACATATTTCAAGTTTACAAAAGCAAAAATCACAGTGAAATATGTGTTTTTAGAAGAAAAAGGGCATGTTTCGTCGGTAATAATTATCTTGGGATACTATCAGCAATTGAATGTTTTTGCATATTTTTTCTATAGAAAAAAGCTAATGGGACTTTAATGACAACTTTTAAACACAATGTCAGACACAGTTAATTCAACAGATGTTGGACCTGTCGGGCCAGACCTACCAAACACTCTGTATTACGACCGGCTTACGTTCATTAGAGATAAGCCTGGATTAGCTGTACCTTGTTTGATTGTAATACTGCTTGGTTGCCTGATTGGAACGTTCGGAAACATCCTGACGATCATAGTGATAATTACCAGAAAACATCTCAGAAATGTTATGTGTATCTTCATGGTAAATTTAGCGATCTCCGATTTGTACGTCACGACCTTCGCCGATCCTATGAGTTTCCTGGGTAAGATTACCTTTTGTTTATTTCTATTCTTTGGATGTTAGTATGAATATGCTTGATGTTTTTGCTGCATTTTGTAGTTCGCAAATAAAGCGTATTTATGTGTTTGTTGTGGTTAGGATTGGGCACTGTAAACAACGAAACGGTATGGTACGATGCCATGGCAACGAAATTATGCCGGTATTTTAACGATACTTATCGATTCTATGCGATATGCAAAACTGATGCAAGAATTTGGCTGATAAGTTATGTGTAACTTAATATCTATCAATTACTGAAATTTTGATCAATTTCAAAATGAAATTGTCTTTCTTACTCGTGATGCAGAGCCTGAAATACAATGATTCGTTGGGATTTGGAACTTTTTCAAACGCCTAAAGCATCAATTACGATACCGGTATAAATTTAAATAATTCTCGGAACTGCCTTGGTACCTGGTACTGGTGTCCAACCCTAGAACTTATGTTTAACCGACCTATCCTAATTTGCCTCCAGAAATATGTATAAGAAGATTATGGCACTGTGTACGTTTATCACTATCAACAGATGGCATCACAATAATTCTTTAAGCCATAAATTAAAAATACAAAAATGAAACACGCATATGAAATACGCATGTCCTGAATATGTTCTTTTATTTAAATATATCAGACATCAGAGACATAGATAACAGAGATAAGCAACTTCAGTTATTACTTATGTTATAGCGCGTGTGACTATCACTTTTTCCAAATCAATGCTGATATTTAGTAGCAAATAAAACCTAAATTCTTACCTACTGATATCAAATGCATTTACATTATCTGAAAGTTTATTATTTAAGCTATAGCTGCCGAGTTTTCAAGTATCAGTTTTGACTGATAGTTTTATTACACCCATGTTTATATTATCTACTTATGCCTTCCATTATACCTACTTGCTTTCCATGGCCGCCACTCGCTTGGTGCGCATGAACTTTGATGCGGATCAAAGTAATACGATTTTCTACCATGATCCGCCATGCGATTGGTAAACTATAGTTCTCGTTCCATGTTGCTGTGCGAGTCTATGTAAAGTTCAGTTCCCATTAGTACTTTCGGTGCTTTGGTTAGAAAACATTCCTCTTTAGAACACAAAGTGTGACAACGGACAGGATTAAAATAATATTTAGTATCTGAAAGTTATTTACGGTAGTTCATGCAGGATTTGGTATTTATTTAAGGAGATAAAATCGTATGTTGTTGACGTACATTTTGCTAAACTTTTCATGTCAACAAACTGTTATTGTCTAGTCCATACATACAAATAATAATATCAATAATATGCCTGCTAATTAATTGCATTGCTTTTCAAAGTTATATACGGTTATTATTGGAAACTGAACTATTGAATATACATACATGTACGCACATGATTGTTGACATTTTAATGAAATTGTTTTCAAGTATATTTTCCTGAGCTTTACTTTATCATAATGATGATTTTAAGCACCACTTACAACATCCGTGTATTATCATTAAAATTTCACTTTTATTTCTATTTTCAGTGAAAATTTCCCTGTAAAAGTATAACTTGTTGATTTCTAGGTTTCGTATTGAATTCATAAAGCAAAAGAATATGGAAATTATGATGTGAAGGAATCTTAATGATAATTTATTACCATCTTCAGATTTCAACTTTTTTACAAACACAAACAAGTATATATACAATATCGAATCGGAGGCTTATAAATGCAAATTTTCCATGATTTATAGTCGGTATATATCGTATATAGTTCTCACATCTACAATATTTACCTCCCTTGGCGGCCATCTTGCTAAGCAAATTTCTTATGCGCTTAATAGAAAACAAATCTGAAAATTGGTTATTAAACAACTCATTTGATAAAATTTAAATTAATGAATTTGTTAATGTCATCAGCACACCAGGTTTAAGAAAATATAGTTTTCACATATGAATATATATTTAGAATGATCAAAACAAAAATATAAATATCTTCTATCAATGCCTGTTAATTATTCCTAACAAGATGGCCGCCAAGGGAGGTAAATATAGTAGATGTGAGAACTATGTATAAACTATGTATTTCTGCTGACGCCTAGCTGTTTAGCTATAGGCTAGTTTGAGTTTCCTATCTAAAAGGAAGGACGTAAATCTTCTAAACTGGTCAATTCGAGTCGTATCTGTAAACTTCATACACTGTAGGACAAAGACGATCGAGCCAATGGAGATAAAAAATAGTCTACAAAAATATACACTGATAAACGTTATTCAGAGGTCATTTGCTTTAATTTGTCCAGGATAGACATCGCTATTTTCACTTTAACTAATAGTAACATAACACTAGAAAAAATATTTTATTTGTGGTTTCGATTCTAACCAGGAAAGTTAGATAGATCGCAGAATTTTCCTCAACATACCTTCCGTATTTTGGAGGTGCGGTTCGTCCCCAAACGCTTCGTACATCATGTTTAGTAGTAATGAAACTTTTTGGGTCGACGCCAAGAAAGGGCTGGTTGGGTAACTTTTTTTCTGGCTCATGTGACTTTACAATTAGCATTAAAGGCCCATTAGCCTTATCAATTTAGTAATACATATTAATAGATAAAATGATAGTAAAATATAAGAAAATTAATGTATTTTATTTGCTCTGATGCTTTTCTTTGGCCACATCTCGTAAAATGTTTTTAGATGCTTTTTCTTATTTATTTTGCAATATCATCGAAAATAAACTGTGCTAAATTTCTATATCTACTTCGTGATTAAAAGAAAATTTAGGAATGTTTTTTATTGCTAGTAAAAGTCAGTTTTACCGATAAGACATCTTTCTGGGTAAAATAAAACCTACTTTAATTTTAAACATCTAAAAAGCTAATGGGGCTTTAATACATAAGGTCGTACACTGGTTTTATCTAAAAAATGGTCGTTGTTTCCAAGGTGACATCGATTCGAAATAGGTCGTTTATTCATGTTTAGGTAGTTAAGTCTGTATTATGGTGGCTGATTTACGCTATGTCGTATTTTCGCATATTCGCCACAAAAAAGCAAAGACACGACAGATGTTATGCGAAAACACGACACATTTTTGGTGTCGAATTGTTGCCCTCCTTCTGTCGTATTTTCGCCACGACAATGCAAAAATGCGAAAACAAGAAGATACGACAAAGTCAATTTTGTCGTATTTTCGCATATTCGCTTTGTTGTTGCGAAAAAGCGAAAATACGACATGGCGTAAATCAGCTACTATACTGTATTCATGTATAAAATTAATGAAAAGTGCCTCTTTATTCATATTTTTCAGCCAAGGTAGAAGGGGAGCAGATTTTCGACAAAGCACCAGGACTATGCCAACTGATCGCTAGCCTCTGTACAATGTCGTGTGTTGGGTCTTTAATGACCATTGGTCTAATGAGTATCAATAGATATATGTACATATGTAGCCATGACAAATATGTACGCATATTTACGAAAAGAAAAAGTATTTGCATGTGTGTAAGCGTATATTTTGTCGGCGGGTTCCTTGTTCTGTTAAATGCTGCTGGTATAGGCGACCATGGCTTTGATCGAAAAAGCATTGAGTGTATTTGGGACCGAATGGCCACACGATCATATACTGTAGTGTTCTCAATAACATTAGTCTGGATACCGTCAATAATGATCACAACATGCTATCTAAGGATATACTTGCACGTAAGGGAACATTCAAAGCGCATGCGCGACCACAATCAAATGGCTGTCACAGCCACCATGCGAGTCAATTTCCACCTTGCAAAAACGCTGTGTCTAATATTCATTGTTTTTATCATATGTTGGGCTCCGTACGCTTTGATTCTTGTAACAGACACACAGGATGATTACCCGTTAGAAGCTCATGTTATCATAACCGTATTTGCCCACATCCACCCATCAACCAACTGGATTATATACTATTATACAAACAAAAGATTCGCAATGGCAGTCCATGACTTGCTGTTTAATAACAGACTTTTAAGATCGTACTATCTATCACATACAAGCAAGTCAACAGTTAGTGGAACTGATGGAACCAAAATGAAGAACAGCAGTTGTGGACTTTCTGAGAACTCCCTGCAAGTCTCTAAACCACGTGGTGTGCGCGAGTTCCGGCACAGTGTGCAAGAACATTCATCAGAACTTTAGTTTATTGGTGTGCCTTGATCTACTTCTGTTATTTTTAGGAGCGAAACCATGTGCTATATAAACTTGCGTGATGGGGCATACACCACTTTTTCTACTTACAATTAAGAAACGCCTCTTACTTCCGCGTCGAAAAATAGTTCCACTTGTTGTTTAGGTATACATTGCAGAGTTTGCAGTTTTGATGAAAGTTGGAGATGTATATTGCAGGATTGTATTGTTATGGTAAATATTTTGGCAATCTAGACTGTAAAACTAACAAGTGTAATAACTAAGTATTCATCCGCACAAAAGTATCATTAATAAACTGTAGAGGTAACAAAATTTACTACATATTGAAAATGGAACACCATATTGTCTCTGAGAGTAGTGAGATTACATAGTACACAAGATCAGAATATAACAGTATAAAGATCAAAGCACTGGATTTGTTTGGGTTTTTTAAAATGCGTACAGTAGCTTGTAATTTCTCATGGCATGTCATGACTTTTAGCATAAGAAATAGAAGTATTTCTTCCAGGCAAACAGTTAAAAGGTGTAGTTTTTCCTTGGTAGTTGTGGTTAATAGGCCTAAAGATGTACATATTGTGTCAAGACCACGATATACTTGATCTTTAAATTCTAATTCATAATGATGGTAACACAGGTCTTGGAATTTTAAGGATGATTTTATCTAACACAGTCATTTAAGGTGGATCGCGGGTTTCTTCCAGAAAAATGGTCCTTTTTTTACACGTCAATGTACAATAAAGAAATGTTGCATGAATGAATGGATTTTTTTATATTCGCTAACTTTGAACGCTATTTATTACTTTCCTTTCAATTTAAGCAAACAAACAAACTGGCTGCTCTGAAACGAAAATAAATTGATCAACTTTTGTTTCGATTGTCTTAGGTCAAACACTATATATACTGCGCAACAAACAATATGTGTCCCTTCACTTCAATGTGTGACTGTGTCTATGACGCTAGCTATGTGCATAATAAACACACAAACGTGTATATATAAGTCTCTGATAAAGAGAAAAAATCAAATGATGGAGCATGTGCAAACGGCTTGTTCGAATTTCGAAAAAGCATACGTATGGTCTTAAAGTAAACATCATCAAAGAAACTTAGCGACTGTCTTTTTAAAAGACATTTCTTGTTAATGTTTTTATAGTATTTTTAATTTCATGATTTAATACAAAATCCAAAATTAGACAATCCAGAAATGATCCATTGTACATATTCAATGAAAACAAACGACCGATTAATGGTAAAAAATTAAAGCTGTAACCCTTAAATACGTGATAATATCGGGACCACATGACGTGTTCGGTTTAAGAGTGTACTAGTATTCCGGATTAGAAATGTTTGGATAAGGACGATAAGACTGTATATATCAGAATAAATCAATAAAGGTTACCTCAACTTCTAACAAATGTGATAACAATATGACATAGTGTTAATAGCTTCCAATGTAATGGTCATGCATTTTCTATTGTATCATAAAGCACGGTATTGCAATATTCTTTTTGTTCTATTTTAAACCAAATAAATCATGCCTTCACTATTACAACATAATCACTTAGTCATCATTTTTCTCCAAAATTGGATTTTTGTTTGTTAAAAACCAAATTGAAATGATTGACAGACGAGCAGAGTACGAACATGAACAAGTTCAAGGCTGGTCATTGCGGTGCGTATGAATTGAAAGTTGACAATATGTGTACAATAGAGTTAATGACAATGGTAAATGTACAATGGACTTTTACATAAAATGAATAAAACACTTAAAATAGAAATGTCCATACCAAGCTGCAAGAATAAGTTACGTAAATGTCTACGCAGGAGCGTGCAGTTTCATCCTAAGTGTCTCATTGTTCAAAGAAAAGAGAATAACACATTTGAAATTAAACAGAATCTATTTTATCTTTACCTGTGTCATCATTACTATACCGATTATTCGGTTTCGTACACGAAATCATCACTTACCAATAAAAATTCTTATAGAATCTGTAACACTTGCAATAAGCAAGGTGATGAATTTCACTTCCTATTTGAATGTTCAGTATTTAAATACAAACGAAGCAATGTTTGAAACCTTATTATTTCAGAAGACCAAATGTTATTAAAACGAATGAACTTATGAATACAAAAAATCAACAAGAATCAGTAAAGCTATGCAAGTTCATTAAATACATATTAAAACATTGATAATGCTACTTTATATCGCATACGTTAACTCGTTTGACCTTTCCATGTAAAGGTCAGAATATAATGGTCTAGTCTTTAAATTCAAATATTTTTCGTTTTTATATTTTTGTTTTTGAAGTTGTAACAATATACTCAAATTCATTTCAAAATATATTCAAAATTACTAGCTGTGCAATTTTTTGTTGCCAAAGATAAATATATCAAATATATAAACGGCATATATACATTTTTAATGAAAAATATATATATAAAAGTATTGACTCTCCACATTCGCCTAATTTTTCATTGTTAGAAAGTTTTCATTTATCATTTCTTTTGTTTTGAAAATCATTGTATATGTAACAATATGATATCATGTCGGTCTCCCTCATTTTGTCGTGAATATGAAATATGTGAAATAAAAGGATTTTGACTTTGACTTTGAAAATGTGTTAAAAACCGCATCTACATAGATTGTAATTATCTCCCTTTTTAAAAACCAGAAAATTGGCTTGCGGCTTTATTGTTTGCGTTTCAAGCCACAGGTAACTGTATCATGATTAGATTATAAAAATATGAAAAAATAATATTTAAAAAAAAATATTTATTACTATATTTAAAAAAAAAAAATTTTCATATTTTTATAATCTATTCATGATACAGTTACCTGTGTTTCAAGCGTCAAATTCAAAAGTTAATATCATTAACTTTATTCAGTTAGCAATTTTTTTGTTATACATGTATACAATGTAGTAGTATACTGAGAAATGAGAAATGCTTCTTATCAGGGGCACTATATAATATAGTGCAGCAGGGTTAAATAATAATATAGATGTTTTTTATTATCTAATAACAATAGAAACTACGCGTAATAACATAATTATTATCTAAGATTATGAAAATGCATTGAACGTTTTTTTTCTGAAATATTAATGGGCTTAAATTTGAATCAGTACAAAATGCCACGGTATAAACCTTACCGCAGTTTACGTAGACACAAGTCACAATTTGCCATGAAATGTCGAGGTTATCATTGATTCTTGACATCGCTGCTAAATGTCACAACTCCTAGAGATATTGTACAATTTTTCTCCCGCTTAAATGTCAAGACACTTTCGTTACATGACTCACTGTGTATTTTAAAAAAAACCTTAAAGTATCGACCGAGACTGTACTACAGTGATGAATATAGGTGAATATAGTTCGTCACTAAATGAGATCATATCTCGCATAATGTAGAACAGACCGCATTTGTAACAGATCACATTTGTAAACATGTGTTGCAAGATTGCATTTTATTAAAAAAAACTGTTCATCAGTTCATAGAGTGATTCATAAGGTGTGGTGCATTTTTGCATCGAATACTAGTATAGATGAAATATGAAGAAGAAACTATTTCACCTCCCATAGGACCACACAGAATGGAGGACAAAACGCAGTATCCAGGGGAGCCACCTTCAAATGGTCAGCAGCAAATCTGTATGGGGTTTGACTAGTTTTGAGGGCCCATCATAAGCTTACTGGAAACTGAACGATAGATCAGCATTCCTTAGTCTGGTACCCGTCTCCAATCTTACAGTATTGGGCTCTAGTCTGTCATGAACGTTCTGTCTGAGTGGTTGATAAGAATAATGACACAGAGGGGATATTGCGAGAATGACAACAATACCACCACCACCACCACACACACACACACACACACACACACACAAAATAACATTTGTAAAATTTTTGTTGCCGATAGTATGTTCCCACGTTTTTTAAGTACACAATACGACTTATCAAACAGAAAAATCGTGCTTGTTTCCAGCACTGAAGCAATGTAAAAAAAGAACATGAAAAGAATATCCATAAGTTTCCCTAATACATAAACATTAAACAATACAGTAAGTACCGTATGTCTTCGTCTTTTATACCTAGGGCGCTTTTGTTTGCAACGGACCAGGTTTGGTTTCCAACTGGTTTGTCAAACTATCCGTTTGTTCAGTAAAACTGGTTTGAAACGAAAAAAGCTTTGCCATTTGTTTAAAAAAAATCTCGAACCGGATTATCAAACCTTCCAAAATACCCCCAGAGGCGGTTTGGTCAGTTTGATGCGTCCAAAATTACCAGCAGCTGAGCGCAGGAAGATGGCCGAACAAGTTACTGAAACTCTCAATACACAATTTCTTATCCGGCCTGATCAGCTATGGTCAGATTTCTATCTTATAATTATCAATGGACATTTTTTTAATTTAACGCTGTTTTTTTTTATATTTTTACTGTAAAGGGAGCAATTTCAACCATTTACCCTATTCAATATATCAACCAAATTTCCAAATATGACATCCTTATCAGGGAATAACAAAAGAGATAATAACTAAAGCGCCCTTAGATATTCGTCCAAATAGTGTTCTGTGCGGTTTAGTAGTATTAATACCTTAGAACTATTTTGTGAGCGTTTACCACGGAAGTTTGTCGGTGTTGATTACCTTTTGGCGGTCAGGTTTGTAATGACTGTTACAGTACAACCTCTCCAGAGCGGCCCTCTGTAGAGCAACAACCTCTCTATAACAACACCTTCAAAATTTCCCTACGTTGATATTTACTGTAAATTTAACCTCCGTAGAGCAACAACCTCTAAACAATGGTCAATATTTGCAGCTCCCACATGGTGTTGTTCTACAGAGGTTGTACTGTATTACAATGGGAGAGGCAAAGCCTCCCCCAAAAATATCTGGACTTCTAAACGATCGTTTTGAATTAAGACAAAAAGCACAACTAATTTAGAAACTTTATTAATCATCAATCATAACATTATTAATTATAATAACCAGTGATATTTAACAATATTTACTCTTATCATATAAGGCTTTAAGTTAACATAAGTCACTGTAGTCTGGAGTGTCCTGTCCCTGACGCTACGAATTAAAGTAGACAGGGAACCAGACCAAAGTCACTGATGCGGCTCCGTTAAGGGATGATTGTACACTTGTCCAAAACCAACCAAGGTTATTTTGCATTCTCGGTATGGCAATTTTAATTTCCTTGAAAAAAAGAATATTCAAACTAAAAACTCCAGAAAGTACTTCTCGACGACTTATGGTTTGTATTTCTCTAAAAAATAAGTCATGTTTGCTAAAATCGTTTCGTAATTAAGAATCGAGTGTAGTGACAAATCTATTTTTGTGTGTGCAAATATCATGAAAATGTCATATCAACTTCAATAGCAGTGACATGTACGAGGGCTGTCTTGGAAATGTTTCTTTAGCATGACTGCATGTAATTACTGGACATTAGAGTTAAAACTGTAGACAAAAATAAGTCACCACGAATTTAAATAAACCGAAAGCATAAAATTTGTTAGTATATTCCTCGGTATAAACAGCCACCTGCATAGTAAAAAAACAGGCTTAAACCCCATAAACGGGGAAGGTTAAAATATGCATAGTTTGATGAAGTTTGTAATCCAATAATATCCATTTCCATCAGTTTTTCTATTGCCAAATTTCCGGACATACACTTCTCATGTGTGATAGGGATAAGAAAATTCCAAGGTCGAACCAGTGCGAGTTAAATTGTGTCGACCACTTCAACTATACACCAATATATCAATATATACATTAATTAAAAACGTATATTAAAAACGTACATTTTACGTAAATAAATAGCACAAAGTAAAATTAATAGTATCAATATCAAATACGTATAGGATTATGAAATAACAAAATGTTACTTATTGTTAGTGAAAGCAAATGTTACTTAATGTTACTTAACACACCTTACCGTGAAAGGGGTGTAAAAAATAAGAATTATGAAAATTTAAAAATGGTCAGACCTTGTAGATAGACGCATTTATAAACTGCTACAAAATTTACATATCGACTTTTTCTTCCTTTTTAATTGTTGAACATGCTTTTTTTCACCTAACATATGTTGCCATAATTAAGTATGTTTACACACACAAAATTATCACTCGATTGTCTTATTTTAAAAGGCATCTACTGATTGAACAAACAACATTATTGCATTACATTATCGTTAATACCCATCGGTGACAAGCACAAGATAAATAAATGAAGACAACAACTTCATACACGAAGAACAAAGACTGATGGCTCCCTATAACACTGCCACTCAAGCAGATTGTAATTCAAGTTTGCAATTAGTAGGCTATATGCTAATACATGTACGAATATAATTGTTAGTGCATGTTAAATCGCCAAAGTAGTGTCTGGACAAAGGACTATTCCTTGATCTTTTGTGTAAGACTCCGTGATCTGATTCTTGTACAATGGCAATACTTTACATATACATGTACACGTTTAATACCATGGTGAGACTGTGTATATACGTGTGTAATACTTGTGTGAGACTGTACATAATTATATACAAAAAAAAACATTACAGAAAATAACATGAATAACACAATTCAAGCCCCTGATCAATCAGACATAGGTATACAATGCATATAAATATGTTCCTCACAAAACACAGAATCAATACTAAAATGTCACATGATTAAAGTTTTGGTTCCCAAAACTTCACATCACAACATAAAGGTCGAACAGAAATCCTTTGAACATTAAAATCGCACGCAAGGCACCTCGCACATAACTTCAAAACACTTGTATACAGCACACTATCTGTACTTGACAGTCAGCATTCACAACACACAGTCATTGGTTGAATCTAATTATTCAATGTGTCAAAATATTGTCACAAAACAATGGTCATATTCACCTACATTCACACGTGTAATGGTCATCATAAAGCAAGCCACCAATATCGTCACTACTTCAACCATAAGTGTTGTCCGTACTGAACTTCATATTTCCCATCATTTCAGTACTTACTTTTCATGAATATTTTTTTTCCAATTCTGGGCCGGTATTCATAAATCTCCTAATTGAAAATATTGCTAAAGTTAAGGATTTCTATGATTTTCCCTTAGATATGAAGAAATGGTGCTTAATGAAAAGCAAATTAACAACTTAAGGAAAATATTCACCTTAAACTAAAGATTTTAACGAATACGAACCCTGAACATTAGAAAACAAGCTGATACGTTGGAATAATAAATGACATGGTAATGTACAACTCGCATGATCTTCTTATTCTCATTCTGCCAACACAGACTCGAAGAAAGCAATTAAGCAGATTAATTTTAGATTTTAAGATGCAACGGGGGAGGGCGGGTATAGCCCCCTTTGATTCCTTTCGATTACCATATCAGCTGAAATTATTGGGCGCTAAGCAACCCGACCCCCGGTCCATACGAGCCTTCAACGAAACAGGAAAATTGGTGAGTTGAAAGACGATTACAGTCAATATAATCTCCAATTAAAAAGTAATCATACTGAGTTAAATCTTTAAAAAGTAACATAGGAGAGATTGTGGAACAACACTAGTGTTTTGGTTGAAGCTAGGACAATGTGGACAATACGATTGACCATTACGTGTCATCTGGAACATATCGACGTTGGTCACTGTCCAGGGAGCCTTCGATTCGAAGGTTGGATGTTTCTGAGAGAAATCTGAAAATTATAGATAAAGTTGTATTATTTCATAATCAAAATAGTAGAAACATTATTGAGATCAGGCCTACCACATTTGGAAATCATAAAATGGAAATACCATAATATTGTCCATGAATCCTGTATCTGTAAAATATGCTCTTCGAATTGTATAGAAGATGAATTTCATTTTCTGTCCAGTTTATACTGATATTCGTACTTCATACATTGATATTTCTACCAAATATATAAATGCAACTATCAATAAGTTATACATTTTTGTTAACATCATAAAACGAAAGTACCATAAAAATGCAACATCGTATATATATTATGCTTCATGTTGTAAAAAAACAATATTTAAGTTATAATCCATAATTTGTCACAAGTATAATTATTACCTACGTATGTACAAAATTGTGCGACAAAACACGACCTCCCAGAGTGTTTCAGTCTTTAAATAGTCTACAGTAAAGATCTGTGTACAGGGGTTTTGAACTGGCTTCATGAGACAAATGTCACATTAAAGCATTGAATACTGTTTCCATTTTTGTTCGTAATTCTCATCTTATTTGAATCATTTTAAACAAATCAATTAATTGTAATTTGGCATAGCTGTCAAGGAGACAGAAATTTGCAGGTGTGACGTGTAAAAGCTGTGGGACAAGTACCACAGGATTCATGGTTGATCGAGAACTAAGTATTGGTAGGGGTCTAGGGGACGTGGAGCCCTCGGAAGCTCCCAAATTATTGATACAGAGGATTCACGGTAGCTTGTGACAAGCCCAACAATTTTTGAAAGTTTAAAAATAAAAATGAAAAATGCCATTTTCGGCAGATATTATAAATAACATGCCATAGATACTTAAGCGCGTGATTCATACTGAAAATACATGCAACACACGTGCAATGCGTATGAATTGACAGATATAAACCTGGTTGTACCCAGGTGAGTATGGATACCCCCCCCCCAAACCAATAAAGGAGCACAAGGCCTGCATGTTTTTACATTCCACCATGATTCCTATCTTGACGTTGACTACTTACTGTTTCATAACCTCACCACTCTCTACCACTAAATGTTTTAATTCGTCACTGTCTGTCTTCAAGGACATCAACCTGTTAGAAAATACCCCAAACATACGAAATACGTGTTTACAGTTTGCTTAGTAACCGTTGAAAACGAATAAAACTTGTATAATTTACACTCCTCAGTTGCACGTACACTGGACAAAAGCTGTCCTTTCAGCCTTTCAGCATTCCAACCATTGTTCCTCCGAAGTTATGATATAATGAAACTTCTAAAATCATTTTCCAGAATGTATGATCATATAGCAAATTAACATATAATGACACCATCAATTGGCTCACCACAACTTCTTAAATCATTTTTATACCTCCGTATCGATATATCGGAGCATATTGTTTTTGGTCTGTCTGTTTGTTTGAACCAAACGTTAACCTTGCCTATACCAACAATCATCAAACTTCATATGTTGGTTTCTCGTGACAACCTCTACTTGCCTGTGCATTTTCAGGTAAGAAGGTCAAAGGTCAAGGTCACTCAGAGGGCATTGTGCTTATAAACACACTCTGTATGTTTCTAAATCTGTAGTTATATTGGTACATTTATTTGTCTAAATACGAGTTGAATATTATTGACTAAAAGCATTTACTGGAAGAGACAATAATAATTTCAACAATTAAATTGTAAATATTCGTAATTCATAAATGGTAGGTATCAAGGTTTGCATACTCTTGTGTAAGTCGATCTAACAATTCAGTTCTTTGTCTTTTTGGAGTTGAACTAGCATCCCTGTTTGAAAATTCACTAACTGGACGACCAATTGTTTCTTGCAATGGTATGTCAGAACGTAGCTCAGATCTGATGCCTTCACCATGGAAATGGTTTGTCTGTAATGAAATAATTGTAGATAAATTAATTAAGTTTCATGTTGATCAATTACTCATTCATCTAAAAATATTAAATCATTTGAGGATAATAAAATCCACAAGGAATCAAATTTAAATGCAGATTTTTAGAATTTATGGCAATATTTTTTTCAGCAGCCAAAATGTGATGTACTGGGAAAAGCCGTACAGAATAAACGAAATTATAAACTGTAATGCCTAACTGATGGAAGAAGTTCAATAAGTGAAACTTGATTACAACATTTAAAATCAGCAAATCAAACAATTTGGACATTTTGCATGGATCATATTTTTTTTTTAAATTCCCTGACATTTCCCCGAAATAAAGCAATATTTGCATTTATATATATATTTCGCCATCAAAACTATCGAAGACACTTACATCTAGCAATAACAAGATACCAAAATAAACAAAATGAACTCAGTTTTTACTCTATTATCTACAACACCTTGCTTGGCATAACAGGTAAAAGCTTAACATTAATTCAATTTTATTGTTATATCAAAGAATAGAAGCAATAGAAATTAAATAGAGACTTTGTATTGCAAAAAAAAGAAGAAACTGTCTGAGCCATTTGAAAAAATAACAGGCAAGAAGATAAGTAAATTGCCTAACAATTACCTGATATTTCAAATTGCAAAATTTCACTGACTTTTTTTTCAAATTTCTATTACAATATCATGACCTATGAAAAAATCCTGTTTTCCCCTGATATTTACTTGTCTCATATGAACCCAGTTTGACACAAACCATCCTCTTACCTACCTCAACTCCTGGTATATTTATAACCCAGTTTGACACAAACCATCCTCTTACCTACCTCAACTCCTGGTATATTTATAACCCAGTTTGACACAAACCATCCTCTTACCTACCTCAACTCCTGGTATATTTATAACCCAGTTTGACACAAACCATCCTCTTACCTACCTCAACTCCTGGTATATTTATAACCCAGTTTGACACAAACCATCCTCTTACCTACCTCAACTCCTGGTATATTTCCACGCTGAATTACTGTACATGTCTGTTTTCCCCTTGTCGCAATAGAATGTAAAATTTCAGTCAATTTTTCCACAATTCCTCGGCATTTCTCTTCTTTCTGTAGCACAATGGTAAAGAAAATATTCAATTAACAATGTGATCGATTGAACAAAACAAATAAAATACAGACACTTAGCTGTGTGTAATGTTTAACTTTTATTTGGGTTCTTATAGATCAGTTTTATTTATAGGTTAATTGCACTATACACTGAAAGCCTGTTTGACCGTCCGTATGTATGATCTGTGTGTCTTCATATGAGGTTTAAGCTGATATAATTGTTGAAATATATTCCTATTGTTTTACCTGTGACAATTTATCAGTAAGTTGAGCCAGACTATCTTTAACAGAGGAAATGTTTTGCTCAACTTTTCGTGTTCTAGTAAGATGCTTTGTGAGATTTCTGTAATACAAATTAAGGTAAAAAATAAATTTCATGCTTTGGACTGAAAAAAGTATTATTTACAGGAAAATCCAAAGTAAGGAAATAACATCACCGATGAACAAAATACCTTTCCAGAACGGCCCTCTGGAGCAAAAACCTCCCTTCAACAACAGCATGATTTTTTCCCACTGTAAAATTTAACTATTAATTTAACCACTCCACAGCAACAACCTCTCAACAACAACATAATTTTGCTACTCCCAAAGGGTGTTGCTTTGGAGAGGTTGCACTACACTGTATGTCTAAAATGAAGGAGTCCAAAGTATTCATTTTAAGTGTGTTTTACTGTACTGCCAAATATTTAACAAATTAAAATTAATTTCACTACACACTTTAAGCTGCTATACTCACATATCAGTATTTTTAAACATAGGGAACAGGTCAGAACACATTAATACTTCTCGCATGATATCATTCATTTGACAAATATATAAGCTGTTCCTTAGATACTTTAACATAAAAATGTTTCATTGCCGAACAGTTACTAAACATACACCAAATATTTACATACCCTAACTCTCTTGCAGTGCTTTTAACACCATTTTGTAAATTTTTCTTACAATGTTCATTTGCTAGTGAAGTCAAAGTCATTGTACATTCTTGAAGTTTTTGTCTGAAACCAATAAAACTCATTCTTGTATAAAGCAAATAAAATGGTAATACCACCGAAAAACGGAATTCTCCGAAATTCGGACGATTTTTCTTGTCTCTTTTTTTCAGAATTTCTCAGAAAACCGGAATTCTCAGAAAACCGGACTTATGGTCCAGTCTTGAAGGGGTCTGGCTTTAGGGGTTTTACTGCATATAAAAACATGCATAGATGTATTGCATAGAACGGGTTCAACACATACGTGACTATGCACAAAAATAAAAGAAATAAGTACATGTAAATTGTATTACTGGAATAACAAAAATGATACAAGTACCAAGTTTGTACATTAGTGTAATAAGTAAAATAAATGAACAACGAGATAGTATGACAAAACAGGAAATGTAAACAGTAAACATACTATGATTATATCTTGGTTATCTGCTGTACTTAAATATCAAAACGAATAACAAGCTACTGCTTTTCGTGAAAAAAAAATATCTCAAATAGCATCCATACTTAAAAATATTGTTCTCAAGACTTAAGTGCTTCGAAATGCTGCATTGGGCTTGTTTTTGACATTCTTACAGAATGGTACTATAAACTTGAAGACGAAGGCCAGACTGAAACATTAGCCAATCGGGCATTGATGTTACGTCACGTGCTACTATAAAGCTACGTGCTCGTCCATGAAGAACTTATTAACAACATTCCATTATACCTGTGACCTCTGGATCGCAGGTAATTTAGCGTAAATAAATGGATGTTCCATATTCTGGCCTCATAAAAATGCAAGGGTTGCAGGGAAAACTAGGGATAGATAGGGTAACCAGTTACAAATAATTTCTTTTTACTCTTGCAGGGTTTTACTATAGTACTGCTCGTACAATTTAACATGCTAATTTTATTTTCCGTTATCAATAAGCCATACGCTCATGTGACAAATATACACATTAATTTGCTACAAAGGAACAAACTATGTATCATTTACTTTTCACATTTATGTATAAAATGTTCGTGACTGTGAAGATCTCCGTATTTTCTGTGTTTCACCATGGTGCCGGATATAGAGGATATCTTCTGTTTCAAAGTTTCTGCTTTTGACAAACTAGAATATAAATTGACATTTGTTAAGATATTATATTGGAACGTAGATATAATTTATATGTATAGCATCAATAAAATGTAATCAGTTACTAACAGCATCGCTGAATGTCAATTGAAAACACCCTCACTTGTAGATAATGTAAAATATTAATGTAAGAAGTATATGTATATATAGTGGTCAACCTTAACTTACCTATGCCAAAACAATGTAAATGTGACTGTAATATTGTAGTATATAGAAATGAGAAGCAGGTCAAGTTCGAGTTAAATATTCCTGGCTTGTCTCAACAAAAAACGTATTATATATTGAGTGTCAAACCAAATAAAACTCGTACAACCAATCTTTCCTCAAATCCCAATTGTAACTCTCACTGACTATATGAATACCGTTTTTTCATTTATTTTCGTTGGGCTCAATTTTCGTGGTTTATACTAAAATGGCTATTTCGTGGGGACAAGAATTCGTTGATTTTGATTTTAGAAAAGAAATGCCTTATCTCTGCATTTAAATTCGTGGGGATTTAATTTCGTGGATGAGCCGGCCCACGAAATCCACGAAATTAAATCCCCAACGAAAATTAATGATTCCACAGTATTCAAATGCATATTCTGAACACAAGTATACATTATAAGTATGAATATTACAAACATTGTTTAGATTAGAAAGTAACCAACAATAAACAAGACTACTGTTACCAATGATCATCTTCAACACAGGCTATAACATGTCTCAGCCTGTCACATTCTTGTTCAGTAATCCTTTTACTTAGTACTTCAACATACACAGATATTTCATTCAGACGTGTAAGAATCTAGAAGGAAATATCAGAGCACTTGTTCACCATATTCGTGACTTCATAAACATGATGAAAATATTTCTTAACATACTAACTGTACAGAGCTGTCAAATCATATGCAGCATCATACTAACAGTTCATCTAAGCATCGTTCCTGGGAAGAACCAATACTAGACGCCCATCCTCGGTAAGCAACTGCCTACTTTCCCATGTCTCTTTATGTGGGAAAGTAGGCAGTTGCTTACGGAGGATGGGAGTCTAGTACTGGTTCTTCCCGGGAACGATGCTTAGGTGAACTGTCTGCCTCATATGACTCTGAAAAATAAACTGACTATAAAAAAACTAACTATTACATGTTAACTTATGCATCATGATAAATACATTTCATAATATACTAACCATCTAATATGTATCATGATAAATACATACATAACAATCAAGGAAAATGCTTGTGATTCAATTCATAGTAAAACCAAAGGACACTCGGCTACACATGTTCAACTACTTTTCAGACGTTGGCGGTTATGTGTGTGAATGATAAGTAAAGACAACTCTAGATAAAGAATCGAGTATTATAAGGAGGGTGGTTAGAAATTCGACTCGGCGTATACTCTCCATAGAACATTCTAAATAATAATTATATGTTTACTCCGTCTTGCAATAGGGGTGCTTCTTACACGATCATCATTTGATATAAACAAATAGAGATTATAAGCACAATAATAATTGCACACAAATTTACACACGGACAATTATCTAACACACAAACCTTATCATAGAACTGTTTCAAGGACTGATCCCCTAAGCACACATTTAACTGGTCCATTGTATCTTTCAAGTGTACTCCAGTACCGACTTTATTAGAAACAACTTCTTCCACATGTGAAATAGAATCTAATGTGTTGAAAAGTTTCAATAATAATATGAACGTTTTAGTGAAAGAATCCATGTGCGTCTGTGTTTCTTGTAAACGTTGTCGAATTTCAGGCACGATCCATTCGGCATGCCAAACGATGCTTTTAATATATCGTCTGAAATAAAAATGGGAAAATACGTTGCTACAACGTTGCGATCAAATTTAGCGGGACAGTTATATCAATTCATAGTTGTATTCTAGAGTAGTCAGACTCTTAGTTAGACTCTTCCATTTAATATGGTGAAAATAGAGTAAATTCTCAAGCGTTTCTGGTCACCTGATCCTTCAAATAGAGTAAGTAGATAGGGCTCTTTATTATTATTTTTATTATTTAAAGCGTGCAGAAAGTTTGAAAAAAATGAGACAGTGGATGCACCGTTCCATGGACATAAAACAAAGTCTAAGGTCGCGGGATGAATAAGGAGCTGTCGAATAACCAGAAACAAGAATTGTTTGTTTACGCCTCGCTCAGAGACTTCAAAATCAATACCATCTCATTGTGAAGAACACACAATCTGACACTAACCTAAACAATACTTCTCCTTTAGCAACACGTTTTTGTTGTTCGATATAAATTGATATAAGAAGACAAAGTCTGAATGCAACAGCTGTAGCCTTCTTTGAAATAAATGCATCTTGTTCCAAATTTTCACGTTCAGGAACAATCGTAGGAAAGTTTACTGAAGCAAAATGTTACAGTTAAGTTAAAACTGTCGATAAACATACTGTGATAAAGAATACTAGTATACGACAAAAATTGAAAATACAATTATTATTCAATTTAATAGGAATATGTCAGTTTCTAGTATATTGAAGTTAAGTTTACATTTAATTTAAACGTATCTAAAACCGTACATTTACAAAGTTTTGAAAAATTTGACCTTGTCTTAATCTAGTATTGTACCCAATTTTAATATAATTCATATCACAAAATGTATCAAAAATACGTTGATACTTACATGGTCGCAACAATTTAACATCACAATTTTCCATCGAAGTTTTATTAAATAAAAACAATTTTGTGTTAATCACAGGTTTTGGATATGACCGAACAGCTACATTATGCTCAACAATATCACATAATTGTTTATCGTGCCATAATATTAACTGATGGGGGGCTGGTAATTCTGTGGCATCGGCGATACGTTCCTGTATATTGGCATAGCTGGAAAATACAAGAGACTTCGATTTTACACCATTGTTAAAGATTTAATTTGACAGCATAAGTTTTATTATTCAATTTGTACTATGGCTTTAGGATTTTGTGAGACAACTGTTGAAACATGTAATGCGGTGTACAAATGATTTAAGTAATATACAAGTTTGGATTCCATGAAAGAAAAGTCTTAAGTGTGTTGGTATTGGTATAATCATTCAGGTAGTTATTAATGCAACAAAATACAGTTAAGTAAGAAATGTAACATATAGAGTATTGAAAACGAATATTATTTTTTATTAGTGTAATGTCCTTTGTACAGAATTCTAAGGAAATACTACTTACATAAATATTGTTTTTTTGGCCAAATATATTTCAAAATTTGTTAAAAACATCAAACATTCACTTATTTAAATGATAATCGAAATTTATTCACTGAGCAAATATATTAAGAACATGATAGTTATTGCATATGTACATTGTTATTATTTGTATCTATAATATGTTATCGACATTTTATTTATTTTCTATTGTAAATTGTGATAAACTTGTAAAAGTTTATGCAAATAAAGAATTGTATTGCTGTATAGTTAAGTAGCATTTTATGATACAAAATTTATGGCAGTCAGCCTCGTAGTGGTGCGTGGGATTAAAGCACTTTTTCAGAAGCGCGTGTTACCTACACATATAGCATGAAATGTTCTTTATTTAGATAAACTGACTACGCACAAGTCCAATGACAGGATTCTACATGTAAATATCATTTGATGAAATGCGTTATCATTAAAATAACTTTATTAGACCGAAGAGCCATAATGTTTCTAACTTGACGAATTTTACCCTTTGGTAAGCGCATGCCATTGATTCAACATACATAAATGATTACTAAGACACAAATAACTTTCAACAAATTTGAATACATGAAGTATCTTCATGATACATTCGTACAAAAACTAATGGTGTATACAAGGTTAATTTACTCCAAGGAAATTCAATATAAACAAGAGGGCCAAGATTTTGTAGATACAAAAATTCTGACACAGTTCTGTGAAAATCTAACTAAAAATATGGCCTCTAGTGTGTTCACGAGGCAAATGTTGACGCCGCACGACGGACAAAGACCGATCACAAAAGCTCATCTTGAGCAGCGCTTGTGCTCATGTTAGCTATAAACAGGACTGATTGCTTATCTTACGTGTCTGTGGGCTCCACATACAGCAACACAAGATTTGAGGTACAACATGAGAATAACTTCAGGACAATACGACTGTCTAAATTAATAACAGTATCATAAAACTTCTCAAATGTCCACATCTTCTGTGCATTCATCTCCAACAAGCCAGCTAGCATTGAGACCAACACAATTTTCACGTAACTGGAATAAATACTCAAGATTCTGTCAAAGATGTTAACGAAATTTAAAAACTGTAAAACCAGCATATCTACACAATGTCAGGCACTACATATTTCGAAAACATATCTTAAAATAGCATAAAATAATATAAATATATGTTTCACTATTTAATGTATAACACTGTCAAGTATGAATTAAATTGCACATTACGATGTTTTTGCATACATACTCAGACAACCAGCACGTGTCCGGTAGAGTGTTACTCCATTGTATAGCACCATTCATGGTTTTCTGTACGCCAGATATAACACCAGATGGTTTTTCTGATGTTATCATATGCCTTGAATAAAAGAAAAAGAAAAAAAGTGATCACTTCTAAAAAAGTAATGTCAAAGCAAATGCCAGTGTCTTATACAGCTTAGGTTTCTTGACATAAATTTACCATAGTCATCATAATAAACACTGTCATTTTATTCAGATGTATACAAGTTGCGCAGTACGATCTCCAAATCATTGAGGCTAGCATGTTGAATGGATGTGTATAATGGTCCAATATAGGCCTTAAATGGTCACACCGAGCAAACACACATTTTATTTGTCATAAACATATTTACATGTACATACATTTGAATACAAGAGTTTTGTCCGCGTAGACATTTTAGGCCTTAATATACTTTCAACTGTGCTCCAAATCATATAAAGATCCATTTGGTATTAGAAAACCTAGTATGATGCAAGTTTTATAAAAGAAAATAAAAGAGCAAAAAGGTCATGTATACATACATAGTGGAAGCATTGCTGCGGCCTCCAAAAGGTTGGAAAGGTAATTGGCCAGTTGCAACATGATACAGCGTGACCCCAAGACTCCACAGATCAACAGACGAGTCAAAGACTTGCACACCGGGACGACGTAAAACAGCTTGTTCGTACATCTTTGGATACTGTAACGTAAAAATAGTAGAGTCGTATTACAAGCACAAACATGCCAAATGCCTCTCCCAATCATAAAACAGACTGACCCGGTTTCGTGTTAATTATTTCAAACTGTGTAGAATTTCTACAAATGTTTCAGCAAATCAGATGAGCCCTTGTTAACATTACATTTTGTATACATGTATATAACCAGCACAATTAATACTCCTACAGCTTGATAAAGTTTGTGGTATAATGTAATGAATCAAACCCATTACTTGCAATCTTAGAACATTTTACACCGTCAACACAATGTTGCAATAAGAGAATAGCGTCGAACGAACTGACGAAGACACCATGTGTATAACCAAGGATCTGAACGGCCCCAAGGAACTAACACTTAAATGAGATGTGTATAGCTAAAACGTAGATCATTACTTAAACGAAGGCATGTATTCATTTCGCTGCACATCAAACGTTTATTAAATTAATATAATTATGTTAGATTTTTCTTTTGGATAATATAGTCTCATAATACATGTAATTCTAAATGTACTGTCTTGTATATACAATGGGGAAGGCTACTGCGAATCTGCTGAAATCGAAACTGGCTGAAAATGGCTTTTAACTCCTTAGCGATCAAAAATGCACAATCTAGTGAGCTTAATAATATCTCGAGCGCCGCCATTTAAAGTTTTTTGTTGTACTGCATGGATGGTTTTAAACAAACTTACATCTTTGCACGCGTAGTAACACAGATATGAAGGAAATTAACTAGATACATACGACTTTCGGTTTACATAATTACAAACAAGTTCATCAAGATAGTTTTCTATTTTTGAATACTGAAAGTCGGTCAAGTACGCAGTAAATAAATAACAAATATAAAACGTTATCTGGGTCAGTTGTATTATGAATATTTCCAGTATGAGGTATTAAATATCAGTTATAAGGAAACTTCAAAATGCAGTTATTTAAATAAATATACCAGCTAGTGTGCAGTAGATTAAATCAAATAATTTACGTACGGGTCAAATGGCCCGGATGTTTACGCTCGATTCTTAAAATTAAAGTTATACTACGTGTACAATTATTTTAGATTATTTTTAATCGTACACAATATTTTATTGCAGTCAACTTCATATCAAATGCGTTTAAACCGTCTTTATATACAGCTATTTCATGTATGAATATAAAATCGCCACGTGACTTTCTGGGAATTTGGATACGCGGATATTGTGGATTTCTGAAAATAGATGATGCAATTATTTGTCATTTAAGTACATCACAGTTTGCATTCTACACAATCACTCGATATTCATTATAATTTTATCTGGTTAGGATTATTGACTGCGCAAAATATCCACCGATTCAGAAAGGGGGCCTCAGTGGTTGAGTGGTTATGGTCTCCGACATCTATCACACGCCCCGCCCCTAACTGTGGTGAGTTCAAATTCCATCCGGAACAGCTTACGGTTAGTCGGTTCGAGCACGCACATGGAGCCTTCTTCCACGCGGTTAAAGTGTACGTTTTGCTTCATTTGCACTTAAGATATTATCATGGCCATTGGAAATCCCCTTTGAATTACAAAATGACGACACATGAATAACCATATCACTGATTTAAGTGGTAAACACTGTATCGTTGAAATTGTTTAAACAATTTACTGATTGAGATTGGACCGTGAACTTTAAATCGCTTGTGTTTGTTAGATCAGGAAGTTTATATTTGGATATTCAAATAGATTTTTGCAGTCAAACAATAAACCTGCACATAATCTATATTGCGTATATTTCACTCTACGTGCCTGCCCGTAACTAATCGATCACATAGGTCCTTGCTAGAACATGCAATTTAACACGGGCTCGAAGATCACGTAATAATTAGAAAAAATGCCTGGTTTCTGTTAACATCGCCCGAAAATACAGGGACTGTAGGTCGGCAGAAGTTTTATTAGATTTATGTTTAAAAGTAGGGTCTGGTTACCGGAAACGAGGAACATTTCACGCCTTTTGAATCACTTACCAAGTATTCTTCTGTGCCATAGATAGACATGAAAGTTTCGTCATCCTGGAGTTCACGTGCTGCCCCGAAATCAGTCAACTTGTAAAGGGACCTAAAAAGTTATGATCTCATTTCAATCGATACCCAGTATAACAGAAACTTCGCCATTTACGCAACGAATACATAATCAATGAAATAACAAAATATCATCCAAAATAAGATATCTTGTGACGTCAATGCCTATTCTAATTTACGTCCTAGAAATATTCTACGGGTGGCTGTAGGGCGTTGGGTTGTAGAATGAGAGGCTGTAGAATGGGATATTGCAGGGTGCTGGATTTTAGAACGTACGTGAGACTGTAGGGCACTGGGCTGCAGAATGGGAGACAGTATGTCACTGGGCTGTAGAATGGGAGACAGTATGTCACTGGGCTGTAGAATGGGAGACAGTATGTCACTGGGCTGTAGAATGGGAGACAGTAGGGCACTGGGCTGCAGAATGGGAGACAGTAGGGCACTGGGCTGCAGAATGGGAGACAGTAGGGCACTGGGCTGCAGAATGGGAGACTGTAGGGCACTGGGCTGCAGAATGGGAGACAGTAGGGCACTGGGCTGCAGAATGGGAGACAGTAGGGTACTGGCCTGCAGAATGGGAGACAGTAGGGCACTGTGCTGCAGAATGGGAGACAGTATGTCACTGGGCTGTAGAATGGGAGATAGTAGGGTACTGGGCTGCAGAATGGGAGACAGTGAGTCACCGGGCTGCAAAAACGGGAGCCTGTAGGGCACTGGGCTGTAGAACGGAATGTTGCAGGGCACTGGATATGGGATGATGTAGGGCAGTGGACTGCAGATTTGGACGTTGCAGGGCACTGGATTTTAGAATGGGAGGCTGTAGGACACTGGGTTTTAGAACGCGACACTGTAGCACACTGGGTTTTAGAACGCGACACTGTAGCACACTGGGTTTTAGAATGGGAGACTGTAGGGCATGGAGTGGCAGAATGGGATGTTTCAAGGCACTGGACTTGATCGGGAGGCTGTAGGGCACTTGACGGTAGAATTGGAAGTTGCAGGGCACTAGATTTTAGAATAGAAGACTGTAGGGCACTGGGATGTAGAATGGGAGACTGTAGGGCACTGGATTTCAGAATGGAAAACTGTAGGGCACTGGATTTCAGAATGGAAAACTGTAGGGCACTGGATTTTAGAATGGGATGTTGCAGGGCGCTGGATTTTAGAACGGGAGGCTGTAGGGCACTGTGTTGTAAAATTGGAGACTGTAGGGCGCTGTGCTGTAGAACAGGGCGTTGAAGGGCACTAGGTTGTAGAATGGGAGACTGTAAGGCGCTGTGCTGTAGAACAGTACATTGCAGGGCACTAGGCTGTAGAATGGGAGACTGTAAGGCGCTGTGCTGTAGAACAGGGCGTTGAAGGGCACTAGGTTGTAGAATTGGAGACTGTAAGGCGCTAGGCTGTAGAACAGTATATTGCAGGGCACTAGGCTGTAGAATTGGAGACTGTAGTGGCGCTATGCTGTAGAACAGTATATTGTAGGGCGCTAGGCTGTGGACTTTCGGCTTGTTTCTTACGTCAAATTCGCATAATTATCATGTTAGGAAAGACAATTGAAAAAGGTACGATTAAGAACAGTATCGTATCTGTGATATATGTTGGTAAGATTGATTAAAATACTGTTACAAACGGTGTGTAATCTAGAACATATACAGCTTAACAACGGATAATGACGTACACTATTCTATCCATGTTATCACATAAACATACAGATAAAAACGACACTTCGAGCGAACGCATGTTAAATTGATACATGAGTCAAATCCGGTGATTGTTCGGTGATTTTTATTTTGCGTAACACAGTCTCCCTGTAAAGAGACACTTTCGAAGCATATGGTCCGTCCACCATGTCACGTGCTGAATGCGCACTTGTTGGTGTCAATCCGTACATTTACATAACAATCGTATGAGGACCTCTTCAATAGCTTGGTTCGATTGGAAAAGTCCAGGAAACAAAATTTGAAAATCAATGCATTCATAGGGTTCAGATAACGCTATTCAACAGATACTAACTATACAATCTGATAACATTACACTTGTAATTCGCCGCTGTTCATTTCCTTGAAAATACGTCATGGTCCCAAAAATAGCATTTCAGATAAGAACAAGATAGGACTACGAAGTTCCTGTTATTTATCATTCATACGATTTCCGTGAACCGCCACCCACATTTTGTGATCATAGTCAAAGGCTTAGATGAAAAAAAACACAAAATCAAAAACAGGAAATGTAAAATCTAGTTAAACAAGCGATACAACTAACAAAATGATAGACAAAATGATACTCTCACTTCAATATCGAAAGATGAAACAACCATAGTAAAGTGATTCTGTGAATGACTTTATGTAAATTAATGACAATGTACAAGAATCAGCAGTAAAAAGGGTACTAGTATTGGGGGAGGAGTACTAACAGAGAGCAGTATAATAAATTACATGTATACTTTATTTTGTAGTTGCAGTATATATTTTAGGCTTTATGAGACGTAATAGCAATGCTTTACAGTGTAAATTGGTCAGAAAAAAAAGACACGAGTTTTTTTTTTTTCTTGTACCAGTCAAAAAGGCACGGTGCCAGATCGCTGTGGCCTATCCGGATTTCGTACTATCCGGAATCCATACTTTCCGGATTCCGTACTATCCCGGATTCCGTACAATCCCGGATACCTTAAGTATTGTTCAATCCTTTAATATGGCTGAAGAGAACCAATGAGACGCTGATAAAAATCACACAAAAATAATGTCGGCCCGAATCCGTTTTTGTCGACCAGGACTAACAGTTTTCATCAGAACTTTGAAATTAGCTGGAAAGAAAGTATTTCCCAGAAAGAATGCAACATCACGCACAATATCTTGAATATATTGTTTAGATTTCCTCAAATGGCGTCATGCCCTCATATAAGAAACGTAAAAAACAACGTTTTGGTTTTCTTTCTTTCACGTTTGTCAGTAATTTTAAATACGTTCCATTCGTGATTGGTCTATGATTGACTTCAAAGTAGCATTCGACGCCAAATCGCGAAAATACAAGAACTATTTTTCGACGTATTTTGACAATAATTGTTCTTATGTTTCTCTTTGTGTGTAGTAAAGTGTGACGTCACGGAACTGTGCTGAATGTGCCATTTTTACAAGGCTGGGCATGGAAAACATTGGTGTTACATTTGTATTTAACAAAAGTGACTCGTTATAGGATTTTAGTCCGAGTACCATGTACGACTCGCGTAATGATTTAAACTGACGTAAATTAGTTACCTTCCATCGTCAGCTATGAAGCACATAATATTCCCTGGTTTAATGTCACGGTGTACGTAACCTTGTTGACGTAAGTACCGCATTCCTTCGGCTGTGAATACATAAACATCAACAAACATTTACAGCTTCAGCGTGTTAATGACCGTTTTTCAACAACGCGACTGTTAAATAAGGCGGTCGGTTCACCTAACCAGTAAGGCGGTCGGTTCACCTAACCAGTAAGGCGGTCGGTTCACCTAACCAGTTTTCCTGGTCAGTGTAGAACTAACTTACCATTCCACGAAGATCCGGCAACTTCTTTACAAATGCAGGAATATCAAGTTTTGTCAATTTCTGATAGAACGGTATGACCTAACGCGACCGGGATTCGAATCCGGATCGCCGGGTTACAAAACATTAACCAGATCTTTCGAGAACTAATGGCACTTTGTCCATTCATCTATGTCATCTTAGAAGGTCGAATGTCATAACAACTGCATGTGAGTACTTATATCAATGGCATCATTGTCCCAAATAGCAGTCTATATCATCAGTATAGGCCTATTTAAATCGATCTTCAAATTTAAGAGTCTAAAGGCTGATCGAGCACGTAGAGCCATGACACCAGTAAAAATACAAATCAGACAACTTCACAGACCAAGTCTTCAAAACGAATACATGTATGCACGTGTTCCGACCGTCACATTGCTGTACAAACAATACTGTTGCTATTGATTGAATATTTCATTTGCACAACACCAGCAAATTCAAATAATAATAAGAGCGCCGCGAGCAGTGCCAACGCTCATCTGTTCATCGCCTCAGTGAGATTCATCGACCACTTACTAGTCAGTTTCATGTTGATATACCTTTTATAGTTTTTGAGTTATGAGCTACATTAAAGTTTTTGCACGACGCAGAGGCCGCAGTGATCACAATAGCTCGACAAGGCGAGCTCAAAATGAAGATAGTGTACTTGTAGAAGATCTTCTGCACGTAGGCGTCAACGGGACATTAATGTTACGATGATACGCAGTTTTATACTCACCCCATGTACTTGTATGACTTATGCTGTATTTTTATGTAACATATAAAGTTCACCGCTCACGAACATATGATGCAAATGACGGCGCCAAATACGCCCTAAAACTTGTAACGTTACTGTTACTCAACTTATATAAGCTTGGATATGGAACCATCGTATAAGCAACATATATGTGAAATACAAATTGTTAGCAATCTAACCGCTCATGTAAAGTAACCTAAGAACGCAATCGCAACTCCTCGGGCATTTCCGTAACTGAGAAATACGCCTCAAAAATTAAGATCACTACATTTTCAACACTAGGTTGTCGTTTTCAAACCATTCTCAGAATTACAGACTTTCAAACGTGTTTATCGTTCGCGACTGATAAAATGGACATGAAGTTCCCATTGAAAGAGAAACATGTTGTTTCCATCGTTGGATTCCCAGGGTCGGCCATGATGGAAAGTAGCCCGTGAACAACAACAAAATGGCGGCCTGCCTATTACGTCAGAGGCACTTTTCTTTAGACAAACGCCGAGGAGTTCCGATTGCTGGGAACGGTTAGATACTGATAAAACATGTACACGTATTGTATTGACGTAATCAAGATAATCATGTAACACTGTAAACAGTAAACAATATCCAGGATGATAAATTTCAGAGAAAGCCGTTCCCTTACCGATATGACGAAGAAAGAGGAGAAATTCCGTTTCCGGAAAGCCATATGCGTATTGCGGTTGCTCAAGCATTGAATACAACGATCCCCCGGAACAGTATTCCATAACCAGGACTTCATTTCCGGTGGCGGTCTGAAATCGAGAATTTAGTCGGAATATAAGGAGTGTAAGTTCACCGGAATGAACTATACTCACACGAAAAAGAAAGCGCACACTTGGTTAGTTTTTTATGCATATAGAAGCAAAATATAATTCGGTATCAAAAGTCGCAAAAATGTTTGGCTACACGGTGTGTTACTTTTAATTGAACTTTGATCATAATTAGACCATTGTTTTATGTGTGAATAATTGTGCGTCCTGAGTTAATATTTCGATGTTATACCCAATATAAAAGTGCGCACTTCCTTTTTCGAATTACATGTAGTATATTACCAAATGCTATTTTTTAACATGCCTTACATTTGTTGACATTTTATCATACAGCACAGGGCGATTGAGGGTGATAATAGTTTTACAACGCAACAGAGGTCGCACAGGGTTGAAATGAGGGTGTTTTTGTTTGCTTGGGTTTTTTTCACAACGCTGGTGAGATCGTGATGAGTAAATTTGATTTTGTTTACTCGAAATTACAAATGCGGAAGGTTTCAGAGTTCGTTTGGTCCGATCGGTCATTCACTGTTCTGTGATATGGATTATATAAGGGTAACATTATACAACGTGAATGTAAAATCAGTCAGTTTTTTTTCTTTTCTACAGAAGCACGGAACTGCAATTTTTAAGCTACAGTGCAAACCCTCCAGAGCGGTCCTCTCTTGAGCAATAACCTCCCTGCAATAACAGGATAATTTTTCCCATTGCACGATTTAACTATTAATTTAACCTCTCTAGAGCAACAACCTTATAATAACGACATCATTTTTAAATGACTCTCAAAGAGTGTTGCTTTGAAGATGTTGCACTGTTTATTCTGTACCGTATACCAGAAAACCCCATTATCATTTTTATTATATCATAGGTGAAAATGTGGACTTTTTTGGTGATTGAATATTTTTTTCATTGATTATAATTTACTTCTTCAGACCGAAAATCTATTTTATCATGAACTCAAGGTTTGAGTAAAATGTATTTATTTATCTGTTGTTAAACTGCAAATTCGACAGCCGCATGGCACAGAAGATACAGGAGAACCGGGCATTTGTATCCCTACTCTTATTTCAAATCGAGGGCTTAGCGCAACACTGTCGTAACTTGTTCTCATTTCAATATGAGTTACGACACTGTTGCGCTGAACCCTCGAAATAGTCGTGAAAAGCACCGATATACATCTCTTTCCTGTGTTTTTCTGGCGACTCTGAAAATAGTCCCTGAGAAATTCGGAAGGTGAAGAAGAGATTCGAACCCTCGACCATTCGTTCAGTAGTCCAGCGTGTAACCACTAGACCATCGAGCATCCTTGAAAGGCTGCGTTATAATGAACGCCGTGTAATGGCTTCACATGCAATGTGTCGAATCTGTCTCATATGTATACAGCCAAAAATACAACTGCAATCTATTCTACTAAATGGTCGTGGCCATGGATATTATTAGGTAAATGTGAGAGCTCAGTGCATTATAACGGGAATAAAATGACAAAAGAATTACCTCCGTTTCCAAATCTAGAAGCCTTACAATATTATCATGTTGCAAAGACCGGAGAGTATCAATCTCGCGTTGCCGGTTGGATAATGCGTGCCGGGAAGACCTATCATGGAACACTTTGACGGCACATACATCCCCGGTATCCTGAAGTAAAGAATACGAATAACAATCAAAGTAATGAAAGCACCCGTGGAAACTGAACCTGTATAGACTTGCATTGCAACATAGAACGGGACTAGTTTAACAATTGCGTGGCGGATGTAGAATCAAAACTGCAAAGTATGCAATGTATACTTATACTACAAGTGGTACTATTTTTCAACGCGGATGTGCATGTAAGATGTGTCACTGTTTTGTAAGTAGAAAAAGTGGTGTGCGGCTATAGGAGCTTTCGCTTCTAAAAACGTAATTCTATATTCGAAAGGATCCCTATAGGGTGTGACAGACCACTAATACTGTACTTGTCTGATGTTTAGAACCTTTATAGGACTGGCTAATTTTTCTCACACGTAAGTGTAGATCCGATATACATGTATACAAAATGTGTCTTTAACTTTCAAGCATATACTTGTAGTTAATTTCTTTAATGATAACTTGAGTACAATGTAGTTCACAACTTGACTCGGATCACATTTATCTATATTCTTGTATAAGATCGTTAGATAACTGACGGGAACAATGCAAATAATGTCACTTCTCAGGGCAAATTGTACCCCTTTATGTGAAAGAATATTGACTCATAGCTAGGTAAGTACTATTGTCTGTAAAACAAAAGACCTACAATAATAGCACTACAGGTAGCATTATTAATTTTAAGTTAAGTCAAGATCACAAATCCGGTTCTCCGACCTGACTGATTGCTTACAATTTTGCCTAAGGGCGAATGGTATAATGGAATTGACAACACACGGCCAATATCAAGGGAAAATATACTTTCAGCAAAATAGGATGTGGTCACATTTCCAAACACGGATGTGGACGATGTTATACCAATAACAAACCAGGATGAATGGTTTAATTATGACTTGAAGTAGTTCTACAATTGTTTGTTAACTGACGTGAATCGATCCATATATCGAGGGCTCAGCGCAACACTGTCGTAACTTGTTCTTATTTCAATATGAGTTACGACACTGTTGCGTTGAACCCTCGATATATGCAGACACAAAGTCATCAGGCTATCTCATTTATGGTAGATATTTCATTCTCACGAATAAACTAAGGCCAAACAAATTTTTATGTTACGTTAATCGTCCACATGATAATAGAATTTCGACAGTATTAAAGGTCTTAACCTCACACCATGATCAAAGCTACAGAATTTATTAACATGGTTGATAAAGAATTATCGGCAATTTGAAACAGAAACCATTATTGACGACGAACAATTTTCTTATGTCGCAAAATTCGCCCGTTTTTTTCGAGGTTGAAAAGTTGAATACTACACGGAGAAATCCTAGCTTCCTGTTTAATACCTAAAAATAGAAACGGAGTATTCCCAATTTCCTTTTAAAATCAATCTCTATCCAGAGTTGTCGTTCCTTTCCAATCCACACATACGTAGCGTAGCGAGAACGACAACTCTGGGTAGAGATTGGCTTAACTGGTTCCCGTTGACTTGTGTGTACAAAGCCCTTTGGTGCACTGCATCATGGAACGAGAATCAGTTTAAAGACTGGCTATAAATAGAAAACGGAGAATTCTCAGCATCCTGTTTTATATCTAAAAATAGAAACAGCGAATTCCCAGCTCCGTCTTAAAAATAGAGATACAGCTTCAGCTTCATGCACACAGTAAGCTTCCAACAAAATTAATGACAAAAAAAAATATAATAAGATCTTCAAACCTAGTTATGAAAATTATAAACATAGAGTTAGAGCGTCGTTAAAAAATGCTGGTTTAGTGTTAGGCGAGGAACTCATTTTAAAATCCACCAATCAAAACAATTCTCCCCCCCCCCCCTTTTTTTTATTTAGAGCGGCGAGCAGATGAAGATGATGTTAACCCAATAAATACGTACCTTCTTGCTGGTCGAGTTACCACAAACCAATATTTTTTTATGGTTGAACTTTTATTTTCTTTATATGAACTTATGTTGCCATTGTTGTTGTTAATGTTGTTACTTATAGTATAAATATAAACATGTTTGTTATATATTCTTCTGCATTGTTTCGGACTGGGATAGAAGTTTAGGAAAATGTATTCACCTTTAAAATACATGTATAAAATGTTGTACATTGTATAACCTTATTTAAACGCACCAGTGACCTTAAAGTAATATATATACACGAATTATAGATTAACTACATGTACGAGTGTATTCATGTAAGTTTAGGTTTATGTATACACATACATTTACAAAAAATGTATGTATTGTATGTATAAGTATTTACATCGGAATTCAATTTTGCTTCGAGATAAAAAAAAGTTCAACAAGATGTAAGCTCGCTAAGAAGAGTTAATCGTAAAAATCACGATCTGTTCAAATGTTTGACTTAAGATTTCATTTAAGAAACGAATTGTCACTTATGTATATAATCATATGACGTCGGTAGTTTATTTTGTTAGGGAATATTATTGTAGAGTATGGAACCGTTTTAGCTTACTTTGTACGGGTATGTTATTATACAGTATGAATATTTCAGAAGAGAATTTAATCACTAATAAAAGGCATTCGTGTTTTGAAGGGAGTCAGATAAGAGTGCAATATGACGTACGAATTGAACTTTATACTAAACGCATTTATTATATATACTATACTGAACAAAATTTATAAGCCCCATCGCATATTTTGATAATTATGCACGTTATTTTCGACCAATTTTCATGAAGTTCACCATCCGTATCGCTTGGATACCCCTGGACAAATGACAAGTAATTTACCAATGCATTTGTTTAAATTAAGCAATTGGTGTTTTGACCCAAATGCCGATAAATTGCATATTATATAGTGGGAGGGGGGGGGGGGCAAAGGTTTTGTGCAGTGTATGACGATGACAACGTATCACAACAATTAGTAACCATTAGGGACACAACTATTACACCAAAGAGGTCAATTGTTTCTCATACCACACACGCTTAAAGTTCCATAATCATATAAATTTATTGGTCGTAATAGTTTCTGTTCATTTTATAACAGAGGAATATGGTGCATCTTTATAGCCAGATTTTTTTTTCCAAAACATTAAAAAAAATACTATTTATTGAACAGCTGCGTTTTCCCGCAGTCATATTATGCCCACGGCATTAAGTGACGTCACGCGCTCTATATATTAATATTTCAAGTTTACAAAAGCAAAATTCACAGCGAAATGAGTGTTTTTATAAGAAAAAGGGCTTGTTTCGTCGGTTATAATTATCTTGGGATAATACCAGCAATTGCTTGTTTTTTGCATATATTTTTATAAAAAAAACAAATAGGACTTTAAAGCCCCATTAGCTTTTTGGATGTAAGAAATAAAGTAGGTTTTATTTTACCAAGAAATATGTCTTATCAGTGAAACTGACTTTTACTTGCAGTAAAAATATTCCGAAATTTTCTTTTTTAATCACGAAATACACATGGAAATATAGCACAGTATTTTTTCAATGATATTGCAAAAAATAAGAAAAAGCATCTGACAACATTTTTACGAGATGTGGCTAAAGAAAGGCATTATGCAAATATTGTTTTAGAGCAAATAAAATGTATTTCTTATATTCAACTATCATTTTATCTATTGTTATTTTTTGCTAAATTCAAGATGCTAATGGGCCTTTAATGATTCCATTCAATATCGGTATCTTGCGCTCCGGGTTCGACACATTTTTTTCTATATTACCATATACCTTTTCGGAATACTTTTGGGGGGACCCTGATTGATGGAGTTCAAAAGTGCTAATTACTTTATAAAAGTTAACAGACCAATTTACCACACACGCTTAATGGTTCGAATCAATATCAGTATCTTTTTCTCTCCGGGTTCGGCACATTTTTTTCTATATTACCATATACCTTTTCGGAATACTTTGGGGAAAACCCTGATTGAAGGAGTTCAATTGTGCTAATTACTATAAAAGTTAACAGACCAATTTACCAACCACATGTCGTTAAATCAAGTCGGTTTGTGTAATATTTGCAACAGTCTGTATGTTGATTATGAATAGCACTCAATAAATGTTAAGATACTATTTTTGTAATGATAGGAAAAAATGCAATACAATAAAAGCAAGAACCTTGTGGCGGCCGAAGTATACAACAGCTGTTGCCCCTTTCCCTAATGCGTCAGCTGTGTTCCATCTGAAGTTTTCAGTTTGTTGCAGGGTACCAGTCTTGATATTAGAAGCACCATGCCCAACAACTTGGATCCCGGTCCGTTGCATCTAAGATTGAGAAGAAGGTAGGCATAAATTAATGATAACGTAGTATTGCATTGACATGGAACGTCTTTATTCCAGTAAGTATTCATTTACGGGACCGCGTGTACAATACTGTACAATTTTCAGCTTCCGACTAACACTTCTTACCGCACGGAACCAGCTGCACCACACTCGTAAGCAAAAAGATAGAGTTTTATTTGCACTAATAAAACTACTAGTATTCTTAAAAGCATACTTCGTTGGATAAAACATTTAAAACATGTGTGCATGAATAAGACAACAGATCAACCATGTTGACGAGACATTATACGTGTAGAATTAAATATATGACGTCCTCCATATTCCAAAAACCGATCAAAATACGCGGCCTACGGTAAATATAGATAAAAATATCCATCCCAGAGACTTGGTTTGATAAGGCACAAAGTTCTACACTATCCCATATAATTATCACATATTAAACATAAATAAAAAAAAGTCACGATTCCTTTGTTGAACAATAGTAAATAGCACCATTCATTTAATGGGGAAATGAGCATATACAAGTTTTAAAAAGATAAATACAGGCTCCAACATTTTCACAAAAAAGTATTTGATAATTTAATCATACACAATAACTTGGATAACAGGAAGAACAAATTCTGTTGCGAGTGTCGTAATTGATAGGTTTACAAAATAAAAACAGCGGAAAAGATCAAACAATTCTTTGTTGTCATTCATGCCGACAAGATTTGATCCCAGAATGTATTTATTCTAATTTGGCAATTTCTAAAAAAACGTTTGTTTGCGGCGATCCTATCCAGAGAATTTTCAGTGGGTAGGTAGGTTGATTTTTTTTCAATTTATTGTGTGTATTGAACCTAAATACATGTCAGTATGATATTTTTTATTGAAAAAAAACCCCAAACGCCAAAAATGTTGCTTAACGGGCCATTTTTTTTTTTTGGTGAGTATAGGTAGCGTTACCCCAAACGAAATTTTTTTTAAGCATGGCCTTCGTTTTGTGGTATGAAGTATTATAAATGCTGATTTTTCTCGCTCACAGACTCTTAATTTTTTTTTAATGAATACTTCTTTTCAGTTCATAGTATAATCTTTAACCTTCGTATATTACCAATGTCAGCCATTGGCCACTGGTAACTACACAACTTGTATCTTATCCACCAACCGATTAGTTTACATGCGAGACTTCCTCTTCCTAGTTTGGAATTCACAAATAAGCACATGTGTACCCAATTTAAAATGCCAGTGAACGATTATTTTGTCCTTTAAATGAAAAATACAATGTGTTGCTTAATTTGCGGACTATGCCTAATGTAAATATCTAACCAATGTGGGATTAAAATGCGTTGAAAGTACAATATAATACAAGTAACCTATTCATCGGTTAGAGCTTATTGAGATAATGGATTCAATTAATAACCTCGTGCATTTCTGCACGTCTAGCAAGAATCTCTGTCCAGAGTTGTCGCTACTAATCTTTTACATACCTGCCTGACTTGAAACCTGTACATAATCGAGGACATCCTTAAAAATATTGTGTTAGGGGCCGACTCACCAAAGAACAGCTCTACCCAACTTTTTTCCACGATTTACCACGAAATAGCATTTTGACCAGTATTTTTGGGTTAAATGTAAAAAATATTTTGTAAAAAACATTTCCTACATACCTACCCACTGAAAATTCTCAGGTTAATGACACCCAAAACAAACATGTTTTATAATGACAAGAGCCTCTCTTTTATGGTTCCTACTTGATAGTCAAATGCATGATTTTGCTCTGCTCGTATTGAGCAATAATTTTGTTGTCAACAATTGCGTGGTTTGTGTGACTGGACTTAGTAACCATTATGACCGGATATAAACACACTTTCTGACAAGAAATAGTAGGCTTGGCAGATAAACTATTTTCAGCCAATTTCTAGTAAACTATTACATATTTCGTCTCCAACGTACGAAATAAATTGTGCGAAATGAATTTTTTCACTTAATAGTAAAAGTTTTACCATCAGTTTGTGGCTTTATTACCATAGGCGCTTGGCTTCACGAGTTCGTCTGTTACGATCGATCTTTAACTCTATAATTATGTAACTACATGTACAAGGTATCGCAGGCTCCATGATTGAAGGCAACGGAAGTAGGTTGACTTGTATACAATTTGCATATATTTATTTAATACACTGGTTCCCGCATCATCCTTTATCGAGAATGGTACCACATCGGGAACCACAATATCGATGGAAATTAACGGTTGACATTTGCAAAATCTGACAAACATGTGTGAAATAATGGAGAAAATAAAATTCTATATCACATTAACGAGTAAAATCCACAAAAAATAGATCAAAATCATGTGTTTATATTTATTCATATATACTAGTATACGTATTGGTAAAAGGGATTGATTGTAGTCGCTATTTAATCACAAATGTGATTGTCATGATAAAATTCTCATGATATTTTCAAGAAAATTATGATACGAAATATACATCCTCACTATTTATTTAATTCCATCTTTTTTCTTAACTTCACACCCCATCGATAATTCGGTCGATATCCGGGTTCCTGATGTGATAGCATTCACTGTAGGACTATGCGTGAATCAGCGTACGAGTATTTATATGAAAATTGTAAACGAGTCAGCCTATTTCCGTTGCCTTAAAAAATGACGGCTGCGATACCATGTAGCTACACATTACATAGATTACTGAATGACCGTTCGGATTAAACGAACTTCTGAAACCAAGCGCCTATGAATATTGTAAAAGCAGAAACGTTGACAGACCGAGGTGCATATTTGAGAGATAACGAACGACAACTCTCGGCGATGGAGATTGTACGTCTAGCCGCATATTCATAAATCACTACGCATGCGCACATCGCTGTTAACTTAATTTTTTTTTAAAATAGATGATTAATAATAAAATACGTTATTCTCTCAAATGTTTTCACAAATTTTCAAAGAAATCTAGATTGTGTTTCGCAAATTATTTTTGTCTACATTCAATATCCAGATCTACTAAATTAAATGCCCGATAAACATTCGCACTTTACGATATAACCATTATGGGAAATCCCCCTGTTCGTACTGCGGTCTAAAAATAGACTATACATCGGTATCTGCAGATACTGCAAGCTTGTTGATAGCTAGCAAACAATACGTTTAAAAATCGAATGTTTGATTCTAGATTACAAAACATCAACACAGCTCAAATAAACTCCAATTTGCATCGCATATCGACAACATGGCCACCGTACGAGCATGCATGACCAGCTAGTGTACAAGCCAATCTAGGTCAGGTAAACATTCTTCCGAATCAAATTGCGTTCAAAAACATGTCTAGCAGAAAATAAAACCAAAGTAAACAATGTAAAATGCACAAGCTATAAAAGATAAAATATGCTTACCACAGTCGGCCGTTTTGCACGATAAACCCGATGAAGATTTCGGTTTCACATTTTGAATACAGACACCAACAACATTGCGGTTAGCAAAATTGTATAACATTTACTAATAGTAATTGCTGTAAACTGGGTGAAAAATGAGGAAAAAACTTTTCAAGTCCTCGACAGTAGACCTACGAGGTAAAATTAATTATCTCAGATTTAATTACTACATGCATTGTACGTTTTTATTGTGTAAACGTGACAGCTACGGGTAATTATATATTGATTCGATTCAGGGTCACTTTTAAGTAGAAGGCTTTAGCTACTAAAATAGCTTTAGTTACATTGTTTCTTAATGAACCGAGACGGTATAGTACATTTAAACAATCACACAAAATAATAAAGAAATAAAATACCCATGTAAAAGGGACTGACCTCTAGACTGACAGAGATTTTTAATGTTTAATTTCATTCATAATTGATTATTGGGGTTATTTTTTATCAATATTAAAATATAGAACAATTCATTTTTCTGTTAGCATTTTTAACAAAAGCACTATATATGTAGCTTAAAAATGGTGCAAATTTATTTATGGAGATCTTGGTAGTTAAGCAATTGCTAAATGAATGAGGTGCAAGATTAAAAAAAACAACATAATCTTGAGTTTATCCCCTTTAATACTTTGAGTTATACGCCCAGATGAAATACATGTTTGTGAAACTTTATGCTAAACTATAGAATTAATCTAGGGGTCATGCATAGAGGTCAACATTTGAAGAAATACGATATTAGTTTCCTTTAACAGAGATTGCTATTAAACGGTTATCTAATAAAATATATCTTGCAAACTTAAAGCGAATCTAGAATGTTTATATATATGTATACACTCTTTCTTTGAAATCCGGAAGTTTTTACATGTTTTCGCCAATTTAAGACGTTATCCGCGTTTGCACGGTTCGCTGAACGTTATTTTATTCATAAGATTCAAATTTTATAACTGAGTATACTTTGAATAATGCGCATCTGTAAAAATCGTAATAATTGATAAAGTTGATCATCAGAGCGTTGAGTTATATTGTAAGGACTCGATATCTTATTCACTTCACACTATATCGCAACAATATAATTATATGTATCACGTATTTTGAACTTCCTATTTTTGTTCTGGTGTTTTCATAGTGTTAAACCCAACAAGTCTTGAATATGGGGGGGGGGCGGTCGCCAAAATGATCCCGGAGGTCCCCCGCACCCCACTGCCTATTGCCTTTTTCATAAATATAATACCCCCTCCCCCCCCCCCCCCCCACTTAGCCTGAAATCTTGGATCCTCCTCTGAATGAGTTATACGTGCTATATTAGTTTCATTGGCTTTTTCTCCATATCTGCATAAAATGTTGTTATGTTATCCGTACACGAAAACAAACGAAATTTCAAATAAGTTTGATTTCATATGCAGATGCATACGCATACATGTCAAGTCACACGCAATTTCAGTCTGAATCATGCTCTCGAACACGTGCAATTTCAAAATCCCACGGAAATGGTATTTTTCAATGCGTTTTAAATTCGCGTGCATGATTTACATAAGCTTTAGAATATTGATTGCCTGCCTTGTCACTTGCTTCCATGAATTTCTGAATTTCTTGAGGTCTCCCGCTCCTTTATTCTCCCGCCGAACTGGACCCTAATAGACAGTCCCAGCTTTGGAACTTTCTGACTCTGACATTGGCAGCTATGCGTTGGCGCGCCTTACACATGACAATGGCACAGAGTGAGTTACGTACGGTACTGGAAGAAGAAGCTTTTTGAAGGCCAAATATTACCCTCGAGCATAAACTTCTAATATGTGTACATAAGCATAAGGGAGGTAATCAATTATGTGATTTTTTTGTAATATATAACAACTCACGAGTTACGTTTCTTGATATTGTGATTATTAAACAGTCGTTAATTCATGAAGTTAAACTTTGTTTATTAAAACACTCCTATATCTGACTAATCATTTTCCTGATTTAGATAATTATTCTACATTTTACCGGTGGTGGCAACTATATAATAAACATTAATGGTAATCCTGAATGTAAAGATATATATGTAGTGGATGAAGATCTATGTCATTTGCCTTTAATACATATCACATTAATTACTACTAGTCATAGTCGTAACATATATAGTTCAACCACAAATATTTTTTTTATTATTTTCTGTGCATTCATATTAACCACGTTTATGCATGATTATATTGGCACTGGTAATTTATACATACATTCAGGTTATTTAACTGAATAATTAAGGAAACCACCGGGAATTGAGTCACACGACCTATCAGAAAAATTCCAGGGAATATTAAAACTGAGTCTAGCACACCAAAGTCAGAGTTGACTCAAACAAAAAACTGACCATTTTCAAATGTATTTTTAAGAAGGATCTTCCATGCAAACAAATGTTCATACATGTATGTACATTCATTTTTTGCCATTGTCGAAAAATATTTTCTCGTATCAGTAAACAAACGGTATGCGGTGGGTATTAGTTAGGATTGGTTGTGGTGACAGGAACCATACCAACCTTGAAGTAAATGCATACTTGTAATCAGACTGCATAGTCATACAAATTACCCGCAGGATTGGCTCATTATTCATTGAACGTAAACTTTGAATAACTAATCCTATTTTTAGATTAGATTTTTTTCTTTTTTTTCATTTTATAAACAATATGGACTATATCCCTGGTATGCGAAGATATTAATTCATACATGTCTGTATGCATGTATATACTTATACACGAATGTACAAGGGAATTGCTGATCCAGCACATATATACAAGGTGCAAAACATCTAGCACAAACCAAATAATTGTTGTGAAGTATATCTTAATTGTTACACGAGTTATTTTCATTTCATTTAAGTGCATAGCTTATTCATATACGTTTTCGTCACGAATCTTTAATTTGTGGGGAAATGATGCAAAAAAACGTGATACACGCATTTAGCTAACGGTATGAGAATTTCTTCGAAGAAGTCCTCGTTTTCTGAGCAAATGGATGGAGAAATCCTAAACTTTCATCCATACAACGCAACACAAAAACCATAGTTTATACTTAATTTAATTCTAATATGTTTCTGCCATGCATCGATTATCGTTTCGAGTCAAGAGCATCTGCTTTGTTTTATCATTTAAGTCTATCCCGATCAATTTTGGAAATAGGGTTCCGAAGATTATAAAACCAGAGATCGGTCTCCAAGCTTGAATTTTAGTGCGTCTAAGTTGAATATACAAATGTAATCAGACAATAAAAATATTATTAATATTGATACATTATTCTGACAGTAGTATATTGACCTGAATAATGTATTAAAACATTAATCTGCTCTGTCTTTTCATGCAGCGGCATACTATTTAAGATTTGAGCTCAGAGACTGTTCGTAATAAGCAGGTGGACTCGAGCAACGAAAATATCCGCAACCGTGTTTAGAAACGTTCTGTCGTGTTTAACTTAAACTTGTATTGTTGATTTCGAAAATGATTTCATAGTACATGTATAATAAATAGATATAATGGATAGGTACATGTATAATAAATAGATATGATGAATAGGTACATGTATAATAAATAGGTACATGTATGATGAATAGGTACATGTATGATGAATAGGTATAATGAATAGGTAAATGTATGATGAATAGGTACATGTATAATGAATAGGTACATGTATAATAAATAGGTACATGTATAATAAATAGGTACATGTATGATGAATAGGTATAATGAATAGGTACATGTATAATGAATAGGTACATGTATAATAAATAGGTACATGTATGTTGAATAGGTACATGTATGACGAATAGGTACATGTATAATGAATAGGTACATGTATGATGAATAGGTATCACGAATAGGTACATGTATGATGAATAGGTACATGTATAATGAATAGGTACATGTATAATAAATAGGTACATGTATAATAAATAGGTACATGTATGATGAATAGGTATAATGAATAGGTACATGTATAATGAATAGGTACATGTATAATAAATAGGTACATGTATGTTGAATAGGTACATGTATGACGAATAGGTACATGTATAATGAATAGGTACATGTATGATGAATAGGTATCACGAATAGGTACATGTATGATGAATAGGTACATGTATAATAAATAGGTATATATATGTATAATAAATAGGTACATGTATAATAAATAGGTACATGTATGATGAATAGGTATAATGAATAGGTGCATGTATAATAAATAGGTACATGCATGATGAATAGGTACATGTATGATTAATAGGTACATGTATGATGAATAGGTATAATGAATAGGTACATGTATAATAAATAGGTATAATTAATAGATACATGTATAATAAATAGGTACATATGTATAATAAATAGGTATAATGAATCGGTACATGTGATATGAATAGGTATATGGTACATGTATGATGAATAGGTACATGTATAATAAATAGGTACATGTATGATGAATAGGTACATCAACCAATGATACTCCAATGCAAACATAATAATCAATTCATGATATACATGTACACCTATAAATCGTGTGAATCACCCGAACTACGTATTTTCTCTCCTATAGTAACAACGTGAGTGAAGTTCTCACTAGCTCGTGACAAATGTGAGTATGATTGAAGTACGTGAGTTTAACTAAGAATATTCTTACTGAGTCAAATAGTTAGCATTGACTATGTGATGTACATAACAATGAATAACTTACGTTGTGCAAGCATTGATAAACTCCATTTAAAGTCGTCCTTTTATGATTATGAACTCGAGCGAGCCTTTTTCGCCTATGTTAAAGGTCGATCGACACATACATTACACAAATGAAATACTATAGGTCTTGCGGTTTTAGGACATGATGTCATTCTATTTCGAATGATAGGGGAATTAAACAAAATTTACGGATATGCGTCTCGTTCAGTTATAATTAAGCTAGGCTATACTATAGTGGAATTCCTAGGATATATCGTATTTATTCAAAATGTTGTGGGACTGACATCGAAAAACAAAAGCAAAGGAAAATAATTATTTGCATTATTGATAAATATCAGTAAATGCCCTGGTTCATAAAAGAGAATGTTTGACCGCAATACCACAAAATTGCGTTAACAAAATAATGTTAATAAATAGCGCTTAGTAAGATTTGTAGTAATATCCACAACAATGTAATTCTCACGACTATCACCGGGTGCTGAAGATGGGTGCCGAGATCGTTGTCACTTGTGGCATTTTCTGCTTTATTACAGCATTAATCTTTAAATATACATACAAGGCACAAAATGAACCATATATGGATGAAATATTCCACATACCGCAAGCGCAACAGTATTGCATGTCGAACTTCACGCATGTAAGTAGTGGAGCTATGATTCGCGCCGAATTGATTCGTACTGCATACATTTTGTTGATCTTTTTGTCAACTTCATTACCAATTTGTAATATGATTTGATCACATGTTAAGCTAAGAAAATGGGTTGTATTGATAACAAAACAATATTTCCAATTGCCTGTATACCTGTATGTTATTGTAGCATTCATATTTCATTCAAATTGATTCAATCATTGATGCTGAGCACATCATCTTAGTTAGTCGAAGGGGCTTTGACGATGATACATTTGCATTACATTGCAGTTCATCGTCAAAGCCACTTGTTCTTTAAAAGCTAACAGGTAAACGACTCAATTTGAGTCGCGTTCGTTTTCCTATTTAACGCACAAATTTCCGTAAAACTTGTGTATAATTTGATGAATTATAGTATAATCTATCAACATGACCAAAAATATACCTTCAACAGACGAAAGTTATCAAATATATTGCCGATGTTTCATACTACCCTTAGTTTCAAAATTGCCCTCGTAAATGCTTTGGATTAAGTCCGTAGCATTCCGGAAAGCATGTAAATTGATCAGAATTCAGATTCAATAGACGCATGAACAAGCGTCTTAGTTCATGCGTCTTAAGCTGTTGACTTTGTAAGAGGACAATTCCATAACTAAAATGGTCAACAAGACAAAATAAAAAAAGACCAATTTAGTTATGGGACCCAGAACTACATCTTAGTAAGTTTGATTGATGTCAGATGTGTGTTGATTTTCGCCAAAAATCATGATCGATATCCACTTCTTGCTTGGTGAATGATAATAATAATTAAAATAATTGTCTTTTTGAATTTGAAGATGGTATAAATGAATGAATATAAAAAATAATGCAATTTTATTTTCAATTTTTTAAGGGAAAATTTTCTTACTAACAGTTTACTGTTTGCTCAATTTTAGCTAGTGCATGGTTATATTCCACAAGTAGGTGAGCTGTAGCATATATATCAGTATTCTGATTTAGAGAGATTCAAACTTAATGTGACAGTGTGTAACAGTCTTCTGATATACAGAAATTGAAAGTATTAAAGTCATACAAGAAGTTTATATGTATACAAAGTTGGATATTTTTTCTTGACTTTAGTTTTTATTATTAAAAAAAAACTTTGTGGGATGATTATGTATTAAAATCAGCAATGCAACATTTACTTCAATTGAGACTGTTATTGTGTTTTGTATTAATCCATTATGATTGTTTCAGTGGGACCCTATGATTACTACACCACCGGGACTTTATCTCACTTCTGTTGGTATATTGAACCCTGTTGCTGCTATACTCCACTTACCGACCATAGAATTATGTTCAACTCTTATTCTGCGTGGAACAAATTTTCTCTTCAGTGTTGGCAATGTTTACCTCATATATGCTCTATTGAAGAAACTCCATAATCCAATGTTGGTAAGTCCTTGCAAATTCATTTTGATGTTTGCTTTTGTGCAAACTAATTAATGAATGCATGGCTGATCTTTTTTCTTGTTATCATTATTTAATATTATGATTTGTTGGACTAAAGTACATTGTTTTGCAATTCCTTGGTTGAATTTTTAAGATGCAATTTAATTGCTGATAATAATTATTTGATTATATCCATCATCAACTATAATAGTTGTGTCATCCTGGGGTCACAATATTGTTGATCTACGATGTTGAAACTTATATAAAGAAAGGCAATTACTGCAAAGTTTTGAATTTGATAATTACGATTTATATAGCCATGAATAACTCCAAATGGAAGAAAATTATTTACAGTAACAACTTAAACAGCAGTGTTTGGACTAATTTTTTTAAAGCACTAGCCTGAATTATATGTGGACTGTTGAAAATAAACAATTTACCACCATCCCGAGTACAGAATTTTTAGAAAGTTCACTAGCCCAATAAGAAATTTACTTGCACCAGACTGTACGGGCTATTGGGTTAGCGTGACGACTGTTAAACATTAGATAAATGTTAGATATACATCTATACACAGTAATTATTGTTTCTTTCTTTGTATTTTAGGATCCAGACAGTGTCAAGATTGTTCTGACAACAATTGCTCTTGGAACATTTCCTGTTTTGTATTTCTTCACATTTCTGTACTACACAGACCCTGGATCCATATTTTTTGTTCTGATAATGTACCTTTACTGTCTCTATGACAACCATCTGTTGGCGGCCTCCTTTGGATTGATATCCCTCATGTTCAGGCAGACCAACATCATCTGGGTGATCTTTATGGCTGGTTCAGCAGCAAGAAAGGAACTTGCCCAATGGATAAAGTTAATTTGTGACAAGAAAGAAATAGAAATAGATAGTTTTGATGACCTTGAACTTTTGAAGGTCACAATGAAATTGATTGTGGATTGTTTGTTTTCTGACAGTAGACGGTTGATTGTAACACTGATATTACGTATTCTGAAAAAAGTATGGATGTATTTGTTGGTTGGGATTGGATTTTGTGTTTTTATTGTACTGAACAAAGGTATTGTGTTAGGCGATAGAACGCAGCATGTTGCATGTTTTCATTTTCCACAGCTCTTTTATTTTCTTACTGCCACAAACTTTTTCGCTATTTCTCATTTGTGCACCCCTCGTAAAATATGGAATTTCCTGAAATTCTGTATAAAACATCCCTTTTTTGTAATTTCATTCTTAGCTGTTGCATATTTAATGGTAAATTATTTTACCTATGAACATAAATATCTCTTAGCCGACAATCGTCACTATACATTTTACATATGGAGGAAACTTTACAGAAGACACGAGTATGTAAAATTTGCTTTAATTCCTGTGTATTTGTATTCTTTATGGAGCTTTTTCATTGAGCTTGAGTACCGGGATGTATTCTGGAAGATAGTGTTTGTGGTGTGCGTAGTAGCATCATTAGTACCACAGAAACTGTTGGAGTATCGTTATTTTATTCTGCCATACTTGCTTTATAGAATAAATATGCGATATGGTACAGCTATGGCCTTGGTGCATGAAGTTGTACTTTACATGGCTGTTAATACTGTTACTATTGGGCTATTCGTTGAACGCCCCTTTAAATGGCCTGACCAAGAAAATATGCAGAGATTTATGTGGTAGTGTGTGGCATTCATCCTTGAATAACAGAGCTCATCTTAGGGAAATCATTTACTCTTCAACAAAACTTTGAACTCCTCATTGAGTCATTAGGTAAATGATTTTTGATAATTACAGGTATCTAAAATGGTCATTAAGTCCCTCAAATATGAGCAATAGTAAAATCTACTCAGGACAGTGTTGTTGTACACATACATGTTTGTTTACACTGTCTTAATTAAGATCAGCATATTTGATTTGGGTTTTACATATGCTTTACATTTTACTAGACTCTTGCCCTCTTTACACATAATACGCAAAATTTGTTAATGTGATTGGTTGATTTTTGTACATTCCTGTATTTAATGATGTTGATATGTCTAGTCATTAGCAGGGGTGTCAATATTCCAGATTATCTGTCCTGAAAGAGCTATGGTTTCTGAGCAGAATAAAAGTAATTTGATGAAAATAAACTCAAGAATGGCAAAGTTATGGTCAATTTAATCTGCTCTGAAGGATTTTCTTTAATACAAACCAAGTTAAATATGGAAACAATGTGGTTGAAGGCCTCTTTTTTGACAAAAATGGTCAGCCACATATGATTTTTAGGATTTTTGATTTGGCTCTATTGACACCCCTGTTCTTTTTATGCATTAGCTCATATATCCTTGTCATTTGTATGTTTATTGTGTGATCTGAGTTATATTACTAGTAATGTTTATATTTATATGCATCAATTATTTGAAACTGAACGAGAGTTCATCTTTCCATAGCCATCACTCACTTGATGAGCATGAATTTTTATGCGGATCAAAGTACTAGGTTTTTTACATCGCCTTGCAAAAGTTACCCACTCCTGTCAAATTCACAAAGTATGAAAAAGTAATTTAAGACAAATTCATGTTATCACGAATTCAATTCGAAGGAGTGTTTCCAAGTTTCCGAGTTAGTCTAAGTAAGTTCAGTTTCCATCAGTACTGTCAGTACTTTGATTTTACTAAGCGATTTGTTTGCAGTGGTATAGTTTTACCTTATAGTGTGTGAACATGGCAACTTAACTAATTGATTTGAATTTTACCTTGCTGTTTTTTGAAGATCAATAGTTAGAAGTAGTTACTATTTCATTTTCTAAGGATGGCATAGAACTGTTTGGGGAACAGTGCTGGAGTATAACATTTGACTGCAAAGCATGATATTGATTTACTAGTATTTAAATCTAGTTTATGCTCAAATTAGTGTTATGATGTGTTCTATGCAAATTGGTGTTTTTCCCTTTAATTAATAAATCATTGTCTGTGTTTTTCTACTCTGTTATTGTATGTATTTTATAACTATTTTTCATTATTATGATCTTGACATAAGTCACTTTTTTAGCTCACCTGGCACAGAGTGAGTTTTTAGGATCAAGCTATGTCTGTTGTCGTCCGTCAGTCTGTCCGTCGTAAACTATTTCTTTAAACAACATCTCCTCCTAAACCACTTGGTCAATTTCAACCAAACTTCACAGCTGTGTTCCTTGAATGAAGCTCTGCCAAAGTTGTTCAAAGAATTCCATTCCATGCAGAACTCTGGTTGCTATGGCAATCAGAAAGATTTTTTTGAAAATCTTCAAAAATCTTCTACAGGGTCAATATTGGCCCTGCCCAGGGGGTCAGTTGATTTCAATAACTACTTGACAGTTGGGGTAGATAACTTTTTACCATGACAAATATACAGGGCCATCATGGTCCTTTTGTTTATTGTCTAATTGGTGTTTTTTCCTTGAATTAATAAATTATTGCCTGCATCTTTCTACTCTGTAATTGTGGTCATATGTATTTTATAAATATTGGTAGTTATTATGATCTTTGCATATTTCACATTTTTTATCCTCTAATTATATGTGCAGATTACTTTTTTGTCATTGTAGCACATTGAAATTATAATGCACTGAATATGTGTTGTATTTATCTTTAGCTGTTGTGTGTACTTTGCTTATCTGTGTTAGTTTCAAATTTCTAATTGTGTGTCAGTTGTACTGGTATAACTTAACTTAACAAATAGTTTGTCTTATCTATCAATGATGACTTAGTTTGCTAATTATGAAATACAGTCAAACCTGTGTTAGTGGCAACCTCCAAATAAAGACCACCCTGTGAATAAAGGCAATTCTTTAAAAAAAATATCACTGATGATTTAGAACAGAATGACCTCCAAATGAAGGCCATCTGTCATTAAAGCAACATTTTGTCTTTCACAAACATGGTCTTTAATGCCAGTTTTGACTGAAGTAGAAACTCCTTTCTTACAAGTCAAACAGTATGTCATCCAATATTTCAATATATTTCTTATAAAACAAAAACATATGCTCTGTTGTGATATGCTAAAAAAAACATGCCAAACACAACTTGATGAATCTGCTTAAGTATATGTTGCATATATCCAAGTAAAAAATCGTTACCTACCGGTAATTTTGGCTTTAAAAAGTGTGTTTTTGTTTCTTGTTGCATGCTCATTAATTCATTAAAAATGTGGAAACTAGTTGAATTGAAATTGTGTGTTTTTGTTTCTTGTTGCATGCTCATTAATTCATTAAAAATGTGGAAACTAGTTGAATTGAAATTGTGAAGAAAGGGTTAAACAGTGAGACATTTCATGTACCATTCATCAGACTTAATTAAAGGTCTAGGTTCGCCGTGAACAGTAGAGTAGGAGGGCTAACCCAGTAACAAACAAAAATATTCTTGACTAAGGAAAATTCAAAGAAAGAACTTGTTTTCATTGTCTTTTAAAGTCCCATAAGCTTATAAATTTATTGGTCGTAATAGTTTCTGTTTGTTCTATAACAGAGGAATCTGGTGTGTTTTCCTCATATGCACACTTTATAGCAAGAAAAAATGTTTCCCAAACCACTATCGTATTTATTTCAATATCATTAATAAAATACTATATAGAACAGCTGTGTTTTCCCGCAGTAATGTTATGCACATGTCATATATATTTCCAGATTATTAAAGCAAAAATCACAGTGAAATGAGTGTTTTTCAAAGAAAAAAGGCTTGTTTCGTCGGATAGTATTATCTTGGGATAATATTAGCAATTGCTTGTTTTTTGCATATTTTTTATAACATAAAGCTAATGGGACTTTAACATGAATGTAGAATATTTGGGCAGACATTGTGGAAGTTTGGCTTAATGAAATTTCCTACTGCTTTTTTCATTGCAAGACTATGGTTATGGTTTGTGCTACTGATATACATCTGTTAATCTGATTGTATTTTGAATCATTGTTAACCTGCACAGGGCATTTTGTAATGTTAATTGTATGTCATCATTTTTATTTACATGATTTTGTCTATTTATTTATTGATTTGTCAATAAAATACTAAATTGAAATGTGCCTTTTGTACCTTTTTTCTTTTATCAATGATCCATAAATGTTACCATTTTGAACATGTTATATCCCCTTGAGGAGAGATTGTGTTTTATTTGCCATTTTTAGCTTGACTATTTTCGAAGAAAAATCTAGCTATTGTGATCATTGCAGAGTCTGCGTCATGCAAAAACTTTAATGTAGCTCGTAACTCAGAAGCTAATAGAGGTAGCATCATGATACCTCGTAAGTGGATAGAACTCACTAAGGCAGTGAATTGACGAGCATTGGCACCGCTTACGGCACTGTTGTTATATGCTTCTGTCGGTTTTGTGTCTGTTGGGATTTTTTGGAAAGTCCTTTTCTTATCTTATTTAAATGTTTAATACGTATTTTGCCCTTGAATTTGAAATTAGCTAAAATAAACACAAATTCAAGGGCAAATAACTCAAAAACGCGATCAGTGACCCCCAATTTGTTTTCACTTAAAATGTTAATTTTATCATATGCTACGATCATGCTAAGTTTAAAAAAAAATCTATTGTTCAGTTTTCATTTTGCCTGTATGTCTATGTGAAAAATGTAGCGAACTGTAGCAAACGTCTTTTTTAAACTTATTACACAAGGGAGACAACTACAACAGTCTTGCGATTACTTTTATGTACCGGGTGTGACGGAATTTATACATAACGGAGCGGTGTAGGTAAAATCACGTCTTTGCTAAGTTCAATTGCACTCGGTGGAACAAGCGTGTGCTAAAGGTATGTACTTGGTAAAGAACTTGCCCTTGACAGTTATGAAGTTTCTGTACGTATATATATAGTGTGATGATGAGTTTGGTGCGCTCATAGTGCACTGTCAATGACCTGTTCAATTATCTACAGCCCCATTATTTGGCCTTGACTTTTACGGACGTGGTTAGGTATCGGGACCGTTTCGCACCGTAACTGTTCCATCTTCTCAGTTCACCCATAAATGCTAAATTAGCTAATTAATGTATTCATTTATGTTTCTATCCACTACTAAAAAGTATCCGCTGCACAGAAAATAATGTGATGAAGGCGTATTAAAACGAAATGCGATGAAGTTCTCCGTTCGCTCTGTGATTTGAGTGTGAAACCAGCTTAGGCAGCTCCCCATTACTAAAGGCATTATGCACCTGTCAATATTTTGCCCGCCCAGCGGGGCGCCAAGCATACACGGGACTTTAGACAGAAGACCATTTCCGACAGACGGGAATTTGATAAACTTAATGACTCTGGGTCCCAGGAAATAGACTTTGGCCAGGTTTTACATCCATGTCGTATTTGATACACCAAGTAGGCTCTAGGGTGGGGATTTAGACGAATATGGTTGTCTCTAGGGTGGGGATTTAGACTTCAAAATTTTAGAAATGTCAAATTCCCTTGGGTCGGTGAATTTGCCGACAGACGGGGCCAAGTCAAAATATCTTGCCTTCACAAACTGTCTTGATTAGTTGGAATAAGAAAAATACCTTTACTATGATGAAATTTTAATGAAGCTATTGTTGATAAGAAAACAACATAATTATTCCGAAATTTCTTTCAAATTTCAAGTCAATACTTTTGATGCACTTCTTGCAAGAGCTATATACATGCATTTTAATTCATTTAATTTGTGTTGTTGCATTTTTTATAGATTCCCTGCAAAATGTGGTCGATTTCCTGCCATACAAAGTTGTTAAGGGAAGAGATGAAAGTGTTACGACATTTAACAAAAGATATGATTTGGTCAAATCATGTGTGTACAAGACATTTGCACAGACTGGTACCTGCCAGTATATTGAAGACAAATCATCAGTATGTAACAAGTCATTGGAACAATAAACAACATGTGTCACCCACATCTGGTGGAATGAATCAATTTGATCAATTAAGACAGTTTAATTATTTGTGCTGTAAAAGTACGCTGCAGTCTAAAGCTTACATACGCTACCCTGGAACACTTCTGAATAATGTCCCACATAGATATGCAAACTTCAGTTCAAAGAAATTAGTGGACTCTTCACCACCTAAAATACAACCATATCTGAGACTGTTACGTGTGGACCGGCCTATAGGTTTGTATCTTAATCTGAGTCTTCCTTTGTTTCTGTGGCATTATTTCTATTTATAATATGATGTAGCTGATGTAGTTGTTTGATATCTGTCATGTATAGTACATGTTTCTCTGGTATTACTCAATACAAAATACTTACTGTATTTTTTTTTACATTTCTGCTAGATTTATTACAGTTTTACTTGGTTAGTGTAGATTTGTTACCCTAGACACCTGAACAAGATAAAACAATCAGGCCTAATTTGTGAAGTTTTATGTAATTTTGTTGAAGTTAAAACCTTGCACATTCATACAAGTGAAGTTTAAATTTTGGCTCCACCATTCTACAACATTAGTGTGTATTGTAAATGATAATATTTTTATTTTGTAGGAACATACCTGTTACTGTGGCCGTGTACATGGAGTATTGGTTTAGCTACCCAGGCTGGATGTTTACCAGATCTATATATGCTAGCTTTATTTGCAACTGGTTCGTTTGTAATGAGAGGAGCTGGGTGTATCATTAACGATATGTGGGATAAAGATATTGATAAAATGGTAGGGAGTTCATGTATATGTTACACCACATATAGCTATGGAAAGATTGTAGCCTATGCTACATAACTCTTAGAGGACTTTCATTTGGAAGTATTCTTAATGCTGTTAACATTTTAATTCAAACAAAATAATAGTGTCTTTGGATCTGATGTACATTGTATTTATAAGTTGGTTATAATATTTTTATTTCATTATTTTCAAGTACGGTATTTAGGTCATACACATAATACAACATATTATCATATATTAACATAAGCATGCACTTTTGAATTGTTAATTGTTTAATAAAAATTATAATGATACGCTCTTTAGTACTGGAGATAATAAAAGTTTATCTAGCAGGGTTCTCAATAACAGCAGGCTGCAGGCCAATTTAGCCGCTAAGAAATGTGTTTGGGCCGGTTAGGAATCTCAAAAGTTTATAAAATATTGCTAGAAAATGCCCGGACCCCCCCCCCCCCCCCAGCAGGCCTTTGGTCTAGCTTTTGGGCCTGTTGGCCACAAACTTATTGAGAACCCTGATTTAGGTTATTACCAGAAATATTCTTCTGAACGATTAAGAAACTCTTTGAACATTTTGTACTATGGCATAATGATATAAACTATATAAATGCTAATATCTTTAACAGTTTGCTATTAATGGACTGGCACTAACAGTTTGCTATTAATGTACAGATACTATTTGCTAAAATCTCTGTTTCTATTCAGGTGGAAAGAACAAAGACCCGACCCCTTGCCAGTGGAGACCTGACCCAATTTCAAGCCCTTGTATTTCTTGGTGGTACTCTCTCTGTTGCATTAACCATATTGTTACAGCTTAATTGGTTCAGGTCAGTGTTTTTGATTTGTATTTTATATTACAGGAAAACCACTGAAAATCAGACCCCTTCTGGACTGGAAAAAAAGTCTGGTTTTCTGAGAATTCCAGTTTTCATAGAGCTTTTTATAAAAATCCGAAAAAAATGGGATTTCGAAAATTGTCCAATTTTCTGGGATTTCTGGTTTTCAAGGCTTTTACTATTCATGCCAACATGTAGTGTAATTTACAATTATAGTAAAGACTTGTTCTAGATCTCACAATATTCTGATGCTTTGGTGTTGTTTTATTTTTTTGACGAATTCATGATAAGCAGTTGGCTTTAAAGCCTACTGGTGGTGTATTTCTGTCAATGATGAATGTACCGTTTAATGTTGTTGGTATGGTTTTATGGAATTCTATTCATTAGGTGTAAAAAAATGTTTGTTTCTTGTTACCCAATATACCCTAATTTTTCTCTGCGACCCTAGTCTTTTTATTAGGCCTGAGGAACTGTATATCTACTTCTCACTTTTTTTTACCTTTCTACATGCTTATAAGAGCAAAAATCCCCTACCTACCTTATTTTAATGAGCATGTAACTGGAAATGAACAATATTTTTTAAGCCTTATACCAAGATAAGTACAGTGCAACCTGTCCAAAGCAACTCCCTTTGCATATAGTAAAATTATGTTCTTTTTGGGAGGTTGTTGCTTAAGAAGGCTGCTCTGGAGAGGTCATACTGTATCCTGCGTTTATTATCAGTTCATTTCCTGTTGTTCTTACAGTGTATGCCTGGGAGCTGCATCCATGTCATTGGTTGTTGCTTATCCTCTGGCGAAACGTTACACATACTGGCCACAGGTTGTACTAGGTAAGATTAATTTCGTTTCCATTAAAATTTGTTGTTTTGTATATTGTAATTAATTTTATTGACATTCTTCATGTATGTCTTTTAAAAGTAGTTAAATGTAAATAATCAAAATATAGATGTAAATTTCTGATGTAATTTTTCGCTGTGTTCATGGTTCATTGGTTGGTGTGCAGGATTTGCAACCCAGAGATCCAGGTAAGTTTTCTGGTCTGAGCAGGTCATACCCTTTGATGAAATTTGTTTGAACAATGTTGATTTTCCTCTTCATATGTTGAAAAGTTTCCAGTTCCTTGTGGAAGGGTAAGTTATTACTGGTTAGAATACTGTCCAGGATTACTTGTTAGCTGAATCGTTGCTGAAAAATGGCGTTAAACCCACATAAATTAAATTATGTTATTTATCAGGTTTTGTGGTAGCATCATATTCAGTCTTATGTTAGATTTATTTGCATTGTGTGACATATTTGGCACAGGCGTACTTGGAAAACTCAGCTGATATGCGATATAAAAAATACAAATTTACATGTTTATTTTGAATATGTTGGGCTTCCCTAAACATAAAAGAAAACCACTGATGTATGGCCTATTAGCTTGGTGTTGAAATGATTATGATCGCTGTTCAGTTGGCAGAAATTGGGTTGAAATTACTTTATAAATTGTAACTCAATAAATGTAGCAGATAATTTGTGTTTCATTGTAAAAAGGTAACATTGAGGAATTTGTAATTTTTGTAGGAATTACTCTGAACTGGGGTGTGCTACTGGCTTGGTCGGCCCTTCGGGGTTCACTTGAGTTACCTGTACTTCCTCTATACACAGCCTGTATTCTGTATACCATGTTTTACGATACCGTATATTCCCACCAGGTAGTTGTTGTAATATATTCGTGTACACTTTCTTATACATTATAGTATGATAAACTTTGTAACACCCACTTGAGTTTGGCAATCATAATTATCTGAGTGATTTTAAATGGTGTTTATTACGTAACCAGGCCCTTTTTTATGCCATTTTTAGGTTCAGTATTCTCACCCATTCCCCAAGTAAAAAAGTATGTATTTTTCCCCACTGAGAAAAAATTCCCCATATTAATATTAAAAAATCCCCAAATTTAGTTTTTTAATGATGCAAATTTCCCCCATTAAAGGGACCGTATACCTGTTCACCAAAACAGTGAAAAAAAGGCTGGTTACATTTTACTCTTTTTTTTTGTTATTTCCACATTCAAATTCATATTAGGTTTTTGTATACAGTAGACACTTATACATATGTACTCGTATATGTACATAAGTAACTGAAATTCTACCTTGAAATAGTGAAAATTCATAATTTTAAGTCATTAATGTTCAGACATTTAAATGTACAGTCAAACCTGTGAACAAAGGCCAATCTAGGTAAAGACTAAATGTGGCCTTTATTGACAGGGTGACCTTTATTTGGAGGTGGCCGCTAACACAGGGTTAACTGTACATAATTCAGTTTGGCATTAGATCAGTGTTTCGTTATTGTATGTTTGCCAAATTCAAGTTAAACACAGAATAACCTTTTAGCTTCTAACAGCTTATCTTCAGCTTGTAAGCTTTTATTGATTTATATCAGTCTGTCCTAGATATCCTGACTTGCATGTATTGAAGTAGGCACAGATTTGCACGTAGTGTGTGATTGTTAGTGGTACCATTAGGATTTATATCCTGCCTCAGCATGCTTATTTAAATGGTTGGAGTGATGAGCTGGCCAGTGAATCAATGACATGCAATGCCATGTTAATCAAAAAGATTTAAAGCATCACTCTTAACCAAAGAAAATGCTTACTGTTGACACACCCCATACTGCCTTTATAAAACTTATCCAGTATGTTTAATGATTTTGTTCTGTTAGATTTTTTACATATAGTAAGTTGTTGTACTGTAAGTTACTGTTAGTTTGTTGTCACTTATTTTCTAGAAATAGATAACTAATATCATCCATCAGGAAATTTATTTCATCCCAGTCACAGCACACCCCAGTCCAGGATCATTGCTATACTGTGGAATCATTAATTTTCGTTGGGGATTTAATTTCATGGATTTCGTGAGTCGGCTCATCCATGAGATCAAATCCCCACAAATTTAAATGCAGAGATAAGGCATTTCTTTCAAAAATCAAATCACAAATTTATGTCCCCACGAAATAGCCATTTTAGTAAAAACCATGAAAATTGAGCCCAACGAAAATAAATGAAAATACAGTACGTTAGTTTAATACATAGATATTTAGTACCTTATGGTACCTTCATGAGTTCTGTGAATGTCTACAGTTCACTACAGCAAGATATATTTGTACCTCTGATTGAATAGATAGTATTGTGTATGAAGTAAAGACAGCACTGAGGCACATAAGGCTTGTTGAGCAGCTTTGAGTGTATTTGTCCATTAAGCGTTCCTACAGTGACATCCCTTACTTCCCTTGCTGCTTTGGTTGCATCTAGCAGTTCATGATATTTTCAGTGGACGTCTACCTTTGATCTCATGTTGAAATTTAATGAACATATAACAAAATTGTCCTTCAATCAGGGGTGTCAAAAGAGCCAAATTAAAAATCATGAAAATCATATGTGGCTGACCATTGTTACGAAACAAAGAGGCCTTCAATTTTACCACAATGTTTTCATATTTAATTCAGTTTGTATCAAAGATAATCCTTTATAGCCAATTAAATTGGCCGTTTCTTGAGATATTTTCATCAAATAACTTTTGTTTTGTCCAGAAATAATACCTCTTTCAGGACAGAGAAATCCTGAATTCCGCAATATATTGTCACCCTTGTAATCATTCAATGCCTGAATCTCTTTCAGTGTTCCATGTTGTGTATGATGTCAGACTTCTGTTGACACTATTCCATGAAGCTCTCACTTGCTTCTCTCATTCAGTATACTAATTATAACAAATTTAGACTTGTTTTCCGGGTTGTAGGGCTAACATTCAACTATGGGGCGATGCTTGGCTGGTGTGCTGTGAGGGGAGCATTAGACTGGCCTATTATACCTCTCTATGGGGGTTGTTTACTCTGGACCTTAGTCTATGATACCATATATGCTCATCAAGTAAGATTTTATTGTTTGGTTCACCTTATAGTGTGTGGCTTCTGGTCTAGACTATAGTTTTTCTCCTGTCCTGGCAAACATATGTACAGTACAACCTCTCCAGAGCAGGTCTCTCTTGAACAACAACTTCCATGCAACTACAGCATGATTTTTTCCCACTGCTACTATGAATTTAACCACTCGAGAGCAACAAGCCTCGGGAGCAACAAGCTCTCAACAACTACTTATTTTTGCTACTCCCAAAGGGTGTTGCTTTGGAGAGGTTGCACTGAATATGCATACATGTACATTGTAGATTTAGTCAGTATCTGTTTCCTCCTGTGTTTTCTTATAGTACATAGAGGATCTTGAATGAGTGCTCATTCCTTACCATTTTTTATTAAACGAGTTGACTAAACATGACACGAGACTCTGTCCAGTGTCATATTGGTTTTGTCAACGAGTTTAATAAAAATGGTAAGGAATGAGCACGAATGTAAGATTCTATTTATCACATAACCGTAAAAACGATCACAGAAAATGAAACGTAGTAGCGTAGTAATACAAAATATGAAAATGTAGTGATTTGGCTAATTTGAATGTTTATTGCACGGTTTGGCAGTGCTGAACGATATTTCCGGCACGGGTTTATGGCACTCTTGGACCGTAGGTTATGTGATAAAAATATGTGATGTATACAACAGTCAAACCTAAAATAATGATCTCCTGGAGACACCAGTTTTGATGATACAAGGATATGTTAGAATATGTCAGATTTCAATTGATAATAATCAGATATATAGAATAAATACTGGTGATTATTTAAGCAGATAATAATTACTCTGTCTGTTGGAAACTACTAACATTTACCTTTAAATTCCGTGATATAATGTTATAAAACATAACGCTAGTGTATAAGTAATATTCTATGATACATTCATTTTTTATCAGTTGCACATGCAAGGGTGCAAGTTTTCCAATTTATACATGATTTCTACGTAATCAAATTCCGTTTTATCATCAGCCTCTTAGCACAAAAAAATAGTTGTTGTAGACTTCAAATATGCTAATTTTCAAGAGCTTTACCCCCTGTCAGTTCAAGTTTTTTAGAATTGCAAGCATGCATCTATAAACATGTTAATACCGGAAGTTGTTTATTATATGGATTAATATTAGTTTAGTTACCATGTATCTAATCTAAGATTTATTCAATGGCTATGATTTTTTTACTGTTCTATTTATGTATTTTGTAGTACGTAACTCTAGAAAAATGGTATAAGTCACTGAATTGTCATTAATTTATTTTATACAGAACTTGTTCCAAATTGCTTTATTTATTGGTGCGTTATCAGTCTTCAAACTAATTCTTTTAAAGAAGTAGCCCGAACTGTATGTGGACTATTGAAAGTACACAATTTACCACTAGCCCGAATACACAATTTTGAGAAATTTCACTAGCCCAAATAGAAATTTACTAGCCCCGGGCTGTGGGCTAGTGGGTTAGCATGAAGACTGCGTAATATGTTTACTTAACTGCCATCTAATTTATTGTTCTAATATTCATTTGTATGTTAAAAGAACTGCTATTTAATCCACTTGGTGACAATTGTAATCATTTTGATTTTCTGACCTTTGTTCAACGGTTCCCTTTTATTACTATTTTAACCTAATTCTCTGACTTGTTGTCTTGTAGGATAAATATGATGACATGTTAATTGGTGTAAAATCTACAGCTCTGAAGTTTGGCGATCAGACAAAGCCGTGGTTAACAGGATTCTCTGGTATGATGATTTCATGTTTGGTGTTGACTGGACATCTATCAGATCAGACATGGCCGTACTATGCTGCTGTAGCTGTTACTGGCACTCATCTCGCTCATCAGGTAATAAATCAAGCTCAGATATTTGGGTGCACAATTTTGTATAATTATACCCCCTTTCACAGAAAAGGAGGTATATGGCTTTGCACATGTCGGTCCAGGCACACAAAAGGGCACTTCTTAGGTAAAGAAAAAAGTTGACAATGGTAATTTATACACATTCTTGGGTACTTTTAATGGTTTGTTAGGCAGGGTTAGGGGTCTTGTTGGGTACAAAAAAAAACACAAAGAAATACCCAACAATTGCCCATTTGTGGGCATGTACATCCGTCCATAACCAACCTTGGCTGAATGACAACTAGACAGGGATTTAGGCCAAGTTCCTCAGATTTGGTTGGAAGGGTTTATCATCACACGTATATGACCCTATTGATTTTGAGTCAGTATGTCAAAAGTCACAGTTACCTTCAACACTAACATCTTGTCTGACCAATAACTAGAAAACAATCGGCTCAGTCTTTGTTGAGAGTTTGATCATTACATGTAGATGACTGCTATTAATTCCAAGTTCAATTGGTCAAAGGTCAAGGTCTTACTATCCAGTTGGCTGTTAAAGGGCATCTGTGTTTCACAAACACTTCTTGTTCCTTCATGCCATTATATTTCTTTTAGGTAAATTTTCTAACACTATCCATTATGTACCTGGATACTCATTTATGTATATTTTCTAACACTATCCATTATGTACCTAGATACTCATTTATGTATATTTTCTAACACTATCCATTATGTACCTAGATACTCATTTATGTATATTTTCTAACACTATCCATTATGTACCTAGATACTCATTTATGTATATTTTCTAACACTATCCATTATGTACCTGGATACTCATTTATGTATATTTTCTAACACTATCCGTTATGTACCTAGATACTCATTTATGTATATTTTCTAACACTATCCATTATGTACCTAGATACTCATTTATGTATATTTTCTAACACTATCCATTATGTACCTCGATACTCATTTATGTATATTTCTAACACTATCCATTATGTACCTAGATACTCATTTATGTATTATACATAAATGAGTATCTAGGTACATAATGGATAGTGTTAGAAAATATACAGTATATTTTCTAACACTATCCATTATGTACCTAGATACTCATTTATGTATATTTTCTAACACTATCCATTATGTACCTAGATACTCATTTATGTATATTTTCTAACACTACCCATTATGTACCTAGATACTCATTTATGTATATTTTCTAACACTATCCATTATGTACCTAGATACTCATTTATGTATATTTTCTAACACTATCCATTATGTACCTCGATACTCATTTATGTATATTTTCTAACACTATACATTATGTTCCTAGATACTCATTTATGTATATTTTCTAACACTATCCATTATGTACCTAGATACTCATTTATGTATATTTTCTAGGGATGTCAAAATTGACCGAATGAAGTATCCGGATATCCGGATCAGACATCCGGATACATCCGGATGTTCGGATCGATCCTTACACTGTTATTTAGTATTTACTGTTTCATCGTAACCAATTTTCGCGACCATCTGTTCATCGCTTATTTCATTTATTTTTAATTATTGATAATATTATATTCAATATTGACTAAAAAAACGAATAATAATGAAAAACAAATTCGTACAATACAATTTAACTCCGAACGTATTTCTACTCAAACCGCTGCGAACCATTTCAAACATTCACTGCAATGTTTCTATTTTAGTCCAGATGGAACATTCCTGAATTTAAGGTTATTGTAAAGTGTAGGGTTACGTCATCATGTCTCTATTCCTGTTAGTTTGATGATGACGCGTATCTTGTGCACAAATTTATACGGGCTATTTACTAAATCGTAATGGACCAAATTGGACCAAAGAATGTCAGCGTCCTTTTGCTGTAACTAATTTTTCTTTGATACCAACTTCTTAAACAATTCACCGCCTTTGATTAAACCGAAATGCTAATTAAATGGGGAAAACTGGCTGTACGGAATCTGCGTTCGGAACGACGTTTGAAGTCAAACTTAACGCATAATATATGCAACATAATTTGTTTTAAACAATTGAAATCGCTAACTTTGTGTAAACACATCACTTAACGCAAAATACTAGTGCATTAGTTATTTTACTCTTGTCTTCCGCATGTTATGACTAATTACTATCAACATCGATTTGATAGGATTAACAAATGATCACTCCGGGCGATTGTGTTTTAATAATTGAAAGTATTGAGAATGGCGCGAACAACATACAGCAAGGTTTGTGACATATATGCACGTACAGGTTTAGCGACGGACCGAATTTTATGAAACTTTTATGGACCGAATTTTTTTTAAAGTCGTCTTCTGCTACTCAAATCCATCTGGGACGTTGAATAGATCACTAAACAAACTTGATAATAAGTCTTTAGTTCGAACTGCACGTGCACTATTTATCAACATTCGATCATCAAATGACAAACTTTCAATATAATAAGACGTGTGAAAAATTAATTGTCATCGCTATTATTCAGTTTTGACATCTAAATAAAATCGCAATATACTGTACTTAAAGTAAAATGTTGATATGCGATGTCAGTAGTGTCACTGTGTATATTGTAGGACTAGCATAATAACATTATGTTAAAGTGTCATCACCATGATGACGTCAACTTAATTGCACCCCGTGTGTTAGATACTTTGATTATACTTTATGACAGTCGATTTCAGCAACATTTATACGTATTTTAGATGACGGTAGTATTTTGATACGAACATCCGGATCCAAAAATCGGATCCGAACTTCGGAACGGGATCCGAACGTTCGGATATCCGGACTCCGGTTGACATCCCTAATATTTTCTAACACTATCCATTATGTACCTAGATACTCATTTATGTATATTTTCTAACACTATCCATTATGTACCTAGATACTCATTTATGTATATTTTCTAACACTATCCATTATGTACCTCGATACTCATTTATGTATATTTTCTAACACTACCCATTATGTACCTAGATACTCATTTATGTATATTTTCTAACACTATCCATTATGTACCTAGATACTCATTTATGTATATTTTCTAACACTATCCATTATGTACCTAGATACTCATTTATGTATATTTTCTAACACTATCCATTATGTACCTCGATACTCATTTATGTATATTTTCTAACACTATCCATTATGTACCTAGATACTCATTTATGTATATTTTCTAACACTATCCATTATGTACCTAGATACTCATTTATGTATATTTTCTAACACTATCCATTATGTACCTAGATACTCATTTATGTATTTTTCTAACACTATCCATTATGTACCTAGATACTCATTTATGTATATTTTCTAACACTATCCATTATGTACCTAGATACTCATTTATGTATATTTTCTAACACTATCCATTATGTACCTAGATACTCATTTATGTATATTTTCTAACACTATCCATTATGTACCTAGATACTCATTTATGTATATTTTCTAACACTATCCATTATGTACCTGGATACTCATTTATGTATATTTTCTAACACTATCCATTATGTACCTAGATACTCATTTATGTATATTTTCTAACACTATCCATTATGTACTACAAATAATGTTTAAATATGACTTGTTTACAGTTATACACAGTGGATCTGGATAATGGTGATGATTGTTTGAAGAAATTTAAATCTAACACACAACTTGGTGCAATCATGTTTCTGGGTATTGTACTAAGTACGTTATTGAAGTCCCAGGATGAGGAGCAATCAAAATCGACGTAAAGTTACCTCCCCTGTGTGGAGATTAATGTCTGAAAGACTTGTTTGTTGAACGACAGTTAAGAAGTATATTGCAACACACTGCACTATAAAACTCACTGGAAGTTCATGTAAAACTTGCAAAAATGTGATTTTTATTTTATTTTTCATATATTTTATCATTTGTGTAACAATTACACCCAATAAATAAATAAAAAATAGTGATAAATGTTATTTTCTTCCATATTTACATAATGATAGCACTAAACAATATATACAACCATAGTTTGTATCCCATAAAATATTAAGTCTCAATTCCCTCATATATACATGTATGTGCATAATCACATCCATTTTACAAATACATATTAGATCCGATCAGATTTAAATTAGAAACATATTTATCAAGGTAAGTAGCACGATCAATATAATTAGAAAATTAAAACCATGAATTACAGCCCAAATCAATTGTGATATACTGGAACAAAGCATTGATGTACTTAGTTTATAAAATGAAACTGTACAATGAAAAAAGCTGTTCTTATAAATGGAGGAATCCATCAGTCTCATGTTTGCAGTATATTTGAGTAGAACTCATTAAGAGAACTCTCCATCATTAGCAAGTCGTCACCTGAATCAAAGTGAGCTATCTTATCATTTTGAAGATTTTGAGATTTCTACATCGTGGGGTTCATCTCAGAGAGTAATCTCATGCCCTGGTTTTAGCAATTGGAGCACCCGTTAAAAAGTTTTTCAATCACATTTTGTGCTATCTCCTATGTTTTTCAATTGACTTTGAATGTTTGTCGGTCTTTTTCTCAAAATGGAGTTGGCTCATTATTATTCTCAGGCAGTGATTAGTGTATTTTATACTGCATCAACATTTTTGTTAGTAAATTCACTTGAAACAAATGAAATGCTATGTATAATGTAAGTAATGGTTATCAATTTCAGTCTAGAAGTTGCATCACATAAAATTTGGCCGAAGCTTGTCATTACTGAAAATGTAACATTTTTATACATCATATGAAAATGGTACCAAACATATCACCAATTTGTCTTCCCTTCAAATCAACAAGCATAAGCTGACTTGAATATTCCCCAGCATTATACACTAAAAGACTGTATGTCTACTCCTAATTTAACAGAATAAAACACTTCATTTGTGGAAACTAGACTAGTTCACAGTATTGTCAAGTTTCTAATCTTGAGTTTAACAAGCATGTTGGAGACCAGTCTGTATTTGTAGAAACTAGACCAGTTCACAGTATTTTCAAGTTTCTTTGAGTTTATGAAGCAAGTTGGAGACCAGTCTGTATTTATTTAGTAGACACCAGAACTGTTCACTGTATTGTCAAGTTTTCTTTATCTATGTTCATGAAGCATGTTGGAGACCAGTCTGTAAAACTTGGAGCATTATGGGATATATAGATGCAAATTCTCTCCCCTGTCTTGACTTCACTTGTTGAACATAGGCTTCCAAAGAACCCCTGTAAAAAGAACGAATTACATGTCATGCAATGAAATACAAAAAAAGATGACCCACAAAATACATACGAAACAAGACACTGTTTAATCATTAATGCATATACCCCCAGTGGCAGCTTGACTTAACATCATTGAGATGAATAGACAAGGCAATCACTATTCCCGCATTATTCAATGCGGAGGGGGGGGGGGGGGGGTAAAATTTTTAATCACTTGTAAATATCTCAGTCAGTAAAATACATTTAGAAGCTTTGACTGTTACATTTACCAGAACGTACTGACTACAATCATATCTAACTTACTTGATTAAGGCAAGTCTGTCCTTCTCTGAAGTATGATCATCTAACCATTGTGAATAACGACTTAATGACCAATCAGCAGTCTGAAATATAACAATGTACCGGTAATGCTAGATTAATGTCATATTTATTTTACTGTTTTTCAAAAAAAAAGTTCAGTTATATATGGCTGCAGATTCACATATTAAGTTGTTTTCCTGCACTGTATGTAAACCAGTACTAACTTTTTCTTCCACACGGAACCGGCAACTACTCCACATGTGGAAAAAAATCAGAATTTTAGTCATGAAAGGGTATGACCTGTCGCAATCGGGATTCAAATGCAGATTACAAATATCAGGTACCATCTAATGGACCTTGGTCTAGATTTGTTGTAAGTTGTACAAATAAGACCATGATAAACCATTCTCCTTGACCTTAAATTAATTGACAATTTCTTCGCAAAATACACACTTTGTTCATTTGTTGTGGTCCATGCCAGAATTAAATACTCAGTAATGAACAGTGGTCAACTGAACTGTTAGTTGCTGTGGGGTTACCTACCAGAATTAGTTCAACCTTTGCATACAAACAACCTCCTTAACTTAAAAAGATTTCAGATTTAATGTACACGTATTATTGTAAATCGCCAGTGTAGACGAAAGTTTTCTTGCTCGGTCGTCAACACTGTGCTTTTCGAGATTAGCAGTCTCGTGTAGGACCGATCTAGCATGCTAGAAAGACCTGGCACAACTCAATACAGATGCCATCATGATACAAATCACTTTTAGTAACATTCAAAGGGAAGTAACTCTTTACAACATACCACATGTGGAGATTTGATTTCTATTGGCGCTCTTGCGAACATAAAATGTAACAACAAACTGTATCGAATAATGTCTCCTAATGCTGGACTTTGTGCTATATGTTCTATAGTCTGAAATAATAGGGGTCTGAAATATAAAACAAACAATGTTCAGAATACGAATGAATTATTATAATAAGTTAAACAATAAATATCAGTCTTTGAATTAGTGGGTCGCCCCCTGCCCGAAATTTTTTTTCCTTCTTTAAGTCTTTTGAGGGACAACCCAGTTTTAGAGAGTTTCCTTCATAAAGTATATATTCGGACAACCTGTCACAAAAAATTAATTCAAAGACTGAAATATATGTAATATTTGCATTCTATATAATATTATTATATTCGTGTGCAACACAAAAATCGTATAAAATCAGACAAAGTAGGATTATTTATTTCATCAGATTTAATGCCATTTTCAACATTATTTCAGTTATATCGTGACAGGCATTTATCCTAACTAGTTTTCCTGGACTTCATTTAGGCCTTAACCAGTACTGACCTCACTCTAGAGTCTATCCGCAAGCTACTACCAAGCTACCCCACATAATTCAGTGACGGAGGACAATTTAACATAGGATGTAATATCTTCAATCAAATTTATCACGGACAGTGTGAGCCTCGCCCATGGTTCAAACTCACAACCTCTCACAACATTCTAACCACTGAGCTAACCAGGTGGAGAAGTTCTAAAAAAAGATTCCCCCCAAAACAATGAATTCTTCTAACAAAGACAAATAACTTAAGTCACCTACCTAAAAGCTCTTAGCTGTCTGTATGATTTACCAAGATCTGACACTCTCTTACAGAATGGTGATATAGCTAACTCCATCTGAGCAAAGTCTGCTGCAAGACGCAACTTTCCACCGTCACCTAATGGACGTACTAGACATGCATGGCGTACAAATAAATCAATACAACGACAACTTATTGGTTGTATACTGAAATAAAAAACAACAAAATCAATTAATCAACTTAAATGTCTCCTATGGGGTAGGATAAATGATGTTAACTAACAATAAATTGAAAGTATTTACTCTCAGTTAAAAAAACTAACAATTGATATCACAAGAAATTTATCAGCATAACGATTGAAATCAATTACAGCAATGAAACATCCAGTTTGAACAGAAACAAGTAATCATAGTGTGTTCTTTATGTCACGCCATTCGAAATGGCGGAAGGGCCGCATAAAGTGTTACTCCTGCCTGTACATCCTTCCATCCGTTCAAATTTTGGTTTCCAAGTGATAACTCAAGAAACATTTCATGATTTTTTTTCATATTTTACATGAACGGGTATAATAATAAAATACAGGACAAATTCGGTTTTCGTTAAAATCAAAACATTTTCACAAGAGTTATGGCCCTTTTTCGACTTAGCTGTCAGCAGGGACATTTGTGTCCTCTGGACACATTTCTAGTTTCATGAACAGTTCATTGACCTTTTCATGACCATTACATCAAAATGGGAGTACCATAGATATGGATAATAGACTCAAATATTAAATAATACTCTAGAATATTGCGAAAGTTAACAGAATACTCTCAATACTGCTTGAATAATCTAAGAAAACGTTAAACGGATTATCTTATACAAACCATTCCATGATGAAATCTTGACACGTGAACTGTGAGATGTAATCTGTTTGACAACGAGATACAAAACCTTGTAGTTCCCTCATGTACAGTGAACAAGGTGCTTCCGTCTCACTGTCCGCAGGGGCTGGCCTGTAATGTATGAAAACAATGACTAATTTGTAAATCTACATCATGCATGATACATGTATATTCACCTTTTTTACAGGACTAAATCTAATACAAGGACCTAAGTTTTTTTTCAAACTTTTTTTTATATGAATTATAATGTACATGTTACAATTGTATAACCAAGTAATTAAGAATTTGAATATTGCATTTATTTACCAAATCAAAGAGTAAATATAAAGCATTTTATATTGGCTATTCTTCAGATTTATAACATATCAGTTGAAAGTTCATTGATGAAAGATACCTACAATGATCACTGCTACTATTGCAATTTAAATATTGAAATTTAACATTCTTTGAATTAAGCCCCACAACCAGGACCAAGACCATCAAATTGGGCGTCAGTCCAGTAAATTCTTCAGTAATTATTTCATCACACTCCATAACAAAAATGAAATATTTTAGTCTCTCCAGAAAATATGTGTTTTTCTTCACAATTATTCAGTCCAGTAAAGTTTGCATTTCTACTTGACCGAATGTCCGGAGTTAACAATAAGTATAGACTGATTTTATAGATAATAAACCGTAAAATATAAAAGTTCATATGTCAAGCTCACAAACATACCCTGAGAAATCTTCTTGATGCATGGTTAATATAATAGCCTCTAAAGCATCACAAATAGAAGACATGAGAGGTTTAACTGCACTACTCATCAATAGTACAATACTCTGAAATATGTCAACAAGAAGGTAAGTCTCTCAAAACCAAGTAATATGTGCATAAGCATGATTCATGTACAGTCAAACTTGTGAATAAAGGCCACCCTTGGGAAAGACAAAATGTGACCTTTATTGACAGGTGGCCTTTATTCGGAGGTCATTTTCTTCTAAAGTATTAATGTTTTATTAAAGAATGGCTTTTATTCACAGTGTGGCCTTTATCCGGAGGTGACCGCTAACACAGGTTTGACTGTATATACTAAATGATACTTATTGATACATGTTTAATAACTAATTGATTTATTTATGTACTATTAATTGATACATGTACATCTAAGTGTAGTTATTCAAATAACTCAAGCACTGATGTCACATATGAAGAAACAAGGTTTACATGCATATATACCTTAATTTGACCTCTATTCCAAGAAATTGGTGAACCATAAACAATTTTTGCATAATCATTAAACAATCTAAACATATGTATGTAAATTTTCAACATCGACATCTAATAAAAAACAACAACATATGCATGTAAAAGATATATAAATATAATAAGTACATACAAATGTAAACTGTAAACATGTACATATGAACACAACTGAGTCGGTAACAAGATACCTCATTTCATATGAAATAAAGATATGTAAATGTTCTTGCAGAGAAAGCATTGTAAGCTAAAGATAACCAAAATGAACAGGACTTAAAAGAGTATAAAACACATAAATTGTTGCATACCTGTAATGAATCAGTTATACTTGACTTTGCTTCATCAGGGTAGTGCTCCAAACTACTCACAACCTAATATAACAATACATGTATTGATTGCGATGAAACTCATACAACAAACAGTGTATATGTTACGATGTACATGTATTACATAAATAACAGGGCACTAAATGAATAGTGAGTAAATTTATAGCCATAAGACAAGATGCACAAAGTAAAACAGCCACATTTATTGAATTAATAAGACAATAATAACATGAAGTGTTTGTTAAACACGGATGCCCCTTGTGACCTTGACCTTTGACTCTAAAATCAATAGGGGTCATCTACATTTGAAGACCAACCACTCAACCAAATCTGAAGAGCTTAGGCCAAATTGTTCTCTAGTTATTGGTCGAACAAGGTTTGGTTACGGACAGACTGACCGACATGTGCAAAGCAATATACCCCCTTTTCTTCAAAAGGAGGCATAATAATGAATTCTACAACTGATTAATATTTCAAATTATCTTTTGTACATTATGTATGATAATAAAAATGTTTGACAGACATTGATATTACAAAGGTACATCTAATTGATCATTTGTTCCACCAATAATTAACTGGTATACAAACAAAAGTTACTGGTCAAATTAGAATAGAAGTGTATAAAAATTGCAAAGATATCTCATTTCAGGTTATTTTTCGGACTAGGGAAAGATGCTGGAGGCTGGCAAAAGGAGGAAAGAATTACAATGTACATGAAACAGGCAAATTAGAGGAATAATGAGAATGTTTGTTTTCATGGGAAAATGTAACTTATCTTCAGAGAGAAAGATGCTGACTATCAGTGTCTCCCACTTAGTAAAAGATACCCCTGCATACATAATAAAGCATTTATTTACGTTAGACACAGCTAAGTGTAGATGGTACAAAGTGTTAACAACAGCAGCATTCCTTGTCTGACCTTGTGTAGGTGTACCAATCACCTGACTTCCTTCTCCATCTGTACAAACCTTCATGACAAAATAAAGCATAATTACATATACAGTCAAACCTGTGAACAAAGGCCACTCTTTGGAAATACAAAATATGGCCTTTATTGACAGCCCGCCTTTATTCAGAGTTTGTTTTGTTCAGAATAATCATTGACAGTTTTTAAAAATGACCTTTATTCACATGGTGGCCTATGCTCGTGGTAGCCACTAACACAGGTTTAACTGTATAAAACTCATTCATTCCAGACATACCCATTACACCTTACAGGCATATCACTCCACCCATAAACTGGCCAACAACTGCAGTCATACAGAAGTAAAAACTCTTACTAAAGAAATAAATATTTCTAAATAGGGCTAACAATCTAGAGGAAGACATAATGAAAACATTCATCAAATGTTTCATTCTTGACTTGATGAAGAAAATAAACAGTTTCAAGAACTTGAGTTGCCTTATTTAAGAATAAAATCAGAAGAAACTATATACCACTCAATTTTAACTGAAAGATAGAATACTACTTAGAAATCTATGAGATGTGATGTATCTTACCAGTTGTTCACTCTTCACACAGAACATTTTTACAGTCTTAGCAACATTCTTAGCGACAGTAACGCACAATTTCTTATCCACACTGGCAACATTCAACTCACTGAAATATTGATGTATCATTTACATACATTATCTAGACAAAAACAACTAACAATAATTATTGCAAATTATCCAGCTAGCTTACAGAGGGTCCCTGGTTCCACTCATGTGAATGCCTCGGGTCTTTTTCCGCCGTTAAAGCCGCGAAAGTTTCCTAATCATCCTGTTCTTGGTGCAATATTAAACCCCAGTGAACACTATAGCTTTGACAAAGTAGTGACTAACACCCCCGTTGCCACTTTGACACTAAGAATGTGATAGTAGATACAGCTAAGTTCAAGGGCACATAACTCTGGAATAAGTGGATCACTTGGCATGGATATTTTGTCTTGCTTATCTACATTTTATGGTGATGACATATTTCATGTTTCAATGCAATCACTTAGGGAATGTGAAAGTAGTTCGCTCCACAAACTTGTGATATTGTACGCAGACGGACCGACCAACCGTCTGAGTGACTCCAATAAACCCCTCTCAAACTTCGTTTGCGGGGGTATAAAAATTTATTATAAGATCAATTACTTATGCTTTGTAATTCATTAACTTGATATAATATCATGTATGACAGATATCGTACATTTGTATAAAAGAAAAAAACTGAAAAATTTTACCAGCAAAGCACTGTAAGAAGTTAGTCCCCAAACAGTATAGAGTCAAGTCAGACTGCATGGTATGTGGGCTGAGCTGGCTCTATCCAGGTGGCAAAACCTTTGCAGTTTTAGTTCCAACATTGTAAGGTATTGTAAGAATATTGACTTTGTACACTTGAGATCCGTGATAAATCTCAATAATGTACATTGAGATTTATCACAGATCTCAAGTGTACAAATAGAACAAGAACATACCTTGAGATGGTTTTCACAATACTATCTACTTCCTCTGTCGTTGGTGGGTTAAATGATGCTGTACTGAATGCCAAGTTGATAGGATCAAACAGTCGTGATAATGACTTTGATAAATAGGCTGTTTCAAAGGAAGCTAGTGTTTCATGTAAGGCTTTCTCTGATCTGAAAAATATTATGCATATATAGTGTGATTTTATCAAACTGTCAAAGCTGCATAATTTCATGGTCAATGCTTGCATTTATTTTTAGCTTAGGTGAGATTCGATTACTTTCGTAAATTATAGGATAATTTTATACTGGTTGTCGAATGTATAATCATGTATTTAACAACGTGCTGCATAATAATGGGACATTCCCTAACGGTAAAATAAACGAAAACTATCAACTGTGGTACTAAGCAAAAATAATCACATTCAGCAACCATGTAATTATTCAGCTTTGACAGTTTGATAGAATTGGACTATACCAGTATAAGATTTCTTGATACTATGGTATTTAATAACAAGTCAATAACGTTCACCCAGACTGAACAATGTATATATCCATTGTATAAACTATAAATATGCACTCCTTCTTATTGGAAAACTGTCCAAAAACGTTCAGAATATAAGATGTTATACTGATAATTTTTCAACAAATTTCAACGAGGTTGATATGACAAACTTAAATATTCATTTCCATGGAGACGAGACATTTGTAGAACACAAGCATGAAACACACAAAATCAATGCCATCAATATATGGCTGACTAAGTTAATAAAAGACTTATTGAATAAAGGCATTTTCCATAACTAATTAACCCAAAAAATTACTGCTTATCATTTCTGTGAAGTTTCATTGAATTCATATAAGTAATTGCTGAGAAATTGTCTGGACAAATTTCGTTCACAGACGTAAAGATTGACTAACCAAAATACCGACCGACAAGCGTGAAACCAATATAGCTCTCATATATTTCATATCTGGGGGTATAATAAATGAATATGTGTCCCACAATTCAACGAGTAAATCTAGAACATACCTATTTTGACTACCAGATCTTCCTGACTGTATAAATATGTCTTCCTCAACAACACCTCCTGATTCTAGAAGATCTGTTGCTATGGACAACGATCCTGTATCAGCACTGAGACTGAATTGTTGAAGACGTTTCCATAAGTCATTGTACAGTCTTAGTAATTTAGGGTATTCCCCTTCAAAAGCTTGTTTCAGGAAGGATGAAGCTGTAGACATAATCACAGTCATTGAAAGTAAGATAATATCATATCACTTTTATTTGTTTGTTTTGAGTTTTACGCCACTTTTCAACGGTCAGAATCATATGAGGCGGACAGTTCACCTAACCATCGTTCCTGGGAAGAACCAGTACTAGACTCCCATCCTCCGTAAGTAACTGCCTACTTTCTCACATAAAGAGACATGGTCGGTATCGGGACTCAAATCAATGATCCTCTATCAGTGAGAGGTTACTTTAATTTAAAGTCAGCACTCGACCACTGTGGCAGGTTACTATATCATAAGGAATGGTTAGGTGTAAATGATAATTCCATACCCAGAACACTAACTTATATGACTCAGGTATTACTGTTATCACACCAGTATAGGTCGCATCTTTGTATAAGATGCAGGTAAAAAATCAAGAGGAAATTTTGGGAAAATATCTTTAAATAGAAAACAAACATTTTAGCAAATAAAATGATCGAACGGGATGAAAAAGGAAAAGTCAGTCCTTTGGCTTGCATCAAAATTCAATATAATCAGTAATAAAATCATTTATACATACTTTCAGCTGCATTCTGAAATTTCTTTTTCAGCATGTCTGTGATGTTAGTCCAGAAATCTGCCATAATGTGTACACTTCCCTCCTTCTGTGTATAAATAGTACAAAATATGAACAATCCTTACCAGATTTTTATACATAACATCATACATTATACAGCAGAATATAAAACTGAACTCGCTGAATACTGCAATACGATAAACTTCTTTTAGTGAGTGTGAGGGGGAAGGGAGAGGGGCAGACATTGCACTAACAACCTGTGTCATATATGGTGTGTTTTTCAGGATTTAACTGTTGGAAACACCTGGGTAGAACCAAGGATGTTCCAAAAGCTATCTGAGTAGCTTCTTCACATGTGACATATATCTGGTCATGGTCAGGACTCAATCTCTCAATGGTGAGGGTCAGCAGTGATTACTAGTCAAAGATTTAACCACTAGACCATACAGAGGATAATCATAATGCAAATATCAGTAACAACCAGGATTGATACATAAAATCTTGATCCCTTTTTTACAATCCATTTCAGCTTGCTAAAATATCTCAATTAATAATTAAACATAGGACTAACCTGTTTAAGTTCCTCTACAAAGCAAACATGGGTGACAGGATCCCGTTTCTTTATCAACACCTTCTGTAAATGCTGAACCTGAAATAGATTTACATGTATATAAAATTTGATATCAATAAGCATAAGAATTGACTTGAAAAAATATGTTTTCATTCTTTTTTAAAAACTATAAAAAACAATCAAACCTGTGGACAAAGGCCACCCTTGGGAAAGACATAATGTGGCCTTTATTGAAAGGTGGCCATAATCTTCTTCTACTTAATCTATGATGGTTTTTAAAAGAATGGCCTTTATACACAGGATGACCTTTATTCGGAGGTGGCCCCTAACATAACTTTCACTGTATACTGCACTTCAATTTTTAAGCTTACCGACTGTTGGCCAAGTTATACAAAAATTATGGACATAAAATATATATCTCTGATAAGCAGCTCGACATATCAACATATCCCTTTACAATTTCAACTAATTTTACGATTATGTGACCTGAATCCATGAAATATGTGCTTGGTGTCATAACTGGGAGACACAAATCATTTTCAGAACTGGGAGACACTAACCAAGTTTGATTATTTTTAGTACTAATTCACGGTGCAAATTTTGCATAACTGAAAAATTTGAAACCAGTATTGGTAGGGAGCTCAATAGGGGAGCACAGCTCCTACAAATAACATTTTTGAAGACAACAACAGCATTATTTTTTGGTGCTAAAAGGCTGATAATGACACCTAAAACCTACAAATCAGGTATAAACCAGAAAACTTGCAACCTTGTTAATAAATATCATAAGTTGATTTACCTGAGCACAAGCAGAGTATATGATATCCATCAATTTCTCCATATTGGTCCATAATGTAGCTCTTAATGCAGCCGTGTTACCTGTAACTGGCATAGACGCTCTACCAGGACCACCTGTAGTAATATAATTATTATACTCTAAAAGTACATTACATACATCAGACTTTGAAATCAATCACAAAGCTGACACCAATGGCAAGTGAAACTTATCATCAGTCTAACAATGAACAAGTATGCCTCGCTGATAAAAAATGTGGCTAAATAATTTTCAGCATAATGAATATTTATCATGTTTGTACAAAAATTCCTTCTTCAAACCAATACAACAAGATTTCATAAACAATTATTTATCGTTCCATCATTCAAGGTATAATTTGTTCATCATTTTTTCGAATTCTATTTTATCTGTCATTCATCAAAAATTACTAAAACATTCACAGTAAGATATAACCATTTATAAATAAGAACTTATGAAAAATGTTAATGATATGTGGAACAAATTATACATTTAAGTGAAGTTATTGTTATATTCATTGATTTGGGTTTAACGCCATTTTTCAGTTATATATCGAGGGTTCAGCGCAACACTGTCGTTTTACTTGTTCTTATTCCAGTATGAGTTACGACACTGTTGCGTTGAACCCTCGATATGTCGGCCAATTCACTTAACCTGTTTTCCTGGATGGTTTTCTAACCACTACTAACATTAGTACTCTTCCACAAGGAACTGGAGGAGAATCAACATAGGTGTCAGATTTTCATGGGAAGATATAACCATGGCCGTGGCTAGATTGTTGTAAAGCTAATCATTTTTATGTTGAAGGACTTTTCTTTTTCAAAACATTTCGCCCACACAAGTTCTGCTTGGCAGATATGCTGGTTCTAATGACTGTACTAATGTATCTTACTGGTAAATACACATTACAAAAAATTAAAAATAATAATCTTTTTTTTAGACTCGAGTTTACCTCTTCCTTGTGGACCAGTTTGTTGCATAGACAAAGACTGAACGTTGAGACAAGATTTGATCTGGCCTTCCAGGTTATCTCTGCAATGTCCTACCACCTTATCTACAGTCTCTCTCAGACAACCCAGATTGTGAAACACTTGTAAAGATGTCGCAACATGCGCTTGGTTCTACAAAAATTATCATTGTTCTATATAAAAAGATCACCTTGATTCTAGAATGTAATTGATAATTACACACAAAAAAATCAAATCATGGTGAACGAGAAGAAATTGATCAATTAGAAATCTTTATCCAGATAAAAGAATTCATGAAAAAAGACACTTCGAGGGTTCAGCGCAACAGTGTCATAACTCATATTGAAATAAGAACAAGTTACGACAGTGTTGCGCCGAGCCCTCGACTCGTCAATCTGAATGTACAAGTTGATGAGATACACAACAACCGTGACACTTCATTTCAAAATATGCACATCCAATATTCAAGGGTGAAATATAGCTAAATACCCAACAGCAGACAAAATTAATCATCTGTATTTTGGAAGTCTGAGGTTCTGGTATTCAGAGAAATTTTTACATTGTCACACAGATTATATAAAAGAAAAATACAGGACTTGAAAAATAGTCTGATTTTTCAGAGAATTCTGTTTTTTTCAGAAAGTCCAGTTTTCAGAGGCTATTCTGTATACATGTATTGTTAATTTATTTGTTGAAAAGAACATATTAAACTCACCTGGCTTTCCATTCCTTGTTCCAACATTTTCTGTGCCTGAGATTCTACTTCTATACGAGCTTGTTTAACAAATCTTCTGTCATGTTCTATAACTTCAATACCAGATAAATCTATCCCTTCACATATATAATCTACAATAAACAGTTCATATTCTTAAAATTTAATTCAAAAGATATAAAATATTAAATAGACTGGGTTAATTTAAACAGGTGTGAATATGAATTATGCTGCATGGTTTTAATACAAATCATTTCAGTTAAAAAAAGTGAGTTAAAAACACAACAAAACACAGCAATACATGTACTTGTAATTAACAATTTCATTCAACAATAATATTACCTTGCAAAACATATCATATATTTGTTTGTTTGCCCTCATTTTGTCATGAAAGTGATATGAGTGTAATAAAAAAATTTGACTTGACTTTGTTTATATCGGGTTTTATGCCCCTTTTCAACTGTCAGAATTGAGGTGGACAGTTCACCTAACCATCTTTCCTGGGAAGAACCAGTACTAGACTCCCATCCATCCTTTCTCACATATAGAGACATGGTCGGTAGCTGGGCTAGAACCCACGACCCTCTTAGTCTATCAGTGAGAGGTTACAGTAATTTGAAGTCAGCAACCTTAACCACTCGACCACAGAAGCGGGTCTATATCATATATAATAATAACAAAGTCAATAGTAAAAATTATGGATGAGAACAATACAATGTATTGAGTACATTACCAAGTTCATTTAAACTTTGTGCAGCTTTTGTAATTTCTCTTGCACCACCTTGTAACTGAGTGTGTAAACGTTTACTCAAATATAAAACACGAATAATTCTCCTTAGTAAATCACATGTTTCCTACAAAAATAATACAACACAGTATTATACAGTAATCAGTATAGACTAAAATACATCAGTCAACATTATACATCTTTCAGTCCCAGTGTTTGCATGAAGTACAAGTATCTCTGTACTTTTACCTAGAGCAAGTGTTACTGGGTTATATAGCAATACTGACCTGTTCCTATGTATCAAATACTTACACACTTCCCACATGGTCAGGAATTCAGAGGTGAGAGAAAAATGACAATAAATTGACACAACAGATATATATCCAGAGAACACAAATTCCCAAACTAATAGCTATAAGCAATACAATGATATGTGTGTACATAGGCAATATGAAATATTTCTTGAGTTATTGATCAGAAACCACCATTAAGCTAAGATTTAAGTCTAAAAGGGGTTGTAACTTCTGTGAAAATGTTTGTATTTTAACAGAAATCGAACTTGACCTGTGTTTTATCATAATTATACACCTTCATGTACAATATGAAACCATTCCATGCAATATTTCTTGGATTATCGCTCGGATACAAAAATTTGAACAGACGCATGGACAGAGTAACACTTTACGCTCTTCCACCATTCTTTGAATGCCGGGGGCATAAAAATACATACAACAGTCCGCTAGGTTATAAAATTTCTACATTGGCAGATAAGATACAAATGTTTCAGTAAACTCACCTGGAGGTTGCGTAGTTGGATCGTTCTAGATAATATTTTTGTGTACGGTTCAGTAACCTTAGTTCTTATCCTGAAAAATAATATAAACAAACATCATTTTTACTGCCTAACAGCTGAGAGTATTTAGAGACTTTTCCCATTTTAACAGTACATGAGTAGAAGAAGACCTCAGGCATGTACTTGGGTAGAACTGTCAACTTCCCTTAAGCTAGCTGGACAGCTTGTTCACTTTGAAATTTGGACCAGGGTGGAATTGGAACTTTTGGTTATGCTGTGTGACAGGTCAACTTATTTTTCTTCACATGATTACAAATAGAAAGCAATTATTCTGTAGATTATTTAGTTGCATACCTTTCCATAGCTGATAACAATGACTGTATTCTAGATTGCATCATTTGTAGAACACCTGTAAAATAATGACAACAGACGCTATGAGGTATGCTGTTGTTTGAGCATCCATTCGTGAACAAAATGTAGCATACTAGTTATTTTTTTTTTAATAATTTTATGTATCGTGATGTGTACAAGGTTATTTTAGCTTTCACATGTTTAGACTATATGTAACTACATTGTTTATACAAACAAGAGGGCCATAAGACAGTTACATTTTGAATACATAAATAAATAGTGAAAAATAAATAGCAATAAGATACATACCTTCCAATGTTTCCACACCAGTAGCTTGTGATAGCAAATCTTCATGGTGAGCAACAATCTAAAAACATTTCACATTAATACAGTCATGTTTAACTAAGTCTTGACTGACACAAAATTTAGATCTGCATAGATCTACATTGAAGAATTTTCAATACTAAAAGATACCACTAAAAGCATGAGAAATATAAACATGTTATTTGCTAGCTTGTAAACTGCAAAAAATGAATGAAACTGTTTTAATGATTAAGCTATATAGGTTTCATCAAAAAGTTGAAGAATGAAAAATCAAAACCTTTCAGCTGACACTAAAGTGTTTAAAATATACCTGTGAATGTATTTCCTTGTCTAGTAAACCAATACTTTCAGCCAGTTTAGACAGCTGTGCTGTGATGGCTCGTCTCTGTATCACTTGATTAGCATGAACTTTAACATCAAAACTTTCCTCCAGAAACTGGGCAAACATATCTGAAATAACATCATGAAGCGGTGTGGTGTATAATGTATTCACCAGCCCAATTAGCTCAGTTGGTAGAGCATCTGATTAGCAAGCCGGAGGTCGTGCGTTCAAGCCCCGCATCAGGTACATTATTTTCCTTCTCCTATTACATTTGGTGCCATGAGTGCGTGACTAGCCTTGGAACCCTTGAGTTAGGGTGAAGCAAAGGCTGGGTTTAAGTTTAAAGAGCGTATACAGATCAATGGCTATGGCGATCAGTTATTTTGAATAAAAGGAAGGAGGAATGTAGCAGTGTGGTATATTGTATTTATCAGTTGGCTAGAATATTCAACAGCCCGATTAGCTCAGTTGGTAGAGCATCAGATTTGCAAGCCGGAGATCCCGTATTCGAGCCCCGCATTGGGTACGTTATTTTCCTCCTTCTATAACAACAATATAGAGTATTTAGAACATTTTAAATTAATGAACTTGTCTGATTGAATAATATTTCTGCAATTTAGATTTATCTAAAGCAAACATTCGGTATAAACATGAAAACAAAATCATATATCCAAAAATCGCGCTATCCGAATACTATGTCACTACACCAACTGTCAGTGAAAATGAGTATGAACTCTATAAATCAAAGCAATTGTGAACTATAACAAAACAAATGAACAGTATATACGCTATTTGAAAACTAGAGCATGAAACTGAAGAAAATACCATCTTTCCCGAGCACTGACAACAATTCTTCCATTTTGTTTATTCGTGGAAACCGGAAATTGTCTTTTACATGCGTACTCGTGTCCCGAATGTTGACATAAACAACTTGTATAGTTACTTTTGAGGGAAACGAGTTCTTGACATCGAAAGGACGTTTGGATTTAGTGCTGGATGAATGGTAAACAATCGTTTTGGTGATAGAATTCAGCTTTTGAATGGTCAAATTGTGTATTGAATAATCCGTGCATTTCTACTTTCAGTTTTGACAATGAGTGAACATTCACATTTATTCTAACCGTTGGAAAAGCAATTTAAGTACTGACATATGCTGGATTTGGTTATCAATTTACGTGACTAGCCAGTGTCCCACACATACTGTAATAATATATATTAAATGATCACCACTGAGTTGTACAGTAGTCAAGACAGGATTGAACCGATATGGTTCACATTTATGTTGTTTAGACCATTAATTTTTTTGACGTATATATATATTTACACATTTTATCTCATTTATATATCGCCATATATATCCATATGCATTTAAGCACATCTGATTCTGAATATACTTGTAATTCATCCGTTTAAACCATGTGTAACAGGAGGAGGAAAATAATGTACCCGATGCGGGGCTCGAACCCGCGACCTCCTGCTTGCAAGTCAGATGCTCTACCAACTGAGCTATTCCGGCTGGTGAATATCGCAGCCAATTGACAATACAATATACCACACCGCAATATACCACACCGCTACGTGCAAAACTCTGCAAAATTATATAAAAATAAACTTAAAAAAAAATAATAAAATGAATGCTGTAGGGAAAAAAAGTTGATTCATTGTATGCTGTTACAGGAAGAAGTTTTAAGCGTCAATGGCCTTTGAAATTAGGTCTTTCTATTTATGAATATGAGTGGAAGCTAGGGTATACATTGAGAGTCAAGATTAAATTATGGTACCGGGGCATAGTTATATATATAGCCTTGTTAAGCTGTTATTTGAATGGCTTAATTCAAACACAGATATGGTTATGTGCTGGCATCTCCATCAGGAGATTCACTTCAACAGTTGTCACCATTATCATAATATGTATCAATTGTAGCACCGCTCGACGTTATAACAATGGTCCGCTAGTGTGAGTTTAAGGCTACCTATTTTCCTTGGAAGACTACCTAGGTTTCCAAGCTGGGTATCCCGTCAGGCTATAGATGTGAAATTCGGGTGACCTGAATTCTATGGATTTATGCAAATGAAACTTATATTAGTCTGATGTGATTGTAACCTGTGTTACTTTGTTCAATGCATTTGTGAAAATCTTATGTTTATACTTGTCTTATATCTTCTAATGATGTATGCTCGAAAGGCATTGAATTTTAAATAAAATGACAAACACGTTGTTTATGTATTAAAGTGAGGACTACCTATATTTTGCAAGGACTTCCTCATTTTCTATGCTGGTAGTCCTGCATGCTGACTGTACCATATCGAGCCCTGTTTTAATAAGTATTGCATTGAAATGTAAAATTATATGGGAACAAATAATGCAGTACGTCTTCCAGGTTATTAGGTCATCTGAAGATTAGCGACTGTTATCATGTCGTATACTCAAACAGTCCACTAAATCTTGCATGTCCTCGCATATGCTTACACTTTTCTGTGCTACACTGTAGCTGGTATCCTATTACTATAACCTGGGCACGTAGAATTGTACATACTGAGCTAAATTCAATGAAAAGCTTTGTGCATTCACTTGATACCATGGTATTCTCCCTGGTAGATCTAGCTATGTACATCATGTATAACACCAAACAGTCATGCACGATTTCATTTCAGAGTGGTAACTTACGGAGAATCATCCTTGATACAGTTTCATGAGTTAATTCAGGAAGACAACAATGTCTGATAGCAAGGTTTGTTCTCAGCGATTTTTTGCTTCTATGTTTGATCAATTTTCCCAATTTCAAAGGAAAAAGATTCCCAATCTGGTGGAGAATTTTCTTTTTTCATAAAAAACTGTTAAAATTTTATTAAATCTATTGCGACATTCAGTGCTGAATGAGGAGCTGTAGATAATATAAATGTCTTTGTTTTTTAAAAATTCCCAATTCATTAAAAGATTCCCAATGTGGGTCAAAACGCTGCAAAATTTTCCCAATTTGTCTGGTACCGGTACCTTTCCCGAAAAATCGCTGGTTCTTTAGTTATTTAGTTATTCTTCTCATCTTTTGTTGTGTCCGGAATTATTTTATTAAGAGGTTAAATTTATTGCAGGGCCTGATCAATTTTGTTCAAATAAAACAATATTCTTTCTTATGCACTGCAAAAGTTTGTGTATTTAGTATAGGATTCTGTTTACTTTCTCCATTTTATGTTAATTATTTGGATTACTAATTAACTCTCAAAGATGTATGACTGTTTCAAAAGTTCTCATCAAAAATAGGGTACCGGTAGGTAAGTCAAGGCTTTTTTTGCGCTTGAAAGTGTGCGGAAAGGTAAAAAAAGTGTGAAATTGTTTACATGTATTATTCATTGGGCTTAACAAAAAGTCAAGGGTTGTGTGGAAAAATAGGGTAGGTTGGGTAACTGGTAACAAACAATTTTTTTTACGCATATAAGCAATATTTAAATTTTCAATGATCTCTATATTTACCAATACATGTTGCAGGATGAAGGTGCTAGACCTAAGTCTTCTAATAAGCCTAGTCTGGCTGAGGTAAAGCAAAGAGGAAGAATGGAACAAAAGAAGAAAAAGAAGAAGGATGAAGAAGAAATGTCAGAAACTGAAGAACAGTCTGTACATACTGACAAACATGAGAGTGATACAGATGAAGAGGAGTACAATATGATGATTGCTGGGTTATCTGAAGTGGTAGGATGAGTTAATTGTTATGATGTTTGTCTGTTGACCAATGGCCCATTTGACTGCTATGGTAATTTCAGAGCCTTCCGTGAGAGAGTGGAGAGGAGATAAAAAAGAATGGGCCATTTATATCCCTATAGTCTTAGTTTGAATATTTTTTTCCTGCTTCTTTATCATGTATGTGTAAAGCACCGATACATGACTCATCTCGTTTCCCGTGATTTTCTAAACACACTAGTTGCAGTCTTCGAACTAATTTTTTTAATGCACTAGCCCGAACTGTATGTGGATTATTGAAAGTAGAAAATTTACCACTAGCCCGAGTACACAATTTTAAAAAAGTTGACTAGCCCGAATAGAAATTTACTAGCCCCGGGCTGTGGGCTAGTGGGTTAGTGTGAAGACTGTAGTTGGGAAGTTGGGATGGGGACACTGAAAAGGGGTCCCTGAAATGTCAAATAGCATAGCTGAGGCAACATGAGATAACATGAAGTTCAATGGTTTCTGCTATGCTGCATATTATTTGACAGATTATTGAAGCATTTATAGTAAGTCAAGATATTCTTAATGGGGTTACAGGCATTAATTAAGGGGAGAGGCAGTTATTGGGGCTTATCTGATATTGATCACATTTGTAATGCAGCCAGGTGAAATAAATTGGATTAGGTGGTTTGCAGCTAGGCACTTTTGTTTGCTTGTAGTCCGCGACCTTAACCACTCGAGCACGGAGACTGGTCCAGCTGGGCCCTGCAAGCAATGAACAACTAAGTATATGCTTATTCTCTTGTGTTTTTTTCAGGCTTTGTTGATGAAGAAACCTGAACATGTGAATGGGTAAGTAGATGAACATGTGTGAAGTTTGGGAGATGTATTAACATCTATTCAGTTATTTTGTTTTTAGTTATTCATTTATAACAAGTACAATATTAGTACTTATCTTTTTGACCATTTCATATGATTTGACTAAATTGTACTTTTTATTTGTAAAAGTGTACCGTGATAATTGAAACTGCTTTTGTCACATGCAAGGATCTGTGAGGTATACTTTTTTCAGGATACTAGTTCTTATATATTTTGTCTATAAAACCAAAAACATGTTAATATTGGATGTAAAAAATAAGGCTATGTTTCACATGTACTGTCAAAACTTTGAACAAAGGCAACCCTTTGGAAAGACAGATGTGGTCTTTATTGACCAGAGGTAATTTGTTCTAGATAATCAAGGACAATTTTTTTTAAAATGTCCTTTATTCACAGGGTGGCATTCATTTAGACGAGGCTGCAAACACAGGGTTGACTGTACAGTGCAACCTCTCCAAAGCAACACCCTTCAGAAGTAGCAAATTATGTTGTTGTTGAGAGGTTGTTGCTCTAGAGAGGTTAAATGAATAGTTAAATAGTGCAAATCATGTTGTTGTTGAAGAGAGGTTGTTGCTCTAGAGAGATTGAATTAATAGTTAAATAGTGCAGTGGGAAAAATCATGTTGTTGTTAAAGGGAGGTTGTTGCTCAAGAGAGGTTGTACTGTATTTATTTTTATTTCATTTCAGTACTGGTTTCTTATATGATGAAAGATTTGCACTTCCAAAGAACGACTGGGAACCAAAGTTTCCAGAAAAGCCTGCAAGAGTCACACAGCCCTACAAAAGATGCTGTGAGCTCAACCTTGTAGAGAGATGCACAAATGTTGAGGTAAGGAAAGATTTTGTTGAAAATTATTCCGATAGTTACTTTCATTTGGGGCCATTGTTGAGTGGCTCATATACTGATCATACCTTTCTGTGAAAATTTGACAAAAGTGTTGATTTTCCTCTCTATGTGGAAGAGTAGCTGGTTCCTTGTTTGAAGGGTAAGTTAGTACTGGGTAGAATACTGACCATGTAAATACTGGTTAGGAGAACCAGCCACTGTATATACATGTACACTACAACCTCTGTAGAGCAACACCCTGTGGGAGCTGCAAATATTGGCTAATGTTTAGAGGTTGTTGCTCTACAGAGGTTGAAATAATAGTAAATATCAATTCTGGAAAATTTTGAAGGTGTTGTTATAGGGAGGTTGATGCTCTACAGAGGGCCGCTCTGGAGAGGTTGTACTGTATCTGAAATATTGTTTTAAAGAAAATAGCATTAAATGCACTGAAAAAAGCAAAACTTTCTTGAGTGTCGCTTTAAGCTTTGTTTCTTCTATGTATGAGTTATTGAAAAACATGAAATTGGAAAATGATGTTTTAGGTATCATGATTGATTTGTTGAATGTAATAATGGTAACCTAAAAGGGTCATGCTGAAATATGGGATTTAATCTAAGGTTGTTTTGAATTATTAGCTTGTCTTTTTTCGAAGAAAAAGTCAAACTATTGTGATCACTATACTGTCTGCTTCTGTGGAAATACATTAATGAAACTTCATATTAGGTGGATAGATCTCTCGGAGGCGGTGAACTGACAAGTGTTGGCGCTGCTCATAGCAGTCTTGTATTTATTATTTACCATATTTATATAGCACTCTTTTCATGTCTAGAACACATTCAAAAGTGCTGAACAATAATATACCGGTAATATAAAGATTACATTTTACAATAAAATTTAAAAAAATAAAATAAATAAATGAAAAAATAATAATAATAAGGCAAGAAATACCAAAAAAAATATAAAAAAATAAGAATACTAAAATACATGGGATATAGCTAAGAAATATTATTTTAAATTATTTTAGGCAATTTTTTACTAATAGGTATTTGTGTTACATTTTTTGTTTCAGGCAAATTTTTGTACAGAAGATCAGATATTATCATTACAAACACAAGAACTTATTGACATCTTACAAACTGCTACCAAAATGAATAAAACTGAAAGAATGGAACTCTCAAAGAAGTATGACTCAATTTACCTCCACCAAGATACTCTTCAGGCGGCCATGTTGGGTGCAGGAAGTGCAATAGAAATGATGGAACAGATTCTTAAGAAAAAAGTAAGCAGTTTAAAGCTGAGCCACAGATAGTTACTGTGGAATCATAAATTTTCGTTGGGGATTTAATTTCGGCTCAACCCGAAATCAAATCCACACAAATTTACATGCAGAGTAGTGAAAACCACGAAAATTGAGCCCAACAAAAATAAATGAAAATATAGTATTTCACGATTGATATTATTCAGATATTTACTCATATTACATGGTTTTAGGTTTAATTGAACATCAATCTGTTAGATTGTTTTTCATGCATTTATGATATATTAAGTTTTTTTAATGTAATGAATATGTATTTCGCTGTTATTACAGATTATGAATGAAACACCTTTATTAGCTTCATACTCTGAAATCTTAAATTGTTTAATTATAGACTATTTAGTAATTCTTTATGTAAACAATTTAAAATCTAGCCCAAAATAATTATTAAGTTGACTGGTACCTATTTTTATGTTTCAGGTTAGAAATGGATTTGTTCTAGCTAGGTATGTGTGTTTCTTTAAAGGGAGAGTGATAATGCTTAAGCTTTTTTGTTTTCTTTTTGAACAATTTACACACAATAGATCATAGCAGTAATTGTACAAATTTGTTACATAGAAATACATGTACAAAAGTCTAAAAATTCAAGTCCGTAATGCATGAAAGCTTCACTTTTATAAATAATTTTAAAAAACTCATTGTCATGTGATACAGTGTTTGAAAGTAGGAAAATTTTGATTTTATGTCAACTACTGACACAATTTACCTGGCAGTATTTTTAGATAATTGAATAAAGGTCAAAACGCATATTCTGGGCGGGATAATTTTATTTTCAGACTACTCATCCAGCTTAGAATTTTAATTAGTTCAACATTATTTACGACAATTCCAACTTGTTCTGAGTCGACTTCTACTGGTAATTACCGTGTATGAGCAAACATGTGTATTTGTCAAACCCTGACATACATGTACCGGTATTATAAATACAATTTTGAAATGTATACTTTTATGACTTGGCAACCTAATCAGTTATGTTGTATATATTTTTTTCATTTCTAGACCTCCTGGGCACCATGCAATGCATGACGAATTTTGTGGATTCTGTTTCTTCAACAATGTTGCCATAGCAACCAAACATGCAATTGACACACTTGGATTGAAAAGGTATATTCATTTGTAGATTACCTGTATATGATACAGTCAAACCTGTGAAGAAAGGCCACCCATAGGAAAGACAAAATGTGGCCTTTATTGACAGGTGGTCTTTATTGACAGGTGACCTTTATTGACAGGTGGTCTTTATTGACAGGTGGCCTTTATTGATAGGTGGTCTTTATTGGTAGGTCATTTTGTTAACAATTTTTGAAATAATGTTTTTTATTTAGAGATGGCCTTTATTCGAAGGTGGCCCCTAGCACAGGGTTGACTGTATTGTCAATAATAAAATAATATTTGACAAACACCAAGCCATAGACATTTTTTGTAATAAGTACCTATTTTTAGTATTAATTAGATGATTTTAATAATTGTATGTATTTAACCCTAGTTAATGCCTATATACCTGTGTATTACAGAGTGCTGATAGTGGATTGGGACGTCCATCATGGTCAAGCTACACAACAAATGTTTTATAATGATCCGAGGTAAGATATATCAGTGAGACCTAGAACTGTTTGGTTGAAATCTTTCGTCATTTATAGATCCTGATTTCGCAGCATGGTCTGTTATCAGTTTTTTTAAGCAATAGGGTAGACACTTGGTGCTGGTAAAAGGGGGGGGGGGGGGGCACGAAATAGGCAACTTTTGGTGAAAATTCACAATGCAAATAAAATAAATGTATTTTTGGGGTAAAAATATAGTTTAATTAGATTACCAAGGAGGGCGCTGAATGTCGGCATCACTTTCTTGGTAGCAAATAACTTTTCTGTACTTACGTTGAGTTTTATTAAACAAAAATTATAATTGTTACGGCATGAATTTTACAAATGTTAAAATGTTATCACAAAATGTGTTTCTATAACAATTCATGATACATTTAGGCATTATTCTTTGAAATGAACTGACTGATATTGAGTCTTATTTTATGGTAAAATTAGCTATTGTTTTCATTACTGTATAGTATATATTATTACCCCTCACTTTTTTCGTAATGTTAATTTCCCATAGGCAAACGGGTAACATTTTTACTGTTACATACATGGTACCACGTGACTGAACATTTTTTTACTGTCACTGGGTGATAGTAAATTTTCAACAGCATTTTCTTTACTGTCACAGGGTAATAGTAAATTTCTAACAGTATTTTTTTACTGTCACAGGGTAACAGTAAATTTTTCACAGTATTTTTTATTGTCACATGAGTGATAGTAAATCTTTTAAAAGCATTTTCTTGAAAAAAGTTTGGGGTAATAAAATAAATAACACATAGCTTTGTGGGTAACAGTAAAAATGTCAGCCCTCGGAAAGTACTGTTACCCTCGGCCTTCGGCCTTGAGTAACAGTACCTTCCTCAGGCTGACATTTTTACTGTTACCCTCAAAGCTATGTGTTATTTATATACTAGTATGTTTGGTTATTTCAGGGTACTGTATTTCTCTGTACATCGCTATGAGTATGGAGCTTACTGGCCTAACTTAAGAGAATCTGACTATGATTATATTGGTGATGGTGATGGACTGGGTTACAATATAAATGTTCCAGTTAACAAGGTAATTTATCAATTTCTGTGAACCAGTCTGAAATATAAACTTTCGTCCAGCTAGAGCATACCAAGTCTAACTGCGATCTAAGATAGTATGTAAACACCCAAAACATGAATTTCGCCTTTTTGGCTAGGTGTCTGTGATATAATTGATGCGTTAAAGTTGCTAAAATTAACACTGTTAAGCACACCAAATTTAACAAACGGCACTTATTGTGCAGAAACAAATCCAATTTAGGAGATTTTTCCTTTTATCCCGATTTTCTTTTTTATCGGTTTTAGCATAAAACAGGGTTTGAGGGTTTGGGAAACAAACAGTGGCCTATGAAACCAACAAACTTTTGTCTTGTGCTTTAACATCAACAGTCAAGAACATATTACGTGGCTGTGAAACCTTTTTTTATGTAAAATTAATGTCACTTTTACTCTTCTTAATGCATTTTCAGACTGGAATGACAGACGGTGATTATATGGCTGTATTACAGCAGGTACTCATGCCTGTTGCCTATGAGGTAGTGTTGTGTTTTTTTAAAATTCATTAAATCGTTCTTGATTAAATATATACATCCTATACTTCTGTATGTTTGTTTGTTTCATTGGGTTTTACACCCCTTTTTAACAGTCAGAGTGATATGAGGCAGACAGTTCACCTAACCATCATTCCTGGGAAGAACCAGTACTAGACTATCAACCTCCGTAAGCATCTGCCTACTTTCTTACATAAAGAGACATGGTCGGTTGCTGGACTCGAACCCATGACCCTCTGTCAGTGAAAGGTTACAGTGATTTGAAGTTAGCGACCTTAACCACTCGACCATGGTGGTGGGTCTAAACTTCTGTATGTATTTTAAATCTATAATTTATTTGTTGAACAGTATTTATCATTTCAAGAGTAAGTCAGGAATCCTAGAAAATCACACCCAATGCTTTTAAATGAAATAGCAACAGTTATGTTTTTTAACTGCTCATTTTATTATAGGGTGTACAGTTAAACACATGAAAACAGGGCCCCTTCTGGTTTGGATTAAATGTCCAGTTTTCTAAGAATTCTGGTTTTCAGAGAACTTTTGATAAATTGAGAGAAATTGGATTTGAAAAATGGCAACATGAAAGACGGATTTATTTCCTAATGCAAATAATGTTTTAACCACAAACTATCAATGTCTCCATTGTTTCAGTACAACCCTGAACTGGTTTTTGTATCGTGTGGATATGACGCTACTATAGGTTGTCCAGAGGTATTCTATTAGTGTATAGCTGTCTATATAGTTATCATACAGTCACTCTTCTTCATTTTCTGTCTTAGTTTCTATTTCTGAATATTGTGGTATTTTCATAATTTATACAAGATAGTTTTCAGTTGATACAAAATTGTTCAGCATTTGGAAACATTTTGCAACATATCCTTAAGGCCATCCTTAAAAAAACATTTGTTTGCTGTAGCCCGACACAGAAAATATTCAGCCGGTAAGGAGGTAGGAATTTAAAAAAAAAAAATTTTTTGTTTATCTTTAACCCAAAATACATGTCAGAATGCCATTTTTAATGAAAATTAAAAAACCTGAGAGGCCAAAAAAAGTTGGGTTGGGACTTTTTTTGGTGAGTAGGTAGCGTTACGGCAAACAAATTTTTTTTAAAACACCATTATACCATTCAAAGTATATCTTTGTGTAAATCAGTGTTTTTGGATGGTCATAAAAACACTTAAACTGCTTGAAAATGACATGTTTAGTGTTTAGAGTGACAGTTTAATACATTTTGTGTTCTCACAAGCCAGTATGAGTGAATTGTTAAAATTTTGTTTCAGATGATTAAAAACTGAAAAGTGAAATATGAAAATACCACATATTCGTTTCTATGGTGATATTGTCTTGTACTATAAATGTATACATAATCTTACTAACAGTTTGATCCTGAATTGGTGATAGTGTCTAGTGGCTATGATGCAGCTATTGGAGATGTCAAGGTAAAAGTATTCAAAATTTAAATGCATTATTATGACATTTCAAACCTTGAGGGATGATCAATGAATCCCATGTACTCCCACTACCTCTGTATAAGACAGTGGTGCAACGATATACCAGTATATTGTGATACAGCATCGGGCTGATATGTACCCTGGTATGGCATCCATGTAACGCAATATTTTCTTTAATAATTGAGCTCATAATCCATTGAATTGAATGAATGCAGGCACAGTTTTTAGTGTTGTTTTGAACCATCAAAGACTGATTCATCCCTCAGAATAACAAACTATTGATTATTTGCAGTTTTCAAATAAATCTACATTGCGAGGGTTCAATGCAACAGTGTCGTAACTCATATTGAAATAAGAACAAGTTACCACAGTGTTGCGCTGAGCCCTCGATTGGTACATTGAGTAAAACTGATAGTATATCTATTGTTACTGATAAGCCATCTACTGGTTACACTATATGAATGAACTGCCTTATAGAGTTATATCTCTATGTGGTAAAGGGCTAACACTTGAGTTAAAAAGGCTTTAGATTTATAGTGTTTTTCATTACTTCACTGTATTGCAATACGTATTGCAATATGGGTTGACTGTATTGCAATATATCGCAATACAGGCTAGTCCTTATCGTTGCACTCCTGGTAATAGAGGGATTTTTGATGAGGGTTGATTGAGTTCCAACCCCTCAAACGTAATGATTTCATCTGATTATATTTTTCTATCAACATGGTAGTCATTCAGTTAAATGGTATTTCTACAAGGTTAGATTATTTATTAAATTATGCCCCCTTTCGTAGAAAAGGGGGTATATTGCTTTGCTCATGTTGGTCGGTCAATCTGTAACCAAACCTTGTCTGGGCAATAACTAGAAAAAGATTAGGCCTAAGCTCGTTAGATTTTGTTGGGAGGTATGTGCCTAACACCTTAGATTTCACTTTTAAATTAACCATTTTGGTTCTTTGTAACTACATTTACATGTGAGACATTGGTTTGTTTTTTGCTTAACTATTTAAGATATTTTCCCCCTTTATTCTGTGTCTACAATGTGATAGCAGTTTTGCACTGTTCAAAACAAGTGTTTCATTAACCACCAAGCTGTTTGCTTATGAATTTAGCATGATATCCCAATGACTGCTGAGTTACAGCTTCTTGCACAGTTTCATAGTTCAAACTTGCATCAGAGTTATGCCACTTTTTTCACATACTGGACTCACTGAATCGTGAAATATGATAAGAATTTCAAGTACTTTAAAGACCCTTTCAAGCGCATGCTTATATTTATAATTTGCTTTGCATTGACTGTATTTAACTTGGCATTTTCTATTTTGATTGTACATGTCTTTCACCTCTGTCGTACATATAACTATGCAGCCATATGGATGTATGCTGGACCATAATTATATATTTCATTTCTATTTTAGGGGGGGGGGGCACATGCTGGGTCCGCCCCCACCCTTGACTCCGCCTCTGCATAGATGTTTATTTCTAGTATCAGTTTTTCAGTGAATATCAGAATTAATAGATTATCATTTAGAATTAGTAGTATTGTTTTTATTCATTGATGTAATAGATGACACTTAAAATCATATCTTGCTGAATGAATTATTCTGTTCTGTTCTGTATTAGATTGTAAGAACAGATTTGAGAGAGGTGCTAGGTTAGACCGATCATTTAAGTTGTGTACATGCTTGTTTTTTAACAGGGTGAGATGATGGTAACACCGGCAGCCTACGCTCATTTTGTTCACATGATTAGTTCACTAGCTGAGGGAAGAGTATGCTGTGTTCTTGAGGTATGTTTGGGTGATAATAGGTTTTGTTTATTATAGTGTCACCCCGATTGAAAGGGCCAGCCAAGTTGGCTTATGAGACACCTATCTTAAATTCGCATAGTACCTCCGAATCTGGTTTTAGCTCACCTGATAGATAAGGTGAGCTTTTAGATCAATGAATGTCTGGTGTCAGTTTTCCGTCCACAAGTTTGTTTACACTCTAGCATACACAGCTCTTAACAAATCTTCATCGAACTTGGGCACAATATATATGGCCACAACATCTTGGTCAAGTCGATAATAGATGAAATCAGGATAGGACTTCAAGAGTTATGGGCCCTTGACTTGGAAAATTTGCTATATTTGGCTTGTTTACACTCTAGCATCTTCATTTCTTCACCAATCCTAATAATATTTACAGTGAATGTGTATGACCTTAAGGTCTTGGACAAGATTGATTGATTATGGGTGGAATCGGACTAGGACTTCAAGATTTATGGGCCCTAGGCATAGAAAATTTGCTATATTTTAGCTTGTTTACACTTTAGCGCCTTCATTTCTTCACTAGTCCTAAACATGTTTCAATGAACATGTAAGACCTTAGGGTGTAGTTGTTCTTAGATGAGCAATATAGGGCCATATTGGCCCTTGTGTTATAATTTACCTACTGAACTAGCTATATTATTATTTCAGGGTGGTTACAATATAAAGTCTTTGTCAGAAGGTGTTGCTCTGAGTTTAAGGTCACTGTTAGGGGATCCTTGTCCATTGTTAAAGCCCTTGGCTGAACCTTCAGACAGGTAAATATTTTGTCTGTTGTATAAAACTATGCAGGTGTGTTGACACAACCTTCATCCCTTCTAATCTTCTCTTTGCTTCATCACTTTTATAATTTTGTGGAAACTTAACGATAGTTAAATTTCTATAGCTGTCAATCATTGGCGCGCATGAATTTTTATGCTGACTAAAATACTATGTTTCTCTACACCCGCAATGCAATACATAGTTCCCATATCTACAATATTTACCTCCCTTGGCGGCCATCTTAGTTGGCAAATTTCTTATGCGCTTAATAGAAAAAAACAGAAAATTGGTTATTAAACAACTTAATTTATAAAAAATAACTTTATAATGAAGTTGTTAAGACCCTAAGCACATCAGGTTTAAGAAAATGTAGTTGTCACATGTAAATGTTCTGTATTAAGAATTATCAAAACAAAAATATAAATATCTTCTATCAATGCTTGTTGAATTTGCCAACTAAGATGGCCGCCAAGGGAGGTAAATATTGTAGATGTGGGAACTATGTATTAAGTTAGTTCCGGATCCATGTTGCAGTGCAAGTTGAAGTAAGTGCAAAAACTATGAGTAATTTCAGTACTTTGATTGAGAAATCATTTTTATAAAGATTTATTGAGATGTATTGTGTTTCATGGTCAGTGCTTGCATTTTTTTTTAGCTTAGATGAGATTTGATTACTTTTATAAGTTTTACAATAATTTTTATCGTACCAGTTGTCGAACGATGCTCTACAAAATATTATATAAACATGTGAAATGGGACATTCTCTAACAGTAAAATATATGAAAACTATCGACTGTAGTACGAAGCTAAAAATAGTTGTATTCAGGGGCAGTGCAATTATTCAGCTTTGACAGTTTAATAAAATCGCACTATAATCTGGTATAATATATGATTTATGTACATGTACTTTTTTGACGGGAAATACATCCAAATATAGACAAACATGTAGTTGATAACAGATTAACATGCAAAACAAACCATAGTTACAATATTATGATGACTTTAGTATTACAGAGAGTATTTTGAATACTATCAAATGTATAGCACCGTATTGGAAGAGTTTGTGCTATCAAACTAGACTAGATGAAGAAGATATCTGTGATTACGATGGCGTCAACTGTGATCCACCTAAGTAAGTATTATATCTGATATACGGTCAAACCTGTGTTAGTGGCCACCTCCGATTAAAGGCCACCTTGTTTCACTAACACTTCTTGTTTTTACTAAACTTGATGTTAAAAAATGTATGCTATTTATATTGTATGACTATGTACATGTCTTTCATAAAGTTCTGTTCTGTAACTGTAATATTGATACTGGTAGATCTGGTGGGCTTCTGTTCACACGGTGGTCTTGACATACTGGTGGCTATTTACTTAGATTTAATTTTATTTTCATGGTGTTTTCAGCGAGTGGGTAGCATAACTCTCTGATTGTATTGTTTTTCACTATAGGGATGGTATTAAATTTGAAAGCAAGGAAACAAAACCAGCAGAGTATGACCTGACTTACATCTATCCATACAAGGTAGAAGCTGATTACATACAAGCTGAAGATAAATGGAACTCTATAATTGATGACTTGATCAATGAGACGTCACTATCTGTACCTCCACATAGGTGAGTAGTAAATACAAAATGATTGGTATTCAATGTTTATCTGTGAGGTGTAAACAATTTGTTTGTTTCTGGTTACATGCTCATTAAAAAGTTGGGCAGGCAACTTTTTTTATGCCACCGCTATTGAAATGGTGGTAGGGCATAAAGTATATCAGTTCAAATTTTGTTGTCCATCCGTTCAAATTTTTGTTTCCGAGCGATAACTCAAGAACTATTTCATGGATTGGTTTCATATTTTACATGAAGATGAATGATAATGAAATACAGGTCAAGTTCGATTTCCGTCAAAATCCAAACATTTTCACAGGAGTTATGGCCCCTTTTTGACTTAGCTTTCAGTCTGGGCAAATGTGTCCTCGTGATACATTTCTAGTTTTATTATTCTTGAAAATTTGCAAAAAAGTTAAAAAGTGAGACTGTGCATGTACCTTTCCTCAGGGCTTAATAAAAAAGTCTAGGGTCACGGGGAAAAATTGGAGTAGGTCGGGTAACGAAAACAAACAGTTTTGTTTTACACCTTATCTATTACATATAAGTATTAAATTTTACTCAGTTGAAATTCTGAAATAATATACAATCTGCTGGTTAAATATCACAGAGAACATTTTGATGATATCTGACTATTGTATAGACAGAGGCTTATTGTACACTCATTCCACTCCCCTTACATCACTGTATCATAGAAAATAAGGGGACATAAAAAAATTAATACAATATACATGTAGTTCATTTGCCTTGGTAGAAATGTGAGGTATGGTAAAATTATTAGGATTTTTTTTACTGTGGCCACTATGCATAAATGAATTATGTTTACTTTTTAAATGTCACCTTAACACTGAAATATTGATATATTTAAGGACATGTCTGGTCTATGATAAAGGAATGAAGGCTCATACAGCATTAAACTATCCAGGGTAAGATACCATTTATTATCAGTTAAATCAATAAATTATGTTTTGTATTATCTTTACATATTATTGCACACAGTAGGTCAGACATTCCATCTTATTATCATTCTGATATTTGGACTTCAACCTAAGTACAGTACAACCTCTCCAGAGCAGCCCTCTCGTGAGCAACAACCTCCCATCAATAACTGCATGATTTTGTCCCACTGCACAATTTTACTATTAATTTAACCGCTCTAGAGCCACAGCCTCTCAACAACAACATAATTTCTACTCCCTAAGAGTGTTGCTTTGGAGAGGTTGTGCTGAACATTATCAGTTTACCATTTATTGAGGGGTTAACCATCAATTTTTTACGGAGGTCAAATAGTTCAAAATTGCATTTTGTAATCGATAAAATGTACCCACTTGTTTGTATTGTTAAGAAATACTAATTTTTGTCTGTTCTTTGCAGTCACCCAGAATGTCCATCAAGAATTTCCAGGATTTATGACAAACACAGAGAGTTAGGTCTACTGGACAGATGTCTACAGTTGAAGGTAGCATATCAATCCAATGTTTTTGATGTTAACTGTTAGCAATGACTGGATTTGTATCCCGGCTATCTGGGTTCGATTCCCGGTTGCGGAAGGCCATACATACCCTTCCATGAAAATGTTGATGTCAGTTTTCAGTTTTACTGTATGTTTATTTTTTTTAAATCGTTTCTGTTATCTGCTTTTGAATAGCATACCCAAGTATCGTATTCAATTGTTAACTCTTGAATAGCATACCTAAGTATCGTATTCAATTGTTAACTGAGTGTATTACTGGGTGTGGTGTTATAGGCATACCTAGTGGATCTGATTTTATTGGAATTTTACATGTACACCTGTATCTTGATTATGCATGTGACTATCTGTTTGCCAGGAGTAAATGATTCCCTAGCTGTAGTGCTAACTAAAATTGTTTTGATTTTATTTAAAATAATTCTTCTCCATATTTTAGTGTCGACTTGCTGAGTTTGAAGAATTAGAATTAGTTCACAGGTAACAGTTTGGTATTAGAAATATTATTTTGTCAAATGCTTCAAATCTGGCTCATCTTATACAATTGGTCCTCTTTAAGTCATAATGACTCTGTTTATTTGTTAGCTTCGGGTTTTGTTTACTCACTTTACATACTTAATCCTCTTCATCCCTTTCAGAACATAGGGCCTTCACCTCAGTCTTCTACCCTCTTTGATCTTGTGCCTGTCGCTTAGCCTCGCCCCACAATATCCCCTGACTCTGGAGTTCTGCATCTAGTGTTCCAGAGTTATATAAATAGTGTTCTTCTCCAAGTTGTAGGTAGTCAACCTCTTCTTTGCTTCCCCTGGGGGTTCGAGTCGAGGGCCTGTCAATTTTGTTTTTTGTCATTTGAATTTTTACTCAGAATAATACATCCCTTCTCATTCATTGAAGGATAAACTTATTGTGTACCATTTGGAAAATGCTGGACCCTTGGTATATAATAAGGTTAAATACTCTGCCAGTTCTTTATTGTGTCAGAAAGTGTTGTTACTTTAAAATGATTTTTCTCTTTAAAGGAATATTACGTATCATCAAAAACAACAGTCTTTACATTGTATTATTGAATTTATAAGTAAGTTTATTGACTATGAAATATATGTATGTCATTAAATACAGTCAAACCTGTGAACAAAGGCCACCCTTGGGAAAGACAAAATGTGGCCTTTATCAGCAGTTGGCCTTTTTGTTTAGAAGTCAATTTGTTCTGAATAATCAATGTTTTTTATAGTATGGCCTTTATTCAGAGGGTGGCCTTTATTCAGTGGGTGGCTTTATTCAGAGGGTGGCTTTATTCAGAGGGTGACTTTATTCAGAGGGTGACTTTATTCAGAGGGTGACTTTATTCAGAGGGTGGCTTTATTCAGAGGGTGACTTTATTCAGAGGGTGCCTTTATTCAGTGGGTGGCTTTATTCAGAGGGTGGCTTTATTCAGAGGTGGCCGCTAACACAGATTTGACTGTTATTTACTAAATTACAAATTATATCTTTATTTTGGATCATCAGTCCAGCATTCATTGAAACCATGAAGCTGACTGAAGATTTTACTACAGAAGAGATGGTTAAGTTTGAAGAAGAATTTACTTTGCCTGATGAAGGCATTCCTCTGTTTCTTAATAATGTAAGATGGTTTATTGGTTGGTGACTAAATCCAATGTAATCTTCATAGCCAGATATTGCCATTATTACCATAGTAACAGTTACTAGGCTGAGGGAATAGTGTAAAAAGTTATATTTTTATTATGCCCCTGCCATTCAAAATGGCGGAAAGGCATAAATTGTTGCCCTTGTTTGTCTGTTCAAATTTTTGTATCCTAGCGATAACTCGAGAAATATTTCATGGATTTGTTTCATATTTTACCGGTCGAATTTGATTTCAATTAAAATCCAAACATTTTCACAGGAGTTATGGCCCCTTTTTGACTTAACTCTCAGGGGGGAGGAGGCATTCGTGTCCTCTGGCTACATTTATTTATTTCTAGTTCAAGTATGAGCTGTTCTATTCACATATCAATTAAGTTGCTTCCTTGGGTGAAAATCTGCTTTGATAATTGATTAGTAATTTATGGTATTTTTGATAGCATTGCTACATAATGTATTTTTCTGTTTGACATTTTGTATTTTTTATCATCACATTGCTTTTTAGTCCAGCTAATGTGAAATTTATATTTTGATATCTTGTGAAGCTTGCGGTGGCTTATCAAAAAAAATCATTGAACATGCCTTGCCTGATTTTTTGTTTAAATATTACTTATTTCCACATCTTAAACTGACTAGGGTAATATTGGAATTCTTTAGTTTATAATACAGTACAACCTCTCCAGAACAGCCCTCTCTTGAGCTACATCCTTCCTGCGACAACAGCATGATTTTCCGTCTGCACAATTTAGCTATAAATCTAACCTCTCTAGAGCAACAATCACTCAACAACAACATATCTTTGCCTCCCCCTAAGGGTGTTGCTTTGGAGAGGTTTGTATGCAGTTGAGAAAAATTATCCATATTTCATAATAAAGTTTATAATTTTTATCGACTAGGATTATTAATGATTATTTGTAGTCGGAGACATATACAGTTTATGAAAGACCTGGAAGAGAAAGATATTAAAACATTGATGAAGTTACAGCATGGATTTAACTCTGTATATCTGTCAAAAGTGAGATGATTTATTCTTCTTTCAATACATGGAACAATTTGCTACAATTCTCAATTCTGAAGCAAAACTAACTTATTTGATCCATTTTTTTGCTTCTTGCTTGAATTGGTAGGTTTTTGACTTTGCTAGTTTTATCGGGAGAAGATTATATGGAGACTATATAAACATATGTACAGTAAAACCTAGATTTTTCGACGACCGATTATTCGAATACCCTGTATTATCCAAATAAGATCTACGGTCTCGATTACTACAGGCTACGGGCGTGTGATAACAGCAAAATAAAGTTTAAAAAAAAAAAATTTAGCCTGTGCCGATTAATACTTTATATTATTTTATTACTGAAATGAATCATTCGAAACCATGAGTTATCCAAATGATTTTTTCGGATGCTTGGAATTTTGAATAATCGGGGGTTTACTGTATTATTAATGTATGTAAATCAGAAGTATCACATTGTTAAATATTGATATATCCAAGATTGTGTACTTTACCCATGTATTCTGTACTGCCGTATTGAGACAATGTATCTATAATACTGAAGGGCAAATCTGCCAAAATTGTCATCCGATTAATCTGCTTAATTTAATAACGATTATATCTTTAAGTTCTTATTATACGCCGCAAACGAAGTTTGAGAGGGGTATATTAGAGTCACTCTGTCAGTCGGTCGTTTGTCGGTCCGTTTGTAAGCATAAAGTTTGTGGAGCGAATTACTTCCACATTCTTTAAGCAATTGCAATGAAACTTAAGAAATGTTATCACCATGAAGGGTACATGTGCAAGACACAATTTTCATTCCCAACGATTCACTCATTGCAGAGTTATGTCCCCTTGAACTTAGCCATATAGTGTACTGTTGCATTCTTAGTGTCAAAGCGGCGGCGGGGTTATTAGTCACCTCTGTGACAGCTTTAGTTAAGGCTTTAACCAAAAAAAATTATTATCTATTTAAACTTGTATATAACAACAGTTTCACGACAACGGTTTTCCGATTGCCTGTGATGGTCTGTACATCATTTGTGTTTCGTGAATTACGAAATTGCATTTACCAAAATAAACAACTGCTTAAGGCTTGATGTATATTTGAAATTCTGAAGTTACAGTCTGAGCAGAGACTTTTGGTTATAATATTTCATAATGTTTGATTATAATTTGAGTTAAACAGGTATAAAATTGTATATTTCTTACTGGAAAACTTATGCAGTCTCATAGCCAAAGCAACAGTACTGGTACTATCACTATTTTGTAATTTGAATTATAAGTGATTTTTTTGTCATTTCATTAATCTCTTAAGCTTTTTTATAGTAAACCTAGATAGTGTTGTATTTATTAAATTTGTTACATTTTGAGAAGCTTGCATGGAAGATTCAGCCTAGCCTAACTGCCTTGCCTCTATAATTAAATTCTTTATTATTATAATTATTATGATGATATTTTGTATTGATTGTCTGATGTAGTTTTTATTGTAATTTTAGGAGACATATATCTGTGCCCGTATGGCCACTGGATGCACATTAAATGTGATAGATTCTGTATTATCTGGGCAGGTAAGTTCATTATGTGATTATATATATAAGATATTCTAGACCAATCAAAATAAGTACATGTAAATAGAGCTAAACGAAGGATCTAGTTTGGCTAACATCACAATTGAAATTGTCATTAAGACAAAGGCTACTTAATGTTGTTGAATAGTATTAACAAATCGAGGGTTCAACGCAACAGTGTCATAACTCATATTGAAATAAGAACAAGTTACGACAGTGTTGCGCTGAGCCCTCGAAATACAAAATGTATTAATAATATAACATGTACTAAGGTTCATTTTGTGAAATGGAAAATTTCAAATGAAAAGATATACCATTAACAAGAAAGTATTAATAAAGCCAGAAGTTTTGCGTACACACCATTATTGGTCAAGCTACGCCCCTGAAAGCATCTGAATTCAGTGCAATTATCATTTATTTTAACAGACTTATAAGTTGAAATATTCAAAATTTGGTATTTCAATATAAAAAAGTTTGGTACAATTGAGAAAATCAGATTGACAAAAGATTATCCAGTATCATCATTATCACTATGTGTTTGTGAAACACGGATGCCCCCTATAGGCCAGCTGGATAGTAAGACCTTGACCTACTGACCTAAAAATCAATAGGGGTCATCTACATGTGATGAGTCAAAGTGACTTATTTGTCTTGAGTTTTATTGGAAGATATTGTCTAATATAACAAAACACCAGAGAAAGTGACATATCTCCAGTTAAAGCCGGAGTTGAGACCACCATCTCCAATGTATGTTTCCAACCATAGTTGTTGACCTTTTGTTACATGCAATATTGCTGTATTACTGGCACTCGTACCCTGTAAATAGATCAAAACATTTTTACCAAATTAATTCAAATGGTCAATACACATATTTTTAGCTCTGACTGGTCTCCTGTTATTCTTACATAGTACCCGGTAGGTATTCTTACAACAAAATATAGTGGCTTACTGAAGTTTTGTCATGTTAGACAGTAAATTACAAAACATTTAGAGGTGACTAATCTAGTCAGTGTACTTACAGTAAATGCTCCAGGTGTGTCTGCTATGGCATCAACAATTCTTTCATGCCATAGAACTAACTTTACTACTGTTCTGCTATTGAAATTATGTATATGGAACGTAAATAAATAGGTTCCAGTTACTGGTGCAGTAAACACCCCTGTTACTGGGTTGTAAGCTAATCCATCATTTATTAAAATTCTATCCAGAATTATTGTATAACTACTTGCAGATTTTTCAACTGAGTGACTGAGAAAAGCAGAGAAGGCAACATGCTGTTGTGTCTGACGCTTTTCTCGTAGTTTATTATCTTCGGTCATCTTGTTTCCTGTAATCTCACCATTAGACTCAGTATTATCTTTCACGTCTGCTTGGTTATCTACATGTAGTTTGTTTTGAAGCTCTCTTACATCTGTATCCATTTTTTCTATTCTATGGTCCTTCATATAAGCAATTTTCTCAGATGCTGGGGCACTAGCTGTTTCAGCCGTTTTCTTCTCATCACTCAGTTGTTGTTCCTTTTCAATTTCCAAGTTTTGTATTTTGCTCTCAGATGCTTGGGCTTTAGCGGTTTCAGCCAGTTTCTCCTCTTCATTCTGATGTTGATCCTTTTCTAGCTCCAAGTTTAGTATTTTTTTCTTGGCTTCTGCGAGATCTTCCTTTGTCAAAGTAATCTCTAGCTTAATGTCTGCAATTTCTGTCTGTTGTTGATGTATGATAGTTTCAAGATTTTTTAATCTGTCCTCTAAATTCAAATTCACATCATCTCCGAGTTTCAACATGGCTTGTTCTACCATTCCCTCCTCTTTGTCTTCAGAAACACCGCATGCTGCATTGCATACAAAATTTTGAAAAAGCAGTATAAACACATGTAATAATGCTTTATGAACCATATTCAAACCGATGTTATGTTAGTACACTGTAAGAATGATCATTGTAAATGCATGATAATATATGAGATATGCACTTGTATAATGGTAGATAAGATATTGTCAAACTGAATTTCTAGCAGACTTAATTACTTGTCACCATTTTTTTGTGACTGCCCTTCTGTTCAATTCACATGGATTCTTTTTGTCACTAGGTTCAGTTCAGATGACATCTAGTTTGCTTATTATCTGTGAATAAGTTTTTGTCCCTATGATGTATGTAAACAGATTTTCTCATTTATTTTAGGCCAGAAATGGAGTTGCAATTGTCAGGTATGTACTATACAATTGGATTTATACAAGTTTGCTATGAATTGACTTTCTTCTGAAGTCTTTTATGTAACATTTTTAGCTCATCTCGAGGGCTCAGCGCAACACTGACGTAACTTGTTCTTATTTCAATATGAGTTACGACACTGTTGCATTAAGCCCTCGATTCTGTTTTCAAAGAAAAAGTCAAGCTATTGTGATCACTGCATCATCTGTGTCAGCGTCTGCATCATGCAAAGACTTTAATGTAGCTCATAATTCAGAAACTGTACAAGGTATACAAAATTTCATAGGTGGATAGATCCCTCTGAAGCACTGAACAGATGAGCATTGGCACCACTTGTAGCGCTCTTGTTACTTTCTCATAGTTTACTTCTTCAGTCATACCATGAATCATATATAGTATTGAATAATGGCATGAAAAATGAGGAATCCAGTAAAAAATATTAAGATACTGGTTCCAGTTCTTACTTTGTATACGGCATTGTAAATATTATACTACCGGTATTTGATGAGTCCTAATGTTTTTGGTAATGGTAATAATAGTTTTTTTGTATTGTTTCATTGCTTTACTGGTACCGGTATGTGTAATTGAATTCATGTATCATATTTTGTAGGCCACCAGGACATCATGCAGAATGTGTTGCACCTATGGGATTTTGTTTTTTTAATTCCGTTGCCATAGCAGCAAGGTATGCACAGAGAAAATTCGGGGTCAAAAAGTAAGTTTACTTGTGTGCGAAGTGATATATAAATGCTTGGAGTTAAGGTTGCTGTGATCATTGGACTTTAAGCATTTTTTATATGCCCAAATGGTGGTATTATGTTTTGACGCTGGTGTCTGTCTGTCTGTCTGTCTGTTAGAAATTTCGTGTCCGCTCTGTAATTCTTTAACCCCTCAAAGGTTTTCTCAGAAACTTGACTTGACACTACACCAAGACAATGTGCAGAGGGCATGTTTCGGAAGGTTCATTTTACAGTTAGGGGTCAAAGGTCATATGACTTATTTCATGTTCGCTTTGTAACACTTAACCTGCGATTTATAGTATCAAATATACAAATCGTAATAACAGGAGTTATTCAAACAGATCTAGGGTCCTGAGTTTGAATATTCAGTAAAATCTGTGAACAAAGGCTGCCTTGGGAAAGACAAAATGTTACCTTTATAATATACAAATGTACATGTATTATGAACCAGTATGAATGAATGATAGTATACAGAATGATCTTTTCTTCATTCACTCATCCACACTAGCGAGCCGTCTACATCGATTGATCGGATTAACAAATGATCACTCCAGACTATTGGATATCTTGATGTGTTTATTTTGGGTATTGAGAATAGTGTGAACAACATACAATACAGTGTGTGACATTTTGCACGTACTTAGTGATTTTAAACAGAAATTGATCAAATTTAAGGAACATCTATGGACTGATTTTTTAACCCTATTCCGCCACTCAAATCGGTCCGGAACATTGAAAATAGGTCAAAACTGGCAAATTTTTGTTTTTTAAGAGCCCTGCTGTATACATGTACATTATATACTCATGTATTGTTGTTTAATACACAGGGTTCTAATACTGGACTGGGATGTTCATCATGGTAATGGCATACAACATATGTTTTATGAAGATCCGAGGTAAGCTATCTAGATCAAAGGGATTTATACCTTAGGTGATGATAATCTGAAGAATCAACAAAATTTCCTACTAAAGCAAGTGTAAATCTGACCAAATTCTCGAGATTCGGAGGCGTTATATTGCTAATTTCAAGCGTAACAAGAGTGCCGCAAGCCATGGCAATGCCTGTCTGTTCCCGCCTCGTTGAGATCTATCCACCTATGAAGTTTTATGTTGCTACCTCTTTACTTTCTGAGTTACGAGCTACATTAAAGTTTTTGCATGATGCAGAGGCTGCAGTGATCACAATAGATTGACTTTTTCTTTGGAAACAAGAAAGCTAAAAATGCCATTTTAAGGGTCAAATGAAAGAATTGGTATTTTATAAGTGTTTCCCACTGGTCTTTTTTAGAAGATGACACTATATGGCTAAGTTGAAGGGCACATAACTCTGCAATGAGTGGATCACTGGGAATGAAAGCGGCAGCAGGGAGATGTCCCTTCTCTGACAAAGCTCTAGTTTGCATTTGTTTCTATTTCAGTATTCTATACATATCCTTACATCGTTATGACGGTGGATTCTTTTATCCTACCTCAGTGGATGGGAATTATGATAGAGCAGGGACTAAAGATGGACTGGGTTTTAATGTGAACATACCATGGGAATATGTAAGTATTGTTTCTCAAACTAAACTCAGACTACATCTCTCATGAGTTACAGTCACCTCTGTTAAACTGTAAATAGAGGCAACCTTCTTGTAAAAAATAAGCAATGCAACGTATATCTTCATTTCTGGACTGGAAGCATTTTTTTATTTTGGGTACACTGCTGTAATTTTGAAATGTCAGTTTGAATTAACATTCAACGCAATCATCTAATAAAGAATTGATTGTTTGTTTGTTTATTTATATAATAAGCATTTTACCTACAGTGCTTCCAAAATGGGGCAACAGATCAACTGAGTGTATCTATGTCATGTTTCATTCTATTTTATATTGAACAGAACAGAATAGAGCAGTTGTTTTTATATTACAGGGTGGCAAAGGAGATGCAGAATATCTAGCTGCTTTCCAACAGATTGTCATGCCTATAGCTTATGAGGTAAGTTACTGGTTTATCAGGTAGAAGTAGTCTACTTTGTGTGGAATATGTATCAGGATTTATCAGTTATCTTTGCCATGAATTGTTCTTGATTTTTGTCCCATTTTTTTAGCTTTTAAATATTTGTATTAGACATACGAATATATTTTTTCCGTGGATTTCCGCTAATTTTTTACCTGCATCTTATACACAGGTGTGACCTATACACAAGTGTTGATGGTATTGAAGAGTATCTATAAAATTTAATTTGTGAATCCTTTAATGAATCATTATGTTGTTGTTGTGTTCACCTGTTTAATGGTCTGTTTTATTATATATGTATGTACAGTACAACCTCTCCAGAGCGACCCTCTGTAGAGCGACAACCTCTCTATAACAACACCTCCAAAATTTCTCTAGGCTGATATTTACTATAAATATAACCTCTGTAGAGCAACAACCTCTCTATAACAACACCTTCAAAATTTCTCTAAGCTAATATTTACTATAAATTTAACCTCTGTAAGAGCGACAACCTCTCTATAACAACACCTCCAAAATTTCTCTAAGCTGATATTTACTATAAATTTAAACCTCTGTAGAGCAACAACCTCTCTATAACAACACCTCCAAAATTTCTCTAAGCTGATATTTACTATAAATTTAACCTCTGTAGAGCAACAACCTCTCTATAAACAACACCTTCAAAATTTCTCTAAGCTGATATTTACTATAAATGTAATCTCTGTAGAGCAACAACCTCTAAACAACGGCCAATATTTACAGCTCCCACAGGGTGTTGCTCTGTAGAGGTTGTACTGTATATATGAACCTCCATCCTGAGTATTCTGATGTCCTAGCTTGTGATGAACAGATACTGTCTACGTACAGCTACATAATGTTGATGTAACATGAAAACCCCACATAATGTCCACTCACTCGTAAATCGATTTTTATTTTTTATTTTTTTGATAGCTTGTTTGCTGATTACTCATAATAGTGATTTAGATGTCTGATTAACTTGTTTATTGTGTAATTTCAGTTTGCACCAGACTTGATATTAGTATCAGCAGGATTTGATGCAGCCATTGGAGATCCATTGGTACAAATTGACATTTCATTGCAATCATTCTGTTTTTAATATCTTAACAAATTATGTCAGTTTACCTATACACAGTATTATACAATGTACAATGTTCAGGTGGCTGGTTATAATGGGTATTTTTGGTGACCTTAAAGACAAAATCCTTGTCCGACCAAGAACTAGAGAATGATTTGGCCTAAGGTCCTGAGATTTGGTTGGAGAGGTTGGTCATCACATGTTAATGACCCCTATCAATTTTAAGGTTAATAGGTCTAGTTCAAGGTGTGTTAGGGAGCATCCGTGTTTCACAAATACTTCTTTTCTTTATGTTCTTTCTTCATTTTACTAAACTTGTGAAATCATTTAGGGGGCTTTGAGAGCATTAGGATAGCTGTATAATTATATGGTATTGCCTATACACCATGCCTGCATTGCTTACCCACAGAGTGTGAAATGGCAGAAAATTATGACTAATTCAAACTGTTTAAAAATGTGCATTTTGGCTGACATTTTAAGGAATCCTATCAAGTCGAGGGTTCAACGCAACAGTGTCTTAACTCATATGGAAATAAGAACAAGTTACGACAGTGTTTGCGCTGAGCCCTCGAATTAGTGTAATACTTTAACATAATGGGAAACTGTTATAAATGTATGTGTTTGTATTATTTTAGGGTGGGTGTAAGATAACACCAGCTGGTTATGGTCACATGACGCACATGTTGAGTGGCCTTGCTAATGGAAGAGTGGTTGTGGTTTTAGAGGTAATAATTTTATAGCATACAGTCCAAACCTGTGTTAGTGACTGCTCCAAATAAAGACCATCCGGTAAATAACGGTAATTGTTATTTGGAACACATGACCTCCAAATAAGGACCACCTGTCATGAAGGCCAAATTTTGCCTTTCCCAAAAGTAGGCCTTTGTTCACAGGTTTGACTTGTTCTTTCATCCTGCCGATGTGTTGCTATTTTGTAATCAGTGTTATGGTGACAACATGCATTTTGTCTAGTGCTGGAATGTCGATTCTCAAGTCATTTGAATGATTACTTTTCTGAATCCTTCTTTGATATATACTCTGATTTGTCATGTGTTCTGAGAATCTGTATGGAAAAATGGTAAATCACCTAAGGGAGGTATTTGAATCAAAGTTTACCTGTTTCACTAGGTATTGCAACATATTTAGATAAAATGCATATTTTGAATGATAACTCCGTATGTATGCTTAGTCACTTCTACACTGCATCTCCATTGCATTTAGAACAAATTATACATAACAATCCTTGGCCAAGTGTCTACAACAATGATGTTTTAAAAAGTTAAAAATTTGCAATAAATTACCAATGTCAATAAAATAATGTTTGACTTAGTTGCGCTTTGATATGATAAAGTCATAAGTGTTATTATTCTTATGGTTATGAAATAAAAGTACTTTGGATGAGGACACATTTTTTCCCATTTACAGGGTGGATACAATCTTGTTTCTATATCAAACTGTATGTCTACTTGTACATCAGTACTGTTAGGGGATCCAGTACCACAATGGAGAAATGAACCACCTCAGAACATGTAAGTAACTCTGTACAAACTCTGACTTGTTGGCCAGTTTACCTATAGATTGTAGGCTGGAACACAACAGAAATTTAATCAATTGTTATTTTTAGCTCATCTGTTTTCAAAGAAAAAGTCAAGCTCTTGTGAACTCTGCGTCAGCATCTGTGTCATGCAAACTCAAAAAACTATTAAGAGGTAGCAAAGGCGGTGCACAGAAGAGTGTTGGCACTGTTCGCGGCTCTCTTGTTATGATTGCTTGTTAGGGTTGTACCTAGAAATTGCAAATACAACAAAATTTACAACACAGATTAACAACAACACCCATATATGGTGCAACCTCTCCAAAGCAACACCCTTTCGGAGTAGCAAAATTATGTTCGTTGTGTTGTTGAGAGGTTGTTGCACTAAAGAGGTTAAATTAATAGTTGAATGGTAGAGTTGGGAAAAATCATTCTGTTGATGAAGGGAGGTTGTTGCTTAAGAGAGGGCCACTCTAGAGAGTTGCACTGTACTGTATACGTATAACCTTGAGTATCTTTCTGTGAAAACTAATTGAAAATGATTGAATAAGTAGAATCAAATTTTTTTTTAATCAATATTTTTGTATAGCTCCATCTTTGGCAAAACAAAATGATCTTCTTGTTATTCTTTGTGTTGCAGCGCTGTTGAGACAATCTGTGATGTACTTGACTTTCAAAAGCAATATGGAATCTCTGAAGTTTAGGGGTAAGGTTTGTCTATGATTGTATAATAAACATGTGGTTTACTGGTTTACGTGATTACTGTTATATATTAAAATTAGTGACAAGAAAAGATAAAAGTTATGTAGATACTGTCAAACCTGTGAACTAAGACCACCCTTGGAATGACAAAACGTGGCCTTTATTGACAGATGGACTTTATTTAGAGTTTTTTTTTTATCTGAATAATCAATGACAGTTCTTAAAAGAATGGCCTTTATTGACAGGGTGGCCTTTATTTGGAGATGGCCAATGACACAGGTTTGACGGTATATGCATGGTGGAATTAGTTCTATTTTCTCTGTTTGTAATTTAGACTTGTTTTTCCTGTTTTTACATGGCTGACTGATTAATTGTTTCAGAGAAGTTTAGTTTGAACAATGGGCTAGAAAGTTGTTGTTTGTTTTCAGTTGGCATTCCTGTAAAAGAAAGAAAACTGTACAAACCTCACCGAACGACTCTGTGAAAGAAACTACAAGGTACATACAGATAAATATGTACAGTCAAACCTGTTAACAAAGGGCACCTTTGGAAATACAAAATGTGGCCTTTATTGACAGGTGACCTTTATTTGGAGGTCATTTTGTTTTAAATTTTCAATGACAATTTTATAGAAAAAATGGCCTTTATTCACATGGCGGCCTTTAATTGAGGTGGCAGCAAACATGAGTGGTGTTTTGACTGAATTAAACTAAGCAGGCTGTTTCGTTATCTTTGTTAAAAGCCCATTTGACAGCTATGGTCATTTCAGAGCCACGAAGATAAGATACAGGAGAACTACATTTATATCCTACTCTTTTCAAATAGTTATTGCTGGTTCTTGTCTCTTGGTGTAAAGCACAAACACACACCTTATCCCTTTTCTGTGATTTTACCTTAATTAACACAGTACTTGGCACGGTAGGTGGGATGGGGACTGGTGTAGTTAACACATATTCATGACATTATCTTTTTGATTCATTTGATTCAGAAAGACCCGCTCCGTGGTCAAGTGATTAAGGTCGCTGACTTCAAATCACTGTAACCTTTCACTGATAAGAGGGTCGAGGGTTCGAGCCCCACAACCGACCATGTCTCTTTATGTGAGAGAGTAGGCAGTTGCTTATGGGAGGATGGCAGTCTAGTACTGGTTCTTCACAGGAATGATAGTTACATGAACTGTCTTCCTCATATGACTCTGACTGTTGAAAAGGTGTTTAAAACTCAAACAAACACACAAGATATTAGAAAAGTAATGTACTTATAAAAGTCTCTTTTTGTTTTCAAAATCATTGAGGATGATACCAATATGATAAAAGAAATGAAGATTGTAAAGCTTAAAATTATTTATATAATTATTGTTTTGTTTTAGCTCATCTACTGTTGATGACTTGACAGAGCGTTCTAAATACTGTGACAGGTAAAGATTATTTAAACTTAAAAAATTATATTGTTTGTTTCTGGTTACGTGCTCTTATAAAGTAAAGCAAGGTAGATGGGGCATTTTTTTAGGAGGGGGGATGATTTTATGCATGTAATGATGTAGTGCATAATAGTGATTGCCTCATTAGTCTGTCGGAGGTTAACACTACATCATTACATGCTGGGGGCATAAAATACAGGAGTGTCAATGGAGCCAAATTAAAAGTCCTGAAAATCATACATAGCTGACCATTTTTGCCAAACATGAGAACTTCAACCCCATTAATTGTTTCCATATTTAACTTTTGGACATTGCCAAGTATATAGCAATGCATTGTGGGATCGCCAAACGATATCGTTTGAGCTATTTTTAGCAGTTGCGAATCCATGTATGTATATAAGTCCTTGATTATGTATAAAATTTAAAGTAAATCAGTCTGTCAGCGCAAAATGTTAAAAATATTTGCATGCATGTTGGGTCTTAACATTACAATATAGGGATGTGCAAAGTTCTGCTTATCTTCCACTTATAAACTTCATCGGTATGGTGACAAATATAAGTGTCATGGTTAGTCCAAGCATTGCTTATGAGTGGAAAAGTATAGAAACCAATGAAATTTGTTGAAATTGGCCCGAATTATAGATATATACATGTATAGCCATAACCTGCAATGAGTTACCTCAAAAAGGTCTACTGATTATTTATAAGAATCAAGAAAACAAAGATGAGGATAGATTTGGTTTTTCAAATGAATGAATAAGTGTATATATTTTCCTTTGTGTTTGCTTGTTCCTACAACCAGAGTACTTTCAGTACTTTGATTAATAAGGGAGATAATTACAATGTATGCAGATGCTGTTTAGTGTTTCGTCGACTCTTTTGGACTCTTTTTCTTATACACTCTGATAAAATATGATGAATTTAATAAAATACGTGTTGCTCTGACTGTCCAATTATTCAAAGGTCTTTTAATTATCTAAGAGTACGCTAAATTTTGAGGTATAGCATTGACCAATCAGATTTGCTCTTACATGTTGCCTCGGTTGAAATCGAAAGTAGAAACTCGTGTTTGTTGTTTTTGTCAGGTGTAGTATATATACAATAATCACGTTGACATCCAAGTTTTGTGCGATCTTTTCTGTTAGTATCAATTTGATCTTGTTTATTTATTGACCCGTACTTCCTGTTGGCTTCCAAGTTGCTCATTATGCAGAGAATGACTCAGTTTCGCCTGACAGAAACGCGTTGTCAGTACGTCTGGCAGAGCTCTGCAGTGCAGACAACTTCGCAACTTGTATTGATTTTCAATCTTTTTGTTTTGGAGCGCTCCAGGCATTACTGGATGCTTGGGTCTTCCTTTAAATGTGATTGTTGTTAATTTTCGTAATAATTAGAGCTCGTATGTTAAAGGATTAAGAACGGTATGTTTCTCAATTTTAATATTATTTTACTAATTTCAGAAGTTAGCATATTTTGTTATAATGAAAATATTTGAATTAAAACTGACGCATAAGAGATTTGTATTTGTCTCTGAATGAATCATGGTTCCATGTTAAGTATATGCAGCTGCGTCTTAAGTGAGGCGTAAGTTGCTGATATATTTCGCAAGGAAATGTCATTGAAATATAACAGGCTGTCTGTTTTCGCTCAGAAATATTGTTATGGTAAACATTATGATATACATTGTATGTCTGCTTATGCCTTATGCTTTGCTGTAGTCTGTATGTAAATTGTTAAAAACTAGGTTTACTGGCTATACATATAATTCCATTCAGAATTATAAGTTATAACAAATGCTTCTGAAAATACCTTGTAAAATGTTTTTTGTCCGTATGTAAAGGATACTGACTTGTTTTGATATTTTTGATCAAACAGTTAATCTAGACCACTGCTACATGTATCATAGACAGTAGACATTGTGAGTAAATATGTTGTTTTGTATGTGGACCTATAATTAAAAGTAATATTGTCCAAATTAAAGGTTAAATTATCTATATATAAGTGTATTATTATGGAAATAAAAAAAAAATGTACTTTAAGCACCTGCTTGTACTTTTAATGTATAGTTAGTATAGTTACTGGTTGTATATTTTTAACATATTGTATCCTGTTTGTGTGTTGAATTAAATACCATCATCAGTATTTTAGATTTGATTTGAAATAACCCTGTAAACATTTTTGTGGAAACCCGAAAATAAAGTAGAGTTACTAAGATATATATCTATCAATACTATTAATTAGTCATATTTATGTTTGTATACTAGTTATCCTAGTGTTGCAAATAATTAGATTTTTGTCATTTCTAAAATTGTTTCGGAATTTTCCTGAACATTGTACTAAGCCTATATGTAAAATAAAACTAAGTTTCTTGTGTAAGACTTCGAGTGACTGTTAAGTGTAGTGGTACTGACAGTAAGCAGGGATTTGTGTTACATGTTGATTTTCAAACTTTAAGTATAGGTATGCTTTAATTTCTTTTTTTTTGTGATTTATATCAGAATTTTTTATGTTTCACTGTATAACTACAGGGATTAGTTCCACATTTGGGAAAGGTACCAGTGTTGACCAAACTGGAAAAATGTGTTGTTTTGCACTGATATTTTTATATTGGGATAGATGGTTACAATTTTGGATTGAGAAAGGGTTCCTTTGCCTCTACCTATTATATAATATAAAACATTCTTAGACTAAATTCTTAATGTCAAGTTGCTTGAATTGGTAACTTCAGGTTGATTTGCTATGCATATAACTAATGGAAATTGGTATTGAAATTGTATGCAGTAAAAGCTAATCCTTATATGTTTTAAAGTTTTTCTGGACAAGTTCATTGACTGGTTTGATAACTGAATAAATTATCTGAAATTTGATAAAATGTTGTTCAAAGAATACTTGGTCATCAACATAATGGCGTACTAACTTCCTACATCTTTACTTAATAAGCTGAGCCTTTTGCAGGTACATGACATAGTGCATTGTAAATACATTTTTTTTTGTAATCATTTTTGTCTTAACTCATCTGCATGTACCAGTAAACATGAAGTTTACTGTTGCATGTTTGGTTGTATATGATGGTACTCGAAGATATTTTATGTACAGTGCAACCTGTCCAAAGCAACACCCTTTGGGCATAGCAAAATTATGTTGTTGTGTGTTTGTTGCTCTAGAGAGGTTAAATTAATACAGTGCAACCTCTTCAAAGCAACATCCCTTTGGGAGTAGCAAAATCATGTTGCTATTGAGAGGTTGTTGCTTTAGAGAGGTTAGATTTATAGTTATACCGTGCCAGGGGAAAAAATCATGCTGTTGTTGCAAGGAGAGTGTTGCTGAAGAGAGGGCCGCTCTGGAGAGGCTGAACTGTAGTTCAGTCTCATTATGGGAAAAATGGTACTGTTGTTGAAGAGAGGTTGTTGCTGAAAAGAGGGCCGCTCTGGAGAGGTTGAACTGTAGTTCAGTCTCATTATGGGAAAAATTGGTACTGTTGTTGAAGAGAGGTTGTTGCTGAAAAGAGGGCCGCTCTGGAGAGGTTGAACTGTAGTTCAATCTCATTGTGGAAAAAAATTGTACTGTTGTTGATCAAGAGAGGGCTGCTCTGGAGAGGTTGTACTGTACGTATACAGATAATATTGCATGTTCCTGAGCTCACCATATGCTAGACTCTGGCTGTGAATTGTGAGATAAATATTGATTCTTACATAACATTCACACATTGATTTGTAAGGCATGACCTTGGTAGGATCAGTATAAATGATCAGTGGTAACATCAATAGTTTTCTAGTATGCTACATTTTAACGTGTGTCTTGGGATGACAGTTTTATTTTCAAATTTAATAAGTGGATTATGTGTGAATTAGTTCTAAGTGTTTCTTAAATTTCTCTGTCTTTGTAACACCCTTATATGGATGCATGCTGACAGACTAGGTTTCGTACAAAATTCATACAATCCTTATTATGCCTTGTATATTGCTTTGCACTTGTTGGTCAGCCCCATCGTTCAGTCCGTAACCAAACATTGTCCGAGCAGTTACTAGATAACTATTTGGCCTAAGTTCCTCATATTTGGTTGGGAGGTTGGTCATCGCATGTAGATGACTCCTACAGATTTTGAGGTCAGTATGTCAAAGATCAAGGTCTTACTAATCAGTTGGCCTTAAGTGGGGCATCTTTGTTTCACAAACACTTCTTGTTTCTATGTAGGCTGTCAATTCATATTCTCTCTGTTGTACTTCCAGTATTTAACTGTTTTTTATGTATTTTGCATTTACTTTCAGTTAGTGACTCAGACACAGATTTAGCGATACAAAGTACACCAGTAGTTGATTCAACGCCTGTAGATAGTATGGCTGATCAAGGATGCAGCAATGGAGCAGAGGGAGGATCAGACAAGTTTAATTCTAATAAAGATCTACTTAAACATTATGAAGACCAAGTAAGCTATGTTTTTTTATAAAACATTTTACTTTATTGTCAAAGTTACTGATGTTGTTAGTGATTTGTTTTGCTGCATTTTGCTTCAAATTGTCAATACAAGGCCTATTTTCCTTCTATATCTTGTGTTGTAGGGTGTGCAAGAAATGTTTGCTGTAGAACCGTTAAAATGGTGTGAGCATTTAGAACAAATTGCTCCTTTACCAGAGACACCATTAGATGTCAATGATCCGTGCGATGATTGTCAAGCCAAGGGAGAGAACTGGGTTTGTTTGGTTTGCTTTAAGGTAAGATATTATATTTTTTTATCGGTCGTTTAATGGCTGATGCAAAAGCTATGATCATTTCAGGGCCGTCCCAGAGATACAATGTACAGGAGAAAATATGCACGAGAACTAAACATTTGTATCCCTACTCTTATTATACCCCCGCAAAGGAAGTTTGAGAGGGGTATATTGGAGTCACTCTGTCGGTCGGTCGGTCAGCTGGTCGGTCCATCCGCATAAAGTTTGTGGAGCGAACTTCTTCTACATTCTTTAAGCGATTGCAATGAAACTTGTGATATGTTATCACCATGAAGTTAAGATGTGCAAGACACAATTTTCATGCCCAGTGATTCACTCGTTGCAGAGTTATGTCCCCTTGAACATAGCCGTATAAGTGTCCTATTGCATTCTTTGTGTCAAAGCGGCGGCGGGGGTATTAGTCACTTCTGTGACAGGTCTAGTTACTTTATTAGTTTGTTTAAATTGAGCTATAGTGATCACTGCCACGTCTGTGTTGATCAAAAACTTTAATGTAACTCATAACTCAGAATCTATAAGAGGTAGCAACATGAAACTTCATAGGTGGATAGATCTCACTTAGGCGGTGAACAGACGAGTGTTGGCACCGCTTGCAGAGCTCTTGTTACATGTTTATTTGTATTGTAGGTATATTGTAGCAGATATGTGAAGGAGCACATGGTGAAACATGGGAAAGATGCTAACCATCCTATCGTATTGAGTTATGCTGATCTTTCTGTCTGGTGTTATGAGTGTGACAACTATCTGGATAACGAGGTAACATAATGACTTGAATCCATCGCGGGATTATTGTGGATAAAATTAATGTTTATACTTGACACTTAATGGTATGGGCTGTAGCGAGTAAATGAATACTCAATTTAAACCTGAATACTCAACTAGTTCTAAGATTGTAGAATTGCTACCTTAATAAAATAGTGTTGGTGTGATATAAGTTTTCATTCAGGAAGTGTGATATACTCAAACTTGTGTTAGTGGCTACCTTTGAATAAAGGCCACCCTGTGAATAAAGGTCATTCTTTCAAAAACAGTCATTGATTATTTAGACCAAAATGACCTCTGAATAAAGGCCACCTGTCAATAAAGTCCACCAATTGTCTTTCCCAAGGGTGGCCTTTGTTCACAGGTTTGACTGTATATAATATACCCATATTCCTCCAGTCAGTCTAGAGTTTGATTTGATTCAATCATTGATATAATCAGTCTTAAATTTATATACGAAATGAAACTTGAAACAAAATCTCGCAGAATAAAAACAATTGATGGATGATTTACAAAGAATAAGTATTTTTTACAACAGATTTGTACATCTTATATGAGGATCAGAGGCAAGCAGTGATATACCTTATTCTTGTAATGAGAGTTGTTAAATCTGTATCATTCTTGTACTTTAACAGGTATTGCGTCCAGCAAAGAGTTCTGCCCACAAGAGTAAGTTTGGTACAGAAATGTGAAGCAATACAACTTTGATAACTACACGAAATTGTGGAACAAAATACAACAAGCTTTCTGTATTGTGGGCTTAAGTCACAAATGTCTCATGTCTAATTTCTTGGTTTAATGATACAGCAAGTATTTCATTTTATGATGATCATGATTCTATCATTCTGTTAACTTATTCGAGGTCACCAGCGTTCTTAAACTTTTATGATATTATCTTTTCCTGTGTTATGAGATCACCACTATGTCTGCCATTTTATGACATCATTTATCTCTTGTGTTCTGTGTGTAATGAGATCATCACTATTTGTGCGCCTTTATTCTCTTTTTGTGAAGCTTGTGAGATCATCAATAGTTGTGCACTTAATGCTATCATCTTGTGGTCTGAAGCTTATGCTATCTTCAGGTCAACTTCATGATCTCACGATTTTAAATCATTTACATTATACCAAACCTAAACACGGTGTAAGGAAGTGGTTTTGAATTTATAATTGATACACTATTAGTTTAATCTTTAAACTTATTAAGAAGTAATTAAAGTGTATATACTTAGTATAAATCTAATGTGCCTGAACTCTGCAGTGATAATTTCAATTATTGGAGTTCCATTATTGCTGTGCAATGTATGATTTATTATAATATGAATATGCAATCAATATGTTGGACAATAATTATTGTATGTTTTAAATGTATTGCTAATGTTTGATATGATATAGCAATCTCTGTCCAGAGTTGTCGTTCATTTTTCCCTTACATACATCTCTGTCAAAGTCCGACAATTAGTTAAAAACATGTGACCAAGTCTCAGTTATTGTGTCCATCAGATATTCAAATGTATGTTTTTGTTTTTCTCTTAATGTATTTTATCATTAAGTGTTATAATATATCACAGTTACATTAATTTCTGCGTTTTGTTTCCATTTAATTCACATCTCCGATGTATTGTTCAATAAAAATTGTTTCACTTAGCTGTAAAATTTGTATCACTTCTGGCTTTATTTTTGGTTTTACAAGAATCTTGTAAAAGCTGAGGATATTAACAGAGGTGTATGAGGGATGAAGGAAGACAGCATTTGTAGTTTTTAAACATGTGTTTAAAAGTGTCAATCAAGTTACAGGTCTGTTATTGTTTAAGTTTCAGAGTTAAGAGTTTATCAATCAATCGTATTATACTCATCTTTCTGCTTAAAAACCAGTAAGTGTATGTACTTCCTGTTTTGATAAATAAATATTTATTGATTCATTATTCAAGCAATATTTTATTCAAGTACTTCTGAATGATTATAAATGTAATATTTCATGACTTTTTGTTCTGCTTAAATCATGTGATCATGGTATAAAAGATCAGACAGTTTGTTATGATACATAATTATTTGCTTATGCATTAAAAAACATGTTAAATTTTGTACTCAGAATTTTGCTATCATTGTTTTATGGTAAAATAAAAATGATGTGTATTTTGTTATGATGTTTTTAAGGTCTAATTGTGCTAATTTTGCTAATAATAAATATATGTATTGGAATGTATCATGATTTCTTTTTTCTTAACAATAAGTTAGTGTTTCATTTTTTTTAAAGTGTGTTGCTGCAAAAAAACATAGGGGGAGATCAGTGTGACATCGAGTGTCAATAATTAGCTTATTTTGGGAGATGTACTGGTCTGGGTAGAATTTCCCAGCAAACTTTCTATAAGTCTAAAATTTGTAGATGCTTAAGTAATATGAAAGAAGTTCGCTCCACAAACTTCTGAAATAGTATGCCGACCGACCAACAGAGTGACTCCAATATACTCCCTCTCAAACTTCATTTGCGGGGTATGATAAAAGTAAGTATTTCATTCTTATTCTTTTTAATTCATTTTTTATCATCAAGATACACTCTTTAACAATCGTAGGAAGAAAAACATAAAAACAATCAGTGAAGTCAACATAATGGATATTTACACTAAAAGCAAACAACTGAATTCAAACATACATGTCGAGGGTTCAACGCAACAGTGTTGTAACTCATATTGATATAAGAACAAGTTACGACAGTCTTGCGCTAAGCCCTCGATGTATCAACAAGTATTTGAATCATAAATACTACAATATATGTATATCACAGCTATATTGTCTGTGTTATAAAAATCACAGATACTACGTATAATGCTTCTATCTGGTATTAAGCTATCAATTATACATATACAACTGATGGATCAATTCATAAATAAATGGGAGTAAATATGTCACAATATAGTTCCAACAAAGCTACTACATTGTACTTGAAATAGCCAAATTACTGGTAAGTAAATTTCAAACATTTTTTACTAGAACATAGGTCAGAATAGATTTCTTTCAAATAGAGTTTTGAAAAAGTTTCTGGTGTCCGCTAACCTAACTCAGAGCCCAAAAATTTAATTTGAAGAAATGAAATGGTGCATTCTGGTGAGTTTTGGGTCATTTCTATCTATGATCAGTGACTGTTTGGGGTAGCTGGGTGTGCTCACCCCCCCCCCCCTCCCGATTCCGCCATTGTAACTGACGCTATTTTTTTCTGCCAACCTGGACATTTTTGGTCCTGGTCAACTTCTTGTAGATATTGTCATACAAACTAACAAAATATATTTGAAATGAATGTTCCACAAACCTACCATCTTCATACCTTTTCGGAAAGTTGGCGGAAACCAGACTTTTCTTTTGGCCTTATGATGACTTTATTCACCATTCCTGATAGTCAAAAATAGCAGACAGAGCAGATGTATTTGTAATTAATTCCGTATTTCTAAGTAACTTTCACACATAACAAACAAATTCAAACAGTGACATGACCATACAATAACTTTGGTGAATATGAAATAAAAAACAATATAACAACTGACTGATGCATCAAAGTATTGCATAAATGTATAGAAAAACATGCATCATTGTCCTTCACGTTACAAAGATCAAGTACTTAAATAGTTTGTTTCAGTTGGTTAAACGCTGTTTTTCAACAATAGTTCAGTTAGAAACGGTTGCCCGTTACCTCACAAGTTTTCCTAGACTGTATTCTAACCAGAACTAGCTTACACTTCCACAAGGAGTTGGCAACCTCTCCACATATGGGGGGAAAATCGACATGTCTGTCTGCCTCGACCAGGATTCGATACCATGATTGCCGGGTAACAAATCCAGTACACTAATCTCTAGATCTAGACATGGCTTCCTTCATATACCGGTAAGTAAGATCGTTTGATCAAAGATGACTTAGAAGTTATTTAATACTTAAACACAAATTTTAAGAAATTCTGATAGTGATGGGTATGTTTTTTAATGGATGTAAGACACAAAACAATTTGTACACATCCATCTAAGAACATCTAAGAATAAACCTCTGAACACCATGTAGATAGAAATCTCAAAACAAGAACTTTTTAAGAATCAAAGTACTGAAAGTACTCATAGAAACTGATCTTACATAGACTTGAACTGCAACATGAAACGGGAACTAGTTTAACAATAATTTGCATGGTGGATGTAGATAAACATAGTACTTAGGTCCACAGAAAAAATTCATGCGTGCCGGGCGAGCGACGGCTTTTGAAAGCTGAACTATCGTTCAGTTTCGTAAAAATGAATTGTTTCTTCAGTATCACATCTAAAAATTCTGCAAGTTGATCGAATCAAAGAATAAATCGAGGGCTCAGCGCAACACTGTCGTAACTTGTTCTTATTTCCTTATGAGTTACGACACTGTTGCGTTGAACCCTCGAAATGGAACTTGTCACACTTACAGACTGTGTTGAATCATAGTAACTAAAAAAATCACAGATGGTAGAAAGAAAACCTGTATGAGTTTAACTCAGTTCGTAGTATTTACATGATCTAGGATCATAGTAGCAATTTAGTTGTGAATCATACAATAGATCTAATTCTTCCTCATCATCTGTATTCTTTGGAGATTCTCCTGAAATATCAAATAAATTTGATTCATACTACTAACTATGACCAACTTGTAGGAACTTCCTGGAAGTTTAAAATTTTTGAATAATTGAGATTTTACTTTAGTAGTCTTTGGTACTACTAACTAGGCACATGTACTACTTCAACTTGTCAAGCTCAATGGCATTAAATTCATCACTACAACTTAAAATTCAATAGTAATCTACTTCTTTAACAGAACAACACATAGTAAGAAAACACAATATTTACATAGATGTATTAAGATTAAATTTTTTTAATGTATATAGACCTTTACCATAGAATGGTTTCCTAGGTGATGGATTACTGAATGTGGAGACATCATCCAGAGAATTTGATACAGGAACACTGTGTAATACTGGCGGGCTGCATACACCACTCCATTCTCTGAGAAAAAACAAATAAAATCAATGAACAGTATTACATTATAAAATGGATGTAAGTAAAATACAAAAATCATTCATACAATGATAAAAGTCTATTTTCTATTAAACATAAGATATCTGTCTTAGTGGCCAACTCTTAAATAAAGGCCATTCTATTAAAAACCGTCATTGATTTTTTTTTAACAAAATGACCTTTGAATAAAGGTAAATCATGGTCACATTTCATCTTTCTCAGCATGGCCTTTGTTCACAGGATTGACTGTATATTTATACATCTTACATTATCATCATCTTAAGCAGTACAAGGGAAGCATACCTAAATTTTACCTAAATCATTGACAGAAATCAAAATATCAGTTTCCCAATTTACTGTATTTTCCACTTTTGTTATGTTATAAATTAAGACTACTGCCTGTTTTGTTCACCACCCGGTTTTAATCGAAACCAATTTTAGTTTACCGTACTGTCCATTGTGTAAACAAACCAAAAACCTAAATTTTTATGTGATTTGGTTCAAATTTTTTTTTTGGGGGGTTCAAAATAAAAGTGTTTCTTACCTAGGGTCAGTGAATGTATCAGAACTTAGTCTTATCTGCATCTCTGGATGATAGTTATGTGACTTACGAGGCTGTAACAAAAATATTTTATTAATATATTCATATTCTGCTAAAATACTACAAAACTGCTTCATTTAATTTTAAAACATGAAGTAGAAATGAGTCCAGAGGACACAAATGACCCCGCTGAGAGTTAAGTCAATAAGGGGCCATAACTCATGTGTAAAAGATTTTAACGGAAATCGAACTTGACCTGTATTTTACTATTATACACCTTCATGTAAAATATTGCTTGGGTTATCGCTTGAAAACCAAAATTCAAACGGAAGGGCGGACAGGGGTTACATTTTATGCCCTTCTGCCATTTCGAATGGCGGGGGCATAACAAAAAGTAAATAGAACACTGCTGATGACTGAACTCAACTTAGTAGTACATGCACATGTGAATGTCTAACTAGAGTAGTTTGCATGATTAGATTCAAAATTATGCCAGCATTAATCACTGTTTTCATCTACACACACTAGTATGAAATAGTTATCTAACAAATACATACATAGAATATTTATTGCTTTATAAGTTATAAACAAGCCATCATCTGGTAAGGAATGGAAGAAATAGTATCAAAATTCCAATACTTACAGGTGCTTTCCATGTACTAAAACTTGTGTCATCGTCATCACTAATCATAGTAGGTGAATCATTACTGGCTCCCAACATAGGCTGGGAACCATTCTCCATACCATTGGTTCCAGCAACACCATTTGGTGACGGAAAACTAACTCTTTCTATCGGTCTAGCCCTATCAACAGAGGTTGCTTCTGTTTCATTAACTTTGTTAGCTTCCATAAAGTTTTCAGGTTCAAATTCAGCACTTCTGGCTCCCTGTATAGCAGCAAGCATCTCCATTTCATCTGATGCTGTCAGATCTTGATAAGCATACCTTGAGAAATCATAGCCTTTCTGTAAAAATATTCAGAAGTCTTTTTAGAGACTAACAGAGCCCTTACAATTTGACCCTTAAATTGGCACTACGACTCATGAAATTAGTAAAATAAAGCTTCAAGCTCTTGAAAAATTGTACCAAAGGGTCATATTGACTATGACATTTATAGTAGCCTAGGAAATTTCGTTGACTCCTCAAATTAACATCAGCTACAGATTGTTTTGACCCTCAACTACAGACATTTAGTGAGAACCCTGGACTAAGTCGACATGATCCATACAACACATAGCAAAAATATTCATTTATAATCAATTAGTTTCTATCAGTGCTTCTTTTCAGTTGATACATTTAACATCATTAACTTAAATAGGTAAGAAATGCCACAAGTATGTTAATAGAAATACACAGTATAATTTGAAACATCAACTAACACATGCCTGTCTCAAAAAATCTAAAAGCAGTTAAGAACTCAAATCTTATTATGAATATGATGCACTAAGATAAAACTACATGACTATACTTACATTTTCTGCCTGAGCATGCGAAAATCTAGCATCTGTTAGTGGAATCTCTTTTAACCTGGTTTTACTCATTCTTGAAACAAAACTACGATCTGTGATACCTCCTGTAATTACAGGACTTCCTGATAAGCCATCGTCGTCACTGTTTCCATTGGATATACCACAAAGTTTTGGAACAGGAATTCCATTTTCCATTCTTGCACTTATAAGTTTATTATCACTAGAAAATACTCCTGAAGAAGGTGGAAGACCATTTTTCACACCATGACTTGAATTAGTTCTGGAATGTGTTCGAGTAACACCACCTGTTTTAACATTATTGTAAGATCTGGTACCACTATTTGGCCTGCTTCCTGAACCAGGCCGGGTACCACTATTAGGTCTAGTACCGCTGTTAGGCCGGGTACCACTGTTAGGCCTACTACCACTATTAGGTCTGGATCCCGGCCTATTATGATTCCAGTGTTTATCATCACCACTATCGGAAGAAGAATCATCATTTATAAAATCCTCCTCAGGCCTAGGTCCTCGTGACTTGGACCCTTCTTTTTTCCTATTTCTACTACTTGATGTAGTGGTAGGCTGAAATTATATCAAGACCTTTTACATTAGTACAAAACAATAAAATAATACATAATGATGCATGACTTGGCTCTGTTTGGTATAATTTTACCCACAATTTAGTCCCTACATTAGGATTTTTAGGGAAAATTGAAATAATTGTACAGCTATAACGCAACAAAAGGAAAATATAATTGATGTCATCATTTAATATATATATATATGATATTTATACCACATTAAAGGTAATTTTATCAGCTTTTGAAGCAAGTATGAATTTAAACAATAGGATGTAAAATATTGATTTAGTGGCCATTTGTTTACACTGACCCCACGAAAAAAGCAGATTTCCAGATCAAATACAGATAAGCCACTGGCTTATCGGGGTTCCTACTATAAGATGATTTTTATCAAGCCAAAACACATAGTTGTAATCAATATAAGATTAATACAAAAACAAAAACATTGATTCAAACATTTTCTAATTCAACACAATGTTACTGAATATATTCAAATTGTGTCTTAAGTCCCTATCTAAGTCAAGTAATTAAAGCTAATTATAAACAAGAGCGCCACAAGCGGTGCCAAGGCTTGTCTGTTTACCACCTCAGTGAGAACTTTATCCACCTATGGAGTTTCACGTTGCTATACCTCTTACAGCTTATGATTTATAAGCTACGTTAAAGTTTTTGCACAATGCAGATCTATTCCCAGTGATCACAACAGCTTGACTTCTGGACAAGCTAAAAATACTGTTTAAGTAATTTTCAAGAGTGTGTACTTATTTTATTATAAGCCTTTTAAAAGGCATTGAGATAAGCAATATTCAAAAGATAAATTCCATAATCAATTCATAGCAACACCAAGTGTAGGAGAAAAACAATAGAATACCAAAGCTTAGTGTGAATTACATCGTGGTAAGCAAAGTGTGTTCATGTTGATATTCATTGTAAAAAAATCGGGAATTTAACACCATTCTGAGTTCTAAATAAATTTCTAATTCATTAAAAAATCATGGCAGAAAATGGATCAAAACCACAAACAGATAACTGATTGATATAATTAGGTAAGAGGGTACCTTGTTTACAGCAGATTCTAATAAATGCTGGGACGGTGAAGCATTTTTCTGTCTAGGTGCAGGTTTGGGTTGAGATACAAACAAGTAAGTTCCATCATGATCTTCCCTATAACAGAAAGTATGATACTATGATAATGAACTAACAAATTACTTGTGTAATACATGTACTTACATAGACTCTAAAATGCAAATTTCATGCATATAATGAATCAATTTTTGTACAATCAACTTTATTAATGAAATGAGCTAAACTATAAAGCTAAATAGAACCAACATCCAATTCAAACTGAACAGTCGTATTATTGATAAAACAAACCCTTATATATATATATAATTCAATATTTTTTTTACCATTAAATTTTGAACAAATCGAAAATACTGACCAGCTTATGTACATTACCAAAATGAATTTACATAATATATTTCTAATTAGAAATTTGTCCAGATGACACAAATTCCCCTGTTGAGCACAAACTCAAAAAGGGGCCACAACTCCTGTGAGAATGTTGAGATTTTAACAGAAATCGAACCTGCCCTGCATGTTATTATTATACACCTTCATATAAAATATGAAACCAATCCATGAATTATTTCTCGAGTAATGGTTTGGAAACGGTTATTTGAACTGACCAGTCAGGGGAAACACTTTATGTCCTTCCGCCATTTTAAATGGCAGGCGCATACATTTTATAATAACTTTAATAGTTTTGATATATTACTTATCACTCTCTTCCTCGTTATCATCATCCTCTTCATCAGAACTGTCTGTATTTCTCAATCCAGTATTATTGCGCAATATTTCTATTACATCAGCAACTGTTTCATCTTCTTCGGCCCCCTCTGGTTGATAGTTTGATGGTCTATATTCTGCACATATAAAATGTATCAAGGTAAAAACTGTAGTATAATTCCTAAACAAGAGCACACCAAGTGGTGCCAAAGCTCATCTTTTCACCACCTCAGTGAGATCTATGAGCTACATTCAAGTTTTTGCACAGACAACGCTGTGATGACAATAGCTCAACTTTTTCTTCGAAAACAGACTAGCAAAAATGGACATTTAGAACTCTATTACATTAAATCATAAAATTGTCAGCTATCACTTTTTCTGAGGCATGGTCTTGGGAAGCAATTAACACAGACTTTGAAGCACACCCTATCCAACATTTGAGAGGCTTGCATTCTCAACTGATTTTGTTGTGAAAACAATCAGTCAGAAATTTTGCCACAAAACTGAAATTCAGTCAGTCAGTGACACATATTGGATCTGATATGTTCAGTAAACGCAAATTAATAATGTCGGTCAGTTTAATCATAACAAAATACTAAATAGAAATTATACCAGGGCTCGACAAATTAACTCGTCAGCTCGTAATTAAGAGTAGAAATTGAATCAGGACACGAGTTGAAATTGCTGTGGAACTAGTTAAAATTCTAGGCTGGGTGTCCAGCAGGACGAGTGGCCTGAAAAATATTTGTCATGCCCTGCATTATACCTTTTCTCTGAGGTGGTTTATGTTTTCTGTTAGTATCTACAGGTGGACGTTTAACATGGTCAGCTGATTTCTGTCGGGGACCAGATTCTGTACTACTGGTACTGGTATTCAGTTCACCTTCAGACACAACTCTGCCTCGTCCTGTCTCATTATAAGGACTGTGTTGATTGGACGATACAGATGACGCGCTGGTTCCCACACCATCATCTGTGGAGAGAATTCAATAGGAACCAATCAATGGTTGATAAAATGAGCATGAGAAAGAGAAAATGCTAACAATACAAAACAAGATGCTGCATTCAATGAACGCATATGCCCCCAGGTGGCATCCTTGATAAATCAGTAAAATCTACTTTACCTCATACAGACATATAACAAGGCAATCGCTATATATATATGTCCCCACATCATCAGATGCTGGAGCATAAAAAAAAAGTATTACTGTAAGAATATGCTACTGCTATTAAACAATGTTTACTAAAAATTTAACCTCAACTAATAATTATATTGCATGGTGACTGACAATGTATACCATTAATATTGCCATTTTGCATATGAAATAGTTTTTAGGTTAAAAATAAATATGAATAATCAGAAAACTTTAAACATGTGGTAATATCTACCATACTAATACACATACAGAGACAGATAAGTATAGTTATACACATGTATGTTAATGCTCAAATTATTGAACCTTTCTGTGAGCCAGCACTGGACATCCTGTCTTTACCAGCACTATTATTCTTGAATCTTGCAGGACGACGTCTAACCCTCTCATGTGAAGGTTCCCTTGGTGGATGTGGTTGTACAATGGCACCGTCACCATGTAAACTCTCTGATAATAGAAGATTTGTAAGTCACAAATGAAACAAATAAATCTGATAACTCATTCATCCCTATCAATGAAACTATTATATTATTAGTACATTACTCAACAAATTTAACAATTACAATATAATATAATCCTGATTTGTTTCTTCATTTGAGTTTTACACCCTTTTTTCAACAGTCAGAGTCATATGAGGCAGACTGTTCACCTAACCATCATTCCTGTGAAGAACCAGCACTAGACTCCCATCCTCTGAAAGCAACTGCCTACTTTCTCACATAAAGAGATATGGTCGGCAGCTGGGCTCAAACCCACGACCCTCTATCAGTGAGAGGCTACAGAGATTTGAAGTCAGCGACCTTAACTACTCAACCACGGAGGCGGGCCAATATAATCCTGATCCGGTATATAGTTGCTTTTTACTTTATAACACTTCAGTAAGATTTTTATTACTTTAATAAACAAACAGTGTTTCCTCCAGGCCTTTTAGGATGGCGCTGTGCCATGCCTCATAACCAATTATGCGCCATGCTTCCCTATCAATTGTACATTGGCCATGTGTCATTTTAAGCACTCTTAATGAAAAGCAGTATTTAATAAACACAGCAGTACAATTAATTCAGACATAATCTTGCACAGAATGCTGTAATAGCATTTAATGCAATTTGAGGCAAATTATACTATGCAGCGATAAGTGACATCACTAACTAAATGAGAAACCGGGCAATTTGCCCTGCATGGTTCAAACCACGCTCTAAAAATGCCCCATTACCACAAAAATGCCATGCCTCACTTAAACACTGCAGGAAACGCTTTTCCAAACTAATCAACAACAGTCACATTGAAAGTTAAAACACTAAATCTAGTATCTGATCATATGACTTACTTGTACCATGTTCTTTATCTACAGCAGTTGATGGATCAGAATATTGTCTCTGATGTCCTTTACGCACCATAGCAGGTTTATCTGGAGGATTTGGTACATGCCTGATGTCCATCCTTCATGGACACACCCCCTGGTTCTCTAGCTCCTCCCCCTGGGTCACGCCCAGTATACAAACTGTCCCTACTAACCGACATATCCTGATATCCAGAACTGGTCACACCATCTAAAACAATGAATATAAATCATTAAAAAATATATAATAACTTCACAATACATCATTTCATGACATATTAATTATCTAAATAGTTAATCAAAGACGATATGAAATAAATGAAGATATCATTCTTTATTCAATTTGCAAGTATAAAAATTAATGTGGGCTAATATGCACACTTATGATTAAAACTTATCAGCTGGATCCAAAATAAGAGTGATGAAGTCATGCATGAAATGAAACAAAAGTAAACTCCAAAATAAAATCAAGTCCAAAGTAGGGAATATAAAATAATTACTATTGATCTTACCTTCTGCTCTTGATTACATCTGATACTCTATTTGTAAGATTTCCACCATTCTAAAACAATTAAAAGAAACTTTCCAATACAACAGTTTCCATTTGTCACATATAGTTAAGACATTAATAAATTAATAGTATTGAAATATCTATATGCTGCACACTAATATATGTAATTATACACGGATAAATAATGCATGAACTTCATCTAAAATACTAATTATATAATCATTTAACAACCACACTAAGTAGTCATGATCATCCTTCAGTATTTGAACCAACTGATTTAAATAAGCAGTTTGTTGTAGTCGGATTTAAGTTTAAACAAGACGCTGTGTTCGATAAATGCATATGCCCGCCCCTGGTGGCGATGCTCAACGAAACAGTAAAATCACCTTAACCTTGTACAGATTTAATGTATCAAGTCACACCAACACAAACACTACATAAAACATACACAAATGTTAATATGATATAACACCTCACTTACTATAAAAAGTTGATATATTCTTTATATCATATTCAGATGTTACATAACAAAGTTAACTAGCAGCATTATGTACACAAGGCATTAGAAGTTATAACTAACAAGAACTAAATACTTGAAGTTGGTACTAAGTAGTCTTATGTTTTTAGCATTGCAAATGAATGTAAAACTAATAACAAATTTATGTATCTTGGAATAGTGTTTTCATCTGGAGGGTCCTTTGTAGAAACGCATAAAACTTTAGCTGACCAAGCTCAAAAATCTATCTTTACATTAGAAACATGTCTGTGTAGATTCATAACATAACAATAAGGCACTCTTTAGAATTGTTCGATTAGCAATTGAAAAATTTCACACTTAGTATTGAAAATCTTTATTATGAGTAAAAAGTAGCACACAAAAATGTGTGTATTTTATACAGGAGAATTAGGTCGAATAGATCTTCTCACTAAGATTTATGCAAGATATAAACTTTTGGTTGAAAGTTACTAATAAAAGCGAAAGGAAACAGATAAACATAATACATGTATACCAAATCATTTAAGATATTATCTAAATAATTATATCCAGTGCTTTCTGCAAATTGTTGACCTATATACATCAATAACTGAAAAAATAGTTTTTACCCTTTTCTACAGTTAAAAGGGACATAATTCTTGTTATTTTTAGTTCAGAGTTATCTCTTCCTTTTCAAATATGTATATTAATATAAAATATAATAATCTTAAGCAATGTGGGTTGAGAACTTGGTCATTTTGGACTCCATAATCTCATGTATACAAAAATTTAAAAAAATAAATTTCGAAATCAGGGGGAGATAATCAATCGCATACTGTAGGCTTAATCAGCACCTATATTTCGTCCAACAAGTGACATTCGATGGGGGATATATTATGCTTTACAATGATATATGTGTCATAAAATCCCGCTAGGGGGGGACCTAGGGTACAGTAGCCCATACTCTATAAGTGATATGTTATCCAGATACATTTTATCTTCAATTTTTATCTTCATAAAATGAGATCTGAAGTTCTCAAAAGTTAAGCGTATGGCTTATCAGTTACAACTGCATGACTGTAATGATGTAGTTTTTTTCATTCTTACACTTGTGGTTGTGCTGTATGAACAACATAATTATCATAATCAATTAAAAGGGTCAAAGGGAACTCCAATCTCCTATCAGTAAACTCTAATTATCATCAAATTTTACTTTATTTCTAATAACCTAGCCTTTTATGAAAGCTCATCTCATTCCATGATGTAACAAATAAACTGTTCAATTCTTATAGGCTAATAACCAAACTGTGTCAAATAAATTCAAATCTCAGCAACATTCTGCCCATCACCAAAATAACACAATTAGGCCTTATGCATGAAATGTCTAGTAAGTAGACAAGAAAGCTAGCACATATGTTCATAACACACAGTCTTACAGATATGTATTTGTGTCTAACAGAATTCTCTAGCTGTGAACATTTCCCTATAGTACTACGTCTCATCAAAGATGAATGTGGTAACTGACAAATAAATTATGTTTACAATAATTTGTCAAAATCTTTTATATTCAGTTCCATATCAGGTAGAAGTGACTAATACCCCTGCCGCTGCATTGACACTAAGAACGCAATAATACACTATATGGCTTAAGTTCAAGGGTACATAACTCTGGAATGTGTGGATTGCTGGGCACGAAAATTGTGTCTTGCACATCTACATTTCATGGTGATAGCACATTTCAAGTTTCATTGCAATCGCTTAAAGAATGTGGAAGTAGTTCACCTCCACAAACTTGTGACATCATATGCGGACAAGTCGACCGACTTGACAGAGTGACTCAAATATACCCCCTCAAACTTTGTTTGCGAGGATATACAATGTAAATATAACACAATACTAATTTATCCATGCCTGCATTCAAATACAAGAATTGGTCGTCCGAACATTTATTCAAAGAAATGTATTTTTAGATCCACGATCAAGCCATGATGGTCACATGTCTAATATTAGGGTTGTGATTGGTGGAATGGCAAAATAAGAGGAAAATCAAATTCATCGAGCTAGGGACTAGGGCCACCAGTGTCTTCAGAGAACATAAAAACCGTGGAAACCTGCCAATCCGCGAAAGTTAATTCACACACAGAACATAAATATCAAATAACTGCTGTATACAATAACAGATTACTTGTTATCATTAAAGAAATATTATGTAGAAACTGTAAAATTTTCAGATAATTGGTATTGATTTTTCTTTATATTTAATTATGTTAATGGTTATCATACATACATCTCTGGAAGATTTCTTTGCAGAATTCTGCGAAGTTCTAACACCAGACACCTTGGAACCAAATGCAATATGGAACTCAGAATTAGCAGAGGATTTTCTACCACTGGCACTCAGATCTGAAAAAATTATTCCATGATATGACCAATCTTTGGATACGATAGTACAGTGAAGTGCTGTCATTTATATCTTCAATTCAATCATGTTTATTTTTTATAAAACAGTTAGTTGATAGACCAATTGCCTTAGACAAGATACAGAGATCAGTTTTCAAGACGGATAAAAAAATAATAATAGCATTAATAGTACAATAGACTGGAGAAATGAAATGGAAAACCTACAATTTGTTATAGAAAAAGAATCCTTAGGTATGACTTTTATAATTGCAATGACTTACAAAATATAGTAATTCTTACAAAAAGTTTCAAGATTTGTCTACTAAAGATACAGGGTAATATTTCGACAACAGGACAATTATAAGAACGAAGCTTGAAGATCATATTCTCTACATATTAAAATACAGTGCAGGGATTTTTTTTGGGGCGATTTTATAGCCGAAATTCGGTCATATTCCCAATGGAAAATAGTATCTTTTTTCCCAATTCACAGACAAAAGTTCCCAATAAAAAAAAAAAAAATATTTTTTATAATTTTATAAGTTCATTAACATCACTATTGGTAGTAAATACTTATTCTGCTACTGTTCTATGGGAGAATAAGTAGAATAAGTTGAACATTGCAAAAATTGTAGTCATACATTTTTTCCCAATTTTGATTAAAACACCGCGAAAATTCCCAATCCCAAGGGTATGGGTCATATTCCAAAATACGAGAAAAACCCTGCAGTGCAACCTCTCCAAAGCGACACCACCCTTTGGGAGCAGTAAAATTATGTTGTTGTGTTGTTGAGAGGTTGTTGTTCTAGAGAAGTTAAATTAATAGTTAAGTTGTGAAGTGGGGAAAAATTATGCTGTTGTTAAAGGGAGATTGTTGCTCAAGAGAGGGCTGCTCTGGAGAGGTTGTGCTATATATATTAAACTTAGCAAATATCAGATGAACTTCTTATTACCTAAATCATAAGCACTACTAATAGAACCTCTCAATTCTCCACCTCGTAATCTCTCAGCATGTTTAATCTTGTCTATAGTCAGCAACTGAAAAATAAGATATCACAATGAAGAAGGGTAAGAACAAAGGAGACATATACAGTACGGTTCGGGTGATTTGTCCGATTTTCGCGTTCCCCCCGCGTTCGTAATCGTCAATTTATCACCCGTAGCGGCGATTTTCAACGCGGCATCGATCTTGAAAAAACCGCGAATCACCGCAATGTCGCTAATCACCGCGTTTTATGACTTATTTATCAGTCGGTAATCTTTGATAGCGATGGATCGCGGTGATTCGCGAACGTCTAAAGCCGACTCTCAAGTAAATAAAATGATATTTATTGTGAATCTTTCTTCTACTTTCGCTTTCTATTGACCGTTCATTTCCGAAAACAGCCACATGGTAAGTTAATTCAGGGTTTAACACTTACTAAATCCGTCGGCCAAGACCGACTGAAATCCAGACATCTGATTAAATTTTGTCAAGTAGAAATTCCAATCTTGAAGTAAATATGTAGAAATACCGGCAAATTGCTAAGCGAATATGTAAACTGTGTAGCTATGTTTTACATATGCAGCGTTACGTACAGGGCGAGATTAATATGTCTATTTTTAGTGTTTTATTTATCGAGTACCAGGGCGAGAATTTAGACCGAGTCGCAGTCTCTCATTTTACCTATGTAGCTCGGTGCTCTAATCAATAAAACCAGTCCATTGTTTACATGTAATATTATTTCGCGCAATAATATACGAAGCTGACAGATTAATTAATTAAAGCTCATCAACTACAATTAAGTTCTCAACACTCGTTGATTATAATTTATGTCAACGCTAATTTTTCACACATATCAGGTAACAATTTGTTCATAAAAGTGCAATTAAATAATGTGTGAATAACAATGTTATTGACAAGAAATTTGTAAGTTTTTAGAAAACTAAAGAGGCGACATCGCGTATCACCGCGTTGAGCGATCGTCGCCGCAATCCACCGCGAATTATTGCCCTTCAGTGGTGACGGTCACCGTCGATCATCGTCGCTCTGAACGCAACGGCCAAAATTCAAACGTCGCGTTGAAGCGATCTACCTGTGGCTTAGCGCGATTTTAATTCCGCGGCGATTCGCAAAAATCGGACAAATCACCCGAACCGTACTGTAGCATGCTATTTAAGATCTTTTAACATGATTTACAGTGACAAAATATCATCTGAGTAAAATTTAATGAAATAAAATTTGTTCATCCAAGGAAATTGTCCATTTAGATGACCAAGTTTGAAACAGCACAAAATTTCCTAAAAAGCTAAATTTTATATGGTATATCTAAACTAGGTCCAATCTAAATACAGCACTAGAAATTGCAATAAATTCATAGTTTAATTTATTCATTTATCTAGATTTCCATGGCAATACCAATGATTTATATAGTTATAAGTAATTAAGCGTTAAAAAATCATTTGTTTCTGGCTACATGCTAAAACAGCTTATTAAAAATAAGGCAAGCAGGTGGGGAATTTTGTTTTCTTTGAAAACATACAGAAAGGTGAAAAAGTGAATGTCACTTTCCTCAAGCCTAATAAAAGTCAAGATCACAGGGGAAAAAATAGGGTAGGTTGGTGACCAGAAAGAAACATTTTTAATCTTAACTGCCTCAATTCACACAACATGAGAGAACACTTTGTGTACTTAATTAGTAGCAAATGATACACATATCAAAGAAATAAGAATGAACTTAGTTCCTTCTGTTTTTATCAGTTTGTTTTATTATATAATTATTAATATAATACCTGTGTTTGATGGTTTACTTCAGTAGCATATTGACATTGTTTTGGTATCTGATCAATTTCTCCACTGTTGCTAGAGGCACATCCATACAGCTCTAAAATATAGAAAGATACTCTGTTCATGATTTCTACAATCATGTGAACCCATTCATAGAGCGCCATGGGTTTGAGCCCAGCTACCGACCATGTCTCTTTATGTGAGAAAGTAGGCAGTTGCTAACGGAGGATGGGAGTCTAGTACTGGTTCTTCCCAGAAACGATGATAAGGTAAACTGTTCACCTCATATGACTCTAACTGTTGAAAAGGGGTGTAAAAACTCAAACTATATAACAAATGCAACGGGTGTTGCTTTGTAAAGGTTGCACTGTATACCAATTTTAATGTAATACACAAGTCTGACAGTTCACAATAATACCAACCATCATCTCCAACAGTATCAGGAGGCTGACTCTTCATTGTGAAGATTCTACGTATTTTACAATTAGCAGATATTGTAATACTGTCTAACATCTTATATGTTTCACCACGCCATGTCTCTCCAACCATTGACACCATGTCTAAGCATAGATTTAACCACTGAAAGGGAATAATTGAGTAAAGTTGACAATAAGTACAGTAAAAGAGTGACAAAATATCATTGAACATCACAACGTATTTTTAAAAAAAAGTATTAAGTCTCAATAAAATAATTCAATCCAAGCCATTATCTGCACTGTTTCTCAGAATTTGATACAGCAACTTTAACTATAACAAAATTGTTAGTAATTTCGACAAAGGACTAAAATATCATGACTTTAAATATTAAAATCACCAAAACTTTGAACAGGTATCATAAAAATATTTTTTTTAAATCTGGTACATGGTGATAGGAGAATTTCAGAAATAACATTTATAACTTGAAGACTCATAAAAGATAAATATCAAATTTTTTTTATTCTATTTTTAAAGAATTCAAAACAGATACTACTATAGTCATTTAGATAAATCGGCATAAAAGAGAAATTAATAGAAATAATCTTACAATTCCAGTCCTGACAATTTTTAAGGGGACCTTAGCATGTAGAGGTGTAATATGTATGTCCTTTTGTGCTGTCGACAACATGAGACGTCTTTTACTGTTCTTCATGTCCGCCAATCTGCAAGATAAAGTAGAACAAACTAACGATTCACATGGGAGTTAAACACACAAGTTTCATCTCCCATAAATTCTGTAACTAGCAAAATACACAACAAGAGTAATATAGAGTAAAATGTCAAAACATAACTCTAACATCAAGCAAAATGGCTCCTTCAGAAATTTGAATATTTGTAAGAAAAATTTAGGACACCAAAGTCATGCATAGGAACATTAAGATACTGGTAGAAATGATTAATAAAGCACTAAAAAGCTTGAATGACTATTACTTGACACCTTACCCTAACTCCATACTGAAGTCTAGACCTTTCTTCAATGTTAGCTGTACAATCAGATATCGCTGAGTTAAATGCACTGAAAATATTTGAAATAAAAATCATATAAGTCATTTATGATTCTTTTTTATTAAAACATTACTATTTTGATAACTCTAAAGTTTCAGCTTATGATGAAATTTCATACAAAAATATTACTATAAACTTGTATATCAGCAAAATACGGTCAAATACCAAACCAAATAATTAATTTTGTTACATTTCTAAAACTGATAGTGACAACAATTAAAAAACATTGAAATGGCAACTAAATACAAATTCATGCCAGTTTCTCATATACAAGAAAACAGGTCCACTTCTTGTATAAGACTATTATTAAGAGTGAAGAGAACTATACTTACATGAGCCCCTGGCATCTTTAGGAAGCTGCATCTTTGTTGTAGCAGTTGGTCCATCAAGACTGTAGGAGAAACTCTTAATCTCCTTGTCATAGTTCTAAAAAATGTCAGTTTACAAAATAAATTTCAACTTATTCAGTTCAGCTAGTTGTAACTAGAAAAAAATCTATTCTGTGTTAAAACAAGGACTTATATACATACATGGATTCGCAACTTCCGTATTTAACAGTTTAAAGTAATCAAATCCCGCGATAATAAGACGTGAATCAACGGGAATACAAGCTATTGTTTACAAAAGCGAAAATACGAAAAGATCCGTGGTATCCGAATGATAATAACAGCGAAAATAGCCGTGGTATTCCGAATGTTTAATCTCGGAGACGAAAGGATTATAATAGATGTCCGCCATCTTGGAATTTAAAATGTTCGACTGATGCCTTTTTCGATGCTTATACTTAGACTTTGTGGATTATAAATGTATCTAAATATCTTTAAGGAATTTGTTGCATCCTTTACCAATTTCCCGTGCCCAATTGCCAGAGTTTTATTAGTATAATCAAATTCGTAAACACCCAAATACAGCTGTCGAACATTGCCGAGTATATAGCAATGCATTGTGGGATAGCCGAACGATATCGTTTGATCTATTTTTAGCAGTTGCGAATCCATGTATGTATATAAGTCCTTGGTTAAAATAAACACTTAAAATATCATCAAATGAATGTCATTTTCAAATTATTAAACCTTAATAAACATAAACCAGGGCTCTCCTATGACCCTTAAAATGCCATTTTGACTATTAGAATTGGCAAAATAAAATTTCTGACTCTTGAGAATTGGAACCGACAGGTAAAATTTACTACTACATTAATAGGAAATTTTATTGACTCTTTCATTAATTTTTTTTCATCTAAGGGTCATTTTGATGTTCAACTTATGAAGTCTAGTGAGCACTCTGATAAACAGTAAAACAACTTTTCTTCATTAAAGATCTGAAGCCAAAAAAATAGGCTTTGCTCAACTTTAAAACATGACTGGCCAATGAGTGTGTTAATCCAAATAACAGAAATCAATAAAACAAATTCTAAAATATCTTGATTGTACGAGACTATGACTGTGTACACATGTATAAATTTGTGAAAATACACAAACCTTGGAAACAGATCCTGAAATTTTCCACAGAGATGCTGATTCTTTCTGTTGAGGAGAAAAAATCTCAAAATATGGACCACCCTGAAAATAATATAATTATATAATAATAATAATATTGATGATCACAAAAATATGGATTGATAATTTAAAAAACAAACATGTAGCTGTAGTACATGTATCCATTACATGTGTCATGAAAAACACAATCATCATCACTGTCACAAATTTAAATCTTGGTACATTTCGGTACGAATTTCGACCCCCAAAAACGTCAAATGAGGGCCCTGCTGCTAACATAATCACATGTCTATTATTGGGAGATAAATACAAACATCATCTCCAAGAGATCTGATCATGCATCTACACTGTACAGTAAATTATGAGCAATTACTGAATTAGTAGTAGGGGTGGCCACTTAAGATTAATCACCTGCACAAAAGTCGCTCAACTGAATGAATCACCTGCAAAAAAGAAGCATTCATTTTTATATTCATATATGCAGATAAACAGAAGTTCGGACCTACCTGATATTTGTCCTTAAACATGATTTGAAAATCTGACTTCAGCAATATTTTCCAGTTTACCCAATTATTTGCAATCTCTTTCTTTCATAATTATCGAAAGAAACTGGAAGCATTTTGTTTATGATTTTAGTCAGAAATCTGCTTCGCGTCGCTGATTGACATCGCTTATTTGAGTCTCTTAGTTGTGAAAAACGATAAAAATATGGAATTTTGTTTACGGACACACAAAAAAATTGCACATGTCAGCCATATTTGTTTATCATTTGATTGCACAATGGAAATGACCAATCAAAAAGAGGTAGATACTAAATGTCCGTATCAGGGACAACCCGTGTTAGATTATCCTGACGAGCCAGTCGCAAACGTTTCGTTATCAATCTTTAAATGTTCACCCACATCATGGTGTGTTTGTAGAATTGCCTAATTTGAATATGCAAGACATATAGATTCATCGTTACAAATCAATATTGAAGAAAATTTCCCAGGTACTGGATTGGTTTACTTTGAAATCATCAGAAACAATTTAACACCGTCATAGTTTAATATTTAATTTTAATATTTAACAGTGTTTCAGAGCGTAAAAAGAATGCTTTGGCAGTAGAGGGTCTGTGGGGTGCCTTCACACGCGGGTGGCCTAGCTGTGGTAACATTAATTGAATAAATATTAGAATAATGTATAGTATTTAATAAGAAATCCATGTTTTTTTATCGAAGTAACTATAAATGGAAGAAGATGCCCCCTCTAGCCAAAGGGATTCGGCACATAAATTTTGACCAAAAAATCACCTGACACTATACATATAATTATTTATATAGTGTAAGGTGATTTTTTTGGTCAAAATGTAATATTGTGCCGATCGAATCTAAATACATGTATACAATATATAGCATTAAGACTTAAAATTAACATCTGTAAGAAATAAAAGTGTAGTATAATAGCTGTTCAATAATGTATAAGCAGTGCTAACATAAACAATAACCTCACGAATCTTCCAGACTGAACTCTGATTGACACTATATGATACTCTTGAACCGGCTTATGATGTAAGATTTTCGAGGAAATAGGGTCGACTCACGCGATCCTTTTCCCACGTTGGATTTCAAGCCGCATAGACGTGTTTACCATTCAGCAAAAATCAATTTACATCTTACAGAACTGTATTCTCTCGCTTCAACTATATTATATATTGTTTAATATTGAACAATGTAAGTAGAACTTTTCATATACAACGTTTTGAACAGAATTGTGATATTTATTTATTTAGACAATGTGTATATTTAAACCTGTGTTGTATATCATTTAAATGTTCTGAAGACATTCAAATGAATTAATTACTAAATAATGATGCTTTAACAGAACAGAAGTTTGACCCACACGTTTCATGCAGTGACCTATAATTATATACTTATAAACAGAATGGCCTCGTCGAATGTTACGCGTGATTTTATAGTCTAAGGGAAGCAACTGCGATTACGACGCCGATCAATAATTTGAGTTACGTCCCTTGTCAACTCTCCGAATTGAAAATGTCCGGGAAAATGGAAGCAGTTGAGGTTCCAATTAAGAAACAAAAACTGGACACAGACACCAGTCAGTCCGATGTCTCTCCAAGTGTTTTACACCATTTTAAAGGTTTTGAAGTAGAGAAAATAATTTCAGAAAATGCGAGAAGTAAAACCGCGACAGTTCATGGAAAACTGAACGGAGAAAACGCCGTGGTCCTGCTTGAGAAATTGCCTTTTGATGTTCAACACATGAATAGATACTTGTCGGAAGAAACTTGTTTGAAAAATACTCTGAAGAATGATATTTATGGCACGTACGAAGCATATCTTCCTCCAACAGAAAATGGTAAGTGACGTCAATATTTCGAAATTATAATGCTTGAATTGAAAACAATGGAGTGATTTGTATACCTTGTTCAACTAAAAAGCCAATTTATGCACGCCTTTCAAGTCTCACACTGACGACTTGCTGTCATTGAACTAACATTATTCCCTATGTTCAAAAGACCAGCAGTCACATTCATCAAAATATTGTTTTTAAGTTAATCTACAGTGGGCTTCAGGAATATTAAATAATTTACTTTCGTTTTTAAAATGCAAAATCAGGTCTTTTTTTCATGTAAATGTCTAGCAATGAGAGTGCATGTTGATACCTTGTCTTTAATAAAACTTGTCAGAATAAAATACTAGTGAGCAATACATCCTATATTTGATTTGTCTTTCATGAATAGCCAAGCCAAGATTATGTTACACTAGGGGCAACAACCTCTCCATCCTTAACCTCAACTGATTATTAATGGGGCATTGATAGCTTGCTAGGTCACTTTACTATTTAACTGTAATTGTGAGCATTTAAATAAATTGCATATGATTATTACTATTTTTCAATTTCAGTAGTCATTATATATCTTGTTATTTTTGCAGCTGTCAAAGCAGTCGTGATTCACCCGGCTACTGAGAAACATATACAGAAGTATACAGATCAGATGAGATATATTATACATGAAACTTCAGATCTGTACAAGAAGGTTACATTACCTTTGTTGGAAAGTAAACAGTTAAGTGTACAGGTGAGATAGGCAGTCAGTGTTCTTATATTTAAAAAACTACTGTATATATATGATCTATTGTAACATGTCTTAAAATATGTTGTTTTGATGGTTGCCTGGTCAGTGAAATTTTGTCAAGTTATTTTGTAGATGACAAGCTTTTATTAGCATTTAGAATATTTGAGGATAAGAATTTCTAGGAGACAAAAAAAGCAGAATTATTTCATTTACTTTGGCATAAAAAAATAGAATTCCCATACCCCTTGATGTAAAAGCGTTAATCTGTATAAATTATGTATACCAGTATGTATTCTATTTTTCAGTGGGTGTACAATATCCTTGAAAAGAAACAGGAAGCTGATAGAATTGTGTTTGAAGATAGCGATCCTGATACAGGGTTTATACTTCTACCTGATATGAAATGGGACAGAAAGGATGCAGCAGCCTTGTATCTTGTTGCAATATCACACAAACATGGAATCAAATCACTAAGAGATCTCAATACTAGCAAACTACCATTATTGAAGAACATACTAAATCAGGGAAAGGTATTGAAAATTTCAGTTCTAACAAGTGTTTTTTTTTCACCTTTAGGGAAAAGTGGGGGGGGGGGGGCCTTGGGAAGGGGGAAATAGCAACTTGGTGGAAAATAGGGGAAAATAACGAGACAACACATACATATCCCCAGAATAGTCGTTTGCACATAGTATTTAAGCTTGATGGTAATTGACAAAATAAGGAAAATAATTCTGCAGATACACTGTCTAATTTTTTAGCTTACTGCACATGGGCCTGAATTGCAGTTTAATGCATTTATGATAGTTAGTTTGACTGTTTTCCATTTGTCCTCTATATGCATTTAGTTTTGACTGTTGAAAATGACCATTAACATTTTTAAGTGAACAAGCTTATCACACTTGTTGAACAATTCATATTGGCTATCTCTGTATGCCACGTTAAGGGTTACCCAGACGAAATAACTAAGCATCAAACCTGTGTAAGCAGGCACCTCTGAATAAAGGCCACCTGTTAATAAATGCCATATTTTGTCTTTCCCTAGGGTGGCACTTTGTTCACAGATATGACTGTACTAGTTGAACACATTTTTGTTATCAGATCAACAGTTGTGTCAATCTTGTGGGTTTTTTTCTTCAGAAAGCCATATTGGAGAAGTACGATGTTCCATCCTGGAAGTTACATGCCTACATTCACTATCAACCATCATACTACCATTTCCATGTACACTTTACCAACATCAAACTTGAAGCTCCAGGTTTCGGCGCGGATCGAGCACATCTGTTGACTGACGTTATAGATAATATAGAAATGATGGGAGATTATTATGAGAAGAAGACTCTTACATTTGTTGCCAGGGAGACAGAAGACTTGTTTCTTAAATTTAAGGAGTTTGGTTATCTTGATGAGGAGGCCTCAGACAATCTTAGCAAGGGCTAGAATTAGGGGCAATGTTTTGCTGTGTCAGGGACTATAGGTGTTCGATATATAAAAAAACTTCAGACATGTTTTATTTCTTTTTTTTTTTACTTTTTTATTGAAAACCGTTATTGCTTATTTAGAACAAAATTGCCTTTGAATAGACCACCTGTAAATAAAGGCTACACTTTGTCTTTCCCTAAGATGGCCTCTGTACACAGGGTTGACTGTATTTTGTATTGTGTATAGATATGATGTGTAGTTAATGCTCAAGCAAAGCATCATTGTTACATTTTTCTTCTCTTTAGCTTTCTATATTTTTAAAATGTGTAGTACATTTTGTATTAAAATTACAAAATTGATGACATGTGTGTGTTTATTCTACCAGAAATCATAATTTTAATCCCTTTAATTTGTCAATGGCCAAAGGAATAATAAGCTAGTGCGCTTCATGGAATTTTCAAAGTCCTGCCTGAGCGTTTATACTGCATAAACGCTCGAAAAATAAGAAACAATCTTTAATTATTCCCCTTTTTTAAAACAGAACATTTGTTCAAAGCCTAGTATATTGACCATTTTCAAAGACATTATTATAAAACTTTACATGGTACATTATAAAACATAGCAATGTAAAAATACTGGCCACATACATGTACATTGTATACTGAATAAAAAAAGAAAGTATCCACTTTTATTTTTTTGAGTAATTGCATTACAATAAATAATTTGCCAAAATGGCCAAGAAGTAATCTATATATAGTTGTCAGAGTACCTGTATATGTTAACCTAGGTTTCTATCAATAATCAGCCAAAATTTTACAAGACATCAAAAAATATTGTTCATTGTTCTTTATTTCAATTAAAATAAGAAATTCATATGTACACTTCCTTTGTTAAAAATGATAGATACTTAGTGTATACTTTCTTTTTTGGCTTAGTTTGTCATAACAAATAAAAAAAAATGTTTTTGACTTCCCCAAAAAATAATGAATCTGATTTAAAAGAGAACATGGAAGCCCATGTCATAACTGGGATATAACCAGGGTCGACTTTGTGACAGTCGGATGCACTATCCACTGCACCATGGAACAGTTCAAGATATTGAATAGTTGAGTTATTAAAGCTAGTTTTCTGATTCAGAGTCATAAATATGTTTGAGAATTGGTTTTGCCTGATTAGAATGTTTTGATAACTATCAGATATGTAAAATATCACCCGTCAATGAAGATCTAGTTTAATGATGCTTTGGTATATGTGTTTATAATACATGTATATGTCACTGATAGCGATTTTCCTGTATTTACAATAAAACTATTAGATTAAACTATGAGCAGCATTAGGCATATCTTATATTTATTATGGTATTTCCTTGAATTAATTACTCAAACTGGGATAATTACAAAACTAAATGTGCATAAACTAGTATCTCCTTTTTCCATTCCTAACTACATGTATGATGCAAGATTTATCATTCAACATTTAAACTGCAAAGAAATGTACCGGTACTAGTATATTGCTGTCAATGTGAAGCCATGAAATTTTAGTTGCAATTTATGGTGTCCGCTTCTTTTGTACCTTTGATTTATCTTAACCATTATTACTACTGTATTTTCATTTATTTTCGTTGGGCTCAATTTTCATGGTTTTTACTAAAATGGCTATTTCGTAGGGACATAAATTTGTGGATTTTGATTTTTGAAAAGAAATGCCTTACCTCTGCATTTAAATTCAAGGGGTTTTGATTTCGTGGTTGAGCCGACCCACTAAATCCACGAAATTAAATCCCCAACGAAAATTAATGATTCCACAGTATTTCATATTTGAATAAATATTCAAAGAACATGTTATTTTCTATTTATTTAGGTTCATCTGTCTTTTCTCCCTGTTGGGCTTACACACGAGGATATTGATGCTAAATTTGGGTGCATTGTTGATTTGCTTAGGCGTAATGATGTAGAAAGACTATCAGCATTGCTTCATCTACCACCAGACTCCCTTCAAACCTGAGGGTTACTAGTATATATGATATTCGCAAATGGATTGAACTATGCATAAACACAGTATGTGGCAAACCATTCAAAACCTCTGCATTTTAGATGTTATGAAGCAGGCGGCAAGGTGTCCCTTCAGTATAAATCATCTTGTCATAAAATGTGGACAAACAGCGACCAGACAATTCTAACATATATACCCACGGGACAACCAAGTGTGTTGGTGCCACAAAACTTTAACAAAATTGCTGTGCTTTCATTGATAAGACAACATACTTAAGCATAAGTATAACATGATGGACCAGCAATTTTGGTGGTGGCACCATTTTTTGGAAGAGATAAACCATCTGCAGTCAAACTTGGCTTCCGTGGACGAATATGCTTACCAAGATGCAGTCTGACTCCTCAGTAATATAAAGGTGGGAAATTTGAGTTATAAAATCCAGATTGCAAATTATTATATTAGATTCTGCAAACATTGGAAAAATGATAACTTTGAAATAAAATAAAGTGCACTCACATCATTTAGCAGTGTCTGAATCTACTTTGAACTTATTGTAGAAAGAGGTGAAATGAAATCTAGTTTGAAAGTGACATATTTACCTGTAATACATTGTATTTATAGTTACAGAGTATTGGAGGTACACTATGTATATTAAAGTCCAAAATAATCAGGTGCAATAACTCGGCTGATTTTCAATAAGTTTGTATCAAAATACCCAGTTGCATAAGTGCATATACTGACAATTATTCTTAGATAGTTTCATGGCTCTAGCAGTAATACTTTGGAGTCACATGTGACACAAGGTAAAAAATGCTTATTTATGCTTAATCCATATCAATAGACCAGGGAACATTCCTCTATCTTCTAAGCATATAGAATTGTGTAAATATGCTCTTTGAATTTAGAAGAAATAGAGACATATAGATACATGATAAAAAAGAACACTCCTACTACAATATAATGTATGTGTATTTTATTGTCACACAGAGAATTGCTTGAAACATACAAAACTAATCTAAGTCAACAACTGTATTGCATCGGAACCATACATTTTGTGTGGTGTTTTTAAGTAAAACAATGGAGTGTTCTCAAAAAAAGATGATAAAATTGACTTATTAGAAATCTTTATGACTTTAACACAATTTCAGTTTTATTATTCAGTATTTATCAAATACAGGATAATATCTTGGATAAATATATAGAGAGTTATAGTCAAACCTGTGAACAAAGGTCACCTTGGAAAGGACAAAATATGGCCTTAATTGACAGGTGACCTTTATTTGGAGGTCATTTTGTTCTGTGTTATCAATTACAGTTTTTAAGAAGACTGGCCTTTATTCACAGAGTGGCCTTTATTTGGAGGTGACTGCTAACACAGGTTTGACTGTACAGTACAACCTCTCCAGAAGGGCCCTCTGTTGAGCAACAACCTCTCTATAACAACACCTTCTAAATCTCCCTAAGCTGATATTTACTGTAAATTTAACCTCGGTAGAGCAACAACCTCTAAACAACGGACAATATTTGCAGCTCCAACAGGGTGTTACTCTACAGAGGTTTTACTGTATGTATAATACATGTACAATAACAGAAAAACTGATACAGTTCATTTATTAAGAAGATAAATCTAATTAAGAACAACATGTATACCATACTAGTTATTACTTTGCTTGATGTAACCATGACGATACACAGATTTTCAACACTAAAATTAATTATGATATCGTTGCATGAAAGAAATGTATATAAATAAAAGGAATGAAAAAATCACATGTAAGGTAGTTAAATATTGGTCTAATATGTTTTTTCTTTCATAAAAAAAATGACGAAAAAAATTTATGTACATGTACTTATTTCAGTTGCATGAAATAAATCAACCGTAACACAATAATAAGTAACAAGTTTATTCAATAAATCCACTAATTTATTTCTCCCTGGGGTACAAACGTCACACTTACAGCCAGGGTCATTTGACGATTTTTCAACATTAACAGAAAAGGAAGAACCTAGATGTACATCTAAGTAAAACAATCAACCCAGTGTTAGCCAGTTGGGCAGCTTCCATCCTTCATGTGACCATTCTTTCTCGGATTCAAACTCACAGTGGTGAGGGGCTAGTACAATAAATTGGATCTACCGGTACTCTGCATTTGTCTAAAGAAAAGTAACTCGGACATAATAGGCAGGGCGCCATTTTGTTGTTGCTGTTGTTCACAGGCTACTTTCTATTGTGGCCCTGGGATGACAAGGATGGAAACAACCTGTTTCTCTTTCAATGGGGACTTGAGGCCCATTTTATCAAGCGCGAACCATAAACACGTTTGAAAGTCTGTAATTATGAGAATGATTCTTATAAATGAGTACCTCATGTTGAAAAAGTAATGACCAGAAACCGCTTAACCAAAATTTGTAACCCTACACTTATGCACGAGGCGTATTTCTCAGTTATGGAAATGCCGGAGTAGTTACTAGTCAGAAACCATGATCATTCAACCATGGAGGTAACAACTGGTAATAAAATTAATGTAATTAAATGTAATTACAATGCCTGACAGCAATTTACCATACTTCAACAAAAAAGATTTTTTTTAAACTTAATCAAAACAAAAAAAAGTTAGTACATAATTACAACTTATTAACAAATGCATGCAAATAACAGATTAAATAAAATGAAGACAATTATGAGCCTAAAGAGTCACATGACTCCACAACAACTAATGTAGCAAATCTAATTTATTTATTTATAGTGCGATTTAATTAACTTGCCAAAGCTGAATAATTACAGTCGCTGAATGCTTAGCTTAGTACCACAGTCGATATTCAGGTTTATTTTATACCTTGACCATGTGTTTTGAGCCATGATGGAAGAATACACTAAATTGACCATGGGTTTTGAGCCATGATGGAAGAATACACTAAATCGACCATGGGTTTTGAGCCATGACGGAAGAATACACTAAATCAACTGAGTATATATGGTACACGAGCATGATAAATTCATCTTATCAATGTGTTTCAGTTATATTTGTTCCGAATAACCATAAAGCCCTATTTGACGTAGTGAATTATTCGGAAAAATTTTGTCACACGCACAAAATACATGGTCAAACTATACCTGTAGGGAATGTTCCATTCCACGTGTTTATATAATTTTATGTTGCGCATCTTTAAATACATGTACATTCAACAACCGGTATAACGAAAATTATCGTATAACTTACGAAAGTTACAATCAAACCTCGTCGAAGCTAAAAATAAATGCAAGCAATGACCGTGAAATTTAACAGCTTTGACAGTTTAATAAATTGCACAAAAACAGATGGGAAGAGTAAATCATTATCACCATAAGTAATTAACTTATCATACAGATGTTACTTAAAGTATACTGCTGTTATACAACAAGTTACTTTTGTTCAGTGTAATTGCACCAATATACCAGCTAGACGACAATGAAGCAATTAAATATTCATGATTGTAATGTGATAGACACGAAGTCAAACTTTATGAGCAAGGCCGAAGATACTTGACCTGTATTTATAAACAGTATCAGGGGTGTCAATAGAGCCAAATTAAAAATCCTGAAAATAATATGCGGCCGACCGTTTCTGCCAAATAAGAAGTTTTTAAAATCCTTCAGAGCAGATTAAATAGAACATAACTTTGCCATTTCTTGAGATATTTTTATCAAATAACTTTTATTTTGCTCAGAAACCATAGCTCTTTCAGGACAGATAATTTCTGGATATATCCATCTGAAATATTGTCACCCCTGCAGTGTAGAAATTTCGAGGTATATTTGGTCCTTCATAACAATAAATGTGAGCTTTAAGAATGGACATCGTTCACATGGTGGTCTTTACTCACAGGTGACCATTATCCTGAGTTTGACTTAATGTAAATTTCAAATGTTACAAAATATGATAAAGTAAAAATGTACGAATAAATCTCCACGGTAACAAATGAATTACCGGAGAGAGGCACATCTCTGAAAAATTGACCAATTTATAACTAATCAATAATTCATTTACATCTAGAATTATATGAAAGAGGCATTACTGACTGACTACTGTTTCAAAAACTTTAACACTATCACAGAAATTGTAAGTGACATCATTAGAGTTATATCGTGAAATTTGAGGACATTATGTTTACATTTTAAGTTTTAAACCAATCTCTGAGATCAATTTACCAATTTGGTCATAAAAACACACATCTTATACTTAAGTGATTACAGCATATAATAATAGGGTAAAAAAATAAGTAAAAATTGATGATTTCATGTTAAACAAAATTTAGTAATTTTAAGGTTATTTCAAAATAGCTGAATCACTTTAAACCATGTACTGCATTTTCTAAAGGGTATAGATATTCATATCGTTGAAATGCTCCAAATTACACAAAATGACCCAAACATGATGCACTACAGAAAAAATATCATCAAGTTATATTATAAGACAGTAAATACTAGAAAGTCTAACTATTCTTTGTATCCTAGGATTCCTATAATCATAAATTTCTTGGATTTTTCCCTTCAAACACAGCATTAACATCATCTAAGCTTTCTTTTAAACAATCTGTGAACTCATGAACATTGGTCTCTGGAGGGTAGTTGGTCACATTGAACCCGATCCTTTCTTTTTCTACCGCGTATCCTGTAATATTGAATAATATGATAACATACTATTTAAGAAAGTTTAATATTTTTCTACTATATTTCATGTACATACAGGGGCCGGTTCATAAAACTAGTTTTCCTCGACTGTTTTCTTACTAGTACTGAACGCTTCCATTATAAAGGAGCAGGCAATTCTCTACAAATGAAGGAAAATTAACATTTTTTACCAATTTTCTCAGAAGGGTATGACCTACCGGTACCACAACCTGGATTCGAACCTGATTGCCAGGTTATAAGTCCAGCACACTCACAATTTTCTTCCAATGTAAGGTATGCTTAAAAATTCTGCTCAGTGAATATTTTAATATTTAAAAAAAAAAATCAAAATTTAATTTTGAAGGTAGAATTCTTCCTTCAATTATTCAAATATCGAGGGCTCAATGCAACAGTGTCGTAACTCAAATTGAAATAAGAACAAGTTACAACTGTCTTGCATTGAGCCCTCAATATGCTTACCAACGCCATATCCATTTTGAGTTACTGCACCGAACCCACCAATGACAACAGCTGGACTGGTTAAAGTTGATGTAGATAGTATAATCTGGTTGATATTGGTGTATGCTGGATCTTGGAACAGTTGTGGAAGTTTACCTTCAGCAGCTGCATAATATTTCATGGCAAATAGATGTCTGTCCCAGCCTTGACCTTAAAATCAGAGATCAAACAACATCGAGTGTGTTCAGAGGATGACTCAAGCAAGTCAATTCTTTAAACCAATGAACAAAGCCCATGCTTGGGCATGACAAAATATGGCCTTAATTGACAGGAAGCCTTTATTCAGAAGTCATTTTGTTCTAAATACTTAGTAATCAAAGACAGTTTTTTAAAGAATGACCTTTATACACAGGGTGGCCTTTAATTGTAGGTGGATGCAAACATATATCAGCATCATTAAATGTATGCTTATACTATTATATAATTCATATTCCTCATATCGGTAGATTTTCCCATGGTAAAGATGAAAACAACTATTCTGTATAAACAATCCAAATTTCAGGAAAATAATTCACAAATCTATTTACTGAACAAACTTTTAGTATACTAGTTGGTTAATCTGTAAATAGATTTCAACTGGCTTGAAATAAATTTCAATTGTGAAGTCAGTACAACATATTTGTAGTTTTCTATACAGATTTGAATCGCAGAATATTCTAATCACAATTAGTAACAATTACTAACATACAAAATATCAGTGAACATATTATGCCAGAGATTTTAACAAGAGCGCCACAAGCGTTGTCTAAGCTCGTCTTTTCACTACCTCAGTGAGACTTATCCACCTGAAGACGACGCGAGAATCACAATAGCCTGACTATTTTTTAAAACAGCCGAGCTAAAAATGCGCTATGAGATCTACAAACCATAATGTATGGTATTACATGTTAATATTACAATTCTAAAATAGGTCCGTACTGTAAATTTAGTATAATTGCTGAATTTAATGCAATAATTAAGAAAATTTTATGTGAAACCATGTACTCTTACACTTAAGGAAAATATTAAATGTTTCCCCAGAAATCAATGGGACCGAAATATTATTACCATAATCCATTGTTTCGGATAACACGATTCGGATAATCAAGGTTATTTTACATTGAAATATATAGGGGGAAATCGGGACCGAAAATTCGCTTCAAATCCATCAGGTGTTCGGATAATCCAAGTTAGGATAATCGAGGTTTTACAGCGTGAGAAACAACGAGAATATAATGAGATAATTTTACCCATAGCTGCCTCTTTAGTGAGGTTTCCATGGTAATTTGAGCAATCTTCAATGGCTTGTCGTAATTCAGCGGCGGTGTGTTGATTATTTGGTTGGTTAAACATTTCACATGCTTTTTTTGTAGCTGAAGACAAATAAAAAAGAAAATACCATATTTAGAGCAGATTAACTAAGAACATTTAAAAAATATAGGTATCTTAACTTGCATTTTTCTTCAATTGTTTCAATCATATCATCATTTCATTTACTGTTTCTACACATTAGTACCGCACATTCATTATTAAATTTGTTCTTGTTCTGTCACCATATCATAAGGCGTAAAAAAGTTAGTTTCTGTTTACGTGCTGAGTAAAAATAGGGTAGGTATACAGTCATGTACATGTATAGGAAATTTTCTTTTATTATTATTATCAGAGCAAACTCTATTCTTAAAAGCATTTAGAAAGGTGAAAAGTAACACAGTGCATGTACCATTCCTCAGGCCTAATAGCAAGTCTAGGGTTGCTGGTGAGAATTAGGGTAGGTCAGGTAAACAAACAAGAAACAGCCAATTTATTTTACACCTAAAACAATTCTCAAACAACCTCTTGGTGAAGCTTAAAAATTGTTGAATAGAAGCAAAGTCTCCTACAACTATCAGTAACTCATTCATGAAAAAATGTTGAGTTGAATCTTACAATATATCATTAAAGAAGTTACCTTGTGTGCATGAACGTATTGTTTCAGTTCTACCTTTCCTGAATGCTGCTGTGCTGCAGGACTCATAGGTGGCGGCTGATTTACCATACTGTTTGTAATATGCCATCTATAAATAAATGGAAAAGAACATAACATTATACCAATAATGCATTTTCTCTGTTGTCAGACAAAATTTTAATTTAGCACCCCCCCCCGCATCTAAAATTGCTTCGTACAGGCCAGTGTATCCATTTTAACTTAGGATGAAAATATCAAGGACTGTCAAGCCCTGTTCAAGAATACCCTACATTTTCTTAAATCCCGTTAACAACAGTCTGCATACATTAAGAAACTCAATAAATCAGACCATCCTTAAAAATATTTTGTTTGCTGTAATGCTATCTACTAGGGCTGTGGATCGTTGGGTTAGTGGCGATCCGATCCAATCCACGATTCAACACTCACGATCCACAAATCGAATCACGAATCTTTTGTTATCAATTATTCCATTTAAAACTTAAACATCGCAGTCAAGAAGACAGTTAATTATTTGTATATTTTTTTTTGGAACAATGAAGTAAATCAATATACGAGTAAATTGTTCTAGCTATGGCTTAAATTTATACATACCCCCTTCCAGCTAATTGATTTACCAGCATCATTATTTAAAGAACCGACTGGACATCTTGGCAAATGAAGAAGTCCATGATGAGACAATAATTATTCATAGAAAAGGGATGTTTAAGAACAAAGAATACACTTTTAATTTGTAAAAAAACAAGATCGCGAACCACGAATCTTAGTAATGACGATTATTCATACTCGATCTTTCAATTTGATTCATGAATATCCGAGTACTCGGATACTCGCCACAGCCCTACTATCTACCCACCAAAAAAGCCCCTACTAAACTTTTTTTTGGCATCTCAGGATTTTTGACATTTTTTTCTCATTAAAAACAGCATTCTGACATGTATATTGGACTAAAGATAAAAAATAAATTGTAAAAAAAATTCTTACCTACCTACCCACAGAAAGATTTCTGGGTCGGGTAACAGCAAACAAATATTTCTTTAAGGATGGCCTCAGAATAAATGATAACAGAGTAAAGATTTGACAATTACCTGTATGACAAGTTGTAATACAGCATCAGGGCTGACTTTCTGTTTCTTCAAATGTTCTTTAGTGAATGTAAAATATTCCAAATGATCCACATCTAAACTAGAACATGTTGTAGCAAATTCGGACTTGGCTTCAGTTATGTATTCTTTCAACTTCGGATCTAAAGCAAACTCTGAAAAAGAAAATATCTGACTTGGTTGTTGTGTAAATTCTGATGATTATCACACTAAACATGCATTAGGATACTTAAAAGTCCATGAATATTAAACTAGGACAGACAGGGTAAAAAAAAACAGCTGATTAAATACTGTAGAACTGGTTTTATTCGCGTTAGTTTTATTTTCGCTAATATTCGCGAATCGAATACCTCACGAATTCATAAATGTCGCGAATAAATGCTGAGTTGTATATATTCGAAAATGAGTATACCCGAAAATACACAATTTAAGTCAGTTATAGTATTTTATCGTAAAAATAATCAGTTTAGTTAATCTGTTGAAAGCAATATATTAAAAATAAACATGTGCCATTAATGTTTACAATCTATTTTTTTTATAATATTGCCTTTACTAAACTATCATTTGTTGAACAATTTTGGACATCGTTTGAACATACCAGTAACAGTTTTTCACACTTAATTACCTACTGTTTGTAAAACATAACTTCTTCAACAATAACAAACTATTATCAATCTTTTGTTATTAGATATAAAACACTGAATCACAACTTAAATGTCTAACAGATCAGGTATGACACACACACATCAAAGCAACGACAGCATGTCTTTGATCGCACTTTAATCCTGCCTGACGTCGCGAATTCATAAATATGCGAATAAAGAAAACAGCTGTTTTTAACAAAAAACGCGAAATTTTGACCTCGCGAAATTAAAGCATCTACAGTACTGTAGATGCACAGTCAAACCTGTGATCAAAGTCCACCCTCTGGAAAGACAAAATTTGGACTTCACTGACAGGTGACACTTCTTCAGAGGTTGTTGTGTTTAAAATAATCAATGATGGTTACTAAATGAACGACCTTTATTCACAGGTGACCTTTATTCGGAGGTGGCTGTAAACACAAGTTTGACTGTACAAGTAATATTCATTCATCAAGGAAAACAACAATATACAAATGTATTACATACCTATCTGAGCTATCTGAGTTGCCACCAGTAAGGACAAATACAATTTTCCACTGACATTAATGAATATCTATTTTATTGATCAAGTTTATAGAATTTAGAAAAAAAAAACTCACCAGGGTTGATAAAACTTCAAATTTCAGGAAATACCAATCAAACATAAGATATGAGTGAAATAAGACATCTCTATTATTCCTACCTAATTTTTGTACAACAGTTGATGAATCAACATTAGCTGGAACAGAAGTAGGTCCAACAAATGGTTTAGTTGTTGACTCCTTCCAGACTTCATTAAAGTATCTTAACACAGCCACACCATCTCCCCAAGCATGTTCAAAGTTCACTGCAGCACGGCCATCTTTGGTTAGAATCAAAGAGAAACTTTTATCATACCATCTGTGAATATAAAAATTGAATCTTGTTCATGCATTAATACCCAACTTCAGTCAAATGCACTGATTTATGTCATACTCTAGTCTATTTTGTGTTAAGTACCTGGTAATTATACTCTTTACTTTTATATGATTTGTGATGACAGTCTTCATTTTATAGTTATACAAAGGTCAACATTGACAATTATCAACAGGTAAGTAAACAGAAGAAATAAAGCACGAATATTTATATCACTGGAGCTTATTGTTGGCCAACTGGACAGTAAGACCTTGACCCAGTGACCTCAAAATAGGGGCCATCCACATGTAATGACCAACCTCCCAACCAAATCTGAGGAGCTTAAACCAAACTGTTTGCTGGTTATTGCCCGGACAAGGTTTGGTTATGGAAGGATTTACCGATCACATGTGCTAAGCAACATACCCCCTTTCTATGAAAAGGGACATAACTAGGATGTACATGTTATATTTCAATATCAATCAAGTACTTCACCTACCTGTTTGTTCCATCGCCATGGAGATAATTTCTTGTGATTTCATTAGGATTCTCTGGAGCGACGTCATCCAGAACCAAGGCAAACAAAGCAGAATCCACAAGTTTCATATATCCTTCATTCATCACCCCTGATGAAAAGAAAGCTGATTCATTCATATCACCTGTAGAGAGCATAATGTCAGAATATCTCTACAGAAGAAGAAAGCGTATTGCAGACTTGTGCAGACATAGCTTTACAGGGTGCGTACAGACTTTCAGCATTAAAATTCCATGATTTTTCCATGATAAATTTCAATTTTCCATGATACTAAATTTCATTTGATCAACTATTACTCTTCATTTATTTGAAGCACTTCTTAGTTTTTCTTCAATTTCGTACTCAAAAATGCTCACTCCATTGAAAAAGTGAAATATGTATGTCATTTTTAATAAAAGAAAAGTTTTTATTTTTTTATTTGAAGCGTAACATTTCTGATAATTTGATACTTTCAAGGATATTTCTTGAATTTCCAAAGTCATTTCAAGAATTTCAATGATATTTCCATGATAAATTGCCTAATTCCAAAATTCCATGATTTTTCCATAATTTTCCCAGAAGTCGATTTTCCAGGACTTTTCCAGGTCTGTACGCACCCTGCATCACTTTGGTCATTTCAGTGGGTTTAAAGCTAATTTCATTGACTGTTAAGTTATAATGTATGTATATATGGCAGTCGGTTCCCCTAACCAATTTTTTTATGGACTAAACTCTAACCAGTTCTAATTTACCCTTACTCATAGAACCTACAACTTCCTCACATATGAAGAAATACGAACATTTTTGTCTAACTTTCATAGAAGGGTATGACCTGCTATAATCAGGGTTCAACCCTGAATCGCTGGATTGCAAGTCCAGTGCACTAACCAGTATATTCTTTGCAGCAGCTTTACTTCATTCATTATTTTTTTAGGCAAAATTGTTTCTTTAAATATGCAATAACAGTTATATCCATCACTAAAAACTGAGCAAATACATTTCAGAAGTCAACAAACAAGAAGTAGTTGAATATTTATACATATAACAGTTTTTTTATGAACTGGAGAAGACACTGGGTGCTGGTACATTGTAAAGGGGGAAAATGAACTTTAGGGTTAACTCACAAACCAAATAGGGGAAAGATCATTTTTAGGAAAATGATAGCTTATTTTTCAAGGGGAAGATGCTGACTATCGGTGTCATTTTCTTAGTAGAAAGAACCCCTAAGTGATCCTATTATAAAAGTTACTTCACAACAAGCAAACATCATTCAAAAATCCTTATGATGCTGCAAACAGAACAACATAATGGAAAACAATGGTTACCTGCATTGCATAGTTGTGTGCGTACCGTGGCCCATTTATCACGTGGCATGGTAGTAAGCACACCTAGAGCATGCTCGTTTGGTGGTCTTGGATCATTTAAAATGTACTTGATATGTGACATAATCACCTCTGGTTCCACAATATTTCCTACAAGATGGATCGATTTAATAGGATCAGCAACAACAACAACAACAATGTCACTTAATAACATTTTGTAACATTTACAGCACACTATTTGTTGAATGTTCAAAACGAATCTAAGATTAAAATGAAAGTTGAATTGGTTAAGACCTGATACTGATATTTTTGTGTTCATTTAACTCTAATTGAAATTTTATCTTCAGTAACTGTGAAGTAGTTTGAAGTATGAAAATTAATACAGTCTGTCTCTAAAGACCAACTATGTACAGTCAAACCTGTGAACAGAGGCCACTATTGGGAAAGACAAAATATGGCCTTTATTCACATGGTGGCCTTTATTTGGAGGTGGCCGCTAACACAGGTTTGACGATAATATAAAAATGTACTTTACAAGAGGAGATCTTTACCAGTATTTAGAGATTAAAATAATCTACTATGACTATGCCAGTACGGCAATAAAACAACTAGTCCTTATATCTGTGCTGTCGGCATTCTAAGCATGTCTTTTGCAGAGGTTTGTAGTCAAGTGATAAATATAGACACAAATATAAGAGAGCTTACCATTACTATCCAATGCATCAAACAAGTACATGTGTCCATTCCTGAACACCAACATGTGCTTAGCAGAGTCATCTGTGTATAATACATCCTTACCATGTCTGAAATAATTGTTTGATGACATCATTCAATCTTTAGTTTTTTTCTTCATGTAATGAAAGTGACAAATATACAAGTACTAATAATAGGAAAAAGAATCAGCGATATATTATTAGGTCAGTATAAATAAATAACTCTGCATGGTGTTAAATATTATTTACTAACAGTCTTACATCTAGAGCATTTTGGTACAGTGTTTAATGAAACAAAATATATACAGTAACTTACTTGTGAATTCAGGTAGAATTATACAATAACTTACTCTGGAATTCTGGTAAAATTATACAATAACTTACTTTGGAATTCTGGTAGAATTAAACAGATTTGGATATTGGCTCATATCCAGCGGAAATGCTTTATACCAGTATGCTCCATAAAAGGACACAGCTTTTGGTAACTTTCTGAAACACATGTAGATAAACAAAATTTAATATTGGTTAGTAGAACTGAATCATTATCAAAAATATTGCTGTCATTTCATGTAAAACATATGAATTTAAAAGTCTTGACCTAAAACAATAAAGTATGTATACTGCATATTTCACTTACGGGTAAAGAGTCTGACACAAGATTGATGGATTTAAGTACCATCAACAGAATCTGAAAGGTTACACAAACTTGTAAAATTCATGAATTAGGTTAGACAGTAATTGCCATATTAAATGATTTTATAAACACAGTTCATTATCTTTCACAATTTACATAACATATTTTTCTTAAGTTCACTTTAATATACCATTATAGACATTAGATTTGCCGTTTGTTCTAAAATTCAAGACTCACCTAACAAACTTCCTGAACTGCATATTGTCACTTTTCTTTGGGTTCAAATGGAATACATCAGGTTCTAAAATATTGGCTCTAAATGATTTCATAAAACGTAATGATGAAACGACCATATTTGTGGCTCTAACAAGCTGTAATGAAGAAAATGAATACATAAAATTCAACAAATCTGAGTGATATATGTACAGTCACACCTGTGTTAGTGGCCACCATCTTATAATGGCAACCCTATGAATAAATGCCATTATTTTAAAATCCATCATCAATTGTCTAGAACAAAATTACCTCCATATAAAAGCCACCTATCAATAAAGGCCACATTTAGTCTATCCTGACGGTAGTCTTTCTACATAGGTTTGTTTGTACATCTAGTCTAATCATAAATGATGGTGTATATATATCACTCAGAATTGTAAAATCTACATCTTAAGGTATTATTAATACACTAATGATCAGACATAAAGTGAGCAAGTGTCAAAATAATAACCAATGAAAGGAATGCATAATCACATTATTTTTTGACATCAGTTAATTTTATAAACATAGCTTACAAGCACTCTAAGACTTGTTTTCAATTGTAATGCGTAATTTTTAATCATATTATTTTTTTACATCAACTTGTTTTATAAACATAGCTAACAAGCATTCTTAGTTTCAATTGTTAATTTGTTTGATAAATATATCTGTAAATTGATATTTCACAAAATTTTTAATTAAGAAAAATGCTAATAAATTTAATCAAAGTACTGAAAGTACTGTTGGAATTTGATTTTTTCCTATGAGACTACACTTCAACTTGAGACCAAATCATTAGGTTCCAAAAGACATCTTTATATTGATGCTTAACTGTAAATGTATATAAATGTTATGCAACAAATACAATGTATATGATAGATTACCTGGTCCATATATTCAGGGTTTGGGTCATCAGTGAATGTAACAAATGGATTATGAGTGAGTGAGACGGGTCTTCTATCTTTCAGATACATATCAAACCATGGTTCTGAAATTATAACATCTCAAATAAGCTATCATGTATGCGTAACTCTTGCTCAGGCAAGAACTTTTTAACAAGTACAGTCAAACCTGTATTAGCAGCCACCTCTGAATAGCCACTTGTGAATAAAGGACATTTTGTCTTTCCCTAGGGTGGCCTTTGTTAACAAGATTGACTGTCCTAAATTTGTTACCTGGTTAGTTCTGCTTTTTTACAAGCAATAAAAAACATTATAAAGTTGTATCCATCCTATTACAATGCATCATACTAATGTAACTTTGGCTTTGCAAGAGTACAGTTTGCTTTTTACTTAAATCAATCCATACTGTTTATTAAAAAAAATATAAAAAGTCCTCCAAGACTAAATAACACAGTAAGATACTTAGAAGTTAAAATCAATCTATAATGTTTGTAAAAAGATTATAGTAAAGTTCTCGAAGACTAAATAACACAGTAAGGTAATTAGAATTTTTACCTGAAATATAACTGGTGTGTTTGTTCTGTTTATCTCTCTGCACAAGCTGCTCATGAAGCTCTGAAATTAGAGTAGACAAGAATTACAACTGGTAGAATGTTTAGATTTTAAATAAAGGGATATTAATGTGAATGTTACACAATGCCTAAGGATCTGAGGGAAAACAAGAAGAAATGATGATTTGTTAATCTGCAATTCAATACTATAATTTATACAAAATTATAATTTAAGGGATTTACTGATAAATAAGTCAATTAAATCTAGAATCAGGGATGTGATTGAGGTTGAAGCTGAAGGGGTTGGCCGAAATACATTGGCAAGGGGTTTAGGGGTAACATTTCTAGTAGTTGAATTTTTTTTTTGTAGTTGGAAGACGCCATTACAGAATGCCTGGTTATAACAATCTTGAAAGAGTTGTTTTGATTGGATGAGCTGGAGACAATAACGAATCAGAGGAACCGATACATACATACATTAAACTTTTTTCGGGGCCGGGAAGCCGGATGGGTATCGACATTCAAACCCTATTGAGGAATCCCCCAATTGTCTAACAGGGTCTATGCTGCTTACAGAAATGACCCTTTGGCAAATTGGGGGATCCGCAGATAAATCACATCTCCGCAAATCTTAATCTCCGCAAATCTTAATCTCCAATCCACAAGAGGTGTAGACCTAAACAAAAACCCAATTAAGAAACAATGACATTAATCTTTTACATTTACCTTTGCCTTCTCCTTTCAAAAACTCCTCAACAAGTTTTCTAGTAACAGCATGTTCTTCCTCTGATTGTAGCACAGATTGAGAAGCAAGGTACCTTTCACATGTTTTCTCAAGTTTTGGAACAGGTAATCTAGGCAGACTTTTCTGGAAATGGTCAGTTGGTACAATGCTTTCCTGAATGTAGTCATTTTTGGTAGAAAAACACCTGAAAAATAATGCAGATAAGGCATGAAGAATTTATTTATAAGGCCATTCAATTTTGTACCAGCAACTTATGATTCTATGAAGCACAAATGTATCGTGAAAGGGTTATTACTTATTAGTAAATGGCCTCATCAATGCAAAATATAACATTCTAGTAAAACTAAGAGTATCATGCTTCCAACTTGAACAGACACACATGTTTAATCATTGGCAAGGCTATTATTGTACATCTGTATGAAAACAAAGACGGAACATTTTTTGAAAAGATGTAATAATGATCATTCTTAATACTTCAATAGCTTTAAAAATTATAATTTATATTCAATTAAAAAGTAATAACCACCGCCCTACATGTCCATGGAACTAATGATAAATTGCACCATGTAATCATACCTGCAGAGATTTCTTGGAGTCTTGCCCTGAAAAGTTGAATAAAAAACTTTTCAGGATGTCAAACAAAACAAGAGCATCACAAGCCGTGCCAATACCCGGCTGTTTATCGCCTCAGTGAGACCTATCCACATAACAAGTTTCATGTTGCTACCTCTTGGTTTCTGAGTTACGAGCTACATTAAAGTTTTTGCAATGATGCAAATACTGACACAAACAAGCAGGGCCTTTTTTCCAAAAATTGGGAAGGGGACTTAGCCTTTCATTTTGGGAAATTCAAGCGCAATATTTGGCCAAATTTTGAGAAGGTTAGACTACTGAGTTTGAATAGCATTGTATTCTTGGGAATTTTTTGCCTAGAATTGGGAAAAAACAGCCTGTTTGCAATTGGGCAGCACCGAATTTCGGCCTCTGTTATAGAAGGAAAAAAGCCCTGATAAGAGCGTCACAAGCGGTGCCAACACTCGTCTGTTTACTGCCTCAGTGAGACCTATCCACATATGAAGTTTCATGTTGCTATCTCTTGGTTTCCGAGTTACGAGCTACATTAAAGTTTTTGAATGCCACAAAGTGACAAACACTGACATAGACCCAGCAGTGATCACAATTTAATAGCTAGACATTTTCTTTAAAAACAGACAAGCTAATAACTACAATTTCCAGAGTACTTTCAATCATGAATCTTTCCTATTTCATCTGAAGATTCAATTGATTAATAAGACTAAAATTAATTAATAATTACAATCAACAAATCTAATCTCTATTCAGATATAAGCTAAAACATTTAGCAGCAACAATTACTGAATATATAACTGACAACGAAGTTTTGCATAATGGATCGAAGAGTCGTGTGATCCAGATGGTAAACTACTTAAGTGTCAATTAGCCGAATACAGACCATCCGGCAACCTTTCCTTTCGTTCGTTATAATTTTTAACCTTATATTTCCCAATTGTTAAAACAAAAGTATGGCTTACTATGAACGCTTTTGAAATACTTGGATGCCATGAGTGTCCACTACCCACTTTCTTCATGCAGTTTCGATACATAATGATGTTTAGAAGTATTGCATTTGTCGCTGGGCAGAACACGATACGGGCTAATCTTCTATCCAAAAGCTGACATCTAAGATTTTCATGTGTGGCTACTTTTATCGACTAATTTAACTATTTCTTTTAGTTTGAATGAATCAAAATTTACGATATATACTTGTGCTGTAAAGCATAAATCATTTGATTGTTTTTTTTTCAATGTGTTTTATACCATAGCACCTTTGTCACAAGAGACGGCTTTGACTTTCCGTGATATTGGATGCTGTAGTCGTCTAAAATGGCGTTCAAGATTTCTACGCTGAACTTCAGCATCTTTAAATGTTCCAGTTATTCTTATAACTATGCACCAGAGTAAGTTTTAGAGTATAAAAGAAATATCTATGTCTCATTGTCAATGTTAGATTTCATAATTCTGGTTCAAATTTCAACATAAGAGAAAGTCATTAGTTTTCGCGATTTGTTTTTATAGAGAAGCTATTTAACTGTTAAACTGATTATAAGACAACGTAGATTTACTGCGTTTGTGGCATGTATCATATGACTGGAATATAATTATTTATTAATTTCCGTTTTCTCTATTTGTTGGAATGTGTATCTGATTTGACTTGCCTAATGGGTTCTTTTTAGTGATAAAAGTGACCCTGATAAATTACAGATAATCAGATAATGATAAATCAGCATCTTAATTTCCCCACAGAAAATAAGCTGACCCCCCCCCCCCCAATAAACACTTTCTCTATTTGCATTGTTAATATTCCCCAAATTTGCCTCTTTGCTGTTTACAAGTGCCCAGCATTTTCGGCTTTTTTATAGTGTCAGGTCAAGATGGCATATTTCCATGACATCCAGCTTCCAAGGCAATCAAATCATGCAGTGTGTTGTTATTGTTTGATATAAAATATTAGTTTAAAGATAGTTAATATAGCACATGTACAAATGGTGAATTCTTATAACTTTGTTTTATTCATACATTTAAAGTCAAGATGTCTTGTCGTTGTATATAATATTGAATAATATTTGTGATTTTTTTCCTTCTTTGCTAGGGTCAGGTAAACATACCCTTGCGAATAGCATTTAGGCTTCAATTTTCCCAAATCGAAATGGAGAAATTCCCAATAAACATTTAAAAAAAAAGAATTTCAAAATCGGATATACAATGACAATTATAACCTAGCTTTTTTTATAAGAAGTATGGTTCTCTCCCAGCTGAATTATTTGCCTTTTATCTCTTAAAACTAACAAAATACTCACAGAAGAACGACAACCATGTTTTTCAGCTAGCTATGCATTATAGTGCATTTCATTTCTAACTTTAATGATTGCGACTTGTATGGACTTAATATATGAATTTCTTATGATACTGCCATATTTTCAGAAATATTCACATAGATAAACCTTCTGATCAGTCGTCCAGATGGTCTTCTGACTCCAACCATCCACCGCAGGTAAATTTGATTATAATATATGTTATGTTATCATATGAAAGTGAAATATTGGTCATAAAAATATATTGTTTGTTTCTGGTTGCACTTCCTAAAATTTCTTGCAACCCTAGACTTTTTAATAAGCCAAAGGAACAGCACATCAACTCTTACTTTTTACCTTACAACAAACTTTCACGATAGATAAAAAGTAATGAGGAAAATTCCCTACCTAACATTTTTTTAATGAGCATGTTACCAGAATCAAACATTTTTTATGCCGTATTGTAATTTGTATAAATTTGTGCTTGGCTACAATAATGAAGCTGTAGTGTCTGTTATGGGTGCATAAATTTGTCTTGTTTTAATTCTATCATCAAAGCTGAGATCAATAATGTGTCTGCTGTTGATAATGGTAATTGTAAGATTGAAATTTTTGGTAAGGCTTAAATTAAAATTAAGTTTGTTTGCCCTTTACCGACCGACCCGAAAAAATCATGCCTACTCAAAACATTTTATTGCAAAATCTGGGAGAACTTTATTTTTATATTGGAAAATAAACATGTACTCAGTGCTTTCGATAAACATTTAAAGTAGGTATCATTTAAAGTAATGAATGAAAACAATAATGTGTGTTAAGGCACTGAGTACATATTTATGGTTGATTAATGCACACAATAAATGGTTGATTAATGCACACAATACATAAAATTAGTAAAGGATGCTTATAGATAGAAGTGTAATTTCATGCTAAGTAAAGTCAAATTTAGAAATAAAATAAAATGATTTTCCTACCTACCGACCCTCTTCTAAAATTCAGGGTCGGTAAAGGGCAAACAAACATATTTTTAATTTAGGCCTAATCAAACTGCAATGCTTTCTTTATTCCACATAATGTTGCATGACTTATTAATTGAAAATATATATAAATAATATATAATATTTGTACTTAATTGAAAATTTATATAATATTTGTACTATTTATATAATATTTGTACTATTTTTATAATATTTGTACTATTTATATAATATTTGTACTATTTATATAATATTTGTACTGGTATCAGTGGTTTGTCTTAATAGCTCCACATTCTGTTAATCTTGTTCTTCAGTTTTTGATCTTGAAGCTGGAACAGCCGGCTATTGTTGACTCTATCACATTTGGAAAGTATGAGAAAACACATGTTTGTAATTTGAAGAAATTCAAAGTCTTTGGTGGACTTAGTGATGATCATATGATTGAACTTTTGGAAAGGTCAGTATACTATGTTTGGTATGATGTCATTTAAATTCAATAGTTTTACATCAATAGTACTGTAAGTCATTGAGACTGCAGCTGTGGTCAGTGCGCTAGACTTGTACATTTGTAACCCAGCAATCCAGGTTTGGATTCTGTAGCAGCAGGACTAGACATACCCTTCTTTAAAAGTTTGACAAAAATGTTGATTTTTAGCTCACGTCACAAAGTGATAGGGTGAGCTTTAAGGATTCAGTCTCCATCCGGCGTCGTGCGTCGTCAAACTTAACCTTGTGAACACACTAGGGCCACATTTTTAGCTGCCATCTGGGGTCAAAAACTAGGTCACAAGGTCTAATCTAAGGAAAACCTTGTCTATGCTGTAGTTTTCATGGTTTTGATTGGATCTTCACCAAATTTTATCAGAATGTTTGTCTTATTTATATGTAGGACAAGTCCTAACATGGGTCATCTGGGGTCAAAAACTAGGTCCCCGGTTCAAAACAGAGTGATTGTCATGTGAGCGATATTGGGCAATCTTGGCCCTCTTGTTCCTCTATATGTGGAAAGGTTTCCAACTCCTTGTGTTAGGGTAGGTCAGATCTGGTTAGAATATTGTCCAGGAGATCATGCACGGTGAACTGGCCGCTGTTTGTGACTGAAATATCGTTGAAAAACAGCGTTAAACCCACTGAAAGCTGTAAGTCATTGTGGCGTACTAGTATTATTATTGATGAGAATCTCATCATTATGTTACTTACCCTTCTATGTGTTACAATTACAGTTTATTGTATAATAAGTCAACCGACCCATACACAAATATACAATGGCATTCATAGTGTTTCCTGCAGAATTTAAGTGAGGCATGACGTTTTTTGTGCTAAAGGGGCACTTTCAGAACGTGGGCACAGGCCAACAAAAAGGGCATATATTTATGACACATGGCCCAATATACAAACTGTAAAGGCAGCATGGCAATTTGTCTTTGAGGCATGGTGCAGCGCCGTCCTAAAAAGGCCTGAAGGAAACACTAATACATATACATGATGTACATGCCCAAAGTGAAACATAGAGAAGGCCATAATATGCAATTACAATGGTCAATTACAATATAATTTATACATATAGTTTTACATTTTTGTAATACATCCCATAGTTATTTACAAATATTATTTATGAAATATCCATACACAAAAGTACAATAGAAAGCATATATATATACATGCATACACTGCATTGAATGAATCAAACCTAGAGATGGTCATATACAAATGCAATGGTAATTTTAAATAGAGAAAAACATAATTATAGCTTTACATTTTGTAACATCAAACATAAATTACTGTGTGCCCAGGACTGATTCTCTTTCTTTAAGAGCATAATAAATATACTTTGCCAGATTTACAATATGTTTTTCATTATCAGTTGACATTAAAACACAGTATCGACTGTAATATTCCTCAGAAAATAGGATGGTAAGTATCTAATTTTTAGATTAGTGTACAGAGGGCAGAAACATACAAAATGGATTTCATCTTCCATCTCTACTTCACAATATAGACATATGCGCTGTTCTCTACTTAAATTAAAGTGCCTACCCTTTTCAATCATCAAACTGTGTGTAGAACTTTAGAAAATTGGCCATTGCTTTTCTAAATTTATCAATTGTAATATAACATACTTGTACATGTTTACTAACATAAAATATATGTTTATAGTGACTTTAATGACCTAACTTGCTGGTATTTCTACAACGTTCAACCCATTTTTGTACATATTGGTCTTTTATTTGTTGTACAAATTTCATTAAAAATAATTGATTGTTTCCATCATTTTGAGATGTCAGAATTAAAAAGCAACTCTTCAATCTCATTTAAGTCCTCAATATTAACTTGGACATGATTTATTTGATCACCATTTTCGACATTTTCAGATATATTTGCTATGGAGAAATGGTTATATCAGTCATCTTTAGAGATATTTGGCTGTACATTAGGCTTACCAATTGCTCGTTTTATCTCATTCCAGAACAGTTTTGAGTTCTTGACTGACTTTTCAAGATCATTTAGATATTTCATGTTATACACATGGCGTTTAGCTTTACACAAACCTGTAAATGTTTGCTTGCTTTGCAAATATAGAGATAAATTGTACTCAGACCTATTTGAACGAAACTTGTTCAACAGCTTCCTTGTTTCACGCTTGACCTTCATACATTCAAAATCAAATCATGGCTTACAGTTCCTTGATTGGAATTTTACCCTTCCGCTTTCTAAAATCTAAACTACTGGCTGCTACTTGTCTTTCAAACTCATTCACTACAAGATTTTACATCAGTATTGTCATCAGCAAGTATAGTATCTAGATCACGCAAATTCTGTGTATACTGTTCATAATAAGTTGATTGGTTTATGTTATAAATGTTTTCCTCATTGTCCTGTTCAGTATCTAACACATTACTCTCTAACGGACATCTCGACTTAAGTTAACGGACACTGGTAGATGGCAGCTTGCTGAATTCGAACTAATACTAAACTCAGATATAAGATCAAAAATGCATTTTGTTACAAGTCAACACAATAATCAATGGTGCTACAACCATTTGTGTTTATCCACTGCTCCCAGGGATATCACCAAAGCGACTATTTACAATATAACTGTATACTAATAAAATGTGATTTAAGAACATAAAAATATATGTAGTACATGATTCTTTTTAGTGGAAATGAGTTTATCATTAGTTGATTAAAAAAAATTATGACATAGAGATACTCATTAAATGAAATCTTACGGTATGTACTTTTTTGTTGGGTTGCACCCATGTTTGTGTTTTTATTTTCCAGCTGGTATTTTTTAGGAAAAGGGGAAGACGCTGTGCATTGGTGAAAGGGGGATAAATACACCTAAGAGGCAAATTTTGGGAATATTTATAGTGCAAATAGGGGATATAGATTGTTTTGGGGAAAATAAAGCTTATTTTTCAAGGGGAAGACACTGACTATTAGCATCACCTTCTTAGTAAAAAAATCTTGTGGAGTATTTTAGATGTTTGTACCTAGTTGTGCATGTGGATTATTTATCACTTAGTGGTTTACCACTCCCTATATATGATACTGGTCTATTTTACCTTCCAGTGGTTTGAAGAATGATCATGTGCCAGAAACCTTTCCACTAAAAAATGAAATTGACTGCAACCATTTTCCTTGTAGATATATTAAAATTGGTAAGTATGACTTGTAATCATATATTCACAGTTTTCTTCTTAGTCAAATTTGCTGAGAAAATTTATGATTTCGTACTTTCTTCGGTTGTTTGGTTATCACTTTAATGGCATCTTTAATTCTTATTGTATAAAGTAATACCTAATCATAAATGATTGAAGCTCACGATTTATTGGCTTTTGTTGTATATTTCTGTTCTTATTGATTAATTATTGTCTCAGTGTTTGTCAGACTTTATTATCTTGATGCATTAATTGGTTTTATTATTTGATTTGTTATAATCAATTATAAATTAATGCTTTCTCTCTCCTTTGTTTAAAATATTAGAAGATAATTCTGATTTTAAATCGTTATTGGGATTACCCATTGTACTTTACAAATCTCTGTATATATCTGTCTGCACAAATCCCTACATATTTGCCTTTGTGACGGGTACCGGTATACCTGTTTTGGAATTGGTTCAAGTTATGAATAAGCTGTCATTTCTTAAAGATCCTCTGGCAATACAGCAATATGTGTCTGGAAGCGAAGGGTTAAAAAAATTATATTTACAAAATAAAAGTGCTATGATTTAATCTTTGCTGGACTACTGTATTTCTGAAACTTACAATTCCTCATTTAGGAACACTTACAGTGGTCTTAAAAGTGGTCGTAAATGAGTTGTAGTCTTAACATATAATTTGCATGCAATAATGAATATATAGTATATGTAGCGGTTGATATAAATTATACACAGTAAGTTACTATAAATAATGCACCGCAATATACCATACTTTAAGTAAAATGTTGATATGCGATGTCAATAGTGTCACCGGTGTATATTGTAGGCCTAGCTTATACTATGTTAAAGTGTCATCACCATGACGACGTCGACTTAATTGCACCCTGTGTGTTCGATACTTTGATTATATTTTATGACAGTCGATTTCAGCAACATTTATACGCATTTTAGACGACGGTAGTATTTTGATACGAACATCCCGATCCAAAAACGTTCGGATATCCGGACTCCGGTTGACATCCCTAACAGTGTTTAACAGTAACACAAAATGACATAGGGAGCCCTGAAATTTATGACATGACCCCACTAAAACAACAACTTGAGTCCCAAGGTCCCCCAAGACTTTAAAGTCAGTGTAGAACCCTGCTGTTTGATATATCCCTAAATATGTTTATATTTTCAGTTCCTATACAGACATGGGGACCTAGCTTTAACTTCAGTATATGGCATGTCCAGTTACATGGTGTGGATGATGTTGATATTGTAAAGCCTTGTATGAATTGGTATAACACAGTAAGTTATTTGGTCTAAAATAGAAATCTTAATGCGGTACAACAGTGTTATAGTGAACTTGCCTGTAGTGAAGAATGTAGTAGTGAAGTATTTAAATATTCTCAAAACAGGACCTTCTTTATATCATTGTTATGGATTAAGGGCCATCCTTAAAAATTTTCGTTTGTAGTAACACCCTACCCTGAGAATTGTTACATCTAGTAATGGGTAGGTAGATAAGAAGTATTTTTGTCAATAATTTGTTTTTTTATATTGAACCAAAAAATACATATCAGAATGCTATTTTCTTATTGAAAAAAAAAATTTGCCAAAAGGCCAAACAATTTTAGGTATTTATAAATTTTATAGCCTTTACTCCCAAGTTGTGAATGGATAAATTCTCGGCTCCGCCTTTTGGTTTTCTCAGGGACACTTTCAGTGACCCCATCCCAAATATCGAACCAAGTGCTGTGTCTAGGAAAACCACAGGAAATAGGGTGAGGCGTGTATAAGTGCTTTACACCGGGCACAATGAAGAACCAGGGTCTGTATTCACAAAGCATCTTAAGATTTTCTTTAACTTAAGTGGAAATTTTTACTTAAGTCGAAATTTTTTTCATGATAAAAGTTTGTAAACCAGTCAACAAAAGTGTGAAAATGAATTATCATTTTCATAATTGGCATCTTTAGAACAAAGATAAAATCATGTTATTGTGATTTCCTCCTTTATATTAGTACAAAAGAGTTAAGGAAAAAGTCGAATTTAAGGAAAAATATAACTTAAGTTAAAAAATTACTTACCGGGTAAGATGCTTTGTGAATACGGAGCCAGGAAGAACTTTTCACAAAAAGTGTAAGGATATGAATGCCTTGTTCTTCTGTGTCTTATTTACCCTCTGTCTGGCACATCTCTGAAATGTCCATAGCTGTCAAATGACATGTTTACAAGATGAATAAATGAGAATGGATAACATCTTCCATTCATGTTCAACAGTCTTCGAATTAGTGGATTGCCCCTTGCCTGAAAGGATTTTTTTCCTTCTTTAAAGGGGCATACCCTACAACTTGGTGCATTTAGAATTAAGGCAAAATGATGATAAATTAGAAGCTTGTAAAGAAAAAAGCCAACAAAGAAAGTTTCAGCCAAAAAGTCATCCAATTAAAATCATAAAAAATATGTATTTGTGACACATACATTTAGTCATGGAAATTTTTGGGTGGAAGTGATTTATTATTCATAGCTATGTTTTTTGCGCCTAGTACCTAAACTGGTCATTATATGACCCATGTTCTTTCTGCAATTATCCATTATATATCGTTTTACATATACATCTAGTACATTTTTACACTTTCACAGAATGTTTGTCAGTTGTAGGGCATGTCCCTTTAAGTCTTACGGTGGACAACCTAGTCTTCATAAAGTATATAGTCTGGCAACCTGTCACAAAAAATTGATTCAAAGACTGATTAAATATATTTATGTTGTAGTACAGAGAAAAAGAAGCGATTAGATTATGCTTGAAGCATTTTCGACAGAGACAGTATGTGGAAGCATATGATGCCTTACAGAAGAAGACTAGAGTAGATTTAGAACATCCAATACTAACTGAATTACACAGTCTACTTGTAACACAGGGCAACTATGATGCTTGTGAAGAACTTATTACTAGAGCATGTGAAGGTTTGTATAAAATGATATCTGTTAGTTACATACTAATACCACGGGTGTCAATATACTGGATATATCCGGAGTTCTGGATTTATCTGTCATGGAAGAGCTATGATTTCTGGGCAAAATGAAAGTTTTTTGATGAAAATATCTCAAGAAATGGCAAAGGTTATGGTTAATTTAATCTGCTCTGAAGGATATTCTTTAATGCAAACTGAGTTTAATATGGAAACAATGAGGTTGAGTGCCGCTTGTTTGGCAAACAAGGTTGGCCGCATATGATTTTCAGGATTTTTAATTTGGCCCTATTGAAACCCCTGTAATACCTACTTAGTAAATCATAACACTGCCTAGATTTAGTCTTTTTTTAGTCTGAAATCTGGTACAGTATAGGTACTAGTATTACAAGCATTTACGTGTATGCCTCGATATAAATTTAATGTGATTAGCTCATAGAAAACTTGATTGACTTGACTGTGTCCTAAGCTTTCTGACAAAGTTTTGACATTCATTGGATCTAGTGATATCTGCCATACTGTATGTTTTTTAGCTCGGCTTTTTTCGAAGATAAAGTCGAGCTATTGTGGTCACTGCATTGTCTGTGTCTGTGCAAAATCTTTAATGTAGCTCATAACTCAGAAACTATAAGAGGTAGCAGCATGAAACTTCGTAAGTGGATAGATGTCACTGAGGCCGTGAACAGACGAGCATTGGCACCGCTTGCAGAACTCTTGTGTAGTTTTGTTAGTGTGACTGTCATTGAACCTAAGTTGGTAATTACAGAGGAATTCACAGTAACGATTATTTAAATGGTGATTAACATATGGAATGATTAACAGTCTGAATTATCATACTAAGATGTTTCATGGTTTTATATTTTTTGTAGAAGGATTATTTGAGCAGTATATCAGTGATCAGGATTATAAACCAAAGTGGACGGCTATAGAACCAGTCAGTACAGGTATGTATATATACTATATAATGTCCGGCTTAAATGAACTTCTTTTTTGACATTCTTTGTAACACCAAGTATTCTATTATTATGTATACCGTCAAACCTGTGCACAAAGGACATTCTTGGGAAAGATACTGTGGAATCATTAATTTTCGTTGGGGATTTAATTTCGTGGATTTGTGGGTCGGCTCATCCACGAAATCAAATCCCCACGTATTTAAATGCAGAGATAAGCCATTTCTTTTCAAAAATCAAAATCCACGAATTCATGTCCCCACAAAATAGCCATTTTAGTAAGAACCACGAAAATTGAACCCAACGAAAATTAATGATTCCACAGTAAGTAACGCCTTTATTGACAGATGACCTTTATTCAGAGGTCATTTTGTTCTGAATTATAAATGATGTTCCTTAGAAGAATGGCTTTTATTCACGTAGTGGCCTTTATTCAGAGGTGGCCGCTTACACAGGTTTGACTGTACTTAAAACAAAATGTTTCACTGGACTCTCAAATGACTTAATTAGTTATTCTAATACTGGTCCTGAAATAATGATGACTATTGTAATAGATGTAACAAGTTTGTTCTTACAAACTCTTTAATACTATTAAGCCACAAAATCAATTTAGCAGTTATGTAAACATTTAAGAACTGATAAAGGGATATCCTTTGAATTATTACTTTACAGATAATCTGTATTTAGATCTGAACAAAGTATGAAGTTTATGTTGGAATCTCCTTGTCTTATAGTAATTTCAGTGAATTGTTATACTGTATATCTTAATATTAAACATTGTTTGTAAGTGTTGATGTATGATTTTAGGTGTAGAGACTACGGATAGTCGACCTGGTATGAGAGGTGGTCATCAAATGGCATTAGATTTACATACAGGTGAGAAATATAGAACAATATTTATAGCTTTCAGTAAAACTGTTAACATGTATTAAACAAATGACTTTTGCTTCACAAGTTTCTTATGCAAATTAATTCAAGAAAAATCATGAAGAGAGGACCCATGGTTGAATGGTTATGGTCTCTGACTAGTGATTACTGACTAGTGATTACTGACTAGTGATTACTGACTAGTGATTACTGACTTGTGATTACTGACTTGTGATTACTGACTTGTGATTACTGACTTGTGATTACTGACTAGTGATTACTGACTAGTGATTACTAGCCTCGCACTGCTGTGAGTTTGAAACCAACCTGTGAATGTTGCCAGATGGCCCTTGCTGTTGGAGTGACATTAAGCCGCAGTGAAAAAAATCATGAAGCTCTCTATTGGATTTGAAAATGTATAATAGGCATTAGTGTAACATTACAGAAACAAAACAGACTTTAGTTAGTGCTTTAACTAAGTTTTTATGTCTGGATGTTGCTGTATAGATATCTATGTGGGTAGGGCTGTGGCGAATATCCGAGTACTCGGGTATTCACGAATCAAATTGAAAAATCGAGTATGAATAATCGTCATTACTAAGATTCGTGGTTCGCGATCTTGTTTTTAACAAATTAAAAGTGTATTCTTAAAAAAACATTTTCTCTGAATGAATATTGTATCATCATGGACTACTTGGCTTGCCAAGGTGTCCAATCGGTTCTTTAAAGAATGATGCTGGTATATCAATTAACTGGAAGGGAGTACATATAAATTTAAGCAATGAACAAATTATATTGATTTACTTCATTATTCCTAAAAAAAATTAGCTGTCTTCAGGACTGCAATTTTGAAGTTTTAGATGGGTTACTTGATAACAAAAGATTCATGATTCGATTTGTGAATCGTAAGTGTTGAATCGTGGATTGGATCGGATCGCCACTTACCCAACGATCCACAGCCCTATATGTGGGGGCTGACATGGCTAAGTGGTTATGGTGTCTGACTAGTAATCACTAACCACTCTCTGAAGTGAGAGATAATCCCATGTGGAACCAAATATAACATGTGACTAAACTGACCAGCTAGCTTACAGAAGATCAGTGGTTCATTCTACTCAAGTGTATGACTTTGTTCTTCCTCCACCATTAAAGCTGGAAAAGGCACCAACGACCCCGGCTGTTGGTGTGAAGTCTAAATCCCAGTGATATCTAAATCTCAGTGATATCTAAATCACAGTGATATCCAAATCCCAGTTATATCCAAATCATGGTGATATCTAAACCACAGTGATATCTAAATTCACAGTGATATCTAAATCACAGTGATATCTATATCCCAGTGATATCTATATGATGGAATTCATTATAATGGAACTGAATCTTGTAGTCGAAACTAGTGAATTTAATGTATTTTACCTGTCCAACATTCTATGTTATAGAAACATTGTATCTATACGGTGGCTGGGATGGAAATCAAGATCTCGCTGACCTGTGGTCCTATCATTCACCATCAAAACAATGGACTTGTATATCCAGAAACACTGCTGAGGAGGTCAGTATGCTGATGTAGTGTACTTTCATTTTACCTGTATGTCTTATTGATACTCATTGTATCAAAGTTTAAGGGACTCAAAACTCTTTATATACATGTATTGAAGTTTGTGTGACTCCCCGAATTTGTTTTGCATAAACAAACTTTTTATGTACAATATATATGTCACAGAATGGATAATACTGTTTTGTATACAGTGTCTGTCACTTAAATGACTTGAGTACTGTTATTTAGCGGTGGCTTGCTTATTATGATTTCATTTAGTATGTTTTATTCATATCTGCATGTTGCCTTCATAATTTGTTTTCGACAAAGACATCTATGGTCTTTAATTTTCCAAAGAGGCTTGTCTGTATGACCAAAAAAGTCTGGTATAATGCAGAACTGTTGATTGAATGAATGGTTGTTAGTTAGAATCTTACACCCTCTGTCTCTTGTTTTACAGCTGTAAGCAACATGCTGAAAATGAAGGGAACATGTTAGTAAGGGTAGGTAACCCTGGAGCACTATTCAGTTCAACTGACCTTAATATATTGTTGATAAACTGGGTTGATTTTATTACATAACAATGAAAGAATTATCACTTCAATGCAATAAGAGTAAATATGATATTTATTTGTTGTAGGGAGGACCGTGTGCCAGATCTTGCCATAAAATGTGCCTTGATTATGAAAGAAAACAGATTTTTACCCTTGGCAGATATTTAGATTCTTCAATGAGAACTGAATGTAACTTGAAGGTAGGTGGTTGCTTTGGTGCTTTGTGTATCATTTATATATATAACTATTTATTCTTCTTCTGTTAGATACTATTTATAAAAAATACTCCGTCAGAGTACTCCAGTGGAGTATGATGCTGTAAAAAGAGACTGGTCTGTAATTGGGGGCTCTGAAATGTTTAGTTTGCATCCATGGGGTAATCATACCAAATAGTTAAGTTTAATTTGTTTTTTAGATTTTGTTTGAATGAATTAAAGCTAGAGAACCATTTCTGGGTTGTTCTAATAAAATAATTCTAATAAAAATTTCTGATGATTGAAATATAAATGAAGCCAAAATTGACTCAGAGACTATTACCGGTATGCCCCCTTTCGTAGAAAAGGGGTATATTGCTTTGCACATGTCGGTTGGACCGTCATTTGTAACCAGACTTTGTCCGGGCAATAATTAGATAATGATTTGGCCTAAGCTCCTCAGATTTGTTTGGGAGGTTGGTCATCACACGCAGATGACCCCTATTGATTTCAAGGTCAATAGGTCAAAAGTCAAGTTTGAACTATCTAGTTGGCCTATAGGGGGCATTCTTGTTTCACAAACACTTCTTGTTATTTGATATATATCACATACAGATCAAAATGTCACTGTTTAGTACAATCGAAACTCCTCAGCGTATGTCTTAAGAAAATGCCTCAGGACATAATCGGCAGGCTTCCATATTATTGATCATGGCTGACGCTGGGAATCCAACGATAGAAACAACCTGTTTCTCTTTCACTGGGAACTTGATGTCCATTTTATCAATCGTGAATGATAAACACGTTTGAAAGTCTGTAATTCTGAGAATGAATCTTGAAAATGATGACCTAGTGTTGAAAAAGTAATGATTGGAAACTGCATAACCAAAATATGTAACCCTACACTTATGTACGAGGTGAATTTCTCAGTCACAGAAATGCCCGAGTAGTTATGATTGTGTTTTGGTAGTGAACAGTTGTTTTATGAAGAATTTCAGTACCTGTACATCTCAACTGCATTTATCTATATTCCAGAGTGATTTTTACATGTATGATATAGAAACCAATAAATGGACATTGATAACAGAGGACACGGCAGCCATGGGTGGTCCAAAACTTATATTTGACCATCAAGTTGTCATAGATACGGATCAACAAACTTTGTACATTTTTGGTGGAAGAGTCCTTGCTTGGTAAGTTTTTACATCTGATGAACTTATGCAAATTTGACTATCAAATAGGTCATATTGTATTTCCAGGTAACAGTGATAGGCTAAGAATAGAAATATTCATGTTTGCCCTAACTCAACTGACCCAAAAACATTACTTCAATCCAAAAAATCTGTGTTAACTTTTTGGTCTAGAGTATTTTTTTCACATAATATGCTATCTGTGTCTAACTAGAGCCTATTAAATTGCATAGAATGAAAAATGTCAAGTTCAATATTATTTCCATTTGACTGCCTTGGTCATTTGGTTTTGAAAAATAATTGTCAACAATTTGGTTTATTTATTTATTTCATATTTACTATGTTAATAAACTGCAATGTTTTCAGTACATCAGAAGGTGAAAGAAGTGGTACCCCTCAGTTCAGTGGATTATTTTCGTATCATATTCCTACTAATACATGGACCAAGTTAAGAGATGATTGTGCTGAACTCAGATCAAGGATTGGCCATTCAATGTTATTTCATCCAGTAAGTATATATATAGGCATGATTTGTTTGACTGTATGCATGTTGTGTTTATCAGTCGACCTATAATACCATCATATTTAAGAATTGTGTCTATTTTGATTTATTTCATATCTTGCTATTTTTGTTTGAAAATATCGGCTCTTATTACAATATGTATATCATAGGAATTTATCTAGAAACATCTACTTTCCAGCTTATACGTTTCTTCAAAATAAGATACCTTCTTTTTATGCCCTCGTATCAGTAGATCGGGGGCATATTGTTTTTGGTCTCTCTGTCTGTTCGTCTGTTGGTCTGTTTGTGCCAAACTTTAACCTTGCCTATAAAATCACAATGCTTGCACCTGCATTCATCAAACTTCATTTGTAGGTTCCTCATGACAACCTCTACTGGACCTATGCATTTTCAGGTCAAAGGTCAAGGTCATCCGGAGGGGGCGTTGTGTTTCAAAAACACATCTTGTTCATATCAGTAACTAACAATAATGTTTCATTTACATTGATTTATGACAGAAACTGATTCCCAGTAACTGACAGGTATTGATACGGATTATCACTCACACTGTTTTCTTGGATAAGACCAATGTAGTGTTATTACTTTCAGAAAAAGCGATTACTGTTCATATTTGCTGGACAGAGGTCCAAAGAATATCTCAACGACTTTTTAATGTATCATGTTGATGATGGCAGAATTGAGATTATATCTGATGGTACGAAGAAAGAAATGTCAAGAGTGGAGAGCAACGTCCGTTTAGTCGGGCCCACAGCGGGCTGTCACACTATCAGACATTTCCTTAAAGATTTCAGTAAGAGATCAGGTATGGTATGATGTTTGATCGAGCTTTACACCACTTTTCAACAGTCAGCATCATATGAGGTGGACAAGTTCACCTAACACTTGTTCTGGGAAGAATCAGTACTAGACTCCTATCCTCCGTAAGCAACTGCCTGCTTTCTCACATAAAGAGACTTGGTCGGTAGCTGGGCTATTGTAAAGATATACCATGGTTTCTTTAAAAATAAATTAACACAAAAAGTTTGGAATCAATGATGGACAGTCAAATCTTCAAACAAAAGGCCACCCTTAGGAAAGTCAAATTGGGGACTTTATTGACAGGTGGCCTTTATAATGAGATCATTTTGTTATGAATAATTAATGACTATTTTTTAAATAAAAAAGAATAACCTTTATTCACATGGTGGCCTTTATATGAAGGTGGCCGCAGGTTTGATTGTTATTGTTCAAGAATCAAAACCATTTGCATTTAAACCAAATTCTGTGATACTGAATTGTGTTTTGATCCATTATAAACACAATGGGCGATTAAAAAACTTGCAAACTTCCATTTATCTGAAATAATTTGCCTTGAAATTTGCCATATATTGATGCTTTACTGTTCTGGTAAATGCATTTTTGTAAATTGTCCTCAAATTAATGTTTTTATCTACTTATTTTGTAGTTCCCGGTGCTGGTTTTACACAAAGAGCAACATTAGACCCTGATACTGATGAAATACATGTTTTATCTGTAAGTAGTTGTTGCTAGTGTTGATAAATGTCTGGTTCTCTTTATCCTATATCCCCTCTCTCTGGGTCAGCTCTTGAATGACCATAGCTGTTGAATGGGCCGTTTAACAACAGATGAATAAATGCTAGTTTTGCTAATTTATGAAAATATTGCTTATTTTTTCGTAAAATCTAAGTTTATACGTTATTGCATATCATCCTTTGTTTTATCAGTGTACAGATTTATCAATTTAAAACAAGCGTTTAGTCTCAGACTTTTATTTAAGTGGTGCATTTCCTATTGAAAACACCAATGTATGTTTTATAACTTCCTCTGGTAATGTTTTAAATATTATACCAGGTTCACATTAGACGCCAAAAGTTGAGAGTGAAATATGACCATTGGCTGATTGTAATTCAACGAATTAGCAAAATTTCTTACTATTGTAATTACACCCTTTGGTACAAGTTTGCAAGTCAGTAAAACTTATTTTACTAGTTTCAAGAGTCAAAGCACCATTTTAAGGGCCAAATGAGAGCCATGTTATAAATATTGATTCAAATCCATTTGAAATGTTGCTTGTATACCGGGTAATTATCTTTTTCTCCAATGTTTATTGGCTAAATGTGTTCACTTCTGTGTTTTATTTGTCAAGTTTCATTTATACATATCGAAGTGCATTCTTGTATTTTTCAGGGTTTAAGTAAAGACAAAGATAAAAGAGACAATGTTAAAAACTCATTCTGGGTTTATGATATTGGGAAAAGTAAATGGTAAGTTCTAATAATTTCGTTTCTTTATTTAGCTGGATTTTATTGTTTCAAGTCTTTGATGCTATTGTAACTTAAGATAAAAGAGAGCTTAAACTTTATTATGATAAAATAAAAATAAGTTGAAAAATAAAAGAATAGACCCTAGGGCCATAAAATTCAAACCCAGAACTTTTTGCGATTTTTTAAAAAACTTTGAAGTATGCAAAGACTTATTTATCCTGAACCATTTAGACTGAGATGTAACCTGAACGGCTTTGCTAGAAATCTGTTGCACAAAGATTGAGTACAAAGTACACCTGATTAGATTAATGTTTCTTTACAGGTCTTGTATTTATAAGAATGAGAACACTGGGCAACAATATTGGACAAAGATGCAGCATGTAGAACCTGTGCCAAGATTTGCTCACCAACTTGTTTATGATCATATTAGAAAGGTTTGCATGTCTTCTTTCATGCTTGTGTCCCCTAACTCTTTGATAAAGGAGCGTAACTCCTCTCATTTGCATGTTTTATTAGTTAAAATTCTCATTGTATGATTTTCATATTTTCTTCAGATGTTGCAGGACTGCTTAAATAGAAGTACATACAGTACAACCTCTCCAGAGCGACCCTCTGTACAGCAACAACCTCTCTATAACAACACCTTCAAAATTTCCCTTAGCTAATATTTACTATAAATTTAACCCCTGTAGGTCAACAACCTCTACACAATGGCCAATATTTGCAGCTCCCACAGGTTGTTGCTTTACCGAGGTTGTACTTTATAGTTTATGTTTTATGAAAACCACTAATAATATTTATTTGATAATAGTTGAAATAACGAATCAAATTATCTGAGACATCTTACTGACCTATGGAATATTGTAAATCTGACAATGTTATTCTGTATGAAAATATTTTGTACTGATAATTACACTTCATTTGTTTCTAATGCGATGTACCATATATTACCTTAGCTTATTATTTGGACTTGTATTATATAAATTTTACATCAATTGTTCATTACAGATTCATTATTTATTTGGTGGAAATCCTGGTAAAGAGAGCTTACCCAAGATGAGATTAGATGATTTCTGGTGTTTAAAGGTATTGATAATATATTTATATTTGAAGATATAGGATTTATATACAGTGGAATCTCTCCAGAGCAGCACTCAATTGCGCAACAACCACCCTTCAACAACAGCATAATTTTTCCCAATTTAACTATTTATTGAACCTCTCCATTAAACTTTAACTTTGCCTATAAAACCAAAATGTTTGATCTACAATCATCAAACTTCATAATTATATTGCTTCTTCACAACAACCTCTACAGGACCTGTGCATTTTCCGGTCAGCAAGTCAAAGGTCAAGTTCAACCTGAAGAGAGGCATTGTGTTTTAAAAACACTTCTTGTTAATGAAAATGATTGGGTTTTATTTTTGTCTTCAGTTATGTCGACCATCACCAGTAAATTTGTTACGTAGATGTAAATATTTGATGAGAAGATACAGATTTCAGGAATTATCTGATCTGGATCCTCAAGCTGCAATGATGTACTTACAGAGAGATTTAGCTTCAGTCATTGATCATAACGATTCAAGAGAGACACAAGAGGTAATATATCTTCAATCCTGACGGTTCGGGTTTGATTCCCGGTTGCAGCAGGTTATAATATATCCTTTTTTGTCCACATGTGGAGTAGTTGCCGGTTCCTTTTGGAAGGGTAAGTTAGTACTGGTAAGAATACCGTCCAGGAAAACTTGTTAGGTGAATCAGCCGCCATATATAACTGAACAATTGTTGAAAAATGTCATTAAAACCAAATTAACAAACATAAAATATCTTCAATTGGAACAGAACAAATCAATCATTTTCTCAGATATGTTACATATAGCATGGGTTAATCAATTGTCGATTTCATATCAATTATGCTTACAGACTAATGTATCAATATTATCATTATTGTCTGGTTATAATTAATTTACAAATTTTTTTAGACAAGATTGGAAAATTATCTAAAAAAATAATCTTGGACTGAGCTTAACTTTTATTATTGTTATTTTGAATTGATGTTTAAGATTATTTTTTAAAGTCTTAATTCATTTTATTTCAATTTAGTTTCATCTCTTGGCGTCTACATTGTTTAGAGGTGGAATAGAAGATGATGAGACATCAGAGTGTCAAACTTATGGTAAGTTCAATATAAGTTATATCATTTCTATGTATACATGTAGTATAATTGATTAGTTTATGTAAAGTTTTATTGAGCAATATCTCGGAATGATTACAGTCAACTGAATATCATGGACTGTCTTTTTTTAAAGCAAGTGCACTGTCACAGGGTTCTAAATAACAACTGTCCGCTGAGTTTTTATAGCTTGTATAAATAACTCTTGATGATACTTGTACTCTATGATTTCTCTCTTGATTTCTAATCATTATCCTCACCACATAACAAACTGCAACCTGGTTCCATACCCTATTGGCATCTATACTTTTCACACAGGAGCCTGGTACTTTTCCTCTGGACCCCATTACCTTACTTACTGTAGCTTGGTATCCTTCCTGTGGATTGCTTAACATCACACACAGTTGGCTGGTACCCCACCTCTTGACCACTATACATTACACAAAGTAGTCCAAACAGGAGCCTGGTACCTTGTCCACTGGACTGCATTACCTTGCACACAGGAGCATGGTACCCTTCCCACTGAGCCACATTACACACTTGAGCCGGATACCCTGCCCTTGGTCTGCTTAACATCACACAAGGTTGGCTGGTACCCTACCCCTTGACCTTTATACCTTACACACAGGAGCCTGGTACTCTGCCCCCTTTTTACCACTCTACTTTACTCACAAGAGCCTAGACCATGCTCATTGATTGCATGACTTCGCATGTGGAGCATGGTACCCTGCATATTGACCCCATTACCACTACACTAAAAACATATCCCTAACCATGGACCTGTTTACCCCTCCCCCCACACAGTTGGCTGGTACCCTGATCATAACCATCATATATAGCACACAATGACTATTTGTTATATTTTTAACTTGGAACTCTTTTTATTTTACAAAACAACAGGTACTGGTACTTCAGACAATTATGAGAAAAGAACAGAATTGTTTGATCAACTAGTAGAGTTCTTTCCTGAAAATATGACCCAACCTAAAGGCAATCTTGTGGACCTGATTCCATTATGTTGAAATCAAGAAAATGATGAACACTTAATACAAGAAATCATTGTGACTGATGTTGAGAAGATGCTCTTTTTATCAAGAGTGTGTCATACCTAATTGAAACAATGACATTATGTAAAATCTTTACGGCAGGATTCAACTGTGATGAATAATGTGATTTTGCTAGAAGAAAATACTCATGAGAAAGATTACTTTACCAAGAAATACCGGATAGGTAGGCCAGAAAACTTTCATAAACCGGTGTTTTCAATAAGATGAGGTCAGAGGCCAAATTGACTGCTTAGAAATGAAAATTGGCCGCCTAGATTTCCCAAATATATCATTTACGACTTTGGAAAACGAGCATGGAAAGCCTCCTTCAATCAAGGTTTGGCCTCTTACGGGAAAACTAAATAAAACCCCTGTAAACATGCCTTTGTGTGAATATGTGGTACAATTCATCCCCTATAGTTTGGTACTTTGGATTTAGCAACAAAAATAGGGTTGGTTGGGTTTACCGTAAACATGTCTATATTTTTTAATACAGGTAACTAACCCTTTAATATACAGCCACTTTGTTACGGTTAGTGGAATGATTATAGCATCACATGTACAGTGCAACCTCTCCAAAGCAACACCATTTGGGAGTAGTAAAATTATGTTGCTGTTGAGAGGTTCTTGCTCTAGAGAGGTTAGATTAATAGTTAAATTGCGCAGTTGTACAAAATCATACTGTTGTTGAAGAGAGGTTGCTGCTCAAGACAGGGGCGCTCTGGAGAGGTTGTACTGTATTCATATGAGAAACTGATGGCATGTTAAGTGCTGTGAAGATTTCAATTACAAAATTGATGTCATCTAATTCTCATGGATTGATGTAAGAATATTTACTCTGATTGTTTGAGTGATCTATATTTTGATGGCATGATCTGATAGACTTGTCTACAGATCTGTTTATATATTCTCATTATCATCAACAAAATGTTAAATACAGTCAACTTGTGTTTGCAGCCCCCTCTGAATAAAGGACACCTTGTGAATAAAGGCCATTCTTTGAAAAAGTGTCATCATATATTTAGAACAAACTGACCTCCATATAAAGGTAACCTGTCTATAAATGCCACACATGTCTTTCCCAAAGGGTGGCCTTTGTTCACAGGTTTGACTGTAATTGATAAATCCTTGCAAATCAAGTTTATTTTTTTGTTTGATTGTGGGTCGAGTTCTGGGAACTTAGTGTAAGAAATTAATTCCAAGCTGATCATAAACAGGGTAGCCTACATGTACAGTCTTCGAATTAGTGGGTTGCCCTCTCCCGAAAGGATTTAAGTTTTTTTGGGGACAACCTAGTTTTAGAGAGCTTCCTTCATAAAGTATATAGTCGGGCAACCTGTCACAAAAAATTAATTCAAAGACTGCATGTATATAGTAGGGGTCAAAGATTATTAAAACAGCAATAATAATGTTCCACAATCTTGAGCTTGGGCATTTATTAAAGTAGAAATCCAGTATGTACATTCATTGCAGTTGTTAACTTGTTCAATGATGGTAATTTTAATGTTTAATTTGACATTTACTGTGGAATCATTAATTTTCGTTGGGGATTTAATTTCGTGGATTTCGTGGGTCGGCTCATCCACGAAATCAAATCCCCGCAAATTAAGATGCAGAGATAAAACATTACTTTTCAAAAATCAAAATCCACGAATTTATGTACCCACGAAATAGCCATTTTAGTAAAAACCACGAAAGTTGAACCCAACGAAAATTAATGATTCCACAGTATCTAATAGGTTGATACAGATAGAATAAAGTCATGCTTCAATATTAATAAATTGTTCACAAGTTTAATTTGACCTATAAGTGACCAGTAATTATGTTTCGTTTAATGTTTATTGTCTTGTAGTTATTTTGCTACATAGGTGCTACCTTCAATGTTTGAAATTGATTTAAACATTGTTGATCTGTTGTTTTCGTATTTATATACAGTCAAATCTGTGTAAGCCACCACCTGAAAAGAGGCCACCCTGTGAATAAAGGCCATTCTTTTAAAACAAGGGTGACTATATTCCGGATACCCTGTGAAACCGTCATTGATTATTAAGAACAAATCAGGACCTGTGATAAAGGCCACATTTTGTCTTTCCCAAGGGTGGCCTCTGTTTACAGGTTTCATTGTATTTATTAATTGGTCTTCTTGTTTCTGTACTTAATAAATAAGCTGTCTACTGCTAAGAGAAATAATGACTTAAATAGATAAATCTATTTTACTGCAGTTTGATGGAAATATTTTGCTCTGAATCTTTCATTAACATTACTTGGAAATGATGTAAAATCAAACTGCATAGATTCATGACCCGCCTCCGTGGTCGAGTGGTTAAGGTCGCTGACTTCAAATTATTGTAACCTCTCACTGATAGAGGGTCGTGGGTTCTAGCCCACCTACAGACCATGTCTCTTTATGTGAGAAAGTAGGCACTTGTTTGCGGAGGATGGGATCTAGTACTGGTTCTTCCCAGGAATGATGGTTAGGTGAACTGTCTGCCTCACTTGACTCTCACTGTTAAAAAGGGACGTTTAACTCAAACAAACCATTATAGATTTATGTGAATGAGTTACATACCATTGGTTAATTGTTTAATTCTACATTTTTCATTATATCCAATGGATCATCATCGTATTAGTGGTGTCAAAGTTTCAGATTAAGCAGGAGTTCCAGATCTATGGCCTCCAGGACCACTTTTGTGATTGATCTTAACCCAAAGAGTATTTTTAGGGGGGAGGGGGTTGTTTTGAATTGAATTAACGCTACAATGGCACAGCTTACTTTGCACATTTTAGTGCCAGTAATGGACAATTAATTAGCTATAACTATACTTGTTATATTTCTGTACAAAAACACAATGCCATTTATTGGTCGGAAGGTGATATCATGAGCAGATGCATACCTGTAATAAAAATTATTTCAAATGAATTCCAGAAAATTCGAAAATTTGAATTAAGTGTTTTGGAGTTCCCTCCCTTGAGTTACTTATGCTGTGATTCTTCACTTTTTTTGCTTTACAATGTCAGAAAGAGATGAGCTGAGAATTAGCAATTCTCTCTTTGATAGCATTTGTACTGGCCCCGAGGTTATAAAACTTGAGAACAATCTCCAAGCTCAAACCTCAATTTCATTCTCAAAGTATCTTTTTAAAATGAAAATGTATCACAGTTTAATGCTTCAGAAAATATTCAGATTAATCATGCTGACAGAAAAAATATAAGTAATAGTCTCATGTTTTAGTCATAATTACCTTAGAACCAATTAAATACAAAGTTTGAGATTTGCGACCGATCTCAAGTTTTATAACCTCAGACCCTGATGTGACTTGTAGTACTTCAAAGTTTTATATATCGTACTGTAGAACAGTCCATTTAGTCTTATAATGGAGTACAGTTTTCTGTTTTATGTTGTGAAATGTGTTGTTATAATTTTGAATGTTAAATGAATAAGATGTCAACTTGTTCAACATAATGTAATTTAAAAGAAATAAAATCATTGATCCAAATAATTGATGTTTTCATTTTGATTACTGTTATATCATCATTGTTTTATTTTGTCAGGCTTTCCTGTATCTCCTGTCCCCTCTCTTGTGTGGCTATGAAATTACCATAGCTGTTAAATGGGCAGTTAAACCACAGACTGTTTGTAGCTTAAGTCAAGTTAGTTGTTTCGCCAAGGTGTTATATATCTGCAGTGTGAAATATTGGCGGGGTTTTAAATTGGCTGGAATTTATAAACCGCCAAAATAGTGAACATAAAACTACTGCCAAAATTTCAATGTTTACAGTATTTTACTGGTTCGTCTAGCACCAACACTGCTTACCAGTAAGGGTTTTGGTTGTTATCGCATTTTAGGCAATCATGGGACTTCCTTGTATGTATTATAAATGTATAGGGCAATTATGTATCTTCAAAACATTACTTCTACTTATACATAATCAGATCTCATTTTAATTCAAAATCTTTCTTCAAGCTTGCCAGTGGGAGAGTGCACATGCGTTTATTGAATGCAGCATCTTATTTGTCACTAACTTCCATTCAAAATATGGCAAAGACCCTACAAAGCCATGACATATTCCTTGTCCTGGGAAATAAAAAATCATACTCATAGTGAGCCTCTGATTACATGTTGCATATAATTTGTTTGGAAAGAAATTGATATTTTTTAAGATTATGGCATATAATGGCAATTTCATGTCACTCAAATATGCGTTTGCCATAATCTTAGAAAATACCAATTTCTTTCCCGAAAGAAATTATATGTATGTGTCAATAACTTTAATGAGGCGGCTCTCAGTTTAACCTGATGAGAATTGATCAAGTATTAGATCTAGAGAAGATATCCAAGAAAATGTTACCTGGATCAAGCGTTTGTTTACTAATTTTGTACCACGCATACCATGGAAGCTCACATGGTATAGGCACCATGACCAAGAGTATAAAAAGAACACAATAGTCAAACCTGTCAGTCACCTCCGAATAAAGGCCACCCAGTGAATAAAGGCCATTCTTTAAAAACCATCATTGAAAATTTAGAACAAAACAACCTCTGAATAAAGGTCACCTGTCAAGATAGGCCACATCTATTCTTCCCTGTTTTCAGGTTTGAATGTACATAGAAAAGTGAAAATAAAACAATAATGTTTATACAGTAAGTGAAATAATATGCAAATTTAGTGTACAATTTTCATATACAAGAAATAATTGTATGCATGATTATATTTACAAATGTACAGTATATGATATATAGCTTCACCATGTGTTTTGAGCCGTGACAGGAAGAATGCACTAAATCAACAGGGGGATGTGGTACTATAGTCGGAACATAATCAAATTATTGAATAAAGAGCATTTATGGATAATAAATAAGAATAATTTTAAGTATAATGATATTTATAAGTGTTGCTGGTGCACAATCGGATATTCTCGTCTTAAGAAAGTGTCTTGGACATAATAGGCAGGCCGCCATCTTATTGTAGTACTTCACGGGCTACTTTCTGACCCTAGGAGTCCAACAATGGAAACAACCAGTTTCTCCTTACAAGGGAATTTTTGCCCATTTTATCAATCGCGAACAATGAACATGTTTGAAATTCTAAAATTCTACAAATTCTACCTAGTATTGAAAAAGTATTTACCGAATACCAAATAACCAAAATTTGTCACCCTACACATATGTACGATGCGTATTTCTCAGTTACAGAAATGCCTGAGTAGTTACGATTGGCTTGTGTGATGAGGAACATTCAAGTGAAAAAAGATTGGGGTTGACAAACTCGTTTTTGAGTTATCTGCCCTTTAATTTGAATTTTTGCTCTATTATAAACTCAGTTTGTTCACCGTATGAAAGCTTTGCAAATTCGTATGAATCTGAAAGCAAGTTTACAACTCGATACAATATCTGGTGATTGTCACTATAGATTCATCTTTGACCTAATTATTATTATACGCTGGTTTGAAAAACGGGTCGTATTATGGGAACACCCACGGCGGGTGGCGTCCACAATGGTGTCCGCACTCTAATTTACACAGTTTTGGCCATTAGATCTCGGTCAAGTTCGATAACCAGCCCAATTGGCCAAGGCACTTCTGAGTTATGCCCCTTGACGGGTGTATTTTGTGACCTGGCACCCTTGTTCTAATTGGGATATATAATCATGGTCTTATGTTGCAAAAGCTTTAATACTTTGGGAGGTTAGAGGGACAATATTCAATATGTATGTATGCAGAATTTATGAATTATGTAACCATACGTATGATATCACCTCACTGTTAGTTCATACTGTTTTGTTGGTTTATGTTACAGTACAGATGTTCTCGTGAAATATAAGACTCACTAGGTGAATTATTGTGTCTTTTGTTGTGAATGTAACATGCCGTGCAAATAGGTTGCATATTTCGAATCTTAACCAATTCAATTAATTATCAGATTTCGAAATTAAAAATGTATCAATTAATAATTATTATGTTAATATCCAGTTGTTTATCATAAAATAACACAATTACAGGTCCCAACCAATCCGTCTGCTTGTTGTAATTTCATGATAGGACGGTCCCTAACAGAAAGGTTGGCTTCTGGCTGTTAGGTAGGCCATTCATGATTTTTACGAATGTGCAATATGTTGTCCATCCTAAACCTGAGATGTCTTGACATTCTCTGCATTGACCAGCGCCTGGTTATATTTCATAACATCATACATAGCCAGGTTGCCATCCCCATTCCAGCTGACGTAACACCACTCACCAGACCGTCTAGACATTCTCATTTTCAATCATTCCAGATAATTCCAACTTCTGTCGACTACAGTAAGTGTAAGCCTTCCTTCTATCCCCTCACCATCGTTCACTGGAATGCTCCCCCAGGCATTGCCAACTTGCCAGGCCATCAGTTTAGTCAGGTGTCAAAAGCACCAGCTATTTTCGTGCATGTTCTTATTTTTATACCTCTTTATTTTCTATCCTAATCTTACTAATATCCTCTAGTCGGTCGATGCGTGCAAGGTCTACGTCCCAGCAAGGGTTTTTTCAAGACATCAATGGTCATTAGAGATGTTTGATGAAGTTTATCGCTACAAAAATAATCATGCCTGGATGCGCAATAGGAACGTATAATATTTTATATTAGATATCTTAAATGTTGTTAAAGTTTCTTTACCTAGTGGGCACTCTTAATGTGTTTGATAAACTTCTTTTTAACGAAGTAAAAGTATTCAAAGTTTTCCGACGATGAACCAAAATCAGCCGATGTAATGTAAATTAATATATAAGTGCAGATTAATATTTTATAAGATTTCAACGCGTATTAGTGTTTAAAGGAATTTGATCACATATTAAACAGGAATAGACATCATGCTCCCAAAGGGAAAATATACGGGGAAAGTAGCAATAGTCACAGCTTCAACCTATGGGTAAGCGTTTTAAAGTTTTTCTGAAAGTACTAATCACAACTGTATATACGTGTTGCATGCCACGGTAATAATAGACATTTCAAATTATGTGCTTCATTAAAACACAGTCATAAAAAAACTTCTGTACATTATCTTCTCAATATAAAAAAAAACGAACACATTATACATGTTTTACTTTTAATTCAGTATGTTTAATATTACATCTTATACATGTACTAGTATTTATTCATTTGTTACAGATCTGTAATTGATAATGTTTTTCTTTGTAATTATAAAAGAAAACAGAACAGAACAGATCTTTATTTAGACAAATACAAATATTTCATATACATACATGTAGTCACAATAATATTCTCGTGAAACAAAAAGAAAAAAAAAGAAAATGTCAATTTGGTATACAATATTGCTTATAATAATGCAACATACATGTAATTACTATAAAGTGCATACATACTTTAAACAAATATTATGATGTATTATAGAGGATGGATGAATATTAATGGCTGTGATGATTTATCATGTTTTATTAAGTTTATGTTTCGTATTATATCTTTAACCTGTACACGTGTAATTTATTATGTACACGTGTATGAAATCTGTAAATCGAATCTTTGTCTATATAACATATTAAACCATTAATTATAGTTTAAATCTGTAATTTATTTTGTTTATCAACTTGTTATCCATATCTAAAATTTACAATATCTATATTGCATGTTATAACATATTATACCATTACTTGTAGAAATATGTTACTGTCTTATTTTTAATAGTCTTTGAGTGGCTTGGAGTCCCGATGGACCGGGCGCTGTAATCTTGCAATTAAATAATAATGTACGTACATTTTGTAATATAGCACATGTCACTTAAATAAATATTTTATTTATTTACCTACCAACTTACATTATACGCATGTTTTATTACAGGGATACATAATCATATTACATTTTCACTACATTTGATATCGAAGCACTTGCTTTTTTGCTGGCTCATAATAACATAAACACTAACTGTAAACTGTCCCGTTTGTCACGTATGTGTCTTGGTTGCAGTTTCCTGTGAAACCTTATACAATTTATTCATTCAGATTTTTACATTTGTTGAATATTATGCTGGTTATTTTTTAATTATATATTTTACCAATAAATTGTAAAAACGAAGTGCCTTTGTAGTATCTGTGGTAACACAGAAAACTGCTGTACGTAGACCTACCTGTACAAAGTACTTGCTTTTGTCTAAAATAGAGGACAATTCATAACGATTTGCACACAGATATCTGATCTTCATGCATATAAAAAAGAAGCAATACTTATGTTATTTTGTTTCATAAATTTGTTTGTTTGTAGATATCGAATAAAATGGCATATGCAAAGTCATTCGGTGTTCATTTCACCTAAACGAACAGTTACTATTTTGGTAGACACCAAAACGAGCAGTTTCTATTTTGGTAGACACCAATTAAAGCTTTAATTTGTTTCTGAAAAGTGAGCGTTTTCTTGATAAAGATAGATTTAGAGGTACGATAAACATAGAGTTGTATTTAAAACACAAATAGCGCTATTGGCAGTGAACTGATATATTTAAACGAAAACTACGCCGCCGATAGTGTTGTTATCAACATCGGTTTTAATTCAATACATAAAATAAAATACATTTGTGTTATTCATTTCAACGAGCAAGTACTCGTTTGTTGAGCATTTAAATTAAGCACCTGCTTTTCGTCAATCTAAAATCTCTTTAAAATCTACTAAAAATTACTGGTGTCCAATATCATACACGTAAATATTGTCTTTATGTTCTGAATGTAACCATCAAGAATAAATTCAACATTACATTTTATATTAGAAATCCTACCCGAAATTCGTATGTATCTGAAAATAAGGTTACCACTCGATACAATATCTGATATTTCAGAATCCGTTCATGTTATTCTAGAATCGTTTATGTTCTAATTTCTGTTCTAAACGGAATAATCACAGCCTAATATGCATTATACCGAATGTATGAATTACGTAACTTCAATATGTATGCAACAGTAACTGCACGTATGATATCACCTCGCTGTTAGTTAATACTGTTTTGTAAGTTTATTTTACAGACTAGAGGTTCTCATTACTAAATAATGTGTCTATTGCTGTAAATGAACCATGTATTGCAAAAACGAGCATACTTTGCATCTAGTCCCCTTAAACTAATTCGTTACCCGATTTCGGAATTAAAAATTTACAGTTTGCATGTTGATATCTAGTTCTTTCTCATACAACCTGGTTAACATATTGAGATCTATATATTCTTGTTCTACCACATATATAACTAAAATATGCTGAGGCAATGATATAAACTGAAACTGAAACAATGAATAACAAAATAACAGGTCACAACCAGTCTTTCTACGTATTGTAATTTCAGGATCGGACGGTCCATAGCAGAAAGATTGGCCACTGAAGGAGCTAAAGTCATGATAAGCAGCAGAAAACAAGAACATGTTGATATTGCATTAAGTTATTTTAATAAAAAAGGACTAACAGTCTCTGGAATGGTTTGTCACGTGGCCAATAAAGAACAAAGGCAGGAAATGGTTGAGCAAGTAAGAACTTTAAAATAATATCCTTCCGTACTTATGTTGTAAGCTGGAATGCAAACGTAAAAGAGAATGATCATTGGAAAGTTTATTATACAATGTAGTAGTTTGGTTAATTGCAGTCAATGTTTGTTTATTAAAGGCCAATTCAATACTACATTAAATAAATTAGCATGTTTTCATGTCATTTGCTTGTATCTCACATCGAGATATACGTTTTTCTGTTAGGTCTGAGAGGGTTTGAGAAAAAAATGTATAACCATATATATACTTCAGAAGGAATTTGTATTACTGTAAAGCCAACCAATGATGGTGATCTAAGTGTTTTGATATCCATTTAGGATTGCCTTAATGCTGTGAAATCTGAAATAATTTATATCTATTCCTCACAGACAATGAGAGAATTCGGGGGCATCGATATGTTGGTGTCGAATGCTGCAGTGAATCCGTCCGTTGGTCCAATTCTGGGAGTAAGTAATGCAAACTGGCTGACTTCTACTTACAATAACGTGACGCCTTTTACATTAGAATTCGTTTTGAAAATAAGTACCACTTGTTGTATAAGTATACATATTGCTGCTTATTGCAGACTTTGGAGTTTTGATAAAACTTGGAGATACATTGCAGGATTCTGTTTGTTTCGAAAGCATCAGAAATATGTTTGCTATTTAAACTTTAGAACCAACAAGTATAATAATTAAGTATTCATCCGCACAAAAAATTCATTCATAAACTGTTGAGATAACAAAATTTACTACATATTTAAAATTGTTTCATTCAGTAAAGCAGTTCTGGAACATTGTATTGTCTCTGAGAGTAGTGAAATTACATAATGTCCAACTCAGTATACAGATCAAAGCACTGAAGGCACTGAATTTGTTTCGGCTGCATAGCTTGTAATTTTTCACTGCATGTCATGACTTATAGCATTAGGAATAGACGTATTTCTTACAGGCAAACTGTTAATAGGTGTAGCTTTTCCTACTAATTGTGGTAATTGTGGTTACTAGTAATTGGCCTAAAGATGTGCATTGTGTCAAGACTATATATTCATATACTTGACCTTCAAATTCTAATTCATAATGGCAATAACACAGGCCTTAAGTTTTTTCGGATGGCTTCATCTAACGCATTTAAATTTCGCTCCTGACTCATAATTAAAGTTACATTGATTTGCATTCATATTAGTGAAACTATAAAAAAACACTTCTTTGACCACAAATTGCATGATGCAGTTTGTATAGAAAGAACTGTTAAAAGAAAAGTTCTTTAGAAGCCCGTTTTAATTTTCAAGAATAAATGTCAATATAAGTAAATAATAATAATCGTGCTATTTAATGAAAAGAACCGCTTAAACATTTATTTCACGTGAACTAAATACATGTATGTTGCAACTCACAATGTATTTGTCTCTGTGAATCTCAATGCTTGTATCTCTTTCAACACGTCTGGCATCAGTTGTACGTAAATGGCATGGTAATGGAACTAGGTAACTCCGAGCATGCCGAACACGGCGAATAGCTAAATAAGGACACTTGTACTTGCTATTAATAGATGTATTTCTACAAATTTAAGGCAACAGAGAGCATCTGGAACAAAATATTTGATGTAAATGTTAAATCTACATTCTTCCTGATCAAAGAAATAGTGCCATACATAGAAAAGAGAGGGTAAATACATATCAAATTACTGTAGTAGTATCCAAATTGTTCAAACGGTATAAGAATAAATGGCTTTATTGAAACATAATTTCATATGAATAGGTTCTACCCAGAAAAATAGGTGCATTATATATATATCGGGCCGATATCGGTCCTACATCGGCAAACCTCTACCATATGCCATCGGGCCGATATGGTCATGTTTGCTGGAATAAAACATGACAGAACTGTGTATTTTGTAGGTTTTGCTGAAGCCGAAATACATGTGCTTGTTGAAATATTCTCATTTTTCAAGTTAGTTTCGTCATGTCATGGGCATGTACATGTAATGACATCTGTTAAATGTCTTTGCATTTCTTTGAAACATTCCTAAATACTAGTATTATTTGGTTATTTTATGATTTTTGTCGCATTTAACCAAGCGTGCATCGATTCCAATTGTGGACATACGCGGTATTGATGAGCTGAACTTTATTTAGAGAACGTCTGTGAAGACTGATCTCTATCCATGCCGCTGCTAATGCGATAACCACATTAATTGAGCTTGTGTTAAAAAGAGGTCAGATATAAAACCCCGTATAAATCGTTTTGACGATTTCTTACATACCTCTTAAGTTATAGCATATTATACCCGTGCGCAGTTTCTTTTTTCCGCTAGTAGAAATATCTTGACATGAATAGTTATAGAGGTGAACACACTACTAAAACATTTCTTAAATGACGATAACTTAGGTATTTCATTTTATGCATATTGAATTGTAAAGGACTCGCTTTCATACGCTTCTCAGCTTTAAATAGCAAAATGCTTTCCTACTATTTAATTTTTATTTTCAGTGGAGGTGCAATAGTAATTGTTTCCTCGGAAGCTGGTTATATGCCACCACCTTCAGAGGTAAAATACATGTATTTGTGATATGCTGATCATCATACTATGGTGGCTGATTTATGCCATGTCGTATTTTCGCCGCAACAAAGCGAAAATACGACATGGCATAAATCAGCCACCATATTATACGGCTATACGACTATAGTTAGCTCATTAATTAATGTATCGTAATTGGCTGACTTCACCAATTTATTGATTTAAAACTAAACCATAGTTATATACATGTATATAGTAAAATTCCATCTAACGACCGGTCAGATAATATGACCGCTTTTCTAAACAACCAATTTTTGTCCTTCTCATTTCAATGATTAAAATGTGAAAATGATGATTATATCTATCTAAAAGCATAAGAATCGGACGCCATTGGAGCATTTTACGTTCTTGACAAAGTGCTTCAGAAACATCAAGACATTTTTGTACTGCATGTAGCAAATTTAACCCATGGCACTTCCAGCCCCGTTCTCCCCTACACTATTTAATTGAAAACCACACAGTCATCCTAATACTTCAAGCCCCTGACAGGATTACTCTGAAATTTGTCTTCTGTCATCAAAACATTAATGTCGATGTCAAATGTGAATTACTTCACAGTGGCTATGGTGATCTATATATTTTAATTTTATGTCATAGAATATCGGTGTGTATGCGATCAGTAAGACTGCACTGTTTGGTATGGTTAAAGCACTGGCGACACAACTTTCTACAATGAATATTCGAGTCAATTGTATTGCTCCTGGATTTATTAAAACAAAGTTTAGCGAAGTTGTAAGTATATATAACATGAAGTACAGTATTAATCATACAATGATTTCTTAATACATGTAATTTCATTTCGATTCTTATTCTAGAGAATAATTAATGATATTGGAAGATTCGTCGGGAATCATCATAATGTTATTTGGCTTTATTCAATTTCGAAAGATAAAGCGGCAATTTACTGAAACGAGTCTGTTTACAAATGAGAGACGCAATTTTTTTGATAATATTGCAGTTGACGAAGAACGAACATTCCGATGACTTTCTGAACAGAATAGCAATGAAAAGGTAACTTAATTCTTTATTAGAATTGACAATGAGCTGATGTTGATTAACTGAGAGCTTAAAATTTTAAAAGTGTCAAATGAGCTTTTAAGTTTCTTAATACCGTTTTGTTACAATAATATGTTAACTTATTTTGATTGTAACGTAGAGTATGTATTATAAATCTCATTAGTTCTGAAACTGACACACAGACAAGTCAGGACACATGTAAGTCTGTGGTAGGCACTTTTTCAGCATTTTCATGATGTTTGGAGTGTGTTAAAGCCCCATTAGCTTTTTGCTGTAGAAAAATATATGCAAAAACATTTAATTGCTGATATTATCCCAAGATAATTATTACCGACGAAACAAGCCCTTTTTCGTCTGAAAACACTCATTTCACTGTGATTTTTGCTAATATGTAGAGCGCGTGACGTCACTTTACTACGTGTGCATAGCATGACTGTGGGAAAACTCATAACTATAAATAGTAAATAGTATTTATTTCAATGATATTGAAAAAAATACGATAGTGGTTTCGGAAACATTTTTTCTTGCTATAAAGTATGCACGGGAGGAAAACACACCTGATTCCTCTGTTATAGAACAAACAGAAACCATTAGGACAAATACATTTATAAGCTTATGGGACTTTAAGCGCCGTTTATCCATAGTTCATCTCAGACGTTCTGAAGTTTTCCTGAGCTACTCACCTATTCCCACATCAGGAATAAAAACGTGTTTTTTTTATAATTTAATTATACATTGACGACAAATAATTGTCCATGTTATCTTCAGACAAAGTGTCGTGTAAAAAGATAAATCTCGCACAATGCTCCCGTCAACCACAGGAATCGAATAGAATTGGATATGTTTTAAATATAATATTTAAATTTTCACACAATATGTAATATTTGACTTCAAATAATTCTTTCGTTCTCAATACATAAAAGGTGTAATAATGACAATTCATGTACTAGTACATGTAAATAAATAAAGGGAACATGAATATGTTTACCTTACTAACACAAATGTAGAGTGTGCGTCAGTATAAATATTCAAACATTATTATGTGATGTCAATACATGGCTCTCTTTAATATAATTATGTATTGTCATTCTTCATTGCACAAACCACTTCCAGCCAATGAGACTGGATTCTTATTCCAGTATAATTGTTACAGATTTGGTGAGGTTGACGAATGTTCTGGAATAACGTCATTCTTATTGTCGTCTGACGCATCATATATAACTGGAGAAACTGTGCTGGTGACTGGTGGGACATCCAGTAGATTATGAAGTTCTCGTTCCTGACTTCATTCGACACTTGAAATCTGGTACTGATAAGAGATGAAACACGTGGAGATAACATGTGCAGCTAACTGCATTAAAAAGACAATACATACTTCTACGATAAAAAATACTTAGTTTTTTTTCTTTAAAAGCAAAACACTTAATTTCACAGCATCACACGTATACATTTGTATTTAGTATGGTAACATTAGGAAAATGCTTTGGGTTCATTTATAAACAACCCATTTCATGACAATCAAATAATAAAATTGACATCATTCAATAAAAACTTGAAAATATTTAGGCGTAATGTTCAGTGCTGCTTGTTTCTGATTACGTGCTCAGTAAAAACAGGTTAAGTATAGCAGAGACATTTAGATATCTATATATGTCTCTGTGTATATAGTGTATAGCCTATACACAGGGTACATGTAGGTACGGACATTTTTTTAATTATAATTATACTTGATATGTGAGAATGTGGATGTATACCGATCACCGGGCCGTATAAAAAGTGTATGATGTTGGTAGAGGGAAAAAATTGACAGGTCGGTAACTAGAAAACAAGCATTTTTACGCAAGACTATTTAAAATACTATTAAACATAATGTTCAGTAAGGCCTTAATAGATCTATGTGGACTTGAAGAACAGGCCAAGCCTCATCATAAATACATTGTTTTTGTAATAGTGAATTTATCGTCGATAATAATTACTTCATTTGTATGATATAAAATGCATTTACATTTATTTTAATAATAAAATCAGATTTTCTGAAAATATTCCATTTTAATTCGATTAAATTTTGAACTGTTCTTTGTGTGAGTTCCAATCAAGCATTCCTTCGTCTGCTACTGGCACAACAACAACAAGAGTTGCCTTGTTTCGCAAAAAGCGTTAAAAATGACAAAAACGACGAAATCACAGAGAAAAACGAGGTATGGAGGAACAACAATCACCTTGGAACAATATGAACTACTTTATGCTTACATCAGACACGATGTGACGCCCTCCCGTAAATCTTTAAATAATGCCGCCGTCCCCAGGCCTGCGTCACGTAGTCCATCAACTTCACGGGAACAAGTTGTGAATTTTAGCTCGTTAAAAAGATTCAAGGGAATTGCTAGCCGTCTAGAATATCGTACTACAGATGACGAATTGATTTTCAAAATAGGCTCAAGAATCTTAATTCCTAACAATAGGTTCGAGGAAGTTATTTCGGGAGCCCATTTAAGTTCAGGATACAAGCATTTAAACTTGAGGTGTACCTTAGAAAAGGTTTGTACTTACCCAGGGTTCTCAATAACAGCAGGGTGCAGGCCAATTTAGCCGCTTAGAAATGTTGTTGGGCCGGTAAGGAATTTGAAAAGTTCATAAAAATATTGCTAGAAACTGCCCAGAACCCTCTAATAGGCCAGTTAGCCATTTGGCTACAACCTTATTGAGAACCCTGCTTACCTACTGAAATCTGCTTGATCGCCAGTAAAAATATTGTATTAAAATATAAAATAAAAATATTAAATTAAAATATTAAATTAAAATATTAAATAAAACAGTAAAAAAGGGCTGCCAATACAGTCTTGCTTTATAAATTTTTATGCAGGAATGTTAAATTTTAGTTTATTTGATCTTAGTTGGGTGAGAGGTATGCATTGGGCAGCAGACAATATGGTATTCGTGAAGAATCAGTCCGGTCGGTGATTAGAAAGTGTTGTGTGGGAAGCTGTGCCGACAAAAAGAGACCTGGAGAAATCATACTCAAGAACTTTGGTAAACAAATGGATACACAGTCAAGTCAAATCTGTGTAGGGGGCCACTTTTGATTAAAAGCCACAGACTGACTCGGTGAATTAAGGCAATTCTACTAAAAACTGTCACTGATTATTTAAAACAAAATTAAATACCTCTCGATTCAGGCCGTCTTTCAATGAAGGCCACAATAATGTCTTTCCCAAGGGTGGCATTTGTTCACAGGTTTGACTGTATTAAAAAGTTTCAAGTTGAATAATTTGGGTTTGTAGATAGAAATGACAATTCAAACTTCAAAGATGCTGATGTGTTAACTTTTAATAGATGAACATATTTTTTAATTGTTTAATGTTGTTAATATTATTACCATGTATCAGTTGAACTTACTTTGAATGTATTGTATAAATCTTAATGCTTATAATCATGTACTGGGTACATTTTGTGTATTTTGGACTGGTGGACTTGAATTGCTAATAAAACATTAGTATTGTATTTGACTGTCTGATACTTCACAGAACAAATTTTTTGTTGTACTCTGCATTTTTGAGAGCTTAATTTGTACCAAAGCTCAGTTACATCCCCTGCAAAATGCTTTTATTGAAAAAACTATCTAACATTTAGTCACATTATATTATGCTGATGAAGCTGTTGATGTGGTTAACTTTATGGCAACAAAGAAGCCAAGTAGGGAGACTTGCACATATTTTGTCCCAACTGATACGTTGTACTGTAATATCATACAAATTTTGTTATGTTTCAGTCTCAAACTCACTAAAGAATTCAAAAGGAAAAAAGAAAAGATGTAGAAGTTCTAAAGAGAAGTCACAGAATATGCAGGTAGATGAAACACTACCTACCAATAATGATAATGTATCATTGTATGCATATGGACAGTCAAGGGGGAAATCTGAGACACAGTATAGTTTCAATCAGAAAGACTGTAATATTCCCATAGAACAATCTTTTGTGCAAGTTATGCCTATGGCTCCACCAGGTTTGAAAATGCAAGCTATTCAAAATATGTCCAATCTTTGTCCTGTGGTAAGTGAAATCAGATGGCTGCCTACAACAAACCAAAGTTTACCATCACACATGGGGAAAGTGGTAGGCAGTAATGTATCCCTAGCGCCAGCAGCTAACATAGTACAACCCAACAGATACCCTATAAAGATAATAAAAGCAGGAGATCAGCCAGTGCTTTCAGGACAGCAGATTATGCTGGTCAACAGTAATGGTATACCCCTCACACATGGCCAGTTTAAATCCATCATAGGCTTTTCTGAAATAAATGCAACTGAAGAAAGTAGTCTAGACTTGTCGATGAAGACACGCGGTAACAAATTGATAGGGAAAGCCATCTCAGGTATGATACCTCAGGATCAGTGTAGTCATACAAGTGATGTTCTCTCAATACAACCTGATATTAATAATAATGAAGATAACATGAAACCAGGAAGCACCTTGAATATTTTAGATCTGTCACATACTGTAACTGAAATTGAATCTCCTGTAATTCAAGAGTTTGCCAACTGCATGGATATGGATGCTACAGACACTGAGAGTTTAAGTCCAGCCATAACTCAGTCAAATATGTGTCCTGATGATTGTCTACAAACAGGTAAAACACATGTTTATTTGTTGTTGTGCATATGTGCTAATACTTGTATTGGAAGCCTATGTGCATTGTGTTTAGTGTTATTTAACTTAAACTTTAAATTCAAGTTAGTGCATGGTCTCTCGATGCAATACAACAAGAGAAATCATTTTTTGTTACCAGATGAAACATTTCATTTTATTTTGTAAGATAATAAGATATGTGTCAGAATAAATGCATTTCTTTTGTATCTTTGTTAAAAACTTACAGAATTCTTTCAAGAATGCCCATTTTTTTTTGATAATTGAAATAAGAAATTTGGACTTGCCTTATTATCAGTAATTTTTGGAATACTAATTATGCCTAATTAAAGTTTCTTTCATTTCTTGGTTGTACAATGTACAGATGACCCTCAGAATCTGATGGCAAAGGACTCGGATAAAGCAGCTCGATCACATAGATATAGTTACGTCCCCTCATTGCCTCTTATACCTTATAGAAACATCTGGCACTACTATGATGGTAAAGTTAGTTTTGTAAGCTTCTTAAATTAGAGGGTTTTCATTAAGAACCAATTGCTGATGAAAACCATCGGTTAAAATCGCTAAAAAAATCTGTTACAATCCCCAAATATTGAAAATTTTAAGTAGGCCCCCCCCCCCCCCCATCTGTTATTTTCATGAGAAACTCTGTTGCACTGAACATTAATGAAAACCCTGATATTATTGTAAGATTGTATGCATTAATCGGTCTTAATTCATATTGCATCAGTCCAGAACTGATTTATTACATGACACTTTATTTTAATTCACTTTTATTAAAAAAAATGTTGTCATATAGCTTGACTTTTAAATCCATACATACTTTTGAATATTTATGCCAAAGAAGCAGAACTGTCTACGTGGTCGAGTGGTTAAGGTCACTGACTTCAAATCACTGTAACCTCTCACTGATAGAGGGTCATGGGCTTGAGTTCCGCTACCGACCATGTCTCTTTATGTGAGAAAGTAGGCAGTTGCTTACAGAAGATGGGAGTGTAGTACTGGTTCTTTCCAGGAATCATGATTAGGTGAACTGTCGCCTCACAAGACTTTGACTGTTGAAAAAGGGTGTAAAACTGGATATAAAACAAACAAACAAAATCAAAGGAGCAAGGGTATAAATCATAATTCTTGCTTTGCACATGTCCATCTGTATATATGTTGGTCATAACTGTCTTTCCGTAACCAAGCTTTGTCCGACCAAATTAACAAGAGAATGATTTTGCCTACAGTCCTCAGATTTAGTTGAGAGACTAGTTCAGTGACTTTCAATGCAAAAACCTTGCCCAACCAGTAACAGTTTGGCCTCTGTAGCAGCCCTCAGACTTGATAATGGTACATTGATCATCACATGTAGATGAACCCTGTTGATTTTTAGGTCAAAGGTCTTAGTGATCAACCAGAAGCACAGGGTTCTCAATAACAACAGGCCGCAGTCTGATTTAGCCGCTTAGAAACGAGTTTGGGCCAGTTAGAAATCTCAAAGTTTTAAAGAATATTAATTGCTGGAAAAATGCCTGGAACCCCCTCCTAGCAGGCCTGTTAGTTACCTTTTGGGCCCGTTGGCCACACACTTATTAAGAACCCTGGAAGCATCTGGTCGGACCAATAATCAGAGAACTTTTTAGCCCAGGCCCTCAGACCTGGTAAGGAGGTTGATTATCACATGTGGATGGCTATTGACTCCTATTGATCTTGGGGGCAGATGGTCATTGATCAAGTCCTTGGTTAATCAATAATTGGAGATTGATTGCTAAGTGATGTAAAATTGGTAAAATCCAATCATGGAGGGCTAGCTTTTGTTACTCTGGTAATGTGATTGAATTATATGATTAAAAAAGCAAATGAATCTGGCAATATGTTTTACTTATATTTATTGTGTAGTTTACTATTATAAAATATAAGATATCATTTTAGACATTGCTAGTGAGACAAGTGCATACATGAGGATATGTAAATGTATAACTGACATGTCAATAGACAAAAGGAGAGCATTGGTTGGATGTTGGAAATCTGTTAACAGACTCAGGAAAAGTATGTACACATATACCTTACAAAAGCTTCATATACTGTAAAACCTGTGAACAAAGATGATTGTTGGGAAATAGAAAGTATGGCCTTTATTGACAGGTGGTCATTATTGGTTCCCTGCCGTATCGGAGGGGACTATAGTGTTTTCAATGTCCGTCTGTCCATCTATCTGTCCAAAGTGGTTTCCAAATGATAAATTCAGTTAGAGGTGATGGATTTCAATGAAAGTTAGTACACAGATAGCTTGGGGATAACCTAAAGTTGGATTGCATTTGGGGTCAATAGGTCAAATATCTAGGTCACTAGTACTAAAAATAATAATTTGGTTTCTGGATAATAACTTCAGTTAGAGGTGATGGATTTCAATGATAGTTGGTACATGGATAGCTTAGGGGATAACCTGAAGTGGGATTGCATTTGAGGTCAAACATCTACATCACTGTTACTCAAAATATAAATTTGGTTTCTGTATGATAACTTCAGTAAAGGGTGATGTATTTCAATGAAAGTTGGTACATGGGTAGCTCAATAGGGACAATCTAAAAGTGGAATGGCATATGAAGTCAAAATGTCAAATATCTAGGTCACTGTTATTAAAAATAGAAATTTGGTTTCCAGATGATAACTTCAGTTAGGAGTGATTGCCTTTATTCGGACATAGCCACTAACACAGGCTTGACTGTGTGCATATAAAAATTAAACATGTAAAACGTCAAACTGCCTCGTAAAAAATAGAGACATTTACCTAGGCATATTCGTGTTTGCACAAGAATTAGTGACTGTAACAATAGCCTTATTGTGTATATTTAACCTAATATCTACTCTAATAACGGTGTCAAAAACAATAAACCGGTAACCGTTTTTCTTTCCCGAGAACGACCCGACCGCAAAACTCGCTAATTTAAATTGCGCGAAATAATTTCCTGGTTTACAGTAACTTATCATGGATATATGAACAAACTATTTTTAAAAAGAAGATGCAGTGTTAAAGTCTTCATGAAACAAGTAATATAATGGTATGCATTTATAATGGAATCCCTGCCTTACAAATTGTTTTTTGCATCATGCTCACTCGACATGCAAATTAATTAATTATGAATACAAAGAGCATTCAAGTGAGGGCCAGTTCAACTCAATTGAGTTGTGTGTATGTGCATGGTGCATTCTTCTCTGTTTAAGAATTATTTGTCATTATCACAACTTGAAGCTACATACCTGGGATTACAAAGGTCTAATGTCACACAGATAGAATGAAAAATGCCAATTTCTATCTTACTATAGCTGTTGCTTTCACATTTGGTTGTAATTTTGTTACATTATATGTGTTAGTCTTAAATGTTCATTTTAAAGCTCTCACCCCTTGCATACTGATGATGCTTCATGTCACAGTTATATCAAACATTTTGATATGGTAATGCCTTTGTGCTATATATCTTGAATTAATACTACCATTTCTATCTGTGGTATTTTGACTTCTTGTAAATTATTTTCAGAAATCAGCTACATTCAAGAGTTGATCAGTCATCAACAATATGCCACCAAAGAATATGCAGCACTCACTTAATTGGATTATTAAACAAAAGGAAAACAAGAATCGTTCAGGACAGTGACTGTTGTATTCACATGGTTGCAATTTTTTGGTCATGATTAGCTTTTTACAGTAAATAATTTCAGGTTGTGTGTTGCCTTGACTACAATATGATAATTTTCATTTTTAACTGCAATGTCATGATTTTAAGGGTTCAGTAATTGTTGCACTGATAATACAATTTATTTAGATATAATTAATTCTGGAAGTGAATTCAAGGAAAAACACACACACACAAAAAAATTATGTGCAGTCATGCTTGTTAAGAATTTGTATTCTTATATTATTTTTTTGTTACGCAAATCTTTGCATTGCTTGTATAATTTGTACTGGTATATTGCCACCTTTAATTTTTTCTGCGTTCAATTTTCATTTGTTCTTGATTATAGTATAATTGACTGTATCTCTTGTTCTATTTCTTTGTTTGAACAACTGTTTGTAAAATTGTTCATTTTCTAAATAAAAATGTCATTAATTTACAAGTACCAGTTTGTATATTGTATTCACATGTTATCAAAATTGTTACATGTACATACATTACGTATTGTATTTGAAAATATTTATTGCTGGAAGTATTAGTTACATTATTTACACATCCTTTTTATCACAATTCTAAAAAAGTGAATATTGTACAATGACAAGACTGCTTACACTCGAAATGTGATTTTATTGTTTAAAAAAGAATAGAAAAGAAAGGATTTACTAAATATATTTCAGAAAAGCAAAAAAACAACAACAAAAAAAGACATAATTGACTATTAATTTTGTACACATACATGGTATATATAGATATATACAGTACAACCTCTCCAGAACGGACCTCTGTAGAGCAACAACCTCTAAACAACGACCACTATTTGCAACAACCACATGGAGTTGCTCTACAGAGGTTTTACTGTACACTTTGATGATACATTATAATCTGAAGTACAATATACAGCCAAACATGTGTTAGTGGCCTATCTGAATAAAGTCCATTTTGTGAAAAATGGCTTTTTTTGTAAAACCGGTCAATGATTATTTAGAACAAAATGACCTCAGGATTAGGGTCAGCTGTCAAGAAAGGCCATACTGGTATTTTGACTTCCAATTGCTTTGTTCACAGGTTTGTTTCACAGTTTTTAGAATTGTATGGAAATATTAATATGTCTGTATACACTTACATATAAGTGCTATTTAGTCCTAACATTCTTTTATCTTGGAAATACCCAGGATCAGGGTTGTAGCCTTCTTTGAATTAATGTTAGGCACACACTTTTAACTATTGACTTTGATGCCTATTTTGGCCATATTTGTACTTTCACTTGATGTTACATGTGTAAGTGTGAATGGCTTGCTCACCGAAAAATATGAAAATACATAACACATCTCTCTTCCTCTCTATAACTAAGGGTAATCCTCTCCTCCAGGCTAGACCATGCAGTCACATAGTAATTTGTAGACATATATACTTAATAAAACACATCAAAATAAAATCTCATAGTATTTTAGGCATAAAAATTGTTTGTTTTTGGTTACCTGATCTGTACTAATTTGTCCCCATAATCCCTAGACTTTTTTAGGTTGGAGGAATGGTACGTACATCTTTCTGCTTATTATTAAAATCATTTAAAATCATTTCCACTCACTTGGAGAACAATAATAATAAAAAATATTTCTCAAACCTATCTACCCTGTTTATGCCCATTTCGAAGATGTAGATGACCTCTTTGATATTGAGGTCAGTAGATCAAGGTCGTGAGGGGGCATCTGTGTTTCACAAACGTTTCTAGTTTAAGTGAGCTTGTAACCAGAAACAAACATTTTTTACACCTTAGTGAAAGACTTCCCAGTTGTCTGAGAAATAAGAGAAGTTGAAATGTACACAGAAACATCACAGGCTAACTTTGTACATTATATTTTTGCAATTACTCAAGTTTAACAAGAGTTCTTGAAAGAATGGTACCAATTTCTACAAACACACTAAGTGCATCCTATGAATTGTTACTGTGAAGTGGTACCCCAATGACACCCACAAATGGGAACCGTAATTCAAAGGGTACCACTTTAGCAATGCAGCAAAGTTCAATCTTGTGTTGAAACTACATGTATCACAAACCCGTTCAACGGTTGAGGGATTTACTATTGTGTCTTGCAGTCATCACAAAGTGTTAATATTACGCTATTATCTGGATCTGTCTAGTTCAGACTGTGAGTATTGTTGATGTGGTTGGTAATCAGCTGTTTGTCCATATAAAGGCAGTGCTTCTATACCATACACAACATTGTCAAATCCGTGAACAGACAGCGCATGATCTGTTGGCCAATACTGTACCATGTCTATTGTACGTATTTTATTTTCTCTGAAAAACATGGAAATAAAGTCTTCATGATCTCAGGACTAAAAGAACAGTAAAACCAAACTTAGGTCACACTGTGCTTTAAAACATGTATTTGTTTTAATGCTATGAAATAGTTATAGTTGCACGCGTACTGCAGTGAGTTTTGAATCACACCTGGGACCAAATTTCACATGTACGGAAGCTGTCCAGCTTGCATAATGGTCGATGGTTCGACGCAAGTGTAAACCTACAGGGTTCTCAATAACAGAAGGCTGCAGGCCAATTTAGCCGCTTAGAAATGTGTTTGGGCCGGTTAGGAATCTCAAAAGTTTATAAAATATTGCTAGAAAATGCCTGAACCCCCCAGCAGGCATGTTAGTCTAGCTTTTGGGCCTGTTGGCCACAAACTTATTGAGAACCCTGAAACCTGGGGTCTTTCTCCATCACTAAAGCTGGAAATGACTCGGGCCATTTTTGTCTGGAGTACAAAAAAGATGGGAGAGTGAATGTCCCGGGCAGTAAAGCAACGGAACAGCTTTTGTCCGCCCCAAAATTGACTGGGAAGCTTTTTTTGAAGAGAACTTTTGTCGTACGTTCAGAATATCAGGTGTTTTTACTGACCTTGACTTTGTAATATACATAGCATATCAGCTGTTTATACTGACCTTGACTTTCTAGTGTATATATATAGCATATCAGCTGTTTATACTGACCTTGACTTTCTAATGTATATAAAATATCAGCTGTTAATACTGACCTTGACTTTCTAATGCATATAGCAACTGGAATGAAGAGCAGAAGTCCAGTAAATGCTGCAGCCACAAGAATGGCATACCAATATTTCTCCTCCCATGCTTTCTGAAATCAAAAAACAAATGTAATCATTTGTCTGATCTTGTATGCTGTACTTGTTATGTGTCACACAATCTTCACCAGTTTTCTTACTTTACAATCAAGAATGTGATGCATACAGTACCTGTGTTTCATTTTGTGGAATTGGCTCAGGGCCCTTACAATGGGAATTTTCCTTATTAATTGGAGTCTAGATTATGCAAAGAAGCTTTGACCATACGTGGTATGGCAAGAATGTTTTTTATTTATTCATATTTGTTTTATTAGTTGGACAGGGGTGACTATTCCCATCATTTTGAGTGAAAAAACTCCAATTTGAAATAAGATGGGGCCAAATTGTAGCCCCTAAAAATTAACAAAATGTATTCTTGTGTTCTAAGATTTCTTCTTGTAAGGGTCGCAGTTTCTGACTGATTTCAGGAAAGTATCACGTTCATGCACATTCATATTAAAAGACCAAATTTAACTTCTGTATAAAATTCAACTGTGCGTAAAGGTCATATTTATTCCCTCTATTTGTAGCCCTTTGTTCATTTCTTTCATTCAGATACCATGAGTAAAACTCAGAATATTGAAATTCCTACTTTTAAATTTTAGACCAAAGGTTGAAACTTTCAAAGAAAAAAAAAACAATTAGAAAAAACTGAAATCTTTGAAAACAAGATATCTTTCACTGTAATAGACTTGTAATGTTACCATCGTGGACATTGATTGTTTGTGTTCATCTAAACATTGTAAAATTGCAGTCTCACATACTTTCCCAATTTTCAACAAAACACCGCTGAAATTCACAATCCCAAGGGTGTGAGTAATCATACTAATGTTCCCAAAATACTCAAGAAAAACCCTGGTTTTATATTATCTTGATGCAGCTGTTTGCTTTGAAAGTCTCACTGAATGTGGCTATGGAACAAGAATGGCACAAACTGGATTCCATAGTTTAATTTGAATATGTATGATACAGTAAAGATAAAGACACAATAGTTCATTTACTACCTCTTCGATGCCAAGGGATTCTTTGCTCATACCATCTGTATGTTTATTAGTGTTTGTAGCATGACCGTCTTTAGTGACATCACCTTTAGAGACACCACCGTCTTTTGTTGTGTCACCGTCTTTCGTTGCTTCACCTTCTTTTGTTGCTCCACCGTCTTTTGTTGCTTCTCCATCTTTTGTTGCTCCGCCGTCTTTTGTTGCTTCCCCGTCTTTTGTTACTTCACCCTTGTCTTTGGCAGTTTCTATAATGTATTTATAATTGACAGTATTATTTCTGCCATTGTACTTGTATTTAGTCTATGTGCTTCACAATGGTTCCAATCACTCCTTTGAGTCACAGTCATGTTTACCTGACTTTTGTTTTCAGGAGGCAAACAAAGATCTAAAATCAAACATTTTTACTTCATGTCTTATAGATTCAGTTAAACATCTGTCATTTTAATATTATACTAAAGTGAAACTTCCAAAATGGCCATCATGTGAATAAAGGTCATTCTGTTAAAAACGATTAACGATTATTTAGAACAAATTACCTCAAAATACATAACTTGTCGTTAAAGGCCACATAATTATAGTCTTTTAAAGGTGTCACTGACCTTCGTTCACGGGTTTGACCGTACATGTATTTCTGAATACAGTTAAATCTGGGTACAAGGATCATGTAAGGAAAAGAAATTATAGTCTTTAACAAAGGTGCGCTTAAGAGTGACATTTTACATGATGTACTTTATGAACAGGTGATTGGAATAAAATTAACGTTTGACTGTATATTGCAAATTTTGTAACGCTTTAGTTCTTTGTTTGTTCTGTACATTCCATACATTACTCTCTATTGTGTAATTTTATATAAACTGTTGGGTGCTTCACATAATGTTCAATCAAATCTTTTTTGAAAGGTTGATATTCATTCTTGTGGCGATCGAGTTTCTCAACCGCCAACCCTGGACAGATGTTTCCAAGATATTAACAAATGTGAACCTAATCCTTGAGACAAGAGAGGATAACATAAATATGTGTATCTGGGAGGTTATGTGTGAAACAATGATAATTGTAATGACAGTGTGGCTTACAGGTTTTAAATGTAGTTTTTTTTAAGATTTATTGGGTAACTTATTTTGATCTTCTGTATCCTACTGAGCAATGTTATATTACCAATCAATCCTTTATGTAAACATTAAACAAAAGGTAAACATCCTAAACATACATTAGGAGTTAATTTCACAATTTTGATATTTATTTTCATTCATGATGAATTAATTTCATATCACGACCTTTTAACAATAATTTAAATCTTAATTTAAATATAACATGTGACAAGAGGCAAGCTTGAACGTAAAACAGTGAATACACTGTATAAATGACTCAGTGAATACTTAATTATATTACTTCTGCGTAAACAAAAATATTATTTGTTTCTGGTTGCGCAACCTACCCTAAAATTTCTCTACAGTCTTTTTTCTATATCATCATTTTTTATTTAAAAAAAGAACTTAAATGAAAATATATTACAACAATATGCATTTGCATGACTGCAGACTAGAAAGCAGGACTGGTGCTGATTTGAAAAAAAAATATTTTAAGAGAAAATAATAATTAAAAATTCTTTTTAATTGCACACTGTTGACTTAAACGCTATGCAACCAAATATGTTTATTGTAAATATTGTGATAAAACTTTTCATAACCAATAGATTCTTAGAACACCATGCAAATACATTTATAAATAACTTTGTAGCTCTAACCATATATCTGTCTAGTATACAAACAAAATTGAAGGGACACTGTACCATGCATGTATATGTATGTCATACATTCACAAGCACATAAATGAATGAATATTACACATACTATCTGTGGGATTTATCTTAATACGGAGTGCCAGCGTATCGATAACCAATTTTACGGAACAAGAAATAATCTACGTTGCTGTTAAAACACGTGATTTAATTTTTTTGATTTTCCCATATAGACGGGGAATACTTTTATCGATTGTACTGAAATTATATTAATAGATCAAACTTTGATACAAATACTTACCATTAGTGCGTTTCTTGTCATCCCCATCTATGTCAACGCTAACTTCACAAAACATACCTGTTGTATTGACAGGACAGTCACATAGAAATTTGTTATCAGTTACCACACATTTCCCGCCATTTTTGCAGCTAATATTCCAACAGTTGTTTGGTACCTCTTCACAATGTTTGCCGAGGAATCCGAGAACGCAGTTGCACACTAGAGACCCATTACCGTTAATACAAGTCCCGCCATTCAGACACGGGTAAATAGGGCATGGATTATTCAATTCCCCACAAGTTTTACCTTTGAAGCGCTCGTCACAGATGCACGTGAATAAACCGTTTACGCTTGTACACTGACCTCCATTCAAACACGGAGAACTTGTGCATGGGTCATTATATTCCTCGCAGAACTGGCCTTCGTAGCCGCCAAAACAATTGCATTTGAATGATCCTAATGTATTGTTACACTTCCCATTCTTACAAGGATTATAATTGCACTCATCGACGTCAAATTCGCAATGTTTTCCGGCAATTCCTGTTGGACACTTACAAATAAAGGTATCTCTTTGATTAACGCATTTTCCATTATTGACGCATGGATTTTCTAAGCAAGGATCAATAAATTCCTCACACATTTTGCCGGCAAATCCTTGGGTACAATTACATGAGAACGAACCGAAAGTATTCACACACGTACCATTACCACATACCGTATTGTCACACTCGTTTATGTCCTTCTCACAATGTTTTCCTTGGAATCCTGGCAGACAATTGCACGAATAATCTCCATTTGTATTATCACACGTAGAATTATTAGAACAAGGGCTTTCTAAACATTCATTGATATCTGACTCACATTGTTTACCCGTATAGCCATCAGAACACCAACACGCATACGTTCCGAACATGTTTGTACACATTCCGTTATCTCCACAAACCTTCTTCAAGCACTCATCCACGTCCATATCACATAATGCTCCAGAGAAGCCTTCAGGACATACACATTCGAAAGAGCCATTAGTGTTTTTGCATGTAGCATTATTCTGACACGGCATTGACAAACATTCGTCGACATCATTTTCACAATTTTGTCCAGCGTATGCAACTGAGCATTCACATAAATAAGATCCGTACGTATTTAAACAAACACCATTGTTCTCACAAACAGCATTGTCGCATTCATTTATGTCTTCAATACAGTCACTTCCAGTGAATCCATTTAGGCATAAACATTCGAACGAGCCGGGTGTATTTTTACACGTACCATTGTTCAAACAAGGTTGTTTTCTACATTCATCGATATCAAGTTCACAATTCCTGCCAAAGTATCCACTGATACAACTACATTTGTAGGAACCATTTAAGTTTTTGCAAGATCCAAAATTCTTGCACGGAGAGGCTTCACACTCATCAATGTCTTCTGTACATCTTTCTCCACGGAAACCCTTCATACAATTACATTTAAAGCCACCATCCAAGTTTACGCAAGTACCCCTATTTTCACACTTAACATCTAAACATTCATCAATGTCAATATTACAAATATCTCCTACCCAACCTTTCGAACATTCACAATTGTATGACCCAAATGAATTATTACAAGTGGCATTATTAAAACATGGGCTATCATCACATTCATTTATATCTTCACTGCACGTCGATCCACCAAAACCCGATTGACACGAACACTCAAAGGAACCGTGTGTATTAGTACAATTCCCATTATTCTTACAGATATCTACATTACATTCATTTTTATCATGCGCACAAACACTTCCTTCAAAGCCTGAGGGACAATGACATTTATACGAACCTTTGGTGTTGATGCAAGTAGCATTGTTTTTACATGTATCGAAATTGCATTCATTCACATCTCTTGTACAGTACATTCCTGTCCAGCCAGGAACACACTCACATTCAAAGGTACCATGAAGATCTTTACAGATACCTTCATTACTGCACGGGTTTTGTTCACATTCATTGACGTTTTCCGCACATAATGTACCATTGAAACCCGCGACACAAACACACATGAAATATCCAACGAAATCAACACAAGTTCCGTTGTTTTGGCATGGATTTGATAAACATTCATTTATTTCAATATCGCACATTTTCCCAGTGTAGCCCTTGTTACATTCGCATAGAAAATCCCCAATTTTATCTGTACAAGTACCATTGTTTCTACAGGGTCCAGACTCACACTCGTCAATTTCCTCCAAACATCTGTCTCCAATAAAACCCCGCGTACACTTACAGTCAAAAGAACCATTTGAATTCAAACAAGTACCATTGTTGGCGCATGGATTGTCTGCACATTCATTGACGTCGGCTTCACAATTTTTACCTGTCCATCCATTGGAACATTCACACTGATACGACCCAAAGCTGTTACTACAAGCTGCACTACCATAGCAAGGATTGGTCTCGCACTCATCTAAATCATCGTCACACGTGTTACCTATAAAGCCAGATTTGCATTTGCAATTATAAGAACCATATGTATTTGTGCATGCACCGTCATTCAAACAGACGTCTAGATCACATTCGTCAATATCATACGAACAGAATTTTCCAGTAAAACCGGGAAGACATTTACAACTAAAAGAACCATCCAAATTCGTACAAGTAGAGTTATTTATACACATGTCATACATGCATTCATTTATATCAATGGAGCATAATTTGCCAGTCCAACCTCGCATGCATTGACACTCGAATGTCCCTTCCATATCAATACAAGTGCCACCGTTGTTACATGGATTAACTAAACATTCGTTAACATTGTTTTCACAAACCGTGCCAGTGAACCCTTGGTCACAAATACATTTGAATTCTCCTTTAAGATCTATACAAACACCATTATTAAAACATGGATTTTCTACGCATTCGTCTACTTCTGTTTCACAAGTCGCCCCAATGAATCCCCGAAAACAATTGCATTTAAAACCAGCCACACCGTCAGTGCAATTACCATTGTTTAAACAAGGATTAGGTTCACATTCGTTTATATCTTGGAAGCAGCTGTCCCCTGAGAAACCATCCATGCATTGACAAGAATATGAACCATTCAAATTAATACAGATTCCATCATTAAAACAAGGCGTTGCGTCGCATTCATTAATATCCTCGTCGCAGTTTGTCCCAGTCCAACCTTCCTCACACTCACACCTGTAGGAACCAACAGTGTCTTTACAAACTCCCTGATTTTTGCAAGGAAATAGGAGACATTCATTTAAATTTTGGCTGCATGTTGTACCGACGAAACCTGTAACACAACGACATGTAAACGAACCATGGGAATTCGTACACGTGCCATTATTCTCACATATATTAAATTCACATTCATCAATATCACTGGTACACGTTCTCCCACTAAAGCCTTCAGGACAAGAACAGTGATATGAACCGTCTGTATTTGTACATGTACCATTATGTTCACAAATGTCAAACTGACATTCATCAACATCAGTTGAACAGTATTGTCCAGTCCACCCAGGTTTGCAGTGACACTCGAAAGATCCAGCTAAATCATTACATACTCCCTCATTTCTACATGGATCAGATAAACATTCGTTTATGTTCTTATTACACGCTTTACCAGTATACCCAGGATAACAAATGCATTCATAATCATTAATGACATCTATACAAACACCTCCATTTTCGCATGGTGCCATTTCACATTCATTTACTTCTTTTTCACATTGATCACCTGTGTAACCAGGAACACAGCTGCACCGAAACTCCCCAATTCCATCTGAGCATGTTCCATTGTTATGACATGGTGACGATTTGCATTCATCCAAATTTATAGAGCAAATGTCACCTTCGAAGCCATGTATACATTTGCAGTAAAATGAGCCATGTAAATTCAAACATTCGCCACCATTTTCACACGGATTATCATCACATTCATTTATATCAACATCACAGTTATCTCCACCCCAACCTGCTGTACATTCACATTTATACGTTCCTTTGGTATTGTTACAAATCGCTCCATTAAAGCAAGGGTTATTTTCACATTCGTCTATATCTTCTCCACATGTTAGTCCTGTAAAACCACGCTTACAGTCGCAATTAAATCCACCTAGTATATTTGTACAGATACCGTTGTTCTTACAAACATTATTATCACATTCGTTAACATCTTCTGAACATAATATACCTTGAAATCCAGACGCACAATTGCAAATGAAGCTTCCTTCTGTATTAACACACGTAGCATTGTTTTTGCACGAATGGAACGCACATTCATCGACATCTATTGCGCATACATGACCTGTCCAACCCGGCTTGCATTCACATTCGAAAGTACCATTCAAATCATTGCAGATTCCATTATTTTCACATGGATGTAGGTCACATTCATTCACATTGATCTCGCAAGTTAAGCCAGTAAACCCTGGATTGCAAATACACTTAAAATTACCGATAAGATCAATACATATTCCACTATTTTGGCAAAGATTTTGATCACATTCGTTTACTTCGACTGTACAAGTTTTACCAATAAATCCCCGAGAACAAACACATTTATACTCGTTGATACCGTCAAGACATGTCCCATTATTTTGACATGGCTTTGATTCGCATTCATCAATGTTGATTTCACATGTTTCACCTTCATAACCATCCATGCAACGACACATAAAAGACCCAGGTAAATCAATACAAATACCGCTGTGTTCACATGGGTTCATATCACATTCATTTAAATCAATATCACAATCATGTCCCGTCCAGCCACTTTGACATTCGCAGTTATAGGAGCCGACATTATTGGAGCAAGTTGCATTGTTTTGGCAAATATTCTTTTCACATTCATCAACATCTTGTTCACAAGTTTTACCAGTAAATCCAGTAACGCAATTGCAATTGAAAGATCCCACCGAGTTTACACATGTTCCATTGTTTGAGCAAACAGGTTCGTAGCACTCATTTATATCATGAGAGCAACGGTCGCCTTCGAATCCAGAGGCACAAATACAACTAAAAGATCCGTCTGTATTTAAACATGTTGCATTATTTTCACACATTCCGAAGTTACATTCATTAACGTCAGTTGTACAAATCATGCCCGTCCAACCAGGGCTACACTCACACTCAAAGCCACCTTCAAGATTATGGCATATACCCATGTTCTGACATGGTTCATCTTTGCATTCATTTATATCTACTTCACAGAGGTTTCCTGTAAACCCATCCGTGCAAATGCACTTATAGCTACCAATGACATTAACACAAATTCCATCATTTATACATGGATCATGTTCACATTCATTGATATCTATTTCACAAGTACTCCCTACGAATCCATTTGAACAATTGCATACAAAGTCTCCAATTGCATCGATACATGTACCATTGTTCTTACATGGTGTCAAATTACATTCATCAATATCAATTTCGCATCTCTCGCCAGTATATCCGTCCATACAGCTACACATGTAATCTCCAATTTTGTCAATACAAGTACCGTTATTATAACATGGATTAGAAGAACATTCATTTATTTCTGTTTCACATAAATCTCCAATAAATCCACTAGGACACTCACACATGAATTTTCCAACATAACTGTAGCATTTTCCACCATTTTTGCATGGGTTTTCTTCACACTGATCAATTACATGATCGCATAGTTTACCAGAAATGCCTTCGATACAAACGCATCGAAAGCTCCCAAATGTATTTACGCATGTACCATTATTTAAACACCGACTTGTATCGCATTCATTAATATCTACTTCGCATGTCCTACCAGTAGTTCCATGAGCACAATTACAATGAAAATCATTAACTAGATCTAGACACGAGCCGTTATTTTTGCACGGATGTATTGCACATTCATTTATATCTACATCACATGTTTTCCCTTCATAACCCTTTTCACAGAGACACCCAAAATCACCAATTAGGTTCATGCAAGTACCATTATTTAAACACGGATTGATTGCGCATTCGTTTTGTTCAGTTTCACATAACAGTCCAATATACCCTAGTGAGCAGTCGCATTTGAAATCGTTCATCCCGCTAATGCATGTCCCATTATGCTGGCAAGGATTTCCAGCGCACTTGTCAATTTCTTTAGAACATGTTTTACCTTCAAAACCAATTGGACATGTGCAATTAAAATCATTTATCAAGTCAATACAAGTTGCATTATTTTCACATGGTACGTTTTCACATTCGTTAACATCTGTTTCACATGTTTCACCTTTAAAACCTGGCAAGCATTCGCATGAAAAATAGCCAAAGTGGTCTACACATGTTGCATTGTTCTTACATGGATTGAAGTCGCATTCATCTATGTTAGTACGACATGTCTGTCCTGTATATCCCGGTCCGCATCTACAATAGAATCCTTCTGCAGTATTGATGCAAGTGGCATTGTTTTCACACATGTTTGTGTCGCATTTATTTAATACAATTTCACATGAATTTCCTGTGAAGTCTGAGTTACAAATACATTTGTAATCTTCACCTTGTGCAACACATGTTCCATTATTTCGACATGGGTTCTTATAACAAGTATGTAGGTCATTACAAACTTTGCCATAGAAGCCAAAACTACATGAACAGTTAAAATCTCCTATAATGTCAAAACACGTGCCATTATTCATACAGGGACTAGAATCACATTCATTAATATCAATACTACATGTCTCTCCTGTATATCCGTCCAAACAGGAACACGAAAAGTTACCAAATAGGTTAGTGCAAGTTGCATTATTCTGGCAAGGGTTAATTTGACATTCGTTGATATCCGTTTCACAGATATCGCCAGTAAAACCATCAGAACAAGAACACGAAAACTCTCCAATTAAATCGACACATATGCCTCCATTTTTACAAGGATTACTGTCACATTCATTAACATCAATTGAGCAATTGATACCTTCAAAACCGTTGACACATTCACAACGATATTCACCAATTAGATTCACGCAAGTACCATTATTCTTACATGGATTATCTGTACATTCATCATTATCAACATCACACAGTTTGCCACTAAACCCACTAATACAAAGACAATCATATCCATTTATACGGTCAATACACGTTCCACCGTTTGTGCAATTGTTATGTTCACAGTCATTTATTTCGATATGACAGTTTTTACCTTCAAATCCTTTAATACACTCACAACGATAATCTGCAAATAGATCCACACATGTTCCATTGTTCCGACAAGGACCAACGTCACATTCATCAATCTCCCTCTCACATAAACGTCCTTCAATTCCTGGAATACAATCACATCTAAATTTTCCAACTAAATCGATACATGTACCGTTATTTTCACATGTAACTTGTTCACATTCATTTATTTCCGTCTCACAGAATCTACCTTCATAACCATTTCGGCATACACACTGAAATTCAGCATTACCATCCTGGCACTCGCCGCCATTTTGACAAACGATATTTTTGCAGTCATCAACATTAATTTCGCACCGCCCGCCCTCAAACCCAGTTGTACAATCACACGAAAATGTTCCTATCAAGTCGGTACATGTACCATTGTTCAAACATGGTCCTGGCTCGCATTCATTTATTTCTTGTTCGCAAGTCTTTCCTGTAAATCCAGGAAAACATTCACATCTAAACTCGGCGATTAAATCAACACAAGTACCGTTGTTTTGGCATGTTATATTTTCACATTCGTTTGTTTCGGTCCCACATAACTCCCCGTCATAACCTGGTTTACAAATACATTGAAATTCAGCAAATCCATCCACACATCGTCCTTTATTGCGACATGGATCATTTGCGCAATCATCTATGTTCGTTTGGCATGTTTTACCAGTAAAACCACTCAGACATGAACAATTGTAATCAGCCAGTAAGTCTGTACATGTAGCGTTATTTTTACATGGGGATTTTTCACACTCATTGATTTCTTCTTCACAGTCTTTACCCGTGTATCCACGAGCACAAAGACATCTGTAGCCGCCTATAAGATCCAAGCATGTTCCTTTGTTCAAACATTCAGCTTGTTCACATTCGTTAATGTTTTCTTCGCAAGTTTCTCCAGTATAACCAATAACACATGTACATTCAAATCTTCCAATTAAATCGGAACATGTGCCCCCATTTTTACAAGGGTAAGCTAGACATTCATTAATATCAATGGAACAAGTTTTACCATCAAAGCCTTTGATACATTCACAACGATAATCACCAACTAGATTCACGCAAGTTCCATTATTCTCGCATGGGATACCAGCACATTCATCAACATCAACTTCACACAATTTGCCAGTAAACCCACTACTACAATGACAACCATATGCATTTATACGATCAATACATGTACCACCATTTGTACAATTGTTATCTTCACAATCATCGATATTGATGTGACAGTTTTTACCTTCAAATCCTTCAATACACTCACAACGATAATCTGCAAATAGATCCACACATGTTCCATTGTTCCGACATGGACCAACTTCACATTCATCAATCTCCCTCTCACATATTCGTCCTTCAGTGCCTGGGATACAATCACATCTAAATTTCCCAACTAAATCAATGCAAGTACCATTATTTTCACATGTGACTGGTTCACATTCATTTATATCCGTCTCACAGAATCTACCTTCATAACCATTTCGGCATACGCACTGAAATTCAACAATACCATCTTTGCACTCGCCGCCATTTTGACAAATGACATTTATGCAGTCATCAATATTAATTTCGCATTGTTCGCCCTCAAACCCAGTTGCACAATCACACGAAAATGTTGCTATCAAGTCGGTACAGGTACCGTTGTTCAAACATGGTTCTGGCTCGCATTCATTTATTTCTTGTTCGCACATTTCCCCCGTATATCCAGGAACACATTCACATCTAAACTCGGCGATTAAATCAACACAAGTTCCGTTGTTTTGACATGCAATATTTTCACATTCGTTTGTGTCTGTTTCACATAACTCACCCTCATATCCTGGTTTACAAATACATATAAATTCTTCAATGCCATCTTCACATTGACCGTTATTACGACAAGGACCACTTTCGCAATCGTCTATATTTACTTCGCACATTTTTCCTGTGTAGCCAGCAAGACATGAACATCTAAAATTGGCAAATAAATCCGTACATGTAGCGTTATTTTTGCAAGGATAAATATCACACTCATTGATTTCTTCTCCACAATACTTTCCAGTATATCCATCGACACATTCACAAGTGAAAGTACCAATTTGGTCTATGCAAGTGCCATTGTTTAAACACTCAACCTGTTCACATTCACTTATATCAACTTCGCAGTTCTTCCCAAAATATCCATTAGCACATTTACATTGAAATGTTCCAATAAGATCGGAACATGTGCCACCATTCTCACAAGGGTTACCTACACATTCATTTATGTCAATTGAACAAGTTTTACCGTCATAACCTTTGACACATTCACAACGATAATCATCAACTAGATTCACGCAAGTTCCATTATTCTGGCATGGGATATAAGTACATTCATCAATATCAACTTCACACAGTTTGCCAGTAAACCCACTACTACAATGACAATCATATCCATTTATACGATCAATACATGTACCTCCATTTGTACAGTTGTTATCTTCACAGTCATTAATATCGATGTGACAGTTTTTACCTTCAAATCCTTCAATACACTCACAACGATAATCTACAAATAGATCCATACATGTTCCATTGTTCCGACAAGGACCAACTTCACATTCATCGATCTCCCTCTCACATAAATATCCTTCAATTCCTGGAATACAATCGCATTTAAATTGTCCAACTAAATCTATACATGTACCATTATTTTCACATGTAACTTGTTCACATTCATTTATTTCCGTCTCGCAGAATCTACCTTCATAACCGTGTCGACATATGCATTGAAAATCTGCAATACGATCCCTGCATACACCGCCATTTTGACAAGTGATACTTATGCAGTCATCAATATTGTTTTGGCATCGTTTCCCATCAAACCCAGTTGTACAACTACAAGAAAATGTCCCAATCAAATCGGTACAGGTACCATTGTTTAAACATGGTTCTTGCTCGCATTCATTAATTTCTTGTTCGCATGTTTTTCCTGTATATCCGGAAGCACATTCGCATCTATAATTGGCGACTAAATCAACGCAAATTCCATTATGTTCACATGTTATATTTTCACATTCGTTGATTTCTTTCCCACATAACACGCCGTCATATCCAGGTTTGCAAATACATTGAAATTCTGCAATTCCATCTACACATCGTCCATTATTGCGACATGGATCACTTGCGCAATCATCTATATTCTTTTGGCATGTTTTACCAGTAAAACCACTCAGACATGAACAATTGTAATCTGCAAGTAAGTCTGTACATGTAGCGTTATTCTTACACGGGGATTTTTCACACTCATTGATTTCTTCTTCACAGTCTTTACCAGTGTATCCTCGAGCACAAATGCATCTGTAGCCGCCTATAAGATCCACGCAAGTTCCATTGTTCAAACATCCAGCCTTTTCACATTCGTTAATGTTTTCTTCGCACCCTTCTCCAGTATAACCAATAACACATGTACATTCAAATCTTCCGATTAAATCGGAACACGTGCCACCATTCTTACAAGGGTTACCTACACATTCATTTACATCAATTGAACAAGTTTTACCGTCATAGCCTTTGACACATTCGCAACGATAATCACCAACTACATTCACGCAAGTTCCATTATTCTCGCATGGGATATCAATACATTCATCAATATCAACTTCACACAGTTTGCCAGTAAACCCACTACTACAATGACAATCATATCCATTTATACGATCAATACATGTACCTCCATTTGTACAGTTGTTATCTTCACAGTCATTAATATCGATGTGACAGTTTTTACCTTCAAATCCTTCAATACACTCACAGCGATAATCTGCAAATAGATCCTCACAGGTTCCATTGTTCCGACAAGGACCAACTTCACATTCATCAATCTCCCTCTCACATAAACGTCCTTCAATTCCTGGAATACAATCACATTTAAATTGTCCAACCAAATCTACACATGTACCGTTATTATCACATGTAACTTGTTCACATTCATTTATTTCCGTCTGGCAGAATCTACCTTCATAACCGTGTCGACATACGCATTGAAAATCTGCAATTCGATCCCTGCATACGCCGCCATTTTGACAAGTGATATTTATGCAGTCATCAAAATTGTGTTGGCATCGTTTCCCATCAAACCCAGTTGCACAATCACACGAAAATGTTCCAATCAAGTCGGTACAGGTACCATTGTTCAAACATGGTTCTGGTTCGCATTCATTTATTTCCTGTTCGCAAGTCTTTCCTGTATATCCAGGAACGCATTCGCATCTAAACTTGGCGATCAAATCAATGCAAGTTCCATTATGTTGACATGTAATATTTTCACATTCGTTGATTTCTGTCTCGCATAAATCGCCGTCAAATCCAGGTTTGCAAATACATTGAAATTCTGCAATTCCATCTACACATTGTCCATTATTGCGACATGGATCATTTGCGCAATCATTTATGTTCATTTGACATGTTTTACCAGTAAAACCATTCAGACATGAACATTTGAAATCAGCCAGTAAATCTGTACATGTAGCGTTATTTTTACATGGGGATGTTTCACACTCATTGATTTCTTCTTCACAGTCTTTACCCGTGTATCCACGTGCACAAAGACATCTGTAGCCGCCTATAAGATCCACGCATGTTCCATTGTTCAAACATTCAGCTTGTTCACATTCGTTAATGTTTTCTTCGCACCCTTCTCCAGTATAACCAATAACACATGTACATTGAAATCTTCCAATTAAATCGGAACATGTGCCACCATTCTTACAAGGGTAAGCTAGACATTCATTTACATCAATTGAACAAGTTTTACCGTCATAGCCTTTGACACATTCGCAACGATAATCACCAACTAGATTCACACAAGTTCCATTATTCTCGCATGGGATATCAATACATTCATCAATATCAACTTCACACAGTTTGCCAGTAAACCCACTACTACAATGACAATCATATCCATTTATACGATCAATACATGTACCTCCATTTGTACAGTTGTTATCTTCACAGTCATTAATATCGATGTGACAGTTTTTACCTTCAAATCCTTCAATACACTCACAGCGATAATCTGCAAATAGATCCTCACAGGTTCCATTGTTCCGACAAGGACCAACTTCACATTCATCAATCTCCCTCTCACATAAACGTCCTTCAATTCCTGGAATACAATCACATTTAAATTGTCCAACCAAATCTACACATGTACCGTTATTATCACATGTAACTTGTTCACATTCATTTATTTCCGTCTGGCAGAATCTACCTTCATAACCGTGTCGACATACGCATTGAAAATCTGCAATTCGATCCCTGCATACGCCGCCATTTTGACAAGTGATATTTATGCAGTCATCAAAATTGTGTTGGCATCGTTTCCCATCAAACCCAGTTGCACAATCACACGAAAATGTTCCAATCAAGTCGGTACAGGTACCATTGTTCAAACATGGTTCTGGTTCGCATTCATTTATTTCCTGTTCGCAAGTCTTTCCTGTATATCCAGAAACACATTCGCATCTAAACTTGCCGATCAAATCAACGCAAGTTCCCTTATGTTCGCATGTTATATTTTCACATTCGTTGATTTCTGTCTCGCATAAATCGCCGTCATATCCACGTTTGCAAATACATTGAAATTCAGCAATTCCATCTACACATTGTCCATTATTGCGACATGGATCATTTGCGCAATCATTTATGTTCGTTTGGCATGTTTTCCCAGTAAAACCATTCAGACATGAACATTTGAAATCAGCCAGTAAATCTGTACATGTAGCGTTATTTTCACAGGGTGATGTTTCACACTCATTGATTTCTTCTTCACAGTCTTTACCAGTGTATCCACGAGCACAAATGCATCTGTAACCGCCTATAAGATCCAGGCATGTTCCATTATTCAAACATTCAGCTTGTTCACATTCGTTAATGTTTTCTTCGCACCCTTCTCCAGTATAACCAATAACACATGTACATTGAAATCTTCCAATTAAATCGGCACATGTGCCACCATTCTTACAAGGGTAAGCTAGACATTCATTTACATCAATTGAACAAGTTTTACCGTCATAGCCTTTGACACATTGGCATCGATAATCACCAACTAGATTCACGCAAGTTCCATTATTCTCGCATGGGATATCAATACATTCATCAATATCAACTTCACACAGTTTGCCAGTAAACCCACTACTACAATGACAATCATATCCATTTATACGATCAATACATGTACCTCCATTTGTACAGTTGTTATCTTCACAGTCATTAATATCGATGTGACAGTTTTTACCTTCAAATCCTTCGATACACTCACAGCGATAATCTGCAAATAGATCCACACATGTTCCATTGTTCCGACAAGGACCAACTTCACATTCATTAATCTCCCTCTCACATAAACGTCCTTCGATTCCTGGAATACAATCACATTTAAATTGTCCAACCAAATCTACACATGTACCGTTATTTTCACATGCTACTGGTTCACATTCATTTATATCCTTCTCGCAGAATCTACCTTCATAACCGTGTCGACATATGCATTGAAAATCTGCAATTCGATCCCTGCATACACCGCCATTTTGACAAGTGATATTTATGCAGTCATCAATATTGTGTTGGCATCGTTTCCCATCAAACCCAGTTGCACAATCACACGAAAATGTTCCAATCAAGTCGGTACAGGTACCATTGTTCAAACATGGGTCTGGTTCGCATTCATTTATTTCCTGTTCGCAAGTCTTTCCTGTATATCCAGAAACACATTCGCATCTAAACTTGCCGATCAAATCAACGCAAGTTCCCTTATGTTCGCATGTTATATTTTCACATTCGTTGATTTCTGTCTCGCATAAATCGCCGTCATATCCAGGTTTGCAAATACATTGAAATTCAGCAATTCCATCTACACATTGCCCATTATTGCGACATGGATCATTTGCGCAATCATTTATGTTCGTTTGGCATGTTTTCCCAGTAAAACCATTCAGACATGAACATTTGAAATCAGCCAGTAAATCTGTACATGTAGCTTTATTTTCACAGGGGGATGTTTCACACTCATTGATTTCTTCTTCACAGTCTTTACCAGTGTATCCACGAGCACAAATGCATCTGTAACCGCCTATAAGATCCAGGCATGTTCCATTGTTCAAACATTCAGCTTGTTCACATTCGTTAATGTTTTCTTCGCACCCTTCTCCAGTATAACCAATAACACATGTACAATGAAATCTTCCAATTAAATCGGCACATGTGCCACCATTCTTACAAGGGTAAGCTAGACATTCATTTACATCAATTGAACAAGTTTTACCGTCATAGCCTTTGACACATTGGCATCGATAATCACCAACTAGATTCACGCAAGTTCCATTATTCTCGCATGGGATATCAATACATTCATCAATATCAACTTCACACAGTTTGCCAGTAAACCCACTACTACAATGACAATCATATCCATTTATACGATCAATACATGTACCTCCATTTGTACAGTTGTTATCTTCACAGTCATTAATATCGATGTGACAGTTTTTACCTTCAAATCCTTCGATACACTCACAGCGATAATCTGCAAATAGATCCACACATGTTCCATTGTTCCGACAAGGACCAACTTCACATTCATTAATCTCCCTCTCACATAAACGTCCTTCGATTCCTGGAATACAATCACATTTAAATTGTCCAACCAAATCTACACATGTACCGTTATTTTCACATGCTACTGGTTCACATTCATTTATATCCTTCTCGCAGAATCTACCTTCATAACCGTGTCGACATATGCATTGAAAATCTGCAATTCGATCCCTGCATACACCGCCATTTTGACAAGTGATGTTTATGCAGTCATCAATATTGTTTTGGCATCGTTTCCCATCAAACCCAGTTGTACAATCACACGAAAATGTTCCTATTAAGTCGGTACAGGTACCATTGTTCAAACATGGTTCTGGTTCGCATTCATTTATTTCCTGTTCGCAAGTCTTTCCTGTATATCCAGAAACACATTCGCATCTAAACTTGGCGATCAAATCAATGCAAGTTCCATTATGTTCACATATAATATTTTCACATTCGTTGATTTCAGTCTCACATAATTCGCCATCATATCCAGGTTTGCAAATGCATTGAAATTCTGCAATTCCATCTACACATCGTCCATTATTGCGACATGGATCATTTGCGCAATCATCTATGTTCATTTGGCATGTTTTACCAGTGAAACCATTCAGACATGAACAATTGAAATCAGCCAGTAGGTCTGTACATGTAGCGTTATTCTTACACGGGGATTTTTCACACTCATTGATTTCTTCTTCACAGTCTTTACCAATGTATCCACGAGCACAAATGCATCTGTAACCGCCTAAAAGATCCACGCAAGATCCATTGTTCAAACATTCAGCCTGTTCACATTCGTTAATGTTTTCTTCGCATGTTTCTCCTGTATAACCAATAACGCATGTGCATTGAAATCTTCCAATTTGATCGAAACATGTGCCCCCATTTTTACAAGGATTACCTACACATTCATTTACATCAATTGAACAAGTTTTACCGTCATAACCTTTGACACATTCGCAACGATAATCACCAACTACATTCACGCAAGTTCCATTATTCTCGCATGGGATATCAATACATTCATCAATATCAACTTCACACAGTTTGCCAGTAAATCCACTACTACAATGACAATCATATTCATTTATACGATCAATACATGTACCTCCATTTGTGCAATTGTTAACTTCACAGTTATCAATATCGATGTTACAGTTTTTACCTTCAAATCCTTCGATACACTCACAACGATAATCTGCTAATAGATCCACACATGTTCCATTGTTCCGACAAGGACCAACTTCACATTCATTAATCTCCCTCTCACATAGACGTCCTTCAATTCCTGGAATACAATCACATCTAAATTGTCCAACTAAATCTACACATGTACCGTTATTTTCACATGTAACTTGTTCACATTCATTTATTTCCGTTTCGCAGAATCTACCTTCATAACCGTACCTACATTTGCATTGAAAATCAGCAATACGATCCCTGCAAACACCACCATTTTGACAAGTGATATTTATGCAGTCATCAATATTGTTTTGGCATCGTTTCCCATCAAACCCGGTTGTACAATCACACGAAAATTTCCCAATCAAGTCGGTACAGGTACCATTGTTCAAACATGGTTCTGGATCGCATTCATTTATTTCTTGTTCGCAAGTCTTTCCTGTATATCCAGGAACACATTCGCATCTAAACTTGGCGACCAAGTCAGTGCAAGTTCCATTATGTTGACATGTAATATTTTCACATTCGTTGATTTCAGTCTCACATAATTCGCCATCATATCCAGGTTTGCAAATGCATTGAAATCCTGCAATTCCATCTACACACCGTCCATTATTGCGACATGGATCATTTGCGCAATCATCTATGTTCATTTGGCATGTTTTACCAGTAAAACCATTCAGACATGAACAATTAAAATCAGCCAGTAAGTCTGTACACGTAGCGTTGTTCTTACACGGGGATTTTTCACACTCATTGATTTCTTCTTCACAGTCTTTACCAGTGTATCCACGAGCACAAATGCATCTGTAGCCGCCTAAAAGATCCATGCAAGTTCCATTGTTCAAACATTCAGTCTGTTCACATTCGTTAATGTTTTCTGCGCACGTTTCTCCAGTGTAACCAATAACGCACGTACATTGAAATCTTCCAATTTGATCGGAACATGTGCCTCCATTTTTACATGGGTTACCTACACATTCATTTATGTCATTTGAACAAGTTTTACCGTCATAACCTTTGACACATTCGCAACGATAATCACCAACTAGATTCACGCAAGTTCCATTATTCTTGCATGGGATATCAATACATTCATCAACATCAACTTCACACAGTTTGCCAGTAAACCCACTACTACAATGACAATCATATCCATTTATACGATCAATACATGTACCTCCATTTGCACAGTTGTTATCTTCACAATCGTCGATATTGATGTGACAGTTTTTACCTTCAAATCCTTTAATACACTCACATCGGTAATCTGCAAATAGATCCACACATGTTCCATTGTTCCGACAAGGACCAACTTCACACTCATCGATCTCCCTCTCACATAAAGGTCCTTCGATGCCTGGAATACAATCACATCTAAATTGTCCAACTAAATCTACACATGTACCATTATTTTCACATGTAACTTGTTCACATTCATTTATTTCCGTCTCGCAGAATCTACCTTCATAACCGTGCCGACATATGCATTGAAAATCTGCAATACGATCCCTGCAAACACCGCCATTTTGACAAGTGATATTTATGCAGTCATCAATATTGTTTTGGCATTGTTTCCCATCAAATCCTTTTACACAATCACACGAAAATTTCCCAATCAAGTCGGTACAGGTACCATTGTTCAAACACGGTTCTGGCTCGCATTCATTTATTTCTTGTTCGCAAGTCTTTCCTGTATATCCAGGAACACATTCGCATCTAAACTTGGCGATCAAATCAATGCAAGTTCCATTATGTTCACATGTAATATTTTCACATTCGTTGATTTCTATCTCACATAATTCGCCATCATATCCAGGTTTGCAAATACATTTAAATTCTGCAATTCCATCAACACATCGTCCATTATCTAGACAAGGATCACCTTTACAATCATCTATGTTTACTTCGCACCTTTTGCCTGTGAAACCATTCAGACATGAACAATTAAAATCGGCCAGTAAATCTGTACATGTAGCGTTATTCATACATGGAGTTACGTCGCATTCGTTGATTTCCTCTTCACAATCTTTACCAATGTATCCTACAACACACATGCACCAGTAATCACCAACTAGGTCCTCGCAGGTGCTATTATTAATACAGGGATTTGGGTCACATTCATTTATTTCAGTTTCACATGTTTCTCCCGTATATCCTTTTGTACAGTCGCACTCGAATGCAGCCAATCGATCAATACATTTACCAAAGTTTCCACACGGATTATCTAAACATTCGTTTATTTCACGTTCACATCGCTCGCCTTCATATCCCTTCACGCATGTGCAATTATAGCTGCCTATTAAATCAGTACAGTGTCCACCGTTTTGGCACGGATTCGATTCGCATTCGTTTATTTCATGTTCACATTGTTTTCCCTGAAAGCCACGAATACATTTACAAGAAAAGTCTGCTATTCTATCAACGCACGTTGCATTGTTTTGACAGGGTTCACTCGCACATTCATCGATATTTTCAGAACATAAATTCCCTGAAAATCCATCTAAGCATGCACAAGCAAAGGATCCATGCGTATTTAAACATGCAGCATTGTTTTGGCAAATATTTAAAGAGCATTCATCTATGTCTTCTGAACAGTTCTTACCTACAAAACCTTCTGAACAATCACAATGATATGAGCCATTCAGATTCATGCAAGTGGCACCATTTTGACAAATGTTGGAATTGCATTCATTAACGTCAGTGTCACATGCAATACCTGTCCAGTATACGCTGCATGCACATTCAAACTTACCAAGTAGATCGTAGCATGTCGCATTATTTTGGCATGGATTGGATTCACACTCGTTAATTTCATATTCACAGTTGATCCCGCTGTATCCTTTAACGCAGTCGCACTTGTATTCTCCTACTAGATCTAAGCAGGTCCCGTTATTAAAGCAGGGATTGGATTCACATTCGTCTACATCAGTTTCACAATGTTGTCCTATGAAGCCCACAACGCATTCGCATTCATACGAACCAGGATTATTTAAACATGTAGCACCATTCAAGCACCTATCAACAGCAGCACATTCATTGATATCCTCTGTACAACGTACACCAGTAAAGCCTTCTAAACACTCACATCTGTACGATTCAATAAGGTCTATACAGGTTCCTCCATTTTCGCATGAATCTTCGCCACAGTCAATCATATTTACGTCACACCGCTCCCCGGTGATTCCGGGTATACATTCGCATTTAAATCCTCCAATGTGATTAGTACATGTTCCGTTGTACTGGCATGGTAATGCCAGACATTCGTTTACGTCTCTTTCACAATACTTATCAGTATAAGTGTCTGGACAAGCACACTCGTAGTCGTTTATAAGATCTACACATGTACCATTATTCTTACAAAGATGATTACCACAATCGTCTATGTTTACCTCACAATTAATGCCTGTCAATAAAAAGAATAGAGATTTTAGACAAACGTTAGACGCATACACCAGACGGAAGCTTGTTTATATATTTTGCACAAATAAAAAAGATCTTTCGTGTCGCTAATCAGTCAGTTTGATCTTAAAATACTTTGAGACGGATTGTAGGATTAGTTGTACATGCGATGTTTGAACAAAATTAACTTGCTTGTAGTACGTTTGTCGTGTCATTTTAAAGTAACTTAAAATTTTTAATCAATGTAATAATATACTAGTACATGTAGTGTAATTACCGGTAAAGCCACTTTGACATGTACATCTATAACTTCCAATTGTATCAGTACATGTTGCCCCATTTTGGCAAACATTTTCCGAGCACTCGTCCCGATTCTGATCACAATGTTTACCGATCCACCCGGCGGTGCAGTTACACCAGAAACCGGTTTCTTCCGCTACACACATTGAGCCATGGCATGGATCCCCGGCACAGAAGTCCACAGTCTGTTCACAAAGGTCACCCTGCCACTGGACTGGACACTGGCACTTAAATCCACCCATCAAATTGGTACAAGTGCCATTATTCAGACACGGGGTTTCTAAACATTCATTTACATCTCCACCACAGTGAACTCCTGAAACGGTCACATTAAAATTTAGTTTTCTTTGAATTGTGAAAAAAGTCTGAATTATTTTCATTTGTTTCTTTTAAACTGTGAATACACATTTAAGTTGTGACTTAGACCTTAGTCCCTGTCATGAGATATTTTAAATATCGAATGTGTCAACAAGCGATGGCGAATTGATTAACAAATTCCATGTAAAGTAAATCCCCTGAAAATCGGACCCATTTGGATCCGGACTATAGACCAAAAGTCCGGTTTTGGAGAATTCTGATTTTCAGAGAATTCCGAAAAAGGGGGCTTGAAAAAATTTCCAATTATCAGGAGATTCCGGCTTTCAGGTGTTTTACTCCTTATACTTACCATCATATCCTTGAGGACATTCACAGATATACGACATATAACCATCAATACACGTGCCTCCATTAACACACTGGTTGTCTACACAATCATCAAAACTTCTATTACAGTCAGATCCCGTCCAACCTAAAATGAATCAAACATCAAAATATATTTTCAAATAATGACAAATTTATGTTACAAAATTATCCACACTAAATAAAGAGTGTCACATACAAACATTCGAATTTACTAAATTCGGCTGTTTCTAACCGTCCATTGTTTGTTGCCAAATGATTAAAAACATGCACTCTCATCTATGCATCCTCCGGTCGGACGGACAGACTGACAGTCGTGGCTATGTATCTCACTACATGGTATTATTGTGGCTGAAGTCGAGAACGTGTTAGAGCTCCTGCCAAATTGTGATAACACTCATCCGGAAGTACAGCAAAAACTAGATTTTTAGCTCGTCTGTTTTCAAAGGACAAGTGGAGCTATTGTGGTCACTGCGGCGTCTGCGTCGTGCAATGTTACTCATAACTTAGGGACTATAAGAGGTAGCAACTTGAAACTTCATACGTGGAAAAATCTCACTGGTGCGGTGAACAGACGAGCGTTGGCACCGCTCGCGGCGCTCTTGTTAAGTTTAAGACGTCAATAAGCTTTTTTCATATCATCCTTGCATGATATGCTGTGATTAATGAGTTGGCTTGAAAAGAAATATGAACAATTCAAGCATACGTAAGTAGGCGTGGCGGCGAGAATGTACGAGACAGTTCATGAACAAATACTGCATATGACAATAAAGATAACTGGCATTTGTGTGGTTAAATGATGTTAATGAGGTAATGTAAGCACAGAGTAGCTTATTGTTGTACATAATTCAAAGACATCACGATAAATTTCACAGATGTAAACAAATTTCAGATTTTTTTTTCAGAAATAATTGTTTATAGATTATAAGTTATGGTTTCGTTTTGTAATTGTTTATAGATTATAAGCCATGGTGCACGTTTAACATTGTCTTACGTAATAGTTCGTAGTCAGTCACCTGTATCATGCCTAGAAGCGTTTAATTATGATTCATTGCTGTTTCAAATTATTTAAAAGCAAGTTTGCATCCTGATAGATAACGATTAGTTGTTTAATGTATAACTGAATACAATGTTATAAATTAGTTTATAACGTTTTATGTCGAAAATACATTAGATCGTAAATAAAGTTTGTAGGTAAACCTCATTTTTCGCGAAGAAGAATATTTATTCTTTATTCTTGTCTCATTTATGTACACAAACACTTAAAATGTACATAACCATTCAATATTAAATTACAAGAGACTTATAATATACAATATCACATAAATTGTATTGCATATCAATATTTACATAAATAAGACTAAGAGACTGTTGTTAATGCGTTGTTATAAGTCTCTTTTTTTAATTTTAGATTTTACTCAAGTATATCACAAATATTTAATTGTTAGGCCTATTTTAATAGAAAATTGTGTAACACACAGACGTGTCTGTAAGTATAAAAAATGCATAGTATACTATCTTTTTCGGGTGAGTATACAAGCCCTCAAAAAAACCTGATTTAGTATTTCATTTTATTTGTTTTAATACGATAGTATAATATACATATTATCGTCAGTTTAAACTTTTATATAAATGCATTTTATAACAACATTTAAACAAATATAAAACGTTCCGTGTTTTGCATACATACACGTGTAAGATTAATGCGACAGAAGGAATGTCATTAAAAATATTTCTAACTGAAGCTTGAAATGAAACTCATTAAAATACATTGTTTGTAACGTTACACCGAAATGCAGAATTATTTAATTCTTTTAGATATTTAAAAGATAAAAGACGCTATCTTTAAAGCATTGTATTTCTATTGGTTTCATCGGATTTAACGCCATCTAACTACCTCTTGATCAGTAGACCAACGCTCTAACCACTGAGCTAACCAGGCGGGCTATAAAGTATTGTAATCATGGCTCAGGCACTTATTATACAGTCATGTATAAGAGTACGTGTTTGAAATCCTAAATTTAAAGTTAATTTTGAAGAAGTCTAATTTAGATCTGTATTCATTGTGATTAATATACAATTTAAATTAAATATTATGAGAATATGTCTCTATGTACCACGCAGTCATGGTTTAAAGCTCCATTAGGTTTTTGGATGTTAAAACTAAAGTAGGTCTTATTTTACCTAAAAAGATGTCTTATCAGTGAAACTGAATTTACTTGCAATAAAAACATTCCAAAAAATTATGTATTAATCGCGAAGGACTTATAGAAATATAGTACAGTATTTTTTCAGTGAAATTGCAAAAACAAGAAAAATCATCTGACAACATTTTTTCGAGATTTGGCTAAAGAAAGACATATGCGTAAATATTGTTTTAGAGTAAATAAAATATTTTTCTTATATCCCACTATCATTTTACTTATTGTTCTATAATACTAAATTCAAAAAGCTAATTGGCCTTTAAGTATACATTCATCATACGTTAGACAAAATCAATTATAAAAATGGAAAAAAAGATTACTTTTATCGAAGAACAAATTAGCCGCCATTCTTACATACTAATATTATTTATATCTCTCGTAATTACTAATTATTTCACTTCACCATGCCATTAAATGTATCAAAATTCATGACATTTAAATAAGTATCCATGGCGCTATATATACGGACGTCAATAATTAATAACAATTACCTAATTAAACATGAATAAAAAAAACTGGCGGCACCGTAACGTAACGGACCAAAAAACGTCTCCACACTGACATTTTAAAGCTGTCGTTCTGTGTCACATACTTATCGGTATTAGGTAATGAACTTAAGGTTTTTTAATTGAAAATTACTATGCTATTATGCTACTAGTATTAACTACCAGAAATTTTTATTTATATCAAAACGTGATTACATAATCAATATGTTACCTGTAGCCATAATTATCCATAGTATAAGAAGATACATTTTATTTTTTAATTAAATTCCAGAAAAGTTTATGTAGACACGAAACGTTGCGCTTGATCATGATTTAAATCTGTAGACAACAGTGTATGTCCATTTTGACTCCTATATTTCTCCGAAAATGATAAATAATAGTGGTGGGGCACTGGGATCAAATTGCGTACAAACGAATGACATATTACAGACACGTGCGGTTAATATTTACACAACTTGTAATGATAAATAAATGATAAATATACCATGATATCCATCAACAAAGCTACTAAGGGAACAATGATGAATGCTTATGACCGCGCAATCAATTTAAAATCTTAATTTTTGAAAATTCTCACTGAAAAATATTTTCTGTGAAATGCTTATTATGAAATTAAACTGTAACACTAATTTATTGTCTGTCGTCATTTAATGATTTATGTTAAAAGCTGTAGGCCTTATTTCCGAACTTTGTGTAGACGTAAAATGTATTTTTTTGCACCCGCCATTCGAAATGCCGGATGGACATAAAGTGTTATACCTGTCCGTCCGTCCGTTCAAATCTCGGTGTCTGTCCGTTCAAATATACGTTTCCGAGCGATAACTCAAAAAATATTTTATGGATTGGTTTCATATTTTACACGAAGGTGTATAATAATATAATACAGGTCAAGTTTGAAACATTTTTACAGGAGTTATGGCCCTTTTGATTTAGTTCTCAGCGGGGCATTCGTGTCCTCCAGACTCATTTCTAGTTTTATAGAATTCAGATATTCTATCTTAAGTTGAAATGGTCTCAAGAAGAATTAAAAACTGACTGTTTGGTGTCAAAACAGATATTCTACCAGAATGTGTTAACCCCTCCTGCTCCTGGGGAAGTCAACCCCCCTTAGCTTTCGTTTTGTATGTCATTTTTTTGTTATTTTAAGACAAATTTTTAAATTTGTGTAAGAGTTGTTGCCTTTGAAGAAAACTATTAATTTCTTTTGATATTGCATGGTGGCCTATATTTTTCTATATCATATTATATTGATATTGTGTATTTTTGCATCTTTTTACTTGAGTTTCATAGAAATGGATATTCTTTTTGCTTTCATCTTTGAAAAATGGGTTACGCCCATAGACTTCAATACACATTTAAAGGGAAAATAACCCAAAGGAATGTCATTGTTTTTTTTAAATTCTCGTGGTAAATCATTATCTATCATTGGAACCTTTATAAATTATGACTATTTCATAAATATGTCGGCCCCATTTGGAAAAAAAGGGAGTTAGGATATTAATACCATAAGAAAATTCGACGGAATGCAATACTTTTAAATAGATCATAAACGTAATGATGTAATAAGCGGTCGGACAGAATTATAAGCTGTCACTTTTATTCTCACATTTAAATGTAACATATAAACTTGAACTCGGCGCCTTTAAAGCACACCAAGAAGTAAATAATTTATGTTGCATAAACAACACGTTGTTATAAACAATGCACGGTGACAATTTAAAGAATAAATTATAGAAAAAAAACTAATGAAGTAATTATCATTCATGAAATTTCTAACAAATAAAAAAAACGTTCGGCGAGATCATTAACACGAATGAAAGTTCTCACAAATCAAGAAGAAACTAACAAGATGACAGTCTTGAATAAGTTCTTACTGACAGACATCGGACCCGCCTGCTCAGCGTAATAAAGAGAGTATTATATGTACGGATCACGTGGGTTCGAACCCTGGGTGTGGCTTACGTTCTTCCATTTCTTCTGACGACTTCCGGGTTGAAAACTTTATATTGAAGTTCATTAATCCTGCACCGCTTAGTTCAAACGGTTCAATGTTGATAAGTTTTATTATGATCGAAGGACTAAGAACAAGTTTTTTACCGAGAGGCAGAATTCCAGTAAACTTGTACGGCCCATTCGATAGCTATGATAATTTTAATGTCACCCCCAGAGACGGGAGAGGAAATGCAGGAAAAACCGGCATTTATATCCCTACTCTTTTTTCGAATATTTCCCCTGGTTATTAAATCGTGCATCGTTGTAAAGCACTGATACACGCCCCGCCCCTTTACCTGTGGTCTTCTAAACTTATAGTTGGAATAGGGACACTGAAAATAGTCCATCATACTTCAGTAAGCGATGATAGATTAATTGTCCAACGGTATAATCAGTAAAACCTGCATAAACGGTCACCTCCGAGCAACAGCCACCTCCATGTTACAGCCAGTATACAAGTAACCCAAATCGGCGTTTTTTTCTCTCTATTTTCACTCTCTCAACAACAGCCACCTCCTTTCAACAGCCATTTGTCCTTCACCTTGGTGGATGTTGTAGGGAGGTTGCACTGTAACTGAAACACTGCTGAAACCGAACGTAAAATTCGAAAATGTGAACAAAATGAAGAAATGGACACTCACCAGGCATACACTGTTTCGCCCCTGTAGTTCTGTCACACGTATAATGGCCGACAGCATCATGTCTAGGTCGACAGAACACGGAACATGACGTACCATAATACAAGTTATTACAATAAACCTTCACACCGATTTGTAGTCTACAAAAATAGAGTAAAGTAACATTACTAAGTACATGTAGTTATTTTTTTCTTTAGTTAGCATACGAAACTAAACAAATATTAGGATATGAAAAAGGTGAGTATTACAAATATATCAATATATAATTTAAGAATGTTTGGTTTGGTTTAACCTTTATTTTCAACTCAATAGTGACATACAAATATATACAAAAACGCATGTATCATGGTATTTACTAAAATAGCATATCATGGATTAGTCTGGATTACCTGCCCTTGACACTACGTGATAGTAATAATCGAAGGAATGGTGAGTAGGGAACCAGATTAATGATGGACTGGAAAACAAGGATGATTTATCAAAATTCCTCTCCATAATATGGTTTGCTATGACATATTCTGTGGTCATTATTATAAGGTTTGAACCGACAACCAGATAATCAGTCGAAAAGATAAACGGTTTACCAGTTAGTAAAATAAACGGTCATTTACAACCGTTTGGTACCCGGTATAGTAATAAAGGATTAAATTGTTCTCCACCTCTGAATTATGTGGAGTACCTTGGTAGTAGCTTGTGGATAGAATGTAATAAGTACTGGTTAAGGCCTAAATGAAGTCCAGAGAAGCTGGTTAGGATAGCTGCCTGCCCTGACTGCAATAATATTGAAAATGGCTTTAAAAGTAGTTAAATTCGATGAAATAAATAAATAAGTAATGACTCTTACACTGTCTTCCCCCGAAGGATAAATTCGGTTTCTCTCGCCACTGCTCTTGATCTAGCCGGATAAATATTAAGGTCAGTCGAAATTTGATCAACAAAATCATGACTATTGATATCATCTTCATCTTCTACTCGAACCTTTAGTTTCATGCTTCCCTGGTTTTAATGAAGATATGGTATGTTTAAGAGCAACGCACAGTAAATGGATACAAACTAGTTCACTCAGTGAAAATGATATCAAATACATAACAATCCATGATCTTGGGAAGTAACTAAAACCTTTGACGAAATGATGTACGTGTATCATTACAAATATTGAGTACGAATACCATTTACGTGGATTTTATTTGGCTCTGCGGCCACTTTACAACATGTCTTGTATGCAATTTTTAATCGAATGATGGATTAAGACTGAACACAATTGAAATGGCTTGCTTACAGTGGATTCAGTGGATAAGTATTAGGATTTTATCATGACATGACATTACTAGTACTACTGAAAAAACATTAACTCAGGATATCTCAGATGACGTAGCATTGTTGCTCATTTACTATACTTTGTCTTAAAGCAACATCACTTTATTATATTACGTCTTAAAGCAACATCACTTTATTATACTACAATGTACGTCTTAAAGCAACATCACTTTATTATACTACGTCTTAAAGCAACATCACTTTATTATACTACGTCTTAAAGTAACATCACTTTATTATACTACGTCTTAAAGCAACATAACTTTATTATACTACGTCTTAAAGCAACATCACTTTATTATACTACGTCTTAAAGCAATATCACTTTATTACACTACATCTTACAGCAACATCACTTTATTACACTACATTTAAAGCAACACAACTTTATTACACTGCATCTTACAGCAACACCACTTTATTACACTACATCTTACAGCAACACCACTTTATTACACCACATCTTACAGCAACATCACTTTATTACACTACATCTTACAGCAACACCACTTTATTACACTACATCTTACAGCAACATCACTTTATTACACTACATCTTACAGCAACATTACTTTATTACACTACATCTTAAAGCAACATCACTTTATTACACTACATCTTAAAGCAACATAACTTTATTACACTACATCTTACAGCAACATCACTTTATTACACTACATCTTACAGCAACATCACTTTATTACACTACATCTTACAGCAACATAACTTTATTACACTACATCTTAAAGCAACATCACTTTATTATACTACGTCTTAAAGCAACATCACTTTATTTCACTACATCTTACAGCAACATCACTTTATTACACTACATTTAAAGCAACATAACTTTATTACACTACATCTTACAGCAACATCACTTTATTACACTACATCTTACAGCAACATCACTTTATTACACTACATCTTACAGCAACATCACTTTATTATACTACGTCTTAAAGCAACATCACTTTATTACACTACATCTTACAGTAACATAACTTTATTACACTACATCTTAAAGCAACATCACTTTATTATACTACGTCTTAAAGCAACATCACTTTATTTCACTACATCTTACAGCAACATCACTTTATTACACTACATTTTAAGCAGCATCATTTTATTACACTACATCTTAAAGCAACATCACTTTATTACACTACATCTTACAGCAACATCACTTTATTACACTACATCTTACAGCAACATCACTTTATTACACTACATCTTACAGCAACATCACTTTATTACACTACATCTTACAGCAACATCACTTTATTACACTACATCTTACTGCAACACCACTTTATTATACTACATCTTACTGCAACATCACTTTATTACACTACATCTTAAAGCAACATCACTTTATAACACTACATCTTAAAGCAACATCACTTTATTACACTACATCTTACAGCAACATCACTTTATTACACTACATCTTACAGCAACATCACTTTATTACACTACATCTTACTGCGACATCACTTTATTACACTACATCTTAAAGCAACATCACTTTATTACACTACATCTTAAAGCAACATCACTTTATTATACTACATCTTAAAGCAACATCACTTTATTACACTACATCTTACTGCAACATCACTTTATTACACTACATCTTACAGCAACATCACTTTATTACACTACATCTTACAGCAACATGACTTTATTTCACTACATCTTACAGCAACATGACTTTACTACACTACGTCTTACAGCAACATAACTTAATTACACTACGTCTTAAAGCAACATCACATTATTACACTACATCTTACAGCAACATCACTTTATTACACTGCGTCTTACAGCAACATGACTTTACATCATTACGTCTTAAGCTACATCAATTTACTTAATATACGTCTTAAAGCTACATCATTTTATCACGTACTACGTTATAAATTTTTTTTTTCTGTAAGACACAACTTAGCAACAAGTAACGTCTTGCAAGGTCGTCGTGTACAAATACATGACACGCCTTGAATCAACCCACTAATTATTTGATGTCTAAGAAAACCACGCCGTATCACTCAAATGTGGAATCCTTTGTCTCAAATATATGTAAATGATTATCATTATCATAAAGGTATTTATTCCATTAATCATTGCATTTATGGTATTTTAGGCAGATAATAATTATATATCAATTAATCATATATATTTAATTACATACTATAACACCGTGGCTTACACTTACGAGAAATAATGAAATGTGAACTATTTTAGCGGTTTTTGAGAGAGTGTTGCATAACAATTATCATCTGTCTTTTTTGCATATCTATTTCATTTACAAAGTATAAATATCAAAGTTTACATATTTTATTAAAGTTATATCAACATGCATATAGATCATAATACAAAAACTTATACTTCACAATTTCTTCATAATTGCATTCGCCCCTCTTTGCATAATAGATGTAGCGTACAGTCTACGGACAGAACCCGAGAAACTGGTTAGGTTTACTGCCTGTCGTAATATTACCGACAAGAAGTTTTGTGAAACACGGATGCCTCCTCGTGACCTTTGACGTACTGATCTCAAAAATCTATAGGGGTCATCTACATGTGATGACCAACCTCCCAACCAAATCCGAATAGCTTAGGACAAATCGTTCTCTAGTTATTGGTCGGACAAGGTTTGGTTACGGACGGACGGACGTTCGCACGTTTTGTTACTTATGTGGCTGCATTCTGAATATTGGGGTTTTGTGAAGCTAAATTAGAGCCACCTAAAAGACTTTATAGCCACCCAACAACATTTTATAGCCACATAACTCCTAACCCTAAATCTTAACCAACTATTTTAAACTAATTTGTCAATACAGAGAAGACACTTAAATATCGAAATGTTAGCACGGACAGACGGACCGACTGACCGACCGACATGTGCAAAGCAATATACCCCCATTTCTTCGAAAGGGGGCATAACAAGGTTAAACCTCTTATTTTCTCATTTGCACTAGCCTAAGTTTAATGTCTATAATCTCAAACTGATAACAATTTTCCTATTAAGTGTGCCCTCTTCTTGTATGCTCTTGTATGCGTGTAGTATTCAAGGCTGGGAAATAGTTATTCTCGTATAATAAATTAACATAATTATAACCTTACCGGCCAGTTCCAGAATGAAAATACGATTGGATTTCTTGTACCCTCGATTTTACCCCCAAAGACGATCGAGTTTCTGTTTTGTATCGCTCCAGTTTGTACTCGGCCATACGGACACTTCCACGTACTACTTGGACTAAAGATAAAACATTGGAGATCATAAAAATTTGACGAATTAAACAAGCGACAATGTTGGCATTTAAACTTCAAATAATAAAGCATTGCCTAAGATGGATGATTAAGAAATTGATAAATTAAGCAAGCGACAATGTTGGCATTTAGACTTCAAATAATACACCATTGCCTTACATGGGTGATTAAGAAATTGATAAATTAAGCCAGCGACAATGTTGGCATTTAAACTTCAAATAATAAAGCATTGCCTTACATGGGTGATTAAGAAATTGATGAATGAAACTGACATCAATGTTAATGGTAAAGCATTGCCTACCAAAGGCTTCTGATTGATTCTCAAACCACAACATTTCAACAGTTCAATATTGAACATTTAGAGTCTACTCCCAGCTTTTTTCACTTGCTTTTTTTATTCTTACTGTTTTCTTATATCGTTCATTGTTTTGCTTTCAATTACAATTTCTTTATCTGACATAGTTTACATCAAACATAAGCAGTACTTGGATAATGCGTGGTTTGTTCACAGGCCAGGGTCACAGTGTATTTTTTCCTTTTTTGGAATGGTCTAAATACATAAATACTTACAAGCTGTATAAATGGATGATAACATCATTCAACAAAAACAGTGTATTTATCCATGTTTTTTTATAAATGTATACATTCATGTAATATTTAAAATTTGTGTTTTTATGTCAAAAGTTCTCTAGATTTTCCAATGGTTTCGAAGTATTAAAGCATCACAAGTACGTCATAGTACAATATTTAAAGTTATACTATATAATTGTATAACTAATATCTGGATGTTTTATCAAGTTACTTAAGCATGACCACACCTAGGCCATCACGAGAAACCTAAGTATATTCAATGGATGTGTATATAAAACTAATTTTATACCAATATGTTTGCATCAACTTTATTTTTACCATCCTAACTACATGTACATGTACCATTGCCATCTTCGTATCAAGGACAATGATTACATTTTATTCCAAAGCGCACAATGCTTATTGCATTTAGTGGGGTACATTATAATGCTAACAAAACTAATCTAAAATATGATGTTTATTTCAGAGCACATTTTGTATATTGCTTTTAGTGGGGGTACATTATGATGTTTGCAAAACTTAAATATGATGTATACATATTCCAAAGCGCACAATGCTCATTGCTATTAGTGGGGGCACATTGTGATGTTCGCAAAACTTAATTATGATGTATACATATTCCAAAGCGCACAGTGCTCATTGCTATTAGTGGGGGCACATTGTGATGTTCGCAAAACTTAGATATGATGTATACATATTCCAAAGCGCACAACGCTCATTGCTATTAGTGGGGGCATATAATGATGATTGCAAAACTTCGATATGATGTATACATATTCCAAAGCGCACAATGCTCATTGCTATTAGTGGGGGCACATTGTGATGTTCGCAAAACTTAGATATGATGTATACATATTCCAAAGCGCACAACGCTCATTGCTATTAGTGGGGGCACATTGTGATGTTCGCAAAACTTAATTATGATGTATACATATTCCAAAGCGCACAATGCTCATTGCTATTAGTGGGGGCATATTATGATGATTGCAAAACTTAAATATGATGTATACATATTCCAAAGCGCACAATGCTCATTGCTATTAGTGGGGGCATATTATGATGATTGCAAAACTTAGATATGATGTATACATATTCCAAAGCGCACAATGCTCATTGCTATTAGTGGGGGCATATTATGATGATTGCAAAACTTAAATATGATGTATACATATTCCAAAGCGCACAATGCTCATTGCTATTAGTGGGGGCATATTATGATGATTGCAAAACTTAGATATGATGTATACATATTCCAAAGCGCGCAATGCTCATTGCTATTAGTGGGGGCATATTATGATGATTGCAAAACTTCGATATGATGTTTACATATTCCAAAGCGCACAATGCTCATTGCTTTTAGTGGGGGTACATTATGATGTTTACAAAACTTAATTATGTTCTTTATTCAAGATCGAACCATTTGCAATGTACAGCGCATTATCTCCAAAGCAACACCTTTTAGAAGTAGTAAAATTACGTTGTTATTGAGAAGTTATTGCTCTAGAGAGATTAAATTAATAGTTCAATCATGCAGTGGGAAAAAATCATGCTGTTGTTGAAGGGAGGTTATTGCTCAAGAGAGGTCCACTCTATAGAGGCTGTAATGTATATGGTACAAGCGTATAACAACACTGATTGTTTATTTTACTTTGTAACCTTGACAAGCATGTATTCCAATGTCCTCAGCTTGATTGATCCAGATATTATAAGGTGTCACATGACTAAATGCTTACAACATGTTAGTCAAGAGGGCCAACTGGCATATTATATTTCCGGAGACAAGTTATATCCGTTAAAAATTAAAGCCCCATTAGCTTTTTGGTTGTTAAAATTGAAGTAGGTCTTATCTTACCTAAAAGATTATCTTATCAGTGAAACTGACTTTTACTTGCAATAAAAACATTCCAAAATTTTCTTTTTTAACCATGAATGTAGCACAGTATTTTTTTTTTCAATGATATTGCAAAAAAACGTAAGACAAACATTTGACACTATTTTTACGAGATGTGGCTAAAGAAAAGCATTATGTAAAGTATTTCTTATATTTTACTAGAATTTCATATATTGTTCTGTATTACTAAATTCAAAAAGTTAACGGGCCTTTCAGTTAAATTCTCATAAAAATACCACATACATTATCTTAAAATAACAATTCTTACATAATATTATGGTATTTTCATGCGTATATAATACCAATTAATAACAACAAAATGAATGAAAACTGGCGTTTTAAGGCTCATGACTCATACATGTATTCTAGTCGACTGAACATCAATTCTAATTTGATATAATTTCGGAGATAATTAATGAATTAAACGTTTATACTTTAAGACGGATGACACGCGTTTGCAGGATCGTTTGTACCATGAATACAATTTCTGTATGTATTCGCATGAAATGTTGCGCCATAATCATTAATAATCATCCATTATAAAGTGAATTTCATAAAAATTAAACCATATTTATCCCACGAACATACGAATAAAATATTTTTTACGCTCATTATAAACAACAGAATAGGCGTGTTTTTGGTAAATATGCTCAAAGTTTGTGTAAATTTTGTGGTGAATTAATAGGCTGATTCACTGCATTGCATGAACTTTGGTGTTATATGTATAAACTTTTGTTGAAATAATGACAAAAATCACTAAGTTTTTATGTGGGTTTTCAAAGTAGGTAAAAGTTTGTAAAACTGGTATATTTGATGAATGAATTCCTCGAATAATGTTACTTTAAAAGAATTCATCTCCATTCCTTGTGTTAGACCTATTAATTTATTTACACAGGTCTTACTTAGGCGTTAAACATTGTTTCCGGTTACCCGACCAACCCTTATTTTTCCCCGCGACCCTAGACTTTGTATTAGGCCCGGGGGGGGGGGGGGCAGTACAACCATTTTCTCCCTATTTTACCTTTCCACACGCTTTTAAGACCCTGACATATCTACATGTATTCTATTTTGAATGAGTTTACAACCAGAAACGAACATTTTTTTAGGCCTAAGTATCTGGTACACAAAATCCAATTCCGTGTATCAATAACTAGTATTTTCTCTACATATTTGGAGGAACAAAACATATATATGTTAAAAAAACGACCTACATATTGTTTTCTTCGTAAATTCTTCTGCGCATTTTCTTTTTTTTTTGTCTTTCTATTATCTACTTGTCATCAAATTACATGTAGTCAAAAGGGCATATATCTATCATCTTGAACCAATTATAACATCCATTTTGTGTATATTTGGTCAGTGATCATTTCTGATCAAAACAAATATGTTGGCTTTGTACATGTTATAATATTAATAAACTTTGAAACTATGTACAATATAGTCAATGATGTTCACTATTCATTTACGCAAATATGATGGAACTTAGAAAAGTTAGCAATTCATGAGACGACAATATCAGTATTGAAATGAAAATATCTAAATTTCGTCAAAATGCAAAAAGTAATAAAAAAGCTTCAACACTTTTTAACCACTCCTCGTTGGTGTGATACAAGAAATATGAATTTTGAAACAATTTATAATTGTTCGCTAGTATACACAATTGATCCTAAAATTTTAGTACACATCTTATATTTTGTTTAGTTTTTTTTATTAATTAATTAAATTAATTACACTTAAAATATTCAATTATTCAAACAAAACACATGCATGCAAGCGTGTTTATCAGTAATTCATCACGTGTAATAACTTTGCATCTAGTTCAAATGATCTGTATAACAATCGCACGCATTTCTTTTTCGTTTTATTGTGAATCGTCTCCAGCTAAATATAAGACTTAATTATTACACGTTTTCTTGAACTATTCTTGCATACTTAATGAATTTCCATGATTTATGAATAACTATTTGACAGAGGTCCGAAGAAGCGTTTAAATCTACGGAGCCGACAGTGTCCTTGACAGAGGTCCGACGAAGCGTCTAAATCTACGGAGCCGACAGTGTCCGATATTCAACGGATTTCAATTTGTATAATTGAATATAGCCACCTTCGAGTAAAGACCATCCTGTTAATTAAGGCCATCCTTTTAAAAACCGTAAACAAAACTGACAGTAAAGCCACATTAAGCCTTTCCCAAGTGTGGCCATTGTTCATGCATGTTTGACTACATCATTTCGAGACAAGACTCAGTACATATTCGATGCCTGATACTAAGAGGGTCGTGGCATAGAGCACAGCTTCTGACCATGTATCTTTATGTGAGAAAGTAGGCAGTTGCTTACGGAGGATGGGAGTCTAGTACTGGTTCTTCCCTGGAACGATGGTTAGGTGAACTTACAGCCTCTTAGGTATCCGCGGACTGTTGAAACGAGACATAAAGCATATGCGATGCTTTTAAAGAGTCATGTTCGAGTGGCTTTAAAAATACAAAGGTAATACTTGCCCACTTTTTCTGTCTAGACACAAAATGAAGAAATGGTCACACTGTCCATCACATAAGAAATATTTACCATCACAACAATGGCCATTATCACCTTCCCCTTTTGGATTGTCATACCTCTTCATACGTACTTCTACCTTACCTCCACAGTAAACCAACTGGAATAGGCAAGAACATTTAATGTACATTAATGCATATCTGCAATCAATGAATATGAGTTATTATGCACATGTGCTCACAGACAAACAAAAACTAACGAAGTATTACGTTATGGATTATCGAGGTAAGATCCAACTTCTCAGACAATCGGAACTCCTCGGCGTTTGTCTAAAGAAAACTGCGCATTTCTCAGTTACGGAAATGCCCGAGCAGTTAGTTCCTGGCCCAAAAGTTATAAAACTAGAGAACAACCTCTGAGCTCAAATCTCAACCTCATTCTTGAAGTATTTTTGTTGATAAAAATATACGAGCTGATAAGTATTAAATAAATTTTGCTGACATACTAACGTATCAATAATATCATTATTGTCTGATCATGATTAATTTAGAAACATTAAAAGACAAGATATGAGATTTGTGATCGAAGATTGATCTCAAGTTTTATAACCTCGGGGGGGGGGGGCTGTTTCACAAACTAATGTTTTTTGCAAGAAAGTTTCAACAAAAAAGTTTTGTTTAGTATACTATTTTTGGTGCTAATTCAATAATTTTGGTCGTGTGATATATATTCTGAAATCATGTTTCGACATTTTTTTGGAAGGTGATGTCCTCAGAAATCTCCTTCCTATGTCATCGTATAGAAAAATGCGTCCCCCGACCTAATAACAGCACAGAAAATAGTACCACTTGTTGTGTATACGCATACATAGCAGACTTTGCAGTTTTGATTAAATGTTGGAGGTGTATTGCAGGAATCTGTTTCTTGTGAGAAATCGAGAATGTAAAAAGAAAATTGACACATACTCGTAATGTCAAAGATTACGTTTTCAGACTACGTGAGACAGAATTTTATTCTATTTTTTACCCTCCTGTCACACCCAGTGACCAAATTTATGGATTTTTATATACTCTTCATGAATTTCTTTCACTTAACATTTACTACAATAAACTGTACAATTGAGGTGAAGTTAGCATGTTAGTGATATAATCATTTAAAGAAATCACGTAGGCCTACTCGATCACATCCCTAGGTATGTAATTATGGCCATGTAACGCGGTGCGTGTATGGTATAATTTAATTTAGCTATGTACTGTGATGGTGTACTTCATAATCATATTCGTGCGTTAACAACAAAACGTACATTTACGAGACTGATACCTAACAAATAAAGTATTTTTTTGTAAGTTCTAATTGTTTTGATTTTATAATTGGTTTCAATATATTTTACATGAATGTGTATAATAACAAAATACAGGTCAGGTGCGATTTTCGTAAAAATCCAAACATTTTTACTCGAGTAATGGCCGCTTTTAAACTCGGGGGCAGCCGTGTCCTCCGGACTCTTGTCTAGTCTGAGTTTGATTGTATGATTGGTTCGTTTTAATAAAACAGTATATCGTCAATAATACTTAGTACGTGGTGTTATTTGTGGACTGCAGGTAAGCTTGTGTTGTTAGAATTGCAAAACCTTTTTTCTTTTCGTTGAAGCCAGTTAAATGAGATATGATATGTGTTTTTGGAAACTGGAGAATAGTTCAGCTTCCATATGGCTTTTTCAATGATATTGCAAAAAAAAGAAATATTTTTACGAGATGTGGCTGAAGGAAGGCATTAATAATATTTTTTAGAACAAAAACAATATATTTCTTACATTTTGATATCAGTTTATTTATTGTTCCGTATCACTTAATTAAAAAAGCTAACGGGCCTTTAAAATAAGTAGTACCTATATCCGTATAAGCAAATTTGCATTTCTTATTATTCATTCATGTACATGTTGAAATTGCTTTTTTATGCTAATTAAATTTAAAATTCACATGAAAAAGCATATATTTGTTATGATTTATATCGTTTAAATTGATGGAACATGGGAGTGTCTAAGATTACAGTTAAATACTAATATGTACCAATAATTTAAGGTTTTAACAAAGTGTGAAGTATAATGAATTACATGTATGTAATCTAATTTATCTTAAATATTTAAAAAACGTAATCAGCACATTTGTCATTTACAGACTATGCATTTTTGATGAATTGTCGCATGTATACATTCCACTTAAATAAATTCAAATAATAAAAAGGATAAATGCATAATAAATCTTTTTTTTTCGATTTAGCGATGCCTCTCTTCCGGAAATGCACGATTGCTGATTCGGAAGTAGATCGGAGATGTACGAAATTGTCCGAATGATAAATGCATCTTGACAAGATAACGAAGTAGAGTGGTCAACTTAAACAGTGTCATAAATAGCACTAATTCGATTGCTTTATTTATGCTAGATTCATTATATACTTGCTACTAGTTTTAAAGTCTTTACACGCACCGCTTTGTGAAATGCGTCATAATTAAACTATTGTACATGCTGTGATTAACTCAATGTTAAATACATTCGAAACTTATCAATCAACATAACTGGTGTTTGCAACACTTCAAAAGACACTTTATCCTGTGCACTGATTATCTTAAATTACGTATGACAGGCTTTAACCATCACAATCCTTAAAACTGAAACAATTTGATAATTCTTCATCAATATGTTGATATGTGTATATACATACAGTGCAACCTCTGCAGAGCGGTGGCCCTCTCTTGAGCAACAGCCTCCCTTTAACAACACCATGATTTTTCACAACTCTTCTATTTAACTATTAATTTAACCTCTCTAGAACAACAACCTCTCAACAACGACATAATTTTCTTTTCCCAAAGGGATCACTTTGGAGAGGTTGCGCTGTATGCTGTATATTTGTTTTGTTTTGACGATGTACATTGTACAAGTCTCTAATAAAAGTTCTGTTCTGTTCTGTTTCTGTATTGTAACTACATGTAATTCTATCCTAATATGACGGAACTTAAATAAATAATGTGTACTCAAAACTAAATTTTTATCTTAAAATGCAAAAGGAAAAATGCGTTACGTGCATTAAGATAAAAAATGCTTAAATACTCACAGAAACATGCAACAGTGCCAGCAATCCAAGACAAGAAAGCTTCCAGGATGACCACATTTTGTTGCAACTTTTATTCCAATCTGCGCATTAATACTGATGACAAAAAAGTTCTGCAATGACACGTCTGCGTTTTTTTTGTATGTCATCAACAAATTGACTTATACCCTTTCGATTCATAGACAATCTGAGTGCAGCTCTTTGTTTTAAGTGGGTAAGTCACTTAATCATTTGATAAATCCACTTAATTTGTGTTCTTGAGTGTATGAGAATATCTTTATCCTAAGTGACTATTAAATTAATGTTTACACATCTAGCATAAGTACATGTATGATCTTACAATTTAGAAATTACCATAACATGTGATCTCAAACTTATGTCTTCTTAAGAACATATGAAAGAGCAATTATCATAACAATCGTTAAGCAATTAGGAACTGCTCTAAATCGAAACTTATTCTAATACAATTAATATAATTGAAGGAATATTTTCGCGATTCACAGTATTATCCTAGCGGACTAAGATTCAATCTGTCGAACGCGGGGAATCCGCAAGTCTCACTTCCGCTCCGATGATAATGTTCGAAAACACTGCGTTACTGTAACGTATCCTTAAAGTTTATCCTAGTGAAATGAAATTCCAATTAAAGGTTCACAGAATTCCTTCGAAATATCAAGCCAAGTTTTGGCAAATACTTAAACACTTATCATCAATATTCCGTGTGTATAATTTCAAGCGCGATAATTGATATGGTGTGGTATTTAATACATTAAAACATTACAAAAAATTGGTGTTTTGATGGATAAAACGAATCTATCTTTTAAACTCTTGTTGCTTGGTTAATCGCCTATTTATCAATCCGAAAAAAGGGCCGCAATGTTTGTAACGACAAGTATTTTTTGTAAAATTGCGTTTAAAGCGACTGTGTAATGTTAATTGTACATTCAACCGTTTCGCTAGGTAAAAAATACAAAAAAATATGCGAAATTGATGAATATACACTCATTATGTCATAAGACATTAAGAAGACGTTAGTACAGTTTATTTACAGTTTTTTTTAGTATGTTTTCAAATCCATTCATATATATTCATATATTTAAGGTACTACATCCCTAACGCTGTACTTTTCTGACGTATTTACTGAATGCAACACAAAAAATATTCATATTGCAAAAGCAGTATTGACCTTTTGTATTTTTTTCTTGAAAGTTACCTTTGATACTTCAATTCCTTTTGTCAAAACTTTTTTAACTTGTGTAAGAATCGTCGCCCTTGTTGAAAAATATAAACTTCTGTAGACATTTTAGGGAGACCAATATTTTTTCTGTATCAAATTAGAATAATACTGTGTTATTGCATCTTTAACCATGGTGTTACTATGAAAAATAATTTTGCTCTTTTTCTATATCGTAGAAATGGGTTGCTCCGACAGACTTCAGTGCAAAGGGAAAATTAACTCAAAGGATTGTCATTGCTTTTTTAAAAATATTATGGTAAATCTTTTCTGTCATTGAATCCTATAAAAATATGAACATTTCCAAAAAATGTCTGCCCAATTTTGAGATACAGCATGTGCTAATTTTTAGAGCTAGCTAGGATACAGTATTCTAGTACATGTGCTAAGTTTGATTGAGGAAAAGTAACGGACCTTTGTAATAATTTGTAACAAATATCGAATAGTGATTTTAATGCATAACTTTATTCTTAGAAAACTTTCTAATGTGTGTGCAGATCGTATTAGATATCCCCTACCAAATGGAGACCAGTCAAAGTTTTTATTTTTATCATGTTTTGTTGTCCCGTTTTGACACCCTGAGTGAACTTAAGCTTTCTGTCGTTCAAAACAAGAAACGCAGTAACATGATACTGCTTATGATGCGCATATTTGGACTTTGGCAATTCAAGAATCAAGGTTAAAGACTATGTAACGTATTTTCTCCACTTCAACAAGTGTACGACAGGGTTACAATGAATGGTAAAGAAACTAGAGATATTTAATATGTGCAGTGTATTTTGAATGTATACATCTGGCGCGGGCAAACCAACTTCAAAGTTTCCCCCCTTCGGGGGTATTGTCGTGAACTTTTAATGAATTAGGATACATTGTTATAGTATGCCCGATTGACTAGGCCTATTGAAAATATTTGATTTTGTTGATTTCTATTCAAAGTTTTTCTATTACACGTCACTTTCAATATTCATTATTAAAATAAAGGTACCTATATATGATTATTAAAACATTCATATAATTATTCTGCCAGTGATAGGACTGTCAGATATAGCTTTACATATTTTAATTATTCTTTGATTTATGTAAGAATTTAGAATAATTACTAATAAACAGCATCTTAAGTTTTAACAATTTGACGCCATTATACTTTTAGATATTTAGACCCGTCTCCTAGGTCGATTGGTTAATGTCGATGACTTCTAATCACTGTAACCCCTCACTGATAGAGGGTTGTGGGTTCTTGCCCAGCTACCGACCATGTCCAGATGTCTTTATCGGTGCTTTTATCTTATGTATATAAAAATTATGTTTAATTTATAATTAAATATTTGATGTCAAAATGCCCATTCAAGTGAATTTATCTGTTTATTTACTGTACTTGTCATGTTTTCGTGGTCTCTCTGATTACGAAAAGTGTACGTCTTTTTTAATGACGTAAAACTTGGGATGCAACACGTGTTTCTATCCAAACTTCTAAGTTCATTGTCGTTTTCGTCGTCACGCAATAAACTCGTTGATATTAAGTGCTGTTGCAATCATAACTGTAATAGACAAGTTGTCTGATGAAGTAATACAATTATGAAACACGTTGCAACTTTGAGTTATGTCTTCTTTTTTCCCATTATATTTTTTTTGTGTGAAACCATTGTACAATAGTATGACAATATGAAACACCTTTTACACATGCATGTATTTATATACATCAAACTATTAAAAACTAGTAGGACAACAAAATACAATCATAAGCTATTAGGATGTGTAGAATATACTGTGAAAATCATTGGATAATAAGATGTATTGCACTAAATAGTAAATCACAATTAAAAACACATGGTAGAAAAAAAATATGTAATGTAATTTGAGAAAACGTCATTTTCCTATTAAGCTAACCTTGTTGTGTTCTTATGTTATTTCAGCTTTATTCAACACAGTTTTTTAATTGTATGGAAATCGACCGACTGATATTGTTTGTACGCTGTATGCCAACAACCAGTCGACAGTTCTAGCAACATATTGTAAGCACCTTTTCTTTTTATTGCAATTTGAATATAGTCTCCCTTTAACATTCCCTATTGGATTGTTTCCCTTTAGCTCAACACATCGAACTGTCAATGTCCAGGATAACCAGTACATAATTGGTATCGAACAAACAGTAATTTCTATAAGATACACACGTAGGTAGCAAAGAAGCATGATAAATAAAAGTACACAAGAAATATTCAAGATGTTCTGGGTTCTTAGACTTAACTTGTATGACGTTAAAGTCCCATAAGCATATAAATGTATCGGTCGTAATAGTTTCTATTTGTCCCATAACAGAGGAATCCGGGGCGTTTTCCTCCCGTGCAAACTTTACAGCAAGAAAAAATGTTTCCGAAACCATTATCGTATTTTTTTCATTATCATTGAAAAAAATACTATTTATAGAACAACAGTGTTTTCCCGCAGTCATATTATGCACATGGCATAAAGTGACGTCACGCGCTCTATATATTGCAAGTTTACAATGGTAAAACTCACAGCGAAATGAGTATTTTAGAAGAAAAAGGGCTTGTTTCGTCGGTAATTATTATCTTGGGATAATATCAGTAATTGTTTGTTTTTGCATATATTTTTATAGCAAAAAGCTAATGGGACTTTAATAATGATGCAGAAAAGCGTGTATTAGTATTATAACTAAGCAATGATGTACTGTATTATTAAACATGATAATTAAATATCTTCTTCATTATTGTCACAAAATAAAACAAACATCGGCACACAGAGTACTCTCCCTTTTCAATACTGTAAACCAGGAAATTATTTCGTGCATTTTAAGTTAGCACTGTCTTGTCATAAAACCGCGAAAATTAGGCGTCATGAAAGCTGAAGTAATACCACATGTGATATAAGAAGCTCTAAATATTATTAAGCATTTCTTGAATGTAAGAATATAAAAAAATCAATATTCAATTCTAGCTCAAACGACGATTTTAAATTGATATACTATATTATATAACACCACAAGTTCATGCTATTTTTGTATAAGTTGGTCTTTCGACCTATTTTTATATAAAAATAAGAACTTTTTACGTTACCTACACCTAGTATTTCAATCACGTTAATTCAATTAAAGCATTTTCAAATCAGTAACGTATTATTTTAGTAGCCAAGTTTACATAACCTATAATTAAACAAAATGCATCAACATGAAATAACACTGTTTCACATATCTATGATTTGGCATGTTTTAAATCATAAACCCAAAATTTAATGCAGCGTTTAGCTAACATTATAATAAAGGGAAAACGACCGTAGTCTCCAATTATTGATGACATTATCACATGATTTCAATGGAACATTTTAAAAACACACAAATATAAATGTTCTACATACTCCACCAATCTGCTCCATATAACAATACAAGTATGACATTTGATTCAATAATATTGAAAAATACATCATGAGACTTTGGTAGTTCATCATATAAACTTCTAAGTAAGGTAACAAAACTTAGCCTTTATAGCTTCCTAGTTAGTCATTTGGTACAATTGTTAGTAAACTTCATGGTCACGTTAACAAATCAATTAATACAAGACTTTAAGTGAAATATCATCTTCGTACCATTTTTCATTATGTAATATTGATCACCTTTTTGAAAGATTTCAACCTTTGTTTAAAAACATTAACATTATACATTAATTTTGTCGTATATCCACTCTAAGCAGTATACATAATTGGTGCAGCACAGTACAGTAATAGTATCAGATGATATAGTGACATCATGAGCAAAACTAAGTAAAATATATCAAGTCAAGAATTAATTGAATTCTATATACATAGCATAAGCTGTCGGTATTTGATTTATGGCTAATCAGGGTCATTCAAATAGAAGGGTCTGGAATCACCCTCTTCATGCGCTTATCTCTGCATAAACATCAAGTCGTGCTGTCGATACTTGCCGGAGAGCTTTTTTTCACGAGTGTAGATAAAATTTTGACCAGTCGTTATGTACTTTCAGGTATCATTATTACATAGCACCGGAAAACAATATGAATGAGTAACTGCATGATGCACTTTAACAACCTTTAAAATACATGAAATTAAACCCCAACTACATATTTGCTTACGAAAATTGCACACTTTTTGCGACTAAAGTTGACGAGTTTTTGTCCATTCTTAATTATACTGTTGGATTTCAACATAAATAAATGTATCCTAAGAAATTGGTCAAATTAGAAGAAGATACTTGCCATCTAACTTTTCATGAAGCTGATCTGTACCTATAAAATGTTTAGTAATTTGAATATTTTATCTATTTGAAGAAGCATTCTTTACCGCTTTACAATAGCGATCATCTTGTAACGCGATCACGCGATTAATACCCGACGCTTTAAATGAGCATGCCCTGGAACTCAAGCGTCTCTAATAGCAATCAAATCGGTATCATTTTTAAACGAAATATCCCGCTAGTTTACTCAAAATACACATTTCAACATTTACCTAACCAGCCGATTTTGGCCTCAGAAATTATTAGTCATTTTCACAACTCGACCCTTTCCGGATCTGTCAAAACCGTAAACATAGCGGAAAAATGTCAACAAACTGAAATGGTAAGTATTGCTCATGTTATGTTCACTTGAAAGGCAGCGCACATGCTCAGTTAAACTCTCAGAGGAATCAGAAATATCGTTGTCGTCAATAAAAAGGTTGACAGCCTTTTATTCAAACCAACTTACAAATACCGACGCGTGCGTTATAGGGTCATTTTTGAACGCATTCTTTTTTGACTTTTCGGTAATAATTGGTTTTACAAGTGACAAACGCATTTTTGTTGTACGAAAAGCAAGACACAGTAGTTCCTGGGCATGCCCCTTTAATTTATGGAATCCAGACCATTCTTTTGAAAGACCCTGTGCTAATTCACTGAGAAATACATTTTAAACGTTTTGTACATTATTCCTAATGAATTCTAACTTAATAAGTAAATATCAACAAATACTAGTACATGTATACACTACTAGAAAGTTACTGTCTAATAATTGTAGTTTATACGTAATAAATACCAAAATTCCATAAGTCGATCAAAAACTCGTTTGAAGAGTCAATAAGGTCAAAACTGGACAGGTACAAAAAAAACATAAGATAATGCTATATATACATAACGCATCATATCCATAAAAACTCAATTATCGATTGATTAAAATTCGCAAGCAATTTGCATTTTGAATTCACAATTTTTGTCATTCCAATAATATAACGCCCCAGGCCATGTGACTGCAGACATATAGACACAACGTTCATTGTTCTGATAGTTGTCAGGTTGCCCGGGTGACCAGTGTGTGTATGCAGATAATGCTGATCCATCTGTCCAGTGGAATGTCCCATCAACGTCCAAATCATTGGCTCCAATCCATGTGTTCTCTTTATATTCATCTATAAAATATAGAACGAAAACAAAAACGACTTATACCTAATATTTTTACGACGAAATGTATATGTCACGGATGTATATTTTGTGAATTATTTTGTTAATTGAATGAATATTTAGCTGAAATTTTCAGCGTCGGCTTTTTTCTCGATAAGCTTCTAATCTATCATCATTTTGCCATGATTCTAGATGCACAATATTGTAGGGCATGCCTCTTTAAATACTAATTTATAACAAACTGACCGTTAACACAGGTTGTAAAAATCTAGAACATTCAAGGTTTTCATCAAACCATTCGTAAAAAATTGTCTTGAAATTTTATGACCTGCTATTGACACCAATAAGTTACTGTATTAAAGTTGTAAATTGCCCCCCCCCCCCCCAAAAGCTACGGTAGGCTAACGACACGGTTATATCAACGATACGGCTTCAGGTGTTTTTAGCACCAACAAAAGCCTCGTTCACAAATTCGATTCACTTTTAAATCTCACAACGAACTTCATTTGTCTCCGAAGAGACCCGCACCATTTCTGTCATCGCTGTAGAATGAAAATCTCTACCCAGAGTTGTCGTTCCTTTCCAATCTACGCATACCTCTGTCAACCTCTCAATGGCAAACCACACCACGTTCATTTGTGTATATTCTATAAATATTAATTACTAATTAGATAACTTAGTGTGAGCGTAGCGGGAACGAAAACTCTGGGTAGAGATTGTATTGGTAAAATGATTGAAATGCAATAATTCACCACTGAATGTATCAGCATAATTATGAATGATGTTCTAAACTGGGAAGACCATATTTAGAATATAAAATCGGAACACCTCGAAAAAAACATGATATTAATATGATAAGTCGACAGAAAGTTGGAAAGCCGCTTTACTGAAATCGACTGACAGAAACAATCGAATGAGCATGAAGCACTCTTTTTAGGAGCCTTACCGACAAGTAACCCAGCAAGGAATGACTGCTCCTCCTCGGAATCTATCTTTACCAAATATCCGGAGAAATCCTCGCAATAAGTCTGAAAATAAGGTTACACAATTCCAAATTAGTTTATACATGCAGTCTATTTTCAGCAGTACATATCGCCATTGTCTTTAGCTTAAGGTTTGCAGGAGGGAATAAATTGGAGGAATGTGGGACTTTTCTTTTCTGTACAGATAATGTAGGCCTATAATTCTTGTCCGCCAAAGTTCACTATACGTCGGCTTATTTCTAGAAACTTGTATGTCAATTTTCCCCTTTTGAGAAAATCGCATTTGCAGTTTGGCGTAAATAAACGAGTTACGTGTTTGTGGAATTTAGATTAACCCTATGTAGGTGAGATCTAGAAGCAGGTAAGTTGGTTCATTATACAGAGCTCATCGAGAGGAAAGAAAATAATACCAAAAATACCACAATATCACCAAAAATTGAGTTACGGGGTTGTAGAAAACAGAAATAAGCCGACGTACGTAGGATGATTTTGTTTAAATTTCAGGCATTGCTCGTCGACTCGCGAAGATCTTGTTTATAAAACAACAACAACAACAATAAATACTTTCAATTTGATTTAACTTTTAAAACATTGTTGAACAAGAAGACGATTTTCTTATATTAGACCTTTAGTGAAATGGTAGCTTGGATTTCTTCCCGTTTAAAGCCTGACATACTTTTTCGAAATACTGTGTTTGCCAATTCAAATGTTAAAATGTCAGTCATTTTTTGTCACACGTATAGCCAACAAAACATTATTCACTTCAATCAAACTGCATGACTACCTACAAAAAATACAGTCAAACTTGTGTTAGCGGTAATCTCCGAATAAAGGCCATCTTGTGGACAAAGGCCATTCTTTGACAAATGCCATTGATTGTCTAGAACGAAATGACGTCCGAATAAAGGCTACCTGTCAACTGATACCACATTTGTCCTTCCCCAGGGTGGAATTTGTTCACAGGTTTGACTGTATATCCTACCGATTCGATTGCAAAAGGGCAAACTGTAAATACGAGCGGCCTATGTCAATCTTTTTCCGTATAATTCACGCATGCCACAGTTTTACCTTTGCAGCCTGCCATGTCATCGGAGTTCTTTGAATGAAATAGTTGGATCCTTTGAAGTACGGGCCATCGCAATAAGTTTTTACTGTAGACCAATTTCCATCTCCGAAGCATTTCAAATGCTCCACTGTGACATTTCCAGGACATCTTTGATAGACATCTGAAGAGATCTGTCGGATTATGCTTCCAGTTGAAAACATATTGCCATGCACATCATGACCATCGGGATATTCACAACCTGTTGAATATTTAAAACCTTACTTTTATCAAGGACTTATATACATACATGGATTCGCAACTTACGTATTAACAGTTTAAAGTAACCAAATCCCGCGATAATATAAGACGTGAATCAACGGGAATACATGCTGTTGTTTACAAAAGCGAAAATACGAAAATATCCGTGATAATCCGAATGTTAATAACAGCGAAAATATCCGTGGTATTCCGAATGTTTAATCTCGGAGACGAAGATTATAATAGATGTCCGCCATCTTGAAATTTGAAATGTTCGACTGATGCCTTTTTCAATGCTTATACTTAGACTTTGTGGATTATAAATGCATCTCAGTATCTTTAAGGAATTTGTTGCATCCTTGACCAATTTCCCGTGCCCAATTGCCAGAGTTTTTTTTAGTATAATCAAATTCGTAAACACCCAGTTTCAGCTGTCGGACATTGCCGAGTATATAGCAATGCATTGTGGGGTCGTCGAACGATATCGTTTGAGCTATTTTTCGCAGTTGTGAATCCATGTATATATAAGTCCTTGTTTTTATATTGTACCATTTAGATCGGTAACATAACGCACGCGTACATTGACCGTGCAGGAGCGGTCAAACACAAAATATTAAAGGATCCGCATTGCGTCGTATAAACAGCTAAGATCGTTTGGCGACCTTTCAAGCCTTACCCTATGGCGTTGCATAGGTTGTAAAGTAATTAAAATTAAAAGTAGAATATACTGAAACGAATAGAAAGTAACGGTGAATAATAATTAGTCACACAGGTGTTGTGAAAAAGCATGCAAACATGCAGAATTAAGCATCGTTGGGGAGAGGACTGGAATTTTTCAAGATCAGGAAGTGGGAAACAGAGAAAAGTTCTAAAACATCAATGTCAATCGAACTGACACTTATGCTTTGAGTATGAGAACGGATTTTGTGACGAGATAGAAAAAGTAATTTGAAAATCCTATACCCGAGTCTCTGCATACATTTCCGTCGCTCTCTCCATCCACGTGGCACTTGCCGTAGCTTGCACAAGATGTACATGCCGCAGATGTCCGCTGAATTAAAAACGATGGATTAGTATACCTTAAAGTGTTGAAGCTATTTCATGATGATATCCATATCGATGTAACGGATTATCATATCCATCCAGTAATCTTAGTCAGCGTCTAAATTCGACATGGCATAACATATATTACATTTGTTTTGACAAATAAGAAACCATACTCAAGCATTTTCATGACGTGGAGTAAGTAACATTCCATTATTTATTTGAACATAATTAATACTGTACATTCTACTTGAAAATACTTTTCATTAGACCAAAACGTCGTTTACTGAGTTTGTCACCGCTGCCTCGGTCATATTATTTTTCTCAGGCTGACAATTTTTAATAACGCCTCTTATAAATGTGTTATTTATATAATATCATGAATGAAAACATATGTATCCGGTATTCAAGTGTAACTGTTTGCTATGAGCCGACAGGGAAAACAATAATCCTCGTTTTAAAATTATTTTGGAATGATTCGTTTTAAAATTTATTACGGCGATTTGGATTTTATACCTTTAATTGTCTTCAAATATGAGTTACTTACCATAGTCCATTCTGACTTGTTGCCAAATATAAATCCTGGTTTGCTTTCGATTGTTGCGACACTAGTGCTGTTAGCATCATCCATCCGTAGGAGGGCACACTTATGAGTGCGTACTTCATAATTCATATATTCACAGGCTTTCGTAGACTTACAAGAGTCCAAACAAACTTTCACACTAACCGGAAATAGCCAGTCAAATGTATAAATTCCTGTACCAGTATGTTGTAGCCATGTACTAAAATGCACTTTGTCTTTCCTCAAGGATTCAGATAACTGTACAGTAACAATGATGCCAAATAGGCATACCGTGCTTACTTGTCGTCGCATTTTATCTTAATTAATACAATGTATACATTACGCGCACTTTTTTATTTCGCTAATCCATTGAAAAACTTAAGTGGCATTATTTTATAAATACGTAAATTATCATTAATTGGTCACTTACTTTTGAATGGTCTTTTTACAAACACATTAAAATTCTCTCTAAAAGATTACTGGTTTACAGTGCTGTTACCATTTACCTAGAAAATACATATTATTTGCAAATCAGTTTATATATTGAGTACCGTTCTGCGCGCATCCATTATTCATGTTTGTGTTGGCTTGGCAACCAGCCAAATAACTAGTGTTTATACAAGGCGCATAAATAGTGGACAAATAAACAAATATAAACAATGTCTAATTATGCATAAAATTTATAACGTAGTAAGTAAACAGACTTTCTTTACAACTTCTGTATTGGACATAAAATTGGTGACTGTACAATTTTCTTTGAAAACGTTACAAGCACACAATGTATGCATTAAATTTTGGATATTTTTGTTGTTCGGTACGAACTCAACAGTCGGTCGGGAAAATTTTCCCACATACCGAATTTTTCCTACATACCATTAACCTTCCGCCTACGAAAATAGTTCCAATTTTACAATTCAATGGCATAAATACAAATTCAAATATTACGTGCATTAATTCATGTCAAAATCAGTTGTCTATGCAAAATAATAATCGAGTGTATTACAACTTCAACATTTGTATATGACGGATGTGGAAAAGCGTAGTACTAAGATTTCCATCAAAATCCATGCGCGCCGAGCGAGTAAAGGCTGTGGAAAGCTGAACAATCGCTCCTCACTACCGACCATGTATCTTTATAAGAGAAAGCGGGCAGTTGCTTACGGAGGATGGGATTCTAGTACTGGCTCTTTCCAGGAACGATGTTTAGGTGAACTGTCTGGCTTTTGAAAAGGGTTGTAAAATTCGATCAAAGAAACATATTTCAGAAATATATGCGGGCATAATACATGTAGTGTACCCATCAGTACGATAATCTACCATAAACTATACGTCAATGTTGATGTGTCCAAGGTATACATACATGAGATACAGCAATGTACATCTGACAATACAGTTGTAACAAGATAAACAAAACAATTCAACAGCTGGCAATAGATCTTATGATAATCAATAAGAGATTATTTTTATAGGCGTTGGGCAGTTAGATTCAAATTTTAAGTATTTTTAGAGATCTTTGCTTTATACATAAAAGCATACTCATTATATCCGAGTTTACTACATGTATAACCATGTTACTGTATTCAGCATTGTCATCACCATAGTAACGCAAAGTTAATGAACAGAGACATCATCTAACGAATTTATTTATCAAAATTTTGTATATAATGACATTTCACCAACTTGTTTAGCTATGCATAGTAAACAGAAAGAATAACATACGAAACATTGCACTTCTCATTTTCAGCATACATCAATTTATAATCACATTTTATTTGCTTAAATTGTTGTTAATTAAGTTCATACCGGCGAATCAAAATTACATTTATTAAATTTATTTTCTGCTTTTAGAGATATCCATCTACATACATGTAATACACGTTATTATTAATCATTTTACGTCATTATACTTGACTCCGGGCCCGTTAAATTCCAACGTAAAGCCGTTTATACCTGAGCGGGCATTAATTTTTAATAACACACTGTAATAACACAAGCGTAGAAATAATGCGCGTACAGTTCAAACAAATTTTCGGTTAACAAATCATTTTCCATTAGTTTACAGAGTTTTAAGCGCTAGTAAAAGCTTGATATTTTATGTAATGTAATTGCTTATCAAAATGTTGTAGCATCATATTTGTTTTATATTTCTATGAAACCTTCGGTACAATAAGATAAATATCACATTTCTGAGAGGGTGTTATTAAAAATCACCAGCCCTAGAAAAAGTAATGTTGATCGAGACATTATTTGTAACAACGTGTGTGGATCGACATATGATTTCAACAAATAAACGCGTAGAAATACTTTTTTAATTAATGCGTATTTATATGATTTCCAACTAATGTGTAGACATATGATTTTTTTTAACTAATTACTGCTTTGTTATTGCACCTGTCAATATTTTGCCCTCCCGTTGAGCGGGCGGCGGGCCGACCCAAGGAAATTTGACATATGTATGTATTCGTCTAAATCCCCACCCAGAGCCTACTTTGTCTATTAAATGCGACATGGATCAGGCGCGTAGCTAGCCCTCCATGGATGTCGATTCAGGATTAAACTAGGGGGGTCCGGGGGCATGCTCCCCCGAAAATTTTTGAAAATAATGTTGCAATCTGGTGCATTCTAGGCGATTTCAGGGTCATTAAAGCGATTTCTTAATATTATATTAGAATATGGACAAATAGAATACATTAAGGCGTCAAGGGTTTATACATTAATGAAGTAGATTTTTGGGATTTTAAAAAATTCCTGATTTTTTTTTTTTGTCAGAATCATGTGGATTCAGCCGCGTACTCGCGTATAGGCAGCTACGCGCCTGTGGATGTAAAACCCGGCCAAAGTATATTTCCCGGGACCCGGAGTCATTAAGTTTATCAAATTCCCCGCATGTCGGAAATGGCCTTCTGTCTAAAGTCCCGTGTATGCCCCCCCCCCGGGCGGGCAAATATTGACAGGACTGGTGCAATATTATATAACTTTTCAACTGAATTAATTTTGTAGACATATGGTTCAACTATTTAATGTGTACACATGTGATTTTCAACTAATAAACAAATAGACATATGCTTTTCAACTTTGAGTTTCAACTTATTAATGTGTGAACACGTGATTTTAAACTAATAAACGTGTGGACGCATGACTTTAAATACATTTCGCTTTGAACAGCTTCCTTACGAAAATATCATGAATTCGTGGGAATTTAAAGGCCATGGTATTTAAGTTCTGAACTTTTATAACCTTCACCAAGTTATATAAAGAATTATGCGTATTTCAGATGAACAGCAGTTTGATTATATATCGTGTTGTTCTTAAACATGCCAAACACGCAGCAGTACATACATTGGGGAAGGTGTGATGTTTTTTTCTAGTCGAAGGGGCTTTGACGATGATACGTTTGCATTGCAGTTCATCGTCAAAGCCCCTAGCTTGTTCTTTAAAAGCTAACATTAACAGGTAAACGACTCAATCTGAGTCGCGTTCGTTTTCCTATTTAACGCACAAATTTCCGTAAAACTTGTGTACAATTCGATGAAATATAGTATAATCTATCAATATGACCAAAATATACCTTCAACAGACGAAAGTTATCAAATATTTTGCCGATGTTTCATACTACTCATAATTTCAAATTTTTCCTCGTAAATGCTTTGGATTAAGTCCGTAGCATTCCGGAAAGCATGTAAATTGATCTGATTCAATAGACGCATGAACAAGCGTCTTAAGCTGTTGACTTTGTAAGAGGACAATTCCATAACTAAAACGGTCAACAAGACGAAATAAAAAAGACCAATTTAGTTATGGGACCCAGAACTAGTTTTTTCTAGCTGTCCTAGCTTTTCTTATCCATACCCATAAAAATATTATATTTATTTGAATACGTCCAATAGTGACTACTGTTTCACTCTTTAATATATTATTAATTACAACCCCAAGCCTTCGTGGTCGAATGGTTTAGGTAGCTGCCTGCAAATCACAATAACCTCTCACTGATAGAGGGACGTCGGTTCGAGCCGACCATGTCTCTTTATGTAAGAAAGTAGGCAGTTGCGTACGAAGGATGGGAGCCTAGTACAGCTAGGCTCAGGCTTTCCAAGAACGATGCTTAGGTGAACTGTCCGCCTCATATGACTCTGATTGTTGAAAAGGGGTGTAAAACCCAATGAAACAAACATTTAATAGATTATATACGGTCTATATATGTCTGTAGGTTTATCTTTATACAAATGTGCATGCACACATACATCTATGCATCTGATCGCATCACAAGGGCTAAATTAGATGACAATTAAATGGCTTTAAACGATTGAACAAAATGCTAAATACCCATAATGATTCATTACATGTTTAAAATTTAAATTGATTGCAAATTTTGATTCATCAATCAATACATATAGTGAACTTTGTGAAAAACGAACGTGCATGGTATACTTAGTAGTAAATAGTTCTATCAATTAAAACAAACTATTTACAGGCGGCCATGACATAATGTACTTAGATGACCGTACATTAAATGTATATAAGCTTTGATTTATAATGTCGCATGATAAACACTGATTATAATTTATGTAATGAACATGTATTAAAATTCTTCATTATTTGATGATAGCTTAAACAGAGCATATATAATTATGTACTTTCATCAGTAAGTGTCCTGTAGAATATAATACCCATTTCTCCTGGTATTTTTCTACCCTATTTCCGAGGCGGCTCTGAAATGACCAAGCCTGCCCGGTTAGCTCAGTTGTTAGAGCGTTGGTCCACTGATCAAGAGGTTGTGAGTTCGAACCCCACACCGCCCGTGACAAATTCACTGAAGATGATACATATACAGTGGGATAGCTTGGCAGTAGCTTGCGGATACAATGAGGTTAGGACTTGGTCGTTAAACAAGTCAAAACATTCAAAAACGTTAACCTAATTTTGTTTTGAAGATGATCTTTTGTTTGTGTGTGTATAAAATCTGACTATTAAGTCAACTCAAGCATTGAGCATCCTCCATCAATACTGGACCAGTCTCCGTGGTCGTGTGGTTAAGGTAGCCGACTTCAAACCACTGCAATGTAACCTCTTACTGATGGAGGGTCGTGGTTGTAAGGGCCCCGCTACCGACCATGTTTCTTTATGTGAGAAAGTAGACAGTTGCTTACAGATGGGAGTATAATTATTAAACTTGCTCTTCACAGGAACGATGATTAGTGAACTGTCCGCCTCATATGACGCTGACTGTTGAGAAGGGGCGTCAAATTTGACTTAAAAAGTATTGAGTAGTAAAATAATCTTATCAAGTGTATGGTGTAAAATATCAACAATTAAAGGGACTTAACCTCACACTGACAACTAAAATTAACTCAGAACACACATGAAAGTTATCTTTCTTGAGAAATTCATGGAAATGCTAATTTTAAGCATTGATTCAATAAAATATTATTTGCAAAATACTTGTTTATATCTGTCAAGGGGTGATGAGTGGTCGAGTGGTGAAGGGCTGTCCTACTAAACGAAAGGTCATGGGTTCGATTCTCGGCTTCGTCTTTTGAATTTCTCAGTGTCTCAATCCCAACTACTAAGCCAAATACAGTGTCTAGAAAATATCAGGAAAAAGGATGAGGCGTGCATTAGTGTGATTAATAACCAGGAAAAACTTTTCGAAGAGTTGGGATATAAATGCTCAGTTCTCCTGTATCTTATCTCCCCTCTCTAAACAAGCTGAAATGACCATATCTGTAGAATGGGCTGTTAAACAACAGAAATAAATATCTGTTAACTGTGTTCATATTTTGTTACGTGTGCTCTTAACTGAATAAATCCATATTATAAGCTGTTATACCACTGGTTGTGATTTAAGCTAATCGTCTGATATCAATGACAACGCTATTCCTACCTCATGAAAAAGCCCTACTAGAGCAATTTTTCATTACAAGTATATGTATGTGTATTTTAGTAAATTTTCAAGACACTCAGCCTGCCCGGCTAGCTTAGTGGTTAGAGCGTTTGTCTATTGATCGAGAGGTTGTGAGTTTGAAACCCGGGTGAGGCTCACACTGTCCATGACGAATCCGAGTGAAGATATTACATCCTATGTTAAATTCTCCTTCACCTCTGAATTATGTGGGGTAGCTTGGCAGAAGCTTACGGATAGAATGCGGTTAGTACTGGTTTAAGGCCTAAAAGCTGGTTAGGATAACTGCCCGCCACGATATGACTGAAATAATGTTGAAAATGGCGTTAAACCCGATGAAACAAGCAAACAATCAAGACACATTCATTGAAACCACCATTATACAATCATTTGCAGTCTACCAAAGCACCTTGCTGAGATGAGTTTCCAGTTTTTTACATACATAATCCTTTACATGTTAATGGCAAGTATTCGCTTGGCCTAATTTCGGTCATTTAATTTTATACACCAGACACAATTGTTTTAGTTTGGCCTGTCTGTACAGTCAAGTTTGCTATAAACAACCTGTCAGTATAAAACAAACAATTTTTTTTCTCTTTGATTTGATTCTGATTTTTACATTTCACTGATCATACGGCACGGATGAGTGAACTTGTGTTTATAAAGTCTTACAGAAGTTGAAACAACGACACATAAAGGTTAAATAACACAATTAATTTTATTTGGTCATCACTTTCTAAACATTGTACAACAAACTTCAGTATAGAATCTGAATTATAATAGTTCAGTCTATTTTTTCAGCTACCAATAAAGAGTCAGTTAAAATATTAGATTCAAATTTCTCTCAAACAAACAACATGGACTAAAATTACACAAAAATAACACAAACTACAATTTTATGTATCAACTCTCTAATCCATATATTATAGCACATTTTTAAAAAATCCTCTTTTTGAAAAACCTTATAAAACTGAATTAAATACTGCAGACTTTTAAAATAAGATTTCAGTTAAATAACAAGCAAGCAAACAACTTATAAATACAACTCATACTTAAGGATATGTATAGCACTGAAAACACTATACATCTGTATAGTTTAAATTAACAACAACCTTACATTGGGATTTCAACAATGATGCCAAGTGATGTAATCATATTACAGTGGATTCAACTAATCTAACATACACACTCATGATTCAATGAATCATTGTCCAACAATGCAAGGCTAACATAATGCAGTTTAAAGCAGAGTTTCTTCAGAATTGTTCTTGAATGTCTTCTTTTAACTTTGTTTTGAAATTATATTCATAATCACATGAATTTGAATTCATAAAATGAAGTAAAAAAAATTAATCCTTCACAAAATATTCTGATTGTGCAGTACAAATTATAATTTACATAATGTTCACACAACATTCACTCGAATGTAGATGAAAACATACAGCTGTTTTACATTGCATATATATATGCTGAATTGGAACAGAGAGAAAATATTTGTTCATATAAAATAATTAATGTTCCTCGACATCAGTTTTCGCCTGCTGCTTCTGCGGCCTTTTTGGCTGCTTTCTTTTCCCTCTTAATATCATCTTTGAACTTTTCAACATCAATATTAGGCAGGAAATTTGTGATAACTCCGTAACCTAACGTATGTTGACCATCTCGAAGAGTAAATCGATCACCTTTAGCCAGTGCCATCTTGCTGAATAGAGTGAAGTGGGCAGTGGTATCCTCTCCGGGCATAATCATCTCACGGTCGGGAATTTCTAAGTAGGTTGCTACGCTGAAACTTCTATTAAACATCAAACCTTGGAAAAATGGCAAAAATGGTCTATTTCTTCCACCTTCTTCTTTCTTCAGCAAGTATATCTGGGCTTCTACCTTGTTATGCAAATCATACAGCCCTGGCTTTGATAAAACCATTCCTCGGCGTACATCTTCCTTCTTGATTCCACGAAGTAAACAGCCCATTTGGTCACCAGCTTCTCCCCTTTCCAGCATCTGTCTAAACATTTCAATTCCAGTAATATTAGCTTTTTGTTTTTTGTCGAATCCAATTAGTTCAGCTTCATCACCTTTCTTAATAACACCTTGATCCAATTTACCAGTTACAACCACACCACGTCCAGTAATTGTCAGGGCACTCTCAACTGGCAAACTGAAAGGTTTATCTAAGTCTCTTATAGGGTTGGGAATATATGAATCAACGTTTGCCAATAATTCTTTCACCTTGTCTTTACCAAGTTCTGGTTTATCATTATTCAGTGCACTAAGAGCTGAACCAGTAATAATTGGTGTTTCGACTCCATCAAATCCTATTTCAGTAAGCAAGTCCCGCACTTCCATTTCCACAAGTTCAATCATTTCAGCATCTGCAATATCAGCCTTATTTATGAACACAACAAGTTTCTGAATGCCAATTTGTTTGGCAAGAATAAGATGTTCTCTTGTTTGTGGCATGGTTCCATCAGTTGCAGCGACTACCAGAATACAGCCATCCATCTGTGCAGCTCCTGAAAAATTGGATGACAAATTTTACAACAATAAAAAGTTTATTTTATCTTAGTTTTATGCCCCCTTTCAACAGTCGCTGTAAGAATTATATGAGGCAGACAGTTCACCTAAGAATCATTCCTGGCAAGAACCAGTACTAGACTCCCATCCTCCCAGCGACGTTTACCACTTGACCACAGAGGGGGGTCGTTAATAATAATGGTGAAATAGTGTTATCATTAGGGTATTAGTAAAACAATACGAGGGCTCAACGCAACAGTGTCATAACTCATATTGAAATAAGAACAAGTTATGATAGTGTTGCATTGAGCCCTCGAATAGTTGCTGATGTTTATTGAACCATTTTATGTTAATATAGACAACTAGCTACTATTGGTAAGATTTCTCAATTGAACTAAAAGTCTAAGCTACTGCCTCATCAATATACCAGTTAATATACATAATAGTACATTATATTAAAGTTATAGTTCATGTTTATAATGTTTTTCTTAATAAATATATTCTTAAATCCAAGGGTGAGTCTTTTTATTAGCTCCGAGTCCTACAACCGACCGCTGGCTGATTTAGCCGGTTAGAAACTAGTTTGGCCTTTGGGCCAATTTGAAACCTAAAAGTTTTGACAATAGGAATTGTTTATGAGGATTGAATCATATGATTGTAGAAATGCACTGTTGTGCATTTTACAACAGGTAAAGAGTCAGACTAGCGGTAAAATGGAAGACCAGTATATAATATATGAAGTGAAAGTATTAAAGACAGGTTTGGTGAAAGAAACTAGTTTACCAGTCAATGGTAAAGTAATGTGTAAAAAATTAAATAATGCAAGAATACTAAATAACAAGAACAATAAAACCAACAAATAATATAAAAGTATACTAGATACTCATCATACTGGTGTTATTATCTTAACTTGTAGTCCACATTTATGAGTCGTACAAGCAATCCGTTCATGATTTTGCTATTTTATTTATAGTTCTGGGTCCCATAACTAAATTGGTCTTGGTTTATTTCGTCTTGTTGACCATTTTAGTTATGGAATTGTCCTCTTACAAAGTCAACAGCTTAAGACGCTTGTTCATGCGTCTATTGAATCTGATCAATTAACATGCTTTCCGGAATGCTACAGACTTGATCCAAAGCATTTACGAGGAAAATTTTGAAACTAAGGGTAGTATGAAACATCGGCAAAATATTTGATAACTTTCGTCTGTTGAAGGTATATTTTTGGTCATGTTGATAGATCAGGGTTCTAGCCAGCCTAATATCACATGTCGTCCACGACATGCCTTCAGGCTTACAGTTGTATATTCGACATCCCTTAATTCCACCGACATCCCTTAATTACGTATACGACATGGCTTGTATACACAACCAATTATAAAAGCAACTACATCCGAATATGTGCCGCGTGCTGACTCGCTACGTCACTAACAACAGTGTCAATCAAATATCAATAAACCAATGACAGTCTCGAATGCATGACGCATGTCGCTGACAAAATCGTAGCCCCGCCTTACCACGTGTTTCAACTAAATACTCGATGTTATGACCGTGAAAGTTTAATCAAGAGTGTTGACAAGATTTTCATATAATTATCGCATGCACACTTTCATTAAAACATCCAGCAATGCGCCGTTTGAAGATGTTGATTTTCGCCGCATTGTTTTTCACGAGTAGCTATCATAATTATGATTCTGAAAGTTTACACAATTTATGCAGCTCTTATTTATATCCAGTCAGCGGAGTGTCGCTTGCCATGCATATTTCGCATTAAGTTAAAAATATGAACGATACATGTGGTACATGTACACAATGATCTTAAAATGACAATTTTGTTTTCAACCCGTTATGCAGTTGCCTCAATATAAATTGACACATTCCACTGTTAGTGACGTCATTCAGTGATTGCAACTTATTTCGGAATGAAATTCATTGCTGATGACGTATCGTAGCATGTGTATTTAGATTACACGTTTCTTGGGCAACATGATTACCATGCCTCTGCGAATGATTTATATTTAACAACGACGAAAAATGCGTAGATCTACAGAATCGGTGTGCAAATAATAATTACTGACATCATGCGACTATGCAGCGACATAAACGTGAAATTAAGACTGAACATTTTTAATGTACGTAGATCTATATGAAAGACGAGGATATAAAAAAATACGCATTAGCAAATCGATCACAGAGGAATCTTTGAGCATTAAAATCGAAATGAGTCGATGGAATAACATTCATGATGCGAGTTCTGATCAGAAATCCGCAACGCCAATCTTGACATAATCCAATCTTTAGATTCTAAATGGAAACATACGTTTCTGTGGATGTTAGTTTCGGAAAACGGTAACTTAAATATCATTATCTATTAAATTTTAACAGAAGTTACATGCAGTTGATATCCCTATAGGACTTTAATAATGATTCAAGTTTAACTTATACGATCTGATGTCATATAAAAGGAGTGAGTACACCTACTTCCGGTTTAAAAATGCTAGTCGTCATTTTCTACTTTCGGTTTGAACTTTGGTAGTGACGTTGTGTTATGTTTGTTGTCATTTTATTCAGTCAATAAGAAGTTTAATTGATTCAATAAAATTTCTTACTATGAAATAAGCGATGATTGCTGAAAATACAAATAAAGAAAAAAATATTCTAAACATTTGATAGTTAATCTAACTATGACTGCAAAATGTAAACAAATGTGTGCTGTAGAGTGTAGTGTGTTGAGTTAATCTTATAGTCACTTGGCTTATCAGTTACTCGTCTGTATAGTTGCCTCTCTGATAGTAGTACATCATTTATTAAACAGCCACTGAGGAATAAACTTGTATAAAACCATCTCTGAGTTGGAGTTCTAATGTAAGTGGTTACATACAAAATAGAGAAACACTACATGTACTACCAAAGGAGACCTAAGAAATGTGTGCCTGACAGAGCAGTATGGGTTGACATTCCAAGCACTTCCATAAAAAGAGCATCCTGTCTAAACAATGATGCCTCGTATTTACACAAATGATTTATTTGAACATGCAAAACTGATACATGTAATCTTAATTTCTATTGATTTGTGTGTGTGATATATGTTATATATTTATAACAGTTCTGTCTTTTGACTTTAAAATTCACTAAAATATTAACCAAGTTGTTGGACTTACCCCCCCCCCCCCCCCCCACACACACACATTCAGTCATTCACCATACCGCTCACGGGTAACTCAAATTTGTATTTGCAACATGCCTTAAAAAAATCCTGGCTAGAACCCTGTAGATTATACTATAATTCATCGAATTGTACACAAGTTTTACAGAAATTTGTGTGTTAAATAGGAAAACGAACGCGACTCAGATTGAGTCGTTTACCCGTTAGCTTTTAAAGAACAAGTGGCTTTGACGATGAACTGCAATGTAATGCAAACGTATCATCGTCAAAGACCCAACGACTATTTTATTTATTGCCCTTAGAATATAGATAGAAGATATTGGCAAGCGCAAAAAATGTCTCGGTATCATCTGTAGTGTACAATTGGTTGGACTACTTGACTTATTGACAATATTCACCTGTTATCATGTTTTTGATGTAATCGTGATGACCAGGACAATCAACATGACCGTAATGTCGGTTCTCTGTTTCATAATCTATAACAGCAGCGTTGATTGTAATCCCTCGAGCTTTCTCCTGAGGATCTTTATCAATATCTTCGTACTTTAAAAATGATGCCATCTTGTCGTCAGACAGCACTCTGGTAATAGCAGCCGTCAAGGTCGTTTTGCCGTGGTCGACATGACCGATTGTGCCAATGTTGATGTGAGGTTTTCCACGTTTAAACATCTCCTTGCCACCCGTCGGTGGTCCGCCTTTGGCGGCGGAAAGATGAGATGAAATGAATATGTTCCTAACGCATCCATATCTGGGTAAGTCTAGGTTAAACTTGCACGCTATCGGTGACTTACTTGAAAGGACAAGTTTACGCAACACATAGGAAGCCATTTTCTTCAGAAGCACATGTAAACGGTGCAAACGTAATTTCGATTATATTGTGAGAATTAAGTGTATTCACCGGCCACAGTGCTATAAATACGAGATAGAAAGCACTAGGAATCTTATTTCTTTACTTCTCGGCCGATTCTTAAACATTATATTAAATTAAAGATAAAGCTCTCAGCTTTCAGAAAATGCAATACATATCGTAACCATAATCCAAATATATGTTACGATGTGAACTTTATCAAAACTTTGATCAAATTTGCCGTTTATTTTTGGGTTCGAGTTTTACGGCCATAAAATCTACATGGTCAATTCTTTAATTTTTCAACTTATCATTGATTTTATTGTATTATATTGAAGTTGAAGTTCTCAGATTTCAGAAATATATTAGTATTTTGATGATCGTTTCATGATAAATATGTATTTGGTTAGGACCAAGGACTTATATATATATACATGCATGACGGTATGTATAAGTCCTTGCTAGGACAAATATTTTTTGTGGGGATTTATTTGCTTTCTACAACCAGACCATTCACCTTTTTTATAAAGATTACAGTCCAGCAGTAAGATATAACAGTGATCGAACAAAAAAAAATTTTTACTTAAAAAATGTATATATATATATACTATATGATAAAAAACAATACGTATTATAAAATCATAAAAAAGCAGTGTTTACATTATTCCGGATATACGGAAATCCAGTTAACTGGTTCCCGCGCAACTGACTTGTCTTTATGATTTGACCACACAATAAAGTATATTCTTAACAAGAAATAACTATGTATATATACTTACCTGTTGAAAAAGGAAGTTGGACAAATGTTGATGGTTTGTATGTATGATGCAGATCATGTTAATTATCGAAATATAAATACATGTGCATGTATGTACATATTTTGATTTGATATGTTTACATATGTGCGTGTGTATTTTTTTTTTGTATTATATCATTATTTACATGTGTACACGTAAAATAAAATTATGTTCTGTTCTGTGATAGAAAATGTATTTTATGTAATCAAAATGTCGCTACTTGCCATAATATTATGATCCTCCATTTGCTGTACTTATATTTACATGTATATGTTTTGTGACTCATCTTGTCAATGGCATTATATGAGTTGTTTTTGAATAAACCGGTAAATTCATTTGTCATACAGCGTCACCTTTCTTCATTATATCAAAAGTTGAATTTATCAGTCATTTTCAACCTTTATACATAATTTGAGCAGTTTCTTAAAAAAAGGCGTTGATTAAGCATCGTCGCCTTTCTTTGTTATATATTAAAAGTTGCATGATTTATTAATTATATTTTTTTTAAATTCTGTACATAGTTTGGCCAGAACATTGATCATTATCTATTAATTATGCAACGTCGTATTTTCGCAAAATGTCGAACCCGTTGTTTAAAAAGCGTGTGACATTGACCTTTGAACTATGAGTCTGCGCGAAGTTCGTGACATATCGTCTCGTTGAAGTAAACTTTTAAATATTATACCAAGTTATTTCAAAATCTTTTATTGCAAACAGAATTAAGGTACAACACAGTCAAGGAAAATACATTCGACCCGAAAGTGTGATCTTGACCTTTGACCTATGATCATGTGTGTTGCCCAGGACACATTGTCCCATTGATTTAAACATATATGACCAGTTGTGTCAAAATCCTTTTATTCATACAGAAGGAACAGTCCGGAGAAGGAACACACATTCGACCTCTAAACGTGATCTTGATCTTTGACCTACAGACCCGGGTCTAGCGCATGACACATCCTCTCATTGTAGCTCTAGAACATTAGTGCCAAGTAATTTCAAAACCCTTCAGTACTGGCGTTTCCAATATTGAACACCGGAACTAAGGTTATTTGATTTTGATTCGGGACTGGGTATAGACAGTTACTAGTCTATAGTTGTATATTTGTGCTTTCGGGTACTGTTTACGTCATTGAATTGTCGGGACTAAATTAAACGTTTAGCGTCTTTTGAAAAGTCAAACATTGGCAGTGGTCATGAATTGGCGATTTTTTAAGTAAAATCCACCAAAATAAAAACATACATTGTCACGTTTGCCCGCAAACATTATACATGTATTACATATGTAATGTAATTTATAATTAAAATATACATACATGTATTTGACTTACAAAGGATTTCATTTAGAGAAAAAAGAAAATAATAATATATAAATAGAAACATTATTTATTATGGATGAATAACAACAACAACAACACACACAATTAAAAACAAAGATAATTATTGTAATGAAAAAATCTGTACAATGATGTTGATATTTATAAGCATTAACGTTACTGCAGATAAAAGGTATGCATATATAATACCAATATGTGGAAGTAAATTCGACAGTTTCGCTGGGTAATCGGTATATAAGGGATTTACAAAGCTTAATTATTTTCACACAAAAGTCTAATAAGTTCAGACTTCGTCCGTTAATAATGTTTTGATCATAAATGAGGTGAGTTATTTCTGTGGGACATGCTTTGTTGTCTACTGGGTCCATAATGGCGGAAATATGTATCTTCATACACATTCTGACTGTATTCGTGTACATTTGGCTTGTTGGATGCAAGGTTCCTTTTCGCCCTTTCCTTTTTCTTTCTGTTTCTAATTCTGAAGAGACATATATAAACACATTAAGGTCTAGTTTGTGTCTAGTTACTCGATATACTATTATTTTTCCCTACAACTCCAGACTTTTCATTTGGCCCGAGGAACGGAAAATCCCCTTTCGCAGATTTAAACATTTCCGTACGCTTTCAAGAGCCAAAAAAGCACCTATACCTATCTACCCTATTTCTACATAAACGAGCATATAACCAGAAACAAACATTTTTAAACCCAATATAAATACATGTATAAATGGCATGATTTCATTGTTCAGTAAATGTAAAAAAACAAGATTTCAAGATTTGTTCAGAACATCAATTATATAACAATACATACAATTCTGAATTAGGTCAAAGATGACCCCTGATCACAATATCAATATAACTTTTAATTTTGTCGTTATAACCACATTTCAAGTTTATACACGTATTTCATTACATTAATAAACATTACTTACACAGCCACAGTTAGGGTTGCTCAAAAGTTAGAAAAGTTTCACAATCATGTCAAAAACAATTTACTTATTCTGCTCTCATACACAGATACAAATGTGCACAGTTTACCTTAATTGATGAACTAACATTAAAGGGGCATACCCTACAACTACAAACATTATGTGAAAGTGTACAAATGTGTTAGATGTATATGTAAAACAATATATAATGGATAATTGCAAGAAGAACTTGGGTCATAAAATGACTAGTTTAGGTACTAGCCGCAAAAATCAAAGCTATGAATAATAAATCACTTCCACCCAAAAATTGTACAACAAATTCCAAAGAGTTTCCGCTCTTTTATGGAAACTAATATTTTTTGTGATTTTATTTTTAATTGGATGAATTTTTGGCTGAAACTTTCTTCGTCGGCTTTTTTCTTTACAAGCTTCTAATTTATCATCATTTTGCCTTGATTCTAGATGCACCAAGTTGTAGGGTATGTCCCTTTAAACCCGGTGGAATTTATAAGTACAATTAAAATGTATAATAAATTATGCAATGTACCAGTTACCTTTTTCTGCAAATACAAAGCGTTGTGGCCGCCAGTGAAATTATAATTATCGCCAATACGCCAACCAAGAGGACATACCAATGTCGTTTTATCCATGAACTTGGCTGTAATAGATAGAGATACATTAAGTGAAAGTTTAGATACAGTATAATTATGAACCTAGCTCACACCAAAGAAAAGGTGCATGGGAACAAATACCTTCCAGCGAACTACGTTATTTGTTTAAATACCCGTTTGCACAAATTTCTGCATACATTTGTATTTGCCAAGGGAACGTCTGGTGTACACGTCTTCACAAATCTCCGCATATTTTCCTGTACGTGATGCGTACGCCCGTTTTGGAATTGGCTAAATAACCTCGCATTTCTTATTAATTCCCTGGCAATACAGTGCACAATGTATTAATACGTGTCGGGTAGCAGAAGATTTAAAACTCCCCAGCATATCATGTTGAGTTTTTTATATTGTGTGACAATTCTAATAATAATACGGGGCTTTTTTGCGAAAAGGTTAATGCGTACATTACATTATGTAAGGCGTCCTTAGACATGAAGCTGTAAAGTATTTAAGAATTCACTTGTTTAGCAAAGAATTAACGCAATACTACACGCGATCAAATGAGAACTGTGAGTATATATACAGTGCAATCTCTCCAAAGCAACACCCTTTGGGAGTAGCAACATTATGTTGTTGTTGAGAGGTTGTAGCTCTAGAGAGGTTAAATTAATAGTTAAATAATGCAGTGGCAAACATCAGGCTGTTGTTGAAGGGAGGTTGGGGCTCTGGAGAAGTTGTACAGTATTACATTCACCATTCATGGGTAAATCAATATTATATCATTCATTTGTATGCAAAGTGACAGATAACTGATAATATACCAAAGTGAAACAATCCACGAGTTATCCCCCTTTCTGATAATATAGTTACAGGGCACTAGTTTTGAAAATACATGTACTCAAATGTCAGTTGAAAATATTGCAGGAGGTCTGATATTTTAATTTATTACATCGTAAATAAATATTTTCAACATGGAAGGATTTTCACGTCGGATGTAGATAACGGAAATAGTACTTAGGTCCGAATAAAAAATGCATGCGCCCAGCGAGTGATGGCTTAGTAGGATTGAATAAAGTTCAACTCACAAAAATGATTTTAAACTCACGTCTGAGATGACTCAATGACATTGTAGTTGGTTAGTTACATCTTTCACATGTAAATGTTATGGGCGGTAGGGAATGAATGATGTTTTGTCTGAAATTTTAGCAAAATCTAATGTGTATAAAATCAAAGCTTTTAAAATGTCCAAATTTTGACAGGTATCAAAGTAGTTCGACGGAAATATTTGTCAATTGAAAACATAATATACTTTTGTGTTGTGTTATTTTTTCTGTTTTTATCACTAGTTTTTTGTTTTCATATTTTTCTTCATCTTTTGTGCATTGTATTGTTCTGCATACTAGTTTCTGTTGCCATGGTTAAAACGTGTTTACTATGCAACGTCTTTCATATATTAGCTCAGCTGTTTTCGAAGAAAAAGTCGAGCTATTGTGATCACTGCGTCGTCTGCGTCTGCGTTCGTGAGAAAACTTAATGTTGCTCATAACTCAGAAACTATAAGAGGTATAGCAACATGAAACATCATAGGTGAATAAAGATCTCAATGAGGAGGTGAACAGACGAACAGACGAACTAGCTTGTTTGTATATAAGGAATTATAAAACTAGGCAGCATTTTCAACATAATTTCACGAAACAAATAAAAAATATTTTGATTTACAATGATGAGATATTGTTGAAAATACAATATATAAATTATCTTAAACTTAATTTTTTGGCAATGTTCATAGAAGATTAATTCACGATTATTTTACGGTATTATAAAACAAAGTAGCTCAGTATTGTTTATCTGTACTGTGACAGTGTCTCAACTTGATAGAATTCATTATAAAGTCGAAACAAACAAAAATCACCGACATTCTATTGACTTTATTTTGCTTTTTTATCAAACTTTGCAATTTTGCCATATAAATTGACCAATAATTTACATTCTCAAGTTTTGATTAATTACTTAATTGTATAATACTTCAGTACAATGTATATGTACTAAGTGATTGATTTACAAAGTATATCTACGTGATCTTGACTTAACATTGAACAAATCAACTTGTCAATTTTCTATGTCAGAAATAGTTTGACCAAACGTTAGGTAATTCAATATTTAGACGTGTATACCATATACATGTATATAATAAGTACTGAAAAATGAACTTTTTAGTATTTAGTTAATATTATTGTACTGAATTATATTTATCATTTATATAAACGTGTACATTATTTAAGATACTTGTTGACGCCAGGTAAAATATTATTTACAATTTATATATACAATCATGTACATTCTATATGTATGTAAGTATAAAATTACATGTTTACGTTTAGTATATTTATACGCGTGTTTAAACAAGGCCCATATTATACACTTAGATATAAAGTTTATTTATCATCATAAATTTAAATGTACACTATCTAGTACGATGTTAAACAATAACATGCCATATGTAATGATAACAGTTTGTCACGAGAGAACTATAAATATCATAATCTTTAAATATACTCGCACGAAAAAAGGATGCACTTGAATAGAGATTTTTTTACACTTACAGAAGAAAAATATAGGCAAGTTTAGAATCAAAATGTGCCAAAGTTCACCGGCTGACTACACGAATGTTTATCTTTAATAGGAATTTGTTAATTATCAGAACATTGAGTTACGTGTGAATAATTATGCGTCTTGAGTTTAAATTAAGATGTTATGCCCAAAATAAAAGTGCACACTTTCTTTTTCGTGTTAGAATAAGAAAAATGTGGGTGGTTTTCTGAAAAAGTTAGATTTAAACAGGTCTGAAATTACAGAAAATGAATATATCGATGTTACAAGACTCGAACCTATATATATATACAATATACGTCTTCGGTACAAATTTTAAATGCAGACATCTATGGGTGATTACAATTGAGACCATCCTACGTGATCTGGTGTGATTAATCAAAGAGTAGCTGTAACTACATATTACTCAAACTTCGTGGTTTTAAATTTCGAGGGATTTTAATAAATTTTATGTTTCGTTTTCTACCAATATGTAATTAAGATTACACAGTTTCGAAACATAAACTCTATACATACATTTAATCTATGTACAGTACAACCTCTCCAAAGCAACGCCCTTTGGGAGTAACACAATTATTTTCTTGTGAGAGGTTGTCGTTCTATAGAGGTTCAATTAATAGTTAAATCGTGCAGTGGGAAAACATCATGCTGTTATTAAAGGGAGGCTGTTGCTTAAGAGAGGGCCGAACTCGAGAGGTTGTACTGTAATTGTATATGGTAAATTATGTCTTTGTTACCAATACATTTTGTATAACCTCTGTGATAGCGAATAAGCATTAAAAGTTATTGACGGCCAAATTATTGCATAAAAAAACCTTGTGTTTGATCATGAACGTATCAGTCGGAGTGAACGATCAATGAATGAAGGTTATATTAAATATATACAAACATACACTCGTCTGAAATCTACATTAAATGTAGGTTACATAAAAGTTGTCATTTTATATCCCAATATTATTTACATATGAATACAGTCTGTAGTCATAACATACAATGTGTACTGATTTTCAACTACATGTAGATGTTTACGTTAAAAGATGTTTATGAATATTTAAATTTCACTTTAAAGGCGTACTTGATATAAATGTCGGTAGATATTAACCGAATAATACTGTGACGTAGTTACTTTATGTAAATAATACTAAATATACAATGTATATATACGTAATAGTGTATGAATAAAATATACACGTCCTGATAAAAATATGGTGCAATACCACATCTAGGATAGCTAGTTATGCTGAATCATATATTTGTGATATCCTAGACATAGGCAAGATTAAGTATGGTTTTCGTCCTTCGCCAAAAATGTCAAAATTTAGAACGTAGTAGATAATTTACGTACTGTGCTATAATATTATGTGTATAAATTAGAACGTGCTCTGTTTACGAATGAATGTTAATTAACACGTTTTTGTTGTTTATCATTTTGTCATTTTGAATATTGTTGTTGCATAATTGTATGTGTGTTCAGTTCCAAGGGACTTTTTGTGTTACTAATATTGGAAAATAAACATATCCGATGGCCTGTACAAAAGTGGGACTCTTATAAGTTAATTCGTGTAGAAATTCCTTCATAAATAAAACACGGTCATTAATTAACGTAAACGGAGGTGCATTTTTGTAAATAATAGCATAAGTCTAATACATGTAGCAGGAAATATTTTACATGTACTCCTAAATACCTTTCTGATTGGTTCGAAATCTTCCTCTTCACAATACATCCCGGTATACCCTTCGTAGCACTGGCATGTAAAGTTACCATACGTATTTTGACATGTTCCATTGATACAAGCAGAGCTAATACATTCGTCGATATCTTCTTTACATAACTGTCCAGTAAAACTAGAACTACAGTTACATACAAATGTACCAGGTAGGTTTTTGCATGTGGCGTTGTTAAAGCAAGGTTCTGTGTCACATTCGTTTATATCAGTCTGACATTGGTCGCCCGTGTAACCATCTTGACAGACACACGAGTAAGATCCAAGCTGATTTTGACAAAGTCCAGATGTCCCACAGGGCGCATCTAAACATTCATCAAGATCAGCCTGGCATTGCAATCCAGTGAATCCCGAGTCACATGAACATATGAAGGATCCGTCAAAATTGTCACATTTACCGCCATTTTCACAAGGCGAAAACTGACATTCGTCAACATCGTCGCTGCAAAATCGCCCAGTAAATTCTTCAATACAATCACAACGGAACGAACCAAGAACATTGACACAAGTTCCATTATTTTCACAACCTATCTCATCACACTCGTTTTCATCAAGGGAGCAGTCCTTTCCCCAGAATCCTTCCGCACAATGACACGTGTATGATCCTGGTATGTTCATACATGTAGCATTGTTAGCACATGGCCTATCCAAACATTCATCAAACTCAGAATTACAAAGTTTACCATGGAATCCGTTCATACACTCACATGAGAACGACCCATGTGTGTTATCACATGTACCGAAATCTCCGCATGGTACTTCATTGCATTCATCGATATCGTTATAACAAAATTCCCCATCGAAGCCATCAGCGCATTGACAAGCAAAAGTACCGAGATAATTCAGACACAATCCTCCATTTTCACAAAGGTTCTCCTCATCGCACTCGTCTACGTCTATTTCACATTCGGTTCCTTGCCAACCATCTCCGCATTCACAATTATAAGAACCGAATGCATTGCGACACGTTGCACCATGGTAACAGGGATAACTCGAACATTCATCCAAATCTTCAAAACACGTGACACCTGTATACCCATAGTCACAATAACAATCGAAAGAACCATAACTATTAGCGCATGTACCGTTATTCTCACAAATATCATATTTACATTCATTAACATCTTCAGTGCAGAAATCCCCATGAAAGCCCTCAGCGCAAAAACAATCAAACGAACCAAGAGTGTTTACACAGGTTGCCTTGTTTTTGCATTGACCTTGTTCACATTCGTCAACATCAGCCCCACATTTATCACCAACCCAACCAGCATCACAAACACATTCGAAGGAACCGACCAGATTTTTACACTCACCGTGATCACTACATAAGTCTCTAGCCAAACATTCATCAATATCAATCTCGCAGTGTTGTCCTTGCCATCCGTTCGGACAATCACATACGTAGGACCCATCATTGTTACGACAAGTAGCGCCGTTCTGGCAAGGTATTTTAAGACATTCATTGACTTCTTCATCACATGTCTCGCCGTCATATCCATTTACGCAATTACATATAAATGACCCGTACGTGTTAATACATGTTCCTCCATTATCACATACGTCATATTCACATTCATCAACATCCTGCGAACATATGTTGCCATAAAATCCATCTACACAATGACAATGGTATGAGCCCGGGATATTTGCGCACGTTGCGTTATTCTCACAAATATCCAATTCGCATTCGTCAACATCTTTGTCGCAAAGTGTGCTATTCCATGCTTCTGTACATTGACATTCGAAAGATCCAACCAAATTCTGACATGTCCCGTTGTTTAAACAATGAACTTTTGTGCATTCATCGACGTCTATTTCACAGTTTTCTCCTTGCCAGCCATCTTCACAGTTACAATTATATGAACCAACATTGTTCTCACACACGCCTCCGTTGCTACATGGACTTACCAAACATTCATCTATTTCTTGGTCGCATGTAAAGCCTTCAAATCCATCAGCACATCTACAATTAAATGATCCATAGGTATTCGTACAATGACCTTCGTTTGCACAAATACCATAATCACATTCATTTAAGTCTTCTGAACATGTTTTACCTTGAAATCCTTCAGCACAGAAGCAGTTGAATGAACCTAGGGTGTTTTGACATGATGCCAGGTTCTTACATCCACCAATTTCGCATTCATCTAAATCTTTCTCGCATAATGAACCAAACCAACCTAGTTCACATATGCATTCAAACGAGCCAACTAAATTCTTACACGTACCGTTATTTGCACATGGATGTCCAACAAAACACTCATTTACATCTTCCTCGCAGTGTGATCCTTGCCAACCTTCCTTACACTCACAGAAATATGATCCAATTATATTGTGACATGTGCCAATATTCCTACAAGGCTTTGTCGTGCACTCATTCACGTCTTTGTCACAGATATGACCATAGAAGCCTTCATTACAACGGCAGATAAATGAGCCATGCGTGTTTGTACAAGTTCCATTGTTTACACAGACACCAATGGCACACTCGTTAACATCTTCGGAGCACACTGAACCTACAAAACCTGTCATACAGCTACAAGAAAATGACCCATGTGAATTTGTACACACAGCTTCATTTTCACAAGCGTAATAGTCACATTCATTTATATCGCGTTGACATAACTTGCCTTCCCAACCTCGGAAGCACTCGCATTCGTAAGACCCAACAAGATTCCTACAAGTTCCGTTGTTTTCGCATGGCCTTTCGTCGCATTCGTTAATATCTAACTCGCAATGTTTTCCAATCCATCCATCAAAACATGCACAGTGGTATGAACCAATTGTATTCTTGCAAGTAGCATAGTTGCTACATGGTGTGTTCAAGCATTCGTCCACATCATCCTTGCAGGTTGCACCTGTAAAACCAAGCTCGCATCTACAATCAAAAGATCCAAAGGTGTTAGTGCATGTTCCATTGTTTTCGCATATGGCGACCATTTCCTCACATTCATCAATATCTGCAGAACATCTTTCACCAATGAATCCAGCAACACATGAACAAGAGTACGATCCAAGGGTGTTTACACATGTTGCGCCGTTCTCACAGTAATTTGAATTACATTCGTCTGCGTCTTCGTCACAAAGCGCGCCAATCCAACCGCTTATACATTCACATTCAAATGATCCAATCCGTTCAAGACATTCTGCTCCATTTTTACATGGCTCTTCTAAGCATTCTTTTACATCGGATTCGCAAAACTTCCCTGTAAAATATGTAGTACATTCACAGAACCATGAACCAAAAGCGTTCACGCAAGTACCATTATTGTGACATTCAATATGTTCACACTCGTTTGTGTCCATTGAACAGTTTTTACCCCAGAATCCATCTTTACACAAACAGGAGTATGTTCCAGGTACATTATCACAAATTGCATTGTTTTCGCATGGGTTTTGAATGCATTCATCAACGTCAATATTGCAAAGAGGTCCGTAAAATCCAGAATCACATTTACAAACAAATGATCCATGTGTGTTTTCACATTTACCATAGTAACCGCACGGCAGCGTGTCGCATTCGTCAATATCCATTTCGCAATGTTGATTCTTGTATCCAGACGTACATTCACACAGATACGATCCTGAGTAGTTGATGCATGTTCCATTATTTATGCAAGGGTTGTTAATACATTCATCCTTGTCTTGGTTACAATCATGCCCCATCCATCCTCTCTCACATTCACAAGTAAATGAACCATAATTATTGAAGCATGTCCCATTATTGTAACATGGATTCTCTAAACATTCATCAACATCCTTGTCACATGTTTCGCTGTAAAACCCATCTGAACATTGGCATAAATATGAACCGTAGGTGTTGGTACATGTTCCATTATTTCTGCAAGGATGTTTCGTACATTCATCTTTATCTATGTCACATAGTAAACCTTGCCAACCCGTCACACACCCACAGGTATAAGACCCAAATGTGTTATGACACATGGCATTATTACTGCAAGGGTTGTCTAAACATTCATCAATATCCCCAGCACAGACTCGCCCTGTGTATCCCACGCTACAGGCACAATGGAAGGAACCAAATGTATTAATACAAGACCCTCCATTCGTACACGTATCATATTCGCATTCGTTGATATCATCCGAGCACGTGTTCCCACTAAGTCCTTCGTGACAAAAACAACTGAAGGAACCTTGCGAATTTATACAAGTTGCATTATTTTCACAAACATCAAAATTGCACTCGTTAATGTCAGTTTCACAAAGAGCCCCCGTCCATCCTGACCTACATTTACACTCAAAGCCTCCTATTCTTTCGATACATTCAGCTTTGTTTTTACATGGAGACGTTTGACACTCATGAATGTCCTGCTCACAAAAATCACCAGTAAAATGACTAGAGCACGTGCAATAGAACGACCCATACGTGTTCTTACAAGTTCCACCATTTTGACATTTAGCTGTTTCACATTCATCAATATCACTCTCACAGAATTCACCATTAAATCCTATCTTGCATTCGCATGCGTACGAACCAGGCATGTTCTCACATTTTGCCCCATTTTCACAAGGTTTACTATAACATTCGTCCACGTCGAGATTGCACACGTGTCCACGAAATCCATCAGTACATACACATTCGTAAGACCCAAGTGTGTTCTGACAAGTACCAAAGCCCCCGCAGGGTGAGCTTTCACATTCATCTAGATCTGTTGAACATAAAACGTCCGTAAAGTCGCGATCACATTCACACGTAAAAGTCCCCAAATAATTGTGACATGTCCCGTGATTTTGGCACGGTGTCGTTTTACATTCATCAACATCATCTTCACATTCTGAACCTTGCCAGCCTTCCGCACAAATACAGCTAAATGAACCCGCTGTGTTTTTACATGTTCCGTAGTTCAGACAGGGGTCTTGTTTACATTCATCGATATCAACGGCGCATATGGGGCTAGTAAATCCGGGACAGTCACATTCGAAGCCGCCATCTAGATTTTTGCAAACGCCGTCATTTTTGCATGGGTTTGTATCACATTCATTGACGTCAGTTTCGCATGTTTCTCCTGTGAATCCCTGCGCGCATGCGCATTTAAAAGCCCCGCCTCCAATATCGGCACAAATGCCGTTGTGCTTACACGGAGCGCTCGCGCAAACGTCGCTGTATTCTTCACAATGCTTTCCTGGAAGGATATCGGTGGACCATAAAATGTGCTTTGGTTATACATGTACATTAATGTACTAAAAGCAAGTGTTTTTTTTATTTCTACCAAGCTAATATATGGCCTTTTTAAATGATTGTATTCTGATTCTTATGTTTTTAAACAATAATATATTCCTTTATGACAATTGATGAAATAATTATATTATTATAAGTATGAAATGCACTTTAATGTAAATGTATTGGCTATAACTGTGTATTGTCAAATATTAGCCCGAAATAATGATAACTGATCATAGCTTAAGCCTCATACCTTTATAACCGGGTGGACATTTACAACTATATGTGGTGATGTTGTCGACACAAAAACCTCCATTCCGACATTTGTTTATTGCACATACACTAAGTTTCTGGTCACATGTAGGACCGGACCAACCTGCCAATAATACAACAATACAGTAATTGTGTTATATACAAAACACGTGTATACGTATATGCATGCATAAAAGGTAGATTCTTGTTTATTTAAATTGTGACAAATGAAATGTTGTGATATACTAGCATGCGTGCCATTTAAAGAAAGAGGCTGGCATGAAACTTACGAACGTTATTTTAGTACATGTATTATGAAGCAGTGGTGTCGCATCACCATACAGAACTAGATGCACGTTCGGTCGGTAATGATTTCCCATAAGCCCAATTGCTTTTAATTATCAGCGAAACAAAAGCTTAAGTATAGGTGACGAATGTTATTTGTTACGCCGATAGTCCATTTAAGATACCAACGTTACTAACCGACTTAATTTAAAGTACAAATGTATACATGTAGTTCACCTTCTATGCATGTTTTCTCTCCAGTTTTTGGATCACATGTGAAATGTGCGTCAACATCTCCCGGTTTACATTGTATGGCACACTCTGGGCCATAGTACGTTGGATCACAATAAATCTTAGTTGTTATGTCTAACCTGTAAAACATTTTAACCATACTATAGCCCTTTAGTAGGAAAGTTTGTTTGAATACATGTATATGATATTAAAGCCGGTATGTTGTAGTCATGAATTCTTATAGTCTGAATAATTATGGTACTCTATCTTCTTTTAGACACATATCAGGGTGACGGACATGGCCATCAAGCAAGCCAATTGCACGTTCACGTAAATTTCTTGGAATTATTGGCATATATTAAAAAAAATTCAACTTCAAAAAAGGGATTTATTTTTACAAAATTCAAAGAGTTTTTTTTCAAATGACAACATTGTCTAGAAGACCAACGAACACTTCACGACACGTGTTAAACAGTACATGCACGTGCAACTCGAGTTTCACGTTTTCAATTTAAGAAGTGCATGCATAAATACTAAAATCGTTGAATCATGGACAGCCCATGTCAATATCGACAATATATCTGATTGATTTTATAAAATGACAACATATATCATACTACAGTAGTTATGCAAATCGGATATTTCTTGTTTTTGTTCAGTAATAATTAAAGCTAGGCCATTCTTTTAAATAAAACCCGTCATTGATTACCAGTATTCAGAACAAAATGACCTCCGATTAAAGGCCACCTGTAAAATAAAGGCCACGTTATGTCTTTCTCAATGGTGGCCTTTGTTCACAGATTAGCCTGCATATTTATATAAGTATCCCATATATATACTCACTGTGTACGTCGTTTTACAACGACAGGAGTTTCTACAGACTCGGATTCAGATGGCGCTGGCTGTATATCAAAATATGTACGTAAAGACTCTACAAAGTCATTATTGCTTGGATCCATGTCTTCTACGCGAATCTTTAATTTCATGGATTTCTGAAATGCAGAAAATTAACTTTACATACAGAATAACGAAGATTTTGAATGAAAAGATAGCTTATACATGTATATTTAATTAACTAAAGATCGACACTGACTAAGTTCATTTTCATGTCGTGCAAGAATTTCTACATTTTTAAGCGTCACAACTCTTTTTTTTCATTGTTTTTACCTTCCTAGACTTTTAAAGTTGAGGGTAAAAAATGACCCTTATACTAGTAGCTAATAATAATTTGAAGATTCAACAAAATTTCTTACTAAATTTATTACATGTAACGTTAGTAAATTTGATCCGATCAAATTTAGTAAGAAATTTTGCGAGACTTTGGTTAAAATTTTCAAGAGTCAGAAGATTTATTCTATATTGCTCATTTCAGGAATCAAAAATGCCATTTTAAGGGCCAATGAAAGCCCTGTGCACTATTTCAACATAAATGAGCATGTAACAGGAAACAAACAATTGTTATACGGCCTAGCAACAGAATAATTTTCGGTTATAAGCTTTATAAAATGAATCACTAAAATCTGTACTTACTGGCCATATCTTAAAATCAAAAACAATAGGATTAGCGACGTTGCCAATTATATTCTTAAAAGATATATTGTTGCTGTCCTCAGTTGTTCCTGTGGTTACACGCCCATATGGACACGCCCATGTGCTTGTAGGTCTGAAATAACAAATATATATATAGTGAAAAGTTTAAGATAAAATTAATATATGTATAAACCTCAATATAGAGCAGTTATCGTGATATGTCAGTGGCTTAATCGAATCTTACTCAGGTTGCAATTGCAACGTTTGACAAATATATACTGTAAATGCTTTTTGATAATTTTCATTTTCAAATAATGCAAATATAAGTAATATATGCGATTTGCAAATTTTGAATAAAAATCTTTATGCATACTGTACCCATTACGACTGTCCAGACACAATATAAAACGATGGTCACATCCTTTATCACATGATCGGTCCCGCCCAGGATCACAGCAGCGACCATAAGCCGTCTGACCGTTCGGGTTTGAATACTCAACCAGTCGTACTTCTACTTTACCAGAACATTTCACTTGCTAGAATATGTAAGATTTACATAATATTTTTGTTTGTTTCATTGGGGTTTACGCCCCTTTTCAACAGTCAGAGTCATATGAGGCGGACCGTTTGCCTAATCAGTACTAGACTCCCATCCTCCGTAAGCAAATGTCTACTTTCTCACATAAAGAGACATAGTCAGTAGCTGGGCTCGAACTCACGACCCTCTATCAGTGAGAGGTTGTGTATACATAATGTGGTCAGATATGGGATACGCAATGCATAAATTCAAAATGTACAAATGATATAAAATACAAACCCACTGCTTATTATATTATACTGAGGTGTTGCTTTTTTATTGCACTTTCTTATTCAGTCAGTGACAATTATGGATATGTCTTCAATGTTTGGCTTCCTTATCTTAATAGAATATAAAACTGGTGTTCTAACTTCTTATTTTCGAAGAATTAACGACCTGTAGAAACTAATATATCTTTTACACATGCATACACACAATTAATCCCCTTTTCTTCACCGACAGACTCGTCTGTTGGATAATTTACATGACAAAAAATACAAAAATCAAACAATTAATAATAAAACATGTATGTGAGAATATAATATTTTATGTTTCTTTGTATATTCCTTAAATCTAAAAGTCTTAAATATCCCAATAAGATTTACTCACGTTGAACAACAATGGCATCCAAAGTGTCGCCAAAGACGCTAAAATTTTCCGGCCAGTCATTTGTGCGCCTTGTTAGCATTCGAAATGTTTGCGATTACGTGTATTTCAAAAGGTTTTTGGCAAGGTCTTTATTAGAATTTCTTGGAAACATCGCTAAAAAATAATTCTTCGCATAATATGTCTCGTCACGAAAAGTCCTCTTAGAATCACAAAATATTCACTTCCGCTTATAAAATAAACTAAGTTCAACTCATATTTTATAAGCCTTGATTTCTTTCTCTTTATTCAAAATTTTAGTATTCTGTGATCAAATAGGCTAAATCTTTTTTGCTCACTAATATCAAACATGGAAGAATCTGTAGATTTTCACGCGAGGTACTCCAAACAATGAATTATACGGGAATGTAACTTAAAATGTTATGTCCGTCTTTTTATAATTGAAAGAAAGTCAAAGCCGCGAATATTTAGTTGTATTCATCACCAGCGTTTGAATTCATTTATTTTGAAATCTAGAAATTGTGACAACTTTCTCAGGTTCTTAACAATGACCGCTTACATCAAAGAGAACATTTTTAGTTTTTATTGCAAATTTGATTTTCAGTTACAAGTGTCATTTTTTGCCACCCTGACAGTTTAGTGTAAACGTGAACTTTTTATACATGGCGGGTCGGTATGTTTTGCGATTTAATTGAGTGAAACTATATAGATGTATATATGACAATAAATCGCTCCATGATTATATTAGCGTTTTTTTTAAATACTGGCTGCGGCTAGAAGTGCGTAGAAGTAATAGCAACAGTTATTGCACTAGCTTGTACTGATCGAACTGTATAATTATTTTGTTGTTTTTCAGTAATGTACGACAGATAGTTTAGTTTGCTTTCCATGGATACCTATATATATATCAATTAGGGTCTTATTATGTACAAAATTTAATGTATACATAAGTCCTTGTCCTTGGTGCCTGCATGTTGATATCATGCAATACAAGTTCTTATATATAACTCCTCCTCTCCCTCGCTATTCTGCAAGTAAAACATCAAACTCCATAGATCAGTTTAATTGTGTGTGAATCAAATGTGGGACACAAAAAGAAATGTACGTATGGAGTCAACAGGGAACTGTTACGTTAATTTTCTTTAAAGGGGCATGCCCTGGAACTGCTGTGTCTTGGGTTTTATACACCAAAAATGCGTTTATCACTTGTAATAATTAATTTAAACAGTTCGCTGTTGTCTCTATACTTGGTTGTAAAGAGAGAGGGAGAGAGAGAGAGGGGGGGGGGGGGGGGGTCGAGACATGGAACGGGTACTACTTTATAGTTTTGTACACCAGGCCAAACTTATATAACTGTGCAGTTGAAAAAATGAAACCATTTCTTTATTTGTAAATGAAATTACACCAAATTTTAGAAATATATGCTTGTATACATGATGTCCATAAAATCCAGTATCGATTTTTTTAAAAACGCGATAATTCCGTGCGCTACTAGTACTGCGGCCAATAAGAAAACAACAGTGCACGAGGAAAACGTGCAGAAAGTAAAAATGACACATGTGTAGTTCAGACATATGTTGACCTAAAAAACATAAAATGGGTAGATTAGAAATCACCCACAGAGGTATAGCCGCCAGACTTATTCAGGCGGGTGTGTCAAAACTAGAGGTAGGTCTACATTTTTCATAATTCCTTGCAAACGGTTAATCTGAATTTATTGATTTATTGATCTGTATAAATAATTGTTTGGTAATGTAAAATAGAGAAAATATTATTTGGGCAAATATTTTTTCCGACATAGTCTCATTTATTCGTCTATCTTTCACGGAGCTTTTCAACAATAAAATTTCTGTATTATTTTGAAATGGTCTTTATTGCGTTTAGAATAGATTAATTAATATTTATTCAAATCATTATTGTTTCAATATCTTGAGTATTTTCTTGCCTTACCTCTGTCAATATCACTCTTGTTATACCCTGTTTTTTGCCTTATTTGTATGCATTCAAACCGCAATAATTAAGTTTGTCGATAATTAATCGATATTTAACACTTTTGGTTGCTAGAAAAATGGACGTTCGTAGGAACAACATTCGGCAACATTTCTTTAACAATTAATTATGTCTTGTCAATGAGGGCAAGACGTCTAGTTGTAATACAGGCTAATGGGGGTCATACCCGATACTCATGCACTGTGTAGTGCACTAACAAGTATTCAGTGTGATAAAATAAAGAAAAACTGTGATTTTTGTTTTTTTATTTGTTGTTTTTATTTTTTATGTAATTCGTGATAATGAAATTCGAGATCAATTAATTAAAATGCACATTGTTTGTACATTTTTCTTCTATCATTCCTGAAAAGTTCAAGGATCTTGCTTTAATAATTTCGGAGATTTATAGAACTGCACAGTTATAAGTTTGGCCTCGTGTATAATGATATAATTTTTTATGGTGATAAATTTTCAAATAAAAACACGTCACGTGATTTCATATAATTCTCAAAAACTGCAACCATTCCATTCGATCTCTGCCAGTCGATCCTGTACTATACAATATGTTGTGTTTGATACGTTGTGATAAGTATATATAGAATACGTTGTTACTTGTAATATATAGGCCTACACTTTTGGTGTCCGTGTCATTAGATTTCTAACCATTTTACAAAGAAACTTATTTATCGTAGCTAGAACTATACATAATCCAAATGGTGACAAATTTACTGATGCAAAAACATAACATATATAACATTTTGATCGAATTAAGATAGCAAAATGTGTCAGAACTATTTTGTATTGCAAACATGTCTCAACACGCAACCGTTTGTTAAATTATTTATCGTATAATATACTATTAAAAGGTTATTGCGTCATTAAACATAAAAATGTATATATATATATATACGCATCAGTTTTCTGCGACCTTTCTATTCAAGTCCTCGAATACCTTAATTCTCTTACAAAAGAAAAGACCTATGCTATATATCAAGGACTTATATAAGTCCTTAATTGATATTTTAGGTCTTTGCATGGTTCAATCGATCTTGCTCGGTATATGTAGTTATACATTTATTGATTAAACATCCCCTATACATGCGAATTTGTACGTCACCACGATCATATACAAGTTTGTACATGCGTGCAGGTTTCAGAAAAAAATTAACTTGGAATCCCGGGTTTATTTTTTCAGAAATTATTTCATTTTTTTTGTAATTCATGCAGACATATATATAGACGTAATTTATCAATTATATATATATATACATGTAACATGTATAGTTAGTATCCCTGATATATATTCGACTAATTAAATAGTCTGCAGTATTTTTAGCTTTACTTAATCATTATTTTAAGCCTACAGCTATTTTATAACATCGTTGTAATCGCGACTGTCACGTGTCAGACAGCAATATGCTGATTAAAATATATTATTCAAAATAAAACCGTATTTTTACACACAATACGTCTATTGTTTGATAACGAGATTAACCTATAGATATATCACTGTCGTTGACCTATTATATTGTACACAACAGGACGTGTCAAAATAATCGCGATCTAATTTACTTTGTTGTATAAACCGCTGTATTATTTTCCTGGCCTAATATGTCAGGTGCGCAGTCAACGCTATTTTTAGAATGACGTAGTTGTTTTGTTGTGCTAGAAACTTCCAATGGTTAGCTTACAAAATATCACGTGAGCAGACAGCTATATAAACCGAAAAACAACTTGGTGCGAGTAAGAACGGACGCGAATACATACGAAGAAACACAGTATACGAATATTATTAAGATATTTACGTAACAAAGGATACAGGTATGTCGTAAATATTATTTTCTGTAACTTAAAATAGTATATTTATGATATTTTCATTGAATTCTAAATTTGGATTCGTCGTTTTGCCAGGATGAAAAAAATTCATTTTCACTGTCGAGCAACTTCGATTTGTGATTTGTTGATATTCCTTTGTTCTTTTGTCCGTTCTGTGAATCATATTTAACATTTTGTTTATGTTTTTAAAAAAATCGATCTACTAAGAGTTAATAGCATTTGTAGGATTTTGTCCATCATTTTCCCGAGTCTTTGTTGCTTGAAATTTGAGGCGCATTTTCAAGATGGCGGCCTGAGGAAAATATTTGGCTTTGTCGATCGATATCCTATCGTATAAATTATTCATATTGTATCGTTCTTGTTTACAGCAATCATGCAGATCTTTGTTAAAACTTTGACTGGAAAGACCATCACACTTGAGGTAGAACCCTCTGACTCTATTGAGAATGTAAAAGCCAAGATCCAAGACAAAGAAGGAATTCCCCCAGATCAGCAGAGATTGATTTTTGCTGGTAAACAATTGGAAGATGGTCGTACATTGTCTGACTACAATATTCAGAAAGAATCAACACTCCATCTTGTACTCAGACTTAGAGGAGGTATATATCTTTTAAATTTATTCTCTGTTTCAGATGTACAATCTTAACTATTTCAGATTTTGCTATACCCAATTACTGATCATAGTTAATTAGTTAAGTCATAAAATTCTCAAGTGTTTTTAAGGGTAAACCTGCTTTATCATTTGTTATGGTATTAACTGAGTATGAAGAAGTCTTAATTTCATTTTGTCAGCTATATATTTTTGTGAAGGTATAATTGTCTAGACGCTAATATCTCTTTTGTTTTCTTTTAAGGTATGCAGATCTTTGTCAAAACTTTGACTGGTAAGACCATCACACTTGAGGTAGAACCCTCTGACTCTATCGAGAATGTAAAAGCCAAGATCCAAGACAAAGAAGGAATTCCCCCAGATCAGCAGAGATTGATTTTTGCTGGTAAACAATTGGAAGATGGTCGTACATTGTCTGACTACAATATCCAGAAAGAATCAACACTCCATCTTGTACTCAGACTTAGAGGAGGTATGTATCTTTTAAATTTATTCTCTGTTTCAGATGTACAATCTTAACTATTTCAGATTTTGCTATAACCAATTACTGATCATAGTTAATTTGTTAAGTCATAAAATTCTCTTGAAAGTGTTTTTAAGGTTAAACCTGGATTTATCATTTGTTATGGTATTAACTGAGTATGAAGAAGTCTTAATTTCATTTTGTCAGCTATATACTTTTTGTGAAGGTATAATTGTCTAGACGCTAATACCTCTTTTTGTTTCTTTTAAGGTATGCAGATCTTTGTCAAAACATTGACTGGTAAGACCATCACACTTGAAGTAGAACCTTCCGACTCTATCGAGAATGTTAAAGCCAAGATCCAAGACAAAGAAGGAATTCCCCCAGATCAGCAGAGATTGATCTTTGCTGGTAAACAATTGGAAGATGGTCGTACATTGTCTGACTACAATATCCAGAAAGAATCTACTCTCCATCTTGTGCTCAGACTTAGAGGAGGTAAATACTCAGATTTTAGATCCAGTTGTTCAAGTATAATACGTAATTCATTATTTATTCAACTTTAATGTTTGGTGAAGAACATGCCTTTTCCCTGATAGAATTTCAGAGTGACAAGTATTATAATAAATTAAATGTGAATTATGTTAAGTGATTTTTTTTACATATGTGGATATATTTCGGCTTTTCTTGTTTTTGATGTTCCGACTTTAATCCAACCCATTGTTTACTATTGTAGGTATGCAGATCTTTGTCAAAACTTTGACTGGTAAGACCATCACACTTGAGGTAGAACCCTCAGACTCAATCGAGAATGTAAAAGCCAAGATCCAAGACAAAGAAGGAATTCCCCCAGATCAGCAGAGATTGATCTTTGCTGGTAAACAATTGGAAGATGGTCGTACATTGTCTGACTACAATATTCAGAAAGAATCTACACTCCATCTTGTGCTCAGACTTAGAGGAGGTAAATATTCAGATTTTAGATGCATTTGAATGTGTTCATAAAATGTGTTAATTCAACCATTTTGTTTGTTTGATAAAGAACTTAGGCTACATTACTTTTCTGACTGATTAAGAACTAATTAGGTTGTATAACTTGAGTTCAATTACACATATTTCAAGTGATCTTTTTGACAAATTTGGATATATTTTTGTTATACTATTTATTATCCAATTTTAACCCAACCCATTATTTAATTTCATAGGTATGCAGATCTTTGTCAAAACTTTGACTGGTAAGACCATCACACTTGAGGTAGAACCCTCTGACTCTATTGAGAATGTAAAAGCCAAGATCCAAGACAAAGAAGGAATTCCCCCAGATCAGCAGAGATTGATTTTTGCTGGTAAACAATTGGAAGATGGTCGTACATTGTCTGACTACAACATCCAGAAAGAATCTACACTCCATCTTGTGCTCAGACTTAGAGGAGGTAAATTCTCAAAATTTTAAATCCATGTGAATGAGATTTTTATATTAATCTAGTCTTCAAGCTAACCCACTAGTCCACAGCCTGAGGCTAGTAAATTTCTTATTGGGCTAGTGTACTTCCTAAAAATTGTGTATTCGGGCTAGTGGTATTTTGTTTATTTTCAATAGTCCTCGTTTAAGTCGGGCTAGTGCTTTAAAATAATGAGTTTGAACGTTGTTGAATAATCTGTAACTTGCTTCCTATTTAAATATTTGTTTAATGTTATAAAATGTGCATTATTTTCCTGACAGATTTTAAGAGCTAATAGTATCACATACTGTAAAATAAATTATGTTAATTTTCAGATTTACAATCGAATATTTGATGTATATGTAAATATATTTTCACTTTACTGTTTTTCTTGATGATAAATTTTAACCTAACTCATTGTTTACCTTTATAGGTATGCAGATCTTTGTCAAAACATTGACTGGTAAGACCATCACACTTGAGGTAGAACCCTCTGACTCTATCGAGAATGTAAAAGCCAAGATTCAAGACAAAGAAGGAATTCCCCCAGATCAGCAGAGATTGATTTTTGCTGGTAAACAATTGGAAGATGGTCGTACATTGTCAGACTACAATATTCAGAAAGAATCTACACTCCATCTTGTGCTCAGACTTAGAGGAGGTAAATATTAAGATTTGGATCAATTTTTCTTGTTCATTAATTTCATTTATTTGTTTAATGACTTTTATTTAAATAATGGTAAAAGAACATGCATTATTTTCATAACAGATTTTTGGAGCCATTATGTCAAGTTACAGATTTTTCAAGTGAATTTTGATATGTTTCTGCCTTAATTGTTTTTCTTGATCCAATATTAATCCAACCTATTGTTTACTTTTATAGGTATGCAGATCTTTGTCAAAACTTTGACTGGTAAGACCATCACACTTGAGGTAGAGCCCTCTGACTCTATCGAGAATGTAAAAGCCAAGATTCAAGACAAAGAAGGAATTCCCCCAGATCAGCAGAGATTGATCTTTGCTGGTAAACAATTGGAAGATGGTCGTACATTGTCTGACTACAACATCCAGAAAGAATCTACACTCCATCTTGTACTCAGACTTAGAGGTGGCCAGTGAACAAAGAACTGTTTTCTTATTGACTTGCAATTTTTTGACTTCAAGAAGTGATACAGACTATTGTCAGTTCTTCATTTTTGGTATTTTTTTCCTCTAAAAATATTGTTTCAAAATTGAAGAAATTGTGCAGAATCAGACTTTTCAGAAATTCAATTTGTCATAATTTTCCCTAAAATATTGTTTCAAAGAAGAAATAGTGCAATAAAAGAAATTAGAATTTATATTATATTGTTCTTTCTTTAAAGTATCATCTGGAAATGATGAAGTGTGGTATCATTGAGGCCTAAATTAAAAATAAGTTTGTTTGCCCTTTTCCGACCCTGAACTTGAGAAGATGGTCGGTAGGTAGTAAAAATGTTTTATTTCTGAATTTGACTTACCTAGCATGAAATTACACTTCTACCTAGAAGCATTCCATAATCATTATGTATTCTGCTACCATACAACCATTTATTGTAAGCTTAATCAACCATAAATATGTGCATAACAGTTTTCATCACAATTTCTGTCCTTCAGTATTTCAAATGATAAATATTTTTAATGTTTATTGAAAGCACTGAGTATAGTTCATGTATTCTTTCCCGAGTATCTGGGTAGAACTGTTCGCTTTAGGATGAGCACATATTTTTGCATACTGGCACTGTAAAAATATCATTCTTTTCAATAGGATATTTCACAAGATCTTGCAAAACATCCAAGTAAGATTGGAATTGAAGTGATCAGCCTCGTTAAATGCTTGCACTCACACAGGTTTCATAGATTATTTTAGTCAAGCGCCTGCACAAAGGCGATCAGATATTTTTCAACACTCGAAAGCATGTATAAAGAAGTCATCCCAGATTTTGCAATAAAATTATTTGAGTGCGGTTTATGGGTAGGCCAGTAAAGGGCAAACAAACATATTTTGATTTAAGCCTGATCCTTTGAATTTGATTCTTGCAGATACTTTTACTAGCTTGGACATTTCTGCACAGCATACTCATTACATTACTTAGATTTACTACACTCGGACAATGTTTAAGGTATTGCTTGACCATGTTTTTTGAGCCCTAATGAAATTATTCAGAATAATCCACCATGTCAAATCGATGATATAAATATTTGGAACAAATCAGATAAGATATTATATGTAAGTTGTAACATTCTCAAGTACTATGTATATCCAATTGAATTAGTGCATTCTTCCGTCATGGCTAAAAAAACATGGTCGAGCTATACACCAACATTCCTGCAGGGTTTTCATTCTGAAACATGTGAATTAAAATTATTTATGCTAACATTATACACAGATATCAATCATAGTGCAAGGGAGGGAACTGTAGTTAAAATCTGGATGTTTCATTGCTGCTTTGTTGGTCATGCTTTTTAAAAATATACAATGCAGTTGCTCCCCTTTCACCATTATGGACATTAATAGAAGGACAGTTTGTGACTTGTATAAATAGGTTCTGAATTACAAATTTAGGAATTTTAAACTCACTGTCAATATGTAAGTTAGGATATATGATAATCTTTGATAAACTGGTAGTCGAATGAACATGTATTTAATAATAATAATAAAATCTTTATTTCTTGAAGGTAACATATAAAGTATAAAACTTATTTACAATATGGCCTTCAGTAAAAATACATGTAATTTAATAACTATATAAAAGCAAAATTAAAAGGCATACAAATATGAACAAAATATTTATAACAAAACATAATAACTAGTTAAAAAAGAAGAAAAAGCTTAAACATTTACACATATTTAAACACTATAAATTTCAATGTTTAATATCACTTGACTGTTAATCATAATAACATAACAAGTTTTTTTTTGTCAAACAATGACAGTCATTCCAGAGAAAAGTCTGTACAAAAATAAAGTCATGAAAAAATAAAAAATAACTTTCAGCTAATATGATATATGTGACTTGTTCATCCCATAACAAGTGCTGGTGATATATAAACTCCTAATGTTTTCCGAGATTTAACATTTTTTATTTTTATATTATCTATAAATACATTCAAATCATTCATGTGTTTAACTTATAATATAACAGAGCATTATTTTGCCTAAAATGAATGGTAACTATTGACTATAAAAAGTATATGGTACAAATTAAACTACCAATAAACACATTAAGCGACTGTGTAATTATTCAGCTTTTACAGCTAAATAAAATTGCACAATGTTAATTATTTATCTGATAGTTGAATAATGACTCACTTGACAGCTATGGCCATTTCAGAGCCATCCTTACCCGTTTCCTTTGATCTTAAGGTCTTCCCAGCCCAATGCTCAAAATCATTATCTCAAAATAGACTGGACAGATTTTGGAAACATCATTTTTATAGCTCTCCATGATAGAAAATGATTTACTGTAACAATGATACTCATTTGAGTAACTGACCCTTTAAATTTGCATTGAAGTCTATTTGGAGTAGTCCATTTTTCAATTACTAAAGAAAAAGAACATCCATTTTAATGAAATTTCATGGTAAAAAGATGCTATAGCACATTATCAGTCTAATTTGATAAAGAAATATATAGGTCACGATGCAATATCTACCGAAATTAATATTTTTGTATTTTTCAACAAGGGCAACAACTCTTGCAATTTTAAAAAATGTGTTGTAAAATAAATTGAAGTATCTAAGGTAATTATCGTAGAAAAAAATGGGCTGGGAAGACCGTAACAAGGTACATGGCTTGGTAGATGAGATGAGAACACTGAAAATATGTCTCTGAAAAGTCAAGGTGAAATCAGGCTTGTAGTTATGTTAGCTACAAAATACCATTGGGGCCTTCGCCTATGAGTTGGTTGGTCCGAAACACGATACTCAACAGTGTGATCATATAAACATGATAATACGATCGTGTTTCATTATCGTACTGTTGCGTTGTCGTATTAATTTATTGATCAATATCGTACTGTCGGATTTTCGTACTGTCGTATTATCGTTATTGTACAGTGAGTGAGTGTCACATTACTAATGCGATATAGTACTATCTTTCTGTCGCATTATCATTATTGTACTGTGGCGCACCAGAAGGCGATAATGCGACGTACATTATGACAATGATGAGATGACATCGTGACAGTATGATGACGATAAGACAATGCGACAGTATGATAATACATGTACGACAACACGACAGTATGATACTGATAATACGACAGTACGATAACGCGACAGTACAATACTGATAATACGACAGTATGATAACAATAATGCGACAGTACAATAGCAAAAACACGATACTGTATAACGCATTATCGTAATGTCGTATTATTTATTTCTTCAGATTTTCTTCCAGCTTCCCTGGATTTCATTTGGGCCTTAACCAGTACTGACCACATTCTATGATACGCAAGCTAATACCAGACCACCCCACATGATTCAGAGGTGGTGGACTTTAGATGCAATATCTTCAGTCAAATTTGTCACAGACAGTGTGAGCCTCGCCCAGGGTTTGAACTCTTAACCACTGAGCTAACCGCGGGCCCACTTTATGTGTAACAGTTCACTAGTATATATTTTTTAAAAGTGAATACCAGTATTCATTTAGTGATTTAAGTGAACACCAGTCGATGCATGACATTGCGACACGACAATGCGATATGACATTTTGACAATTGTTGTTTTGCATTGTCAAGTGTTGTATCGTGTTGTCGCGGGTCGTATCATGTTGTTGCAATGTCGTATTGCAATGTCGCACGTCGTGTTATGACAATGCAATATGGCGGTACGTCGCGTACATTTGAACGAATGTCAAATCAAGTTGTCGCTATGTCATACTCAAAAAGAGATCAGTGACCCCCAATTTTTTTTCGATTAAATTATTTCTGTTATCATAATTTTATGCTATGATCATGCCAAGATTAAAAAATATGTGAAACAGTTTTCGCTCTGCCTAATGTCTATGTGAAAACTGTAGCAAGCATCCCTTATATGTATAGGAATTTACAAGGATTTATTAAAAATACTGTCCTTTCTCTGAAATACTGAAATTTATTCAAAACTTGATGCCCTGTTTTACCCTAAGTATTAGATATATTTAACTTTAAGAGCTAAAAATAACCATTTTATAGAAGGAAAATATTAATTTACTATACTGACAGCTTCAAAGAATATGAAAACAGCTGGGGCATTCAGCATACACATCATTGAGAGTAACTCTTTTATCCTCCTCCAGATGTTCCGTTCACAGATCCTCCTCTGGTAGATTCCTTATTAAAGTCCTCCAGAAGACTTCACAATTTTTGACTGAAGTTAAATATTACCAGCCAAAAAAAGTGCTCCACTGGAGGGTGTGGTCAACTCTAATACACTATACTGTCTATCCTACACCTACCACCCTCAGACCTAACCTACACTCTAACCTAACTTCTATCTATCAGCACACAATTTCTGACCTAAATCTCCCCTAAATATTAAAAAAGTACTTACAACTATAGTAAGTAGACAAAACATGTATGTACCATAACAAACCCTACAACTAAGGCTATCCAATACTAACACACTTATAATACTAAAAAATTAAAAGAACAAAAAACACTAACTGATACCCAAGTACAAATACAGATACAAATCATAGAACTGTGACTACTATCTATAGTCCTTCTGTGTGATAAGCAATCAATTCTACAACTACTACTAGCTCTAAATAATAATATCTTAGGCATATACAATTAATGGTGATCATTCAAATCTGCTAATCATACATTATGAACAACCCTCAGTATCAAACTACCATTATTTTAAACAAAACTTTTCCTGGCATTGACCAGTACTTCCTTGATTACTTTAAGACTGGTAGGATATACTTGTAAATGCAAGAATGCAGTCTTCAGGTTAAATTTCTACAAACAAACAACACATAACTGATAATTATATTCCATATTCAAAATGTACAATGCATGTTAATCCATTAATACAAATCACATTTAATGCATTCATTACCTTCACTGGAAAAAAATCAGAAATAATTAAGATTAAACCATCAATATTTGTAGAACAGAACATCACCAGAGCTGTACAAAAACTGTCAATGCAGACTAAAATGGAAAAATCTAGTATGCTGACACACCTTATGTAAACTAATCAATAAGAAGTGAATATTATCAAATCATACAAAAATTTATTATCATATATACCAACCACCATACTTACTTAAGTACTACACTGAAGTTCACAACAACATGATGACAGATACTAAATTACCTACACTACTATCAATTACCTGAAAATAAAATATATACATATAGACATGTATATATCAATAATGAAAGAATTTATGGAAATTAGGATGATTCTTATTCACATGTACCATAGCAGTCCTGGGAGGACAGTAATCAGGGGTCCTGCTCCAGTGATACCTAGACCTGGAATAATAAGAGGGACGAGAATACTGGTTAGAGCTACTGCTGCTGTATCTGGGTCTCTTAGTCTGGGAATGACCTTCCTCAGGACTGTGGGATCTCTTCTTACTCCTCCTATATACCTCACCATCATCAATACTTACCTTAACATTATCAATACCTACAGTAGCAGCTTTCTTATATTCAGCTGCATCAGTTTCAGACTCTTTCTCCCAATCAGAAAGCTGTTTCCACATCTCAGTACTCATACTGAAAAATAATTTATCACAACATACATTTTGACTGAAATATTCAGTTGTCATGTGATTTAAACTATTAATAATCAGGATAATTTGTATGCCCATACATTGTATCAAAATGTGTCACACAATATTAAATCATGTGACTTGATTAAAAAATGAAACCATGTTCACTAGCAGTAGGCCTATAGACTATCTACTTTTGGCTCATTTCAAATTGACAAATCTGACTGGGAGAACATATACTGTATCCATTATATTATATAAAATATAATACACTTTATGAAATATGCACTGTCATGAACAAATATATAGATTTTTTGCCAACAGTTCACAATACAATCTGTTGATACAGGGCTGTAGGAACAGCTAAAATCACCCCCCTAGCTACCCCCACCCCCCCGTTCCTACGGACCTAGCTGTGATACAATAAGCAATTTTCACACAAAAATAAAGTAGTTCATACAATGTTCCCCAAAGCTCTGGATATTCATTGGAAGAACTTGGGAACGACTTCGATGTGCCAGCAAACTTGGAATCAAAACTGAAAAATTAAACACCTCCACCAATGAAATTTTGCATACAATTTGACTGAAATATAACTAACACACATTGTGACCATTCGATTCATTGCCTCACAGGAAGAATGTTCTGCCACATTTTATACTGATCCTGACAACCAACAACTGTATCGCTCGATATATATAATTTATATCATCCACCATGGATGTGAAGTAGGTAACTAAGACAGCGGTTGAAACCGGAAGTGGATTAAAATATCAACAATACTCAGTATTGTTACAGTTATGACATACTGTCTATTGTCGTATTGATCAATAAATATATACTTGAACATCAGGCAACAACTAAGCAAGGTTGTATAAGAACCATAATTATATTAAACCATATACGAAGCACAAACAAGAAACAATTATCCTGAGAAACCGGAAGTTGGACAAACATAGCAACCGCATCAGTCGTAGAGACAACAATAAGAAAGCATTAATCCGTATTTTTAATAGTGTTGGTTATTACAGGGCCATATACACAGCATGGACTATACAACAAATTATCAAGTATCAAAAAGGGATAGATAAGTGACAAATAACAGTGCAATCAAACAGTTTAAGAACCGCGAACAATTTGAAATGCTGGCCCTGTCCTTGGAAACGATCGATTCACATATAAACATCACAATTAAACGATGTTATTGAAATAAATCAGGCCATTTTCGATGTGTTAAGGTGCCAAAAGTGTACAGAAACTACTTACGAGTCATATGACAAACTGTCATTCGGAAATGTAGCTGAAAACTCAACAATTTCAGTGTTCATAGTGAGAGAGATTTTTGTACAACTTTCTTAGGCAAATGCTCAAGAGGTTATGGGCGGGGCGTCGGCTCGCCGGTTTATATAGGGTACCAAGATGTGGGCGGGGCTAATGAACATCCAATCAAAGCACGGCTTTCAAATTACGACCAATCAAAATCGTATAAAGATGCAGTAACATCTGTTTACGATTTGTGTTTTTGTCTGGTGTCTAAATTAGAATAATTTCGCAAATGGTTAAAAAGATGAATGCACCGATCAGCATACAACATTAATCCAATCTGTATGCAGAACAAATATTAATAAATAACTTCTAATATTCACTTATTTCGTTAATAATTCTATTTTTGGATCATCTGCAGGTGTAAAAGATCACTGAAAATGATGAAAAAGTCGACATTTTACCAGTGTAGGGTATCGTTACCATAAAATATCTCCCGGACAGATAGAATACTGTATGTCGAATTTGTAAGAGAGCAATTTTCTGATTTTTCTTGAAGATTAGTTAAAATATGTCTTTAATAAGGTGATACTTAAAACACACCAATAGATAAAGCAATTGAAATGCTTGGTGAGGTGTCATAAGTGGTATTTTTTGTTTATTTCACATTAGATTCGACTTCGAAGTTTGATTGTTACCACATTTGTACATTAAAGTATCAAAAATAGGATAAAACAGCTAGTATACCAACATATATGACCCACTCTCATCAATTAACCGACGTTCTGGCCAACGCACGTCTACCAGACTGTTTAGTTAGATAGATAGATTTATTTCGACATAAAATGAACATTTACATGGCAATAATAACATTAAAACATACAAAAACAGTAAATTGATACATGTGTACGCATGAATTAATAAAAACAGCCATGTAAAATCAACATTAAATGTCAAGGATTATAACACAAGAAAGGGTTCAGAGGAACCCTTATTTCCATTGTGGTCCTTGATATATAGTGTTGTATGACATAGGAAAATATCACATTTGGGAATAAATTATATGAACAGGTATATATTAAATAAATAAAATTACTTATCACAGTTAAATAGCTATTATAGTAAGATAAATAGAACATTGTAGACAAACATGTAAACATTTGATAAAAATGAAAAATAATACTTCGAATGAGTAAAAATTATCCTATTTGCCATAAATAAATACGATAATGCTGATTATAAATTAAGAATGATAATAAAAAATTAAACATGCTTATCACAGTATATTTATATACATAAATTAACAATGAAATAATTATAATGTTTTGATGTTATGATGAAATCAATACTGCATCAACAAAGAGAAGTAGTCTGAATTGCCATGAGAAATAAAAATATTTTACTATCTATCTGAAAATATGGAAATATACAGACATGTTTAAAATAATTGAATTGTAGAAGCTAAATGGACTGTAAAAAATGTTCCTTATAGATAGTTATAGATAGATCTAAATTTATTGATAGATTTATGTACAATTTAACTATATACATGGCAGTCATAATCAAAACACACAATTCACAACATGTACTGTCAATCAACATTATATGTCAAAGATAACACAAATAAGAGTTTTTTATAAACTTTTATAAATTTTCAATGTGGTCCTTGTCATAAATGTGTTATAGGAAGACACCACAGTCATCATTACTGCAAAATGCATAAATTTATACATTAATTGTCAAAAGACATGGGTAAAATATTATTTAAATACACTATGCCAATCATATTAGTTAAACTTATGAAACTATTTTAACTGAATTAAACATTATAGCAATGTCATGCTCAATTTAAGCTCTTATGTGGCTTATGTTACACTGTTATTGTCTTACCGACTTTAAATAAATCTTATCTTATATACACAATAAAGTAACGATAAAGAAATTTGTACACAAAATAATCCATGTTTTGAATAAGAGAAATTTTACAAAAAATATAATAATGTACTGAAACAATGAATAGCCCATTAAGTCCTGGGACTTATTTCCAATGGGGTCCAACATATAGAAAAAATGAAAGTATCTATATATTAATAATAAAAATTGGTTTGATCTTAAAAAACATAAAAACATATCACATAAATCGGTATACATCACAAACGGTTTTACAGCTACAGTTCTTTGATTAGATGAGCTTTGAGAACATTTAAAAATCTTAAGACTTACTGAGTTTTTTATATGACCAGGAAGTGAATTCCAGTGTTTTGAAGCACTGCACATAGTGGTTCCAATGTGGTCAGACCAACATTATAATTGTGTATATCTAGGTAATATGAAGTTAAAAGAACTGTCCTGTAAAAAGATGCATCTTGTACACGAGCAAATTTCTTAACTAGATAAAATTGAAGGACTGGTCTTGTGGAAGATTTTATATACATATGATGAAGTCTTCTTAAGTTGTTTTACTCTTTTTTCAACTGACAGAATTTTTATAACTGACAAAAATCTAAGCTAGATAAGTGCTCTCTATTGCCATAGTTATGCATGAATCTTAATTATCACTTTATTTTGCATAATCTGAAGTTTCTTCTTAAGTGAAACATTTAAACCCTCATAGCAAGAGGAACATGAGTAGTCAAAATGACAGGTTATAAAAGCAGAACATACAATCTTTCTAACTCTTGGATACAATTAATAATTAATTAATATATTATCAACAATTTGTTCACCTGACATTGAATAAAAAGTCCAAGGTATTTCACAGATGACATTGTACCAGAGACATAGATATTTTATCTATGCATGTCTCTGATTTCACTTATTGGATTCCATATTCGTACATATAAATCTAGTGACAATCAAGATGTTAATACTTCTAGGAATTCAACAATATAAACATTTGAGACGTGTACGTTGTCCAGAACGTCGGTTGATGATGATGGGTCATATGTTCGAATGTATACTGTTTTATCTTGTTAATGATATTTAATGTAAAAAAGAGGAAACAATATCAAACTTCAAAATCGAGACTATATATCATAATGTGAAATAAACAAAAAATACCACTTATGACACCTCACCAAGCATTTCAATTGCTTCATCTGTAGGTGTGTTTTAAGTATCACCTTATTAAAGACAATTTTTAACTAATCTTCAAGAAAAATCAGAAAATTGCTCTCTTACAAATCCGACATACAGTATTCTATCTGTCCGGGAGATATTTTATGTTAACGACACCGTACACTGGTGAAATGTCGACTTTTTCATCATTTTCAGTGATCTTTTACACCTGCAGATGATACAAAAATATAATTATTAACGAAATAAGTAAATATTAGAAGTTAATAACTAATATTTGTTCTGCATACAGATTCGATTAATGTTGTATGCTGATTGGTACATTCATCTTTTGAACCATTTGCGAAATTATTCTAATTTAGACACCAGACAAAAACACAAATCGTAAACAGATGTTACTGACATCTTTATTCGATTTTGATTGGTCGTAATTGGAAAGCCGTGGTTTGATTGGATGTTCATTAGCCCCGCCCACATCTTGGTACCCTATATAAACCGGCGAGTCGACGCCCCGCCCATAACCTCTTGAGCATTTGCCTAAGAAAGTTGTACAAAAATCTCTCTCACTATGAATACTGAAATTGTTGAGTTTTCAGCTACATTTCCGAATGACAGTTTGTCATATGACTCGTAAGTAGTTTGTGTACACTTTTGGCACCTTAATACATCGAAAATGGCCTGATTTATTTCAATAACATCGTTTAATTGTGATGTTTATATGTGAATCGATCGTTTCCAAGGACAGGGCCAGAATTTCAAATTGTTCGCGGTTCTTAAACTGTTTGATTGCACTGTTATTTGTCATTTATCTATCCCTTTTTGATACTTGATAATTTGTTGTATAGTCCATGCTGTGTATATGGCCCTGTAATAACCAACACTATTAAAAATACGGATTAATGCTTTCTTATTGTTGTCTCTACGACTGATGCAGTTGCTATGTTTGTCCAACTTCCGGTTTCTCAGGATAATTGTTTCTTGTTTGTGCTTCGTATATGGTTTAATAGAAAACGCTTCTTATACAACCTTGCTTAGTTGTTGCCTGATGTTCAAGTATATATATATATAGATCAATACGACAATAGACAGTGTGTCATAACTGTAATAATAAGTATTTTTGATATTTTAATCCACTTCCGGTTTCAACCGCTTCCTTAGTTACATACTTTACATCCATGGTGGATGATAAAAATTATATATATCGAGCGATACAGTTGTTGGTTGTCAGGATCAGTATAAAATGTGGTGGGAAATTCTTCCTGTGAGGCAATGAATCGAATGGTCACAATATGTGTGTTAGTTATTTCAGTCAAATTGTATGCAAAATTTCATTGGTGGAGGTGTTCAATTTTTCAGTTTTGATTCCAAGTTTGCTGGCACATCGAAGTCGTTCCCAAGTTCTTCCAATGAATATCCAGAGCTTTGGGGAACATTGTATGAACTACTTAATTTCTTATTTTATCACAGGTCTGTAGGAACAGGGTAGCTAGGGGTGTAATTTTAGCTGCTCCTACAGGCCTGTATATACGGAGTGTATTGTAGACTGTTGGCAAAAAATATGTTCATGTCAGTGTATATTTTATATAATATAATTATGTCAGTGTATATTTCATATAGTGTGATATATTTTATATAATATAATTGATACAATGTTCTCCCAGTCAGTTTTGAGGTTCATAAGACTTTGTCAGTGACCATGGTGTCATTTTTTTAATCAAGTCAAATGAGTTATACTGTTGTGTGACTCATTTTGATATAATGGGCATACACAGCATCCTGATTATAAATAGTTTAAATTACATGACAGTCAAAATGTATGTTGTAATAAATTATTTTCAGTATGAATACTGAGATGTGGAAACAGCTTTCTGATTGGGAGAAAGAGTCAGAAACTGATGCAGCTGAATATAAGAAAGCTGCTACTGTAGGTATTGATAATGTTAAGGTAAGTATTGATGATGGTGAGGTATATAGGAGGAGTAAGAAGAGATCCCATAGTCCTGAGGAAGGTCATTCCCAGACTAAGAGACCCAGATACAGCAGCAGTAGCTCTAACCAGTATTCTCATCCCTCTTATTATTCCAGGTCTAGGTATCACTGGAGCAGGACCCCTGATTACTGTCCTCCCAGGACTGCTATGGTACATGTGAATAAGAATCATCCTAATTTCCATAAATTCTTTCATTATTGATATATATACATGTCTATATGTATATATTTTATTTTCAGGTAATTGATAGTAGTGTAGGTAATTTAGTATCTGTCATCATGTTGTTGTAAACTTCAGTGTAGTACTAGTAAGTATGGTGGTTGGTATATAATTATGATAGTAAATTTTTGTATGATTTGATAATTTTCACTTCTTATTGATTAGTTTACATTAGGTGAGTCAGCATACTAGGTTTTTCCACTTTAGTCTGCATTGACAGTTTTTTGTACAGTTCTGGTGATGTTCTGTTTTGCAAAGATTGATGGTTTAATCTGAATTAGGTACTAAATTTCTTGTTTCCGATTTTTTGCCAGTGAAGGTAATGTTATTTGTATTAGTTGAACTTGATTAACATGCATTGTACATTTTGAATATGGAATACAGTTTTCATGCAGTTATGTGTTGTTTCTTTGTAGAAAACCTGAAGACTGCATTCTTGCATTTACAAGTTCTACCAGTCTTAAAGTAATCAAGGAAGTACTGGTCAATGCCAGGAAAAGTTTAAAATGATGGTAGTTTGATACAGAGGGTTGTTCATAATGTATGATTAGCAGATTTGAATGGTCATCAATGATTGTATATGCCTAAGATATTATTATTTAGAGCTAGTAGTAGTTGTGGAATTGATTGCTTATCACACAGAAGTACTGTAGATAGTAGTCACAGTTCTATGATTTGTATCTGTATTTGTATTCGGGTATCAGTTAGTGTTTTTTATTCTTTTTAATATTTAGTATCATAAGTGTGTTAGTATTGGATAGCATTAGTTGTAGGGTTTGTTATGGTACATACATGTATTGTCTACTTGCTATAGTTGTAAGTTGTGTGCTGATAGATAGAAGTTAGGTTAGAGTGTAGGTTAGGTCTGAGGGTGGTAGGTGTAGGATAGACAGTATAGTGTATTAGAGTTGACCACACCCTCCAGTGGAGCACTTTTTTTGGCTGGTAATATTTAACTTCAGTCAAAAATTGTGAAGTCTTCTGGAGGACTTTAATTAGGAATGTAAAAGAACAAACCAGAGGACCAATGGAACAACTGGAGGAAGATAATAATATAGAGTTCTTAACTCTCAATGATGTGTATGTGCCGGTATGCAGATAGTTTTAAAAATTTGAGGAATGTGGTTTTCATGTTCTTTGGAGTTCTATGATTAATATATCTAAGTTCTTAAATCTATTTGATACTTAGGGTATCAGGTAGGGGTGACTTTTGGGTCCAGTTTTTGCTATTGCAATACTATTGATATTGCTGAAAGTACTATTGCGATACTATTGCTATTGCTGGTAACTATTGCGATACTATTGCAATAGTTATTGCCAAGATTTGACAACCACAGAGATTAACTTGTAAATGCAAATTTGCACAGTGTAAGATACAACTTTGCTGTAAATATATGCTAAAATGTTTGTGGAAATGATTTAAAATGAATTGGACAGAAATAGATTAATAAAACTCAGTTCAAATACTGAAATGTGTGCTTTTGTTTGATGTCTGTGCTTATCAACAATTATTTTTGTAACGAGATGCAACAGGAATTGTTTTAGATTAATAATAAACTTTAAAAGAAGGAAACTATTGTAACTGTTGATAGTTGAGCTAACTATCGGCGATAATTATTGGATCGAGACTTTTACTATCGGGACACTTAGGATCGCAATGCATCGATATTTCGATGCATCGGCCCACCCCTAGTAACAGGGCATCAAGTTTTGAATAAACTTCTGTATTTCAGAGAAAGTACATTTAATTTATTTTTAATTAAGTCTAGTTAATTCCTATACTTAATTAAAACGAAGTATACAAGAAATGTTGGAAAATTCTTAGGCGAAACAAACTTGTGTATAAATTAAAATTCAAACATTGAAAGTAATCCGCTTGTCAATGAAATAAAACAACATTCTTTCAAAAACCAGATTTCGTTGACATGCATTCTGTTAAAGGAAAATTTGTTAAACTTGTAGTTTTAAACACAAGTTCATCAGATTGAAAAAGAAAAACAATTCCAAATGGAATAAGGATGACTAAGCGCCAAATTGAATGAACTTAAATTGTTTATAGTATTTAAATTGCAAACTTTACAAATTAAAAGTTAGGCCAACCTTAAAAAATATTTTGTTTGCACATGTGGTTAGGCTACCTACCTACACACCAGTATACTCAACTTTTTTCAGTCCAGTCACAAGTGTCTCACTTTAGACTTAATTCCTTGGCATGAATATTGGTTGGAAGTTTAAACCAGTGAGTACAATGTACCAGTATTTTTCTAGGTGACCTTTAATCAGCAGTTGAATTATTAGCATAAATCGCAGTTTTGACCAAATTTCTTGGCAATGAAAATTCTTATTGGTTGAAAAGGACAGTATCAGTATTTTCCACATGTCTTCTTATAGCTCTTATTAATTCCTCAAAATAGGATGCCAAAATGAACTTGACTAATTATAATAATATATAATGATCTTTAGAAAGTGATTGACTCAGTATAAACCTATTATTCTGACTTCAAATGAATAAATATATATTATTATTATATATCAAATGAAGGCAGAATAGAAAAATATTCATATGAAATTGATATACATGTATGTGATTCTGGCCCATGCACCCCACCATAATTTAGGCGGCAAAAAGAGGTCTTGGGACTCTCTTTCTTCCTTAGTTATTGTTCATTCCAAAAAGTAAAAATATCAAACTGTATTGTGTGAAAAAATTGTGGATGTACTTTTTGGTAAACTTTTCTTCATATGTTTGTCCAAATATAAGTCAACATAAACCAGTAACATTTTTGCATTTTTTATTTTAACAATAAATTGTATCTCTGCAGTATCAATACTCTAAATAACACAATAAAAGCAAACTTTTCATAAGTTTAATCATTCTTGGAATTAAAATGTGAAATAGTAACAGAATATGAATAAGCTAGTAGTGTTCGTGAAACACGAATGCCCCCTAAAGGCCAACTGAATAATAAGACCTTGACCTTTGAACTTAAAATTAATATATATCATCTAAATGTGATGACCAACCTCCCAACCAAATACGAGGACCTATGGCGAAATTGTTCTCTATAGTATTTGTTGGACAAGGTTTTTGTGCTGAAGGTCACTGTGACCTTGACCTTTGACATACTGACCTCAAAATCATTAGGGGTCATCTACATGTGATGACCAACCTCCCTAACAAATCTAAGGAGCTTAGGCCAAATTATTCTGTTAAGTTATTGGCTGGACAAGTTTTGGTTACGGATCAACAGACCAACCAACATGTGCAAAGCAACAAACACCCTTTTCTTTGAAAAGGGGCATAATAATACAACAAACATTCCTTTATGAATAATTCCTTGAAAGCTCTTCATTGCACCACATATCATATCATGTACTATATTCAAATGAATTAAATAAATCAAATATCTGCACTTGCGTTACAAAAACAAACCAACAATTATTAAGATATATAATCTTAAAGTATTGTGAACAATACATTGTATGAATGAATATTTCATTCAATAAATGTAAGCTGACTGCCTGTATGAAATAAATGAAGTCAGAATGCAATATTCCCGAGGTACAACTGAACATGATAACCCTTTGACATTAGATGCTTGAGAAATGGCTGACTAAGCAAGTCAGCACTTTTCCTACCCAGACAGATTATTGTAAAACAAGACAAGTAATTAACCAAGAGTCTAATTTCCTGATACATGATAATGATTCCAATTAAAAAGGTCAAGAAAAATAGGGTTATTTTTCTTATCTACACTTAATTAGTTTCAACATTTTGTGTAATAAAATGTAGTCATCTGCATGAATTGTAGTTCGAAGTACAATTTACTTTCCCTGGTGTTTAAAAAGGTCAGCAATTAATTTCCTGTCTGTACCAGGAAGTACAATTCATACATAACTATATATTGTACTACATCTGAAATCATATACTTTTTAAAAAAAAATTCTTCCAATTCATAATCCTAATTTCAACAAAAAAACTATAGAGACATATGGTGAGAAATATATCTGTTCAATTTAAACAGGAATATATTGGATTCATCTAGCAGAAGAACATTCTCCACTTGACATATGAATTACATTTTTACATTATTATTAAATGCCATCCTTGCTTCATGACTGTATAGTGTTTGTTAATTTGTTTCTGGTTATCTGACCTACTCTAATATTTCTCTATGACCATATACTTTTTATTAGGCCAATACTTTTTATACGCAAAGGTGTCTAATCTCACTTTTTACCTACATTTTTTGGCATGACATATTAATTATTTAGTAGAATTTCATTCTATTGGATGATTCAGAGCAAACCCGTCTTTCCATTAGGTGAAATCTACAAGAGTAGAAAAATTAAGACCACGCCAACTTATAGTGAGTCTGCAACTGTTTAATGTGTACTTCTTGTGGTTGTAAAATTGTATGAAAATGTATTCTTATGCGGTCGAAATAAATTTATTACCGTTCTTGACAAACATTTTACACTTATTGGAATTAATATACAGTAGATATGACTAAATACGTGATTTTTTAGCTGACCTAAAATTAACATTTAAAGGCGCGACCTAATTGGACTGCTAGCGATAAGTTGTGTTCACACGGTACTATAACTGCAAGCTTGGAATTTCTAAGAAATTATACTTTTGGTTTCAACAGTGTAAATAACATTAAAGAAACTTTGCGACTGTCTTTTTAAAGACATTTCTAGTTTTTGTCAGTCAGTGTCTCATTCTTTTACTTTTCCACATACTTTCAAGAACAATAATAGGCACATTCCCTCCCTTAGTACCCATCCTACGCAATCAGAATCAAACAATTTCTTAACGCCTAACTAGAATAAGAATTGAAGTACATAAATGTATGAAAATATCACAGATTTATTTTGGTCAACTGTTAGCTGTATACAAATAAATAAGAACAAGTCAATACATATAATAAATGTCTTCACTTTTTTCAGTCTGAGTCTGAGTCATTGTTTCCAACCTTTTCAATTTCAAATTCATCCAATTGTTGAAGAACATCTTTGTCATCTTCTTCATCTACAATATAATCTTCTTTTGGCATCACTTTTATCTTCTTTTCTAGGGGTTTAATCCCCCTGTTTCTTGAAATTGATTCTTTCTGCAATAGTTAAATGGGAGAATGAACAAAAGATATCTTTTATACATGATACTCATAAATAAAATAAACCTAGACACTGAACTGGAGTTGAAGGGTTACATTAGAATAATATTAATCTTAATTTCAATAGCAATTTCAATAGCGGTTATTCTTATTAAGAACTACATGTATTAGATACATTATATTTTCAAATATTTTATCAGTTGTTGAAATACAGACTGACTACTAATGCTAAGATGATACTGTTTTGAAATGTTTTCATTGTGATGTCCCTTAAATTGATAATGGACTGTTTCAAAATAGAAGTTGAACGGAATCCATTCAGGAAATTCTGAGGTTAAAGGTTAATTGCATTGACAATCTTGTTTTATTATAGAATAATGGAAGATCTATTGAAATGTATGATTTTATTGGCAATATTTCAGATGTTACAATTCTTACCATATAAACACATAGTTGTGATTAAAATGCGAAAGATCATTCTTATTTCATCATAGAATATATGAAGTTATTACAGTATAATCCCTGAAAACTGGACCCCCTGGAAACTGGAATTCTATGAAAATCGGACAATTTTTGAAGTCCCGTTTTATTTCAGAATTCATCAGAAATTCTCTGAAAACCTGAATTCTCAGAAAACTGGACTTTTAGCTCAGTCCAGAAGGGGTTCAGTTGTCAGGTTTTTTTCTGTACCAGCAATCAAATCCTTCCACAAACAACAAATTATCTTAAATTGTTTGCATACCTTCTCTCTTATTTCTCTGTGTTTGACTAATAAAGCTTTATCCTCTACTTTAGCTTCAGCAAATTTTTGAAATCTAGAATATTCTTCAAGATGTTCCATTGTTTTTGCTCTGGACATGAAATCTTGCAACACTATATAAGAAAATGAAAGTAAGAAGTTAAGAACATGATATACATTTACATGCTATTTTCTGTTTGTAACTTTCAAGCTATATCCACTGTGCATGTAAAAAGCTAATCATCATTTTTTCGAACGTTAACAATACAAAACAACAGTCTGAGACCAGTGTTTTTTCTCTCTTCATTGGGAAGAGGCCTTAGCCTGTTGATTTTGGGAAGAATTATTGCTAAAATTACCAATTTGGGAAATGAAAAAGCTGGTTTAAGTTTAGATTTTTGGGAAAACTGCATGATTTTAAAGAAATTTTCATTTGGGAAGAGGCCTATAATAAAAAATCACAGGAGTCATATTAAGGAAATTTGTTTCAACAGTCTATTTTCATTTAAATTTACTACATTTTTTGTTTTTATAGTGCAAAGAAATGAAAAAATTGAATATGATCGATCTGTACAAGCTTAATATGGAATAAAGTTATTATATTGTAATTTTTGCCAACCTGAATGTTCATCTTGTCTTGAGTACAACATATTTCGAGCTGAAAGAGAAAAACAAGGTTTAAAACAGAGGTTTATTTTGGGGATGAACGCACAAATTTTAATTGATACAGTAATAAGAAGATGTATATAATTTTTTATTATGTATACTTGGATCATCTGTAAAAAAATAACTGTTTAGGGAAATTGTACCCACATAATTTTCAATGGGTAGGTCGGTAGTTAGGAAATACTAGTACCAGTATATTATTTTTACAATTTATTCTTTATTTTGAATCCAAAGAACATCAGAATGCTATTTATTTAATTTCTTTTTACCTGTGAGGCCAAAAATGTTGGGTAGGACCTTTATGAGTGAGCAGGTGACATTACCACAAACCAAAACAATGTAAATATACTACGAGGGTCATCCGTAAAGTTTGTGGACAGTCTTATTAATGAGACTAATCATGTATGTATTATGACAAAATTTTATGTACATGTTATGTAACATATTGACAAAATACATGCCAAATATCAGAGAGAAATACTGATTGATAAAAAATATACGGTATATAGATAAAACACACAGATAGATCTACGGAGCACTTCAGCATACTTCACATCGACGTCATGACGTTATACTCACATATAATCATATTTTCTCGAAGTACCCGCACGCAAATGTTATGCATTTTTGTGTCTTTCCATCCATTTAGAGAATATATCGTTATTAGAGCTACTGTCACATGTTCTAGCAAAACTGCCCACCGCCATTCTAATTTTCTCAGTTCAATTAAATTGTTTTCTTTTCAATTTTGGGTAGATCACTATATCCATCAGTGCCAAATCTGGACTATATGGACATCTATTGTTTAACAGCCCATTCAACAGCTATGGTAATTTCAGAGCCGCCTTAAAGATGGGAGATAAGATACAGGAGAACTGGGCATTTATATCCCTATTCCTTTTTAATAAATTTTTCTGGTCCCACCACCTATTGTTTATTAGTCCAGCGCGTTACCACTTGACCACTGATCACCCCATCTGTTTTAACATTTATAATAGAAGCAGCATAATGATAATAACAGGGATCAAATTTAACACTCGCTAACTTGCTAAAATGATAATAATTAATGCAAGTTGATTTTTCAGATTGCGAGTGCCTAAACTACATACACTTGAAAAAAATCACGAGTCCAGTTTTGAATTCAAGATTTTCACGTCAGAAGCTGTATGTAAAATTAAGAATCTATTTACATCTGCTACGATAATTATACCTTTCCTTAATCCCTATTTCACAAATTCAATAAACAATGACATTTATAAACTAACATAATAATTAATATTGCCAGTACTGCCTGGGTTTTAGCCAGTAACATTTTATGATAAATTTGAACCCTCAACAATACCCCCAGAGAATGTACAGTTTTTCTTTTTATGTTACCTAATATTCACAGAAAGGATGACCAAATATTAAAGATACTGACATTGGTAGTAGTGTCAACCCATGAAAAAAAAAATGTTGATAAACATAATTCTCTGAAACGTTGATTTAACTTGATTCCATTTTTTTTTTGTTTATCTCATTTCCTCATCATTATTATGCAAGTACATTATTTAAAAAAAATAATTTAAAGACGTTGGTGAAATACCTTTGACAAAGAATATAGTAAATGTACTAACAATTACAGTGAAACCTGTATTAGCAGCCAACTCTTAATAAAGGTCAACCTGTGAATTAAGGCCATTATTTTAAACGTCATGGATTTTTTACAACAAAATAAGTTAAATAACCTCTAAGTAAAGGTCACCTGTCAATAGAGGTCAGATTTTGTCTTTCCCAAGGATGGCCTTTGTTCACAGGTTTGACTGTACTACTTTTATCAAGCATTATTTTTGTGTACAAAAATATATATTGATAAAGACAAAGCTGCAACTGGCTTAGACGAGACGTTTCAACTAGCTGGCACATGTGCTAGACATACAATTTCATTGTACCATAAAGATGCATTCTATGTCTTACAGACATTACTAACACATTATGATACAATGAACAGAGCTTCTTACATCTGTGCGCTTGGATTATTTAACCCGTCAGAAGATAAATCAATAGCTTGAATCATAGACAATGGATTATTTGCTATTAAAAGACAATGATACCTTAATTTTTTTCAGTGGTTTAATGTGATTTTTCAAAACAATTTTGGTTATCTACGACGGCCGATTCACCTAACCAGTTTTCCTGGACAGTATTCTAACCAGTACTAACTTACCTTTCTAAAAGGAGCCGGCAACTTCTTCACATGTGAAAGAAAACCGCCATTTTTGTCAAATTTTCATAGAAGGGCATGACCAACCGCAACAAAGATTCAAACCCAGATCGCCAGGTTACAAGTTCAGTCTACTAACCACTGGACCACAGCCAATGCTACCTTAAAAACACTTGAGAAACTTAAACAATGTGCACCCTTACTGACACTACATTTCTAATTTTCTTACAATCTTTTGACAAGTTTTCCATTTATTCCTAATAATATAATACACTTATTAATTTATTATACAGTCAAACATGTAAACAAAGGAAACCTTTGGGAAAGACAAAATGTGACCTTTATTGACAGGTAGCCTTTATTGGGAGGTAATTTTGTTTTAAATAATAAATGAGGGTTAATAAAAGAATGGCCTTTATACACAGGGTGGTTTTAATTCTGAGGTGCTCACTACACAGGATTGTCTGCATATATGACCTTTATGATTATAAAACTTCTCTGTTAAGTGTCCACATCAACTCATTCCACAACTGTAATCACTGCTGTTTTATTCTTGTAAAGCACTTGAGATGTATGTCAATGTTATTGTAAATGTTTATAAATTAAAAAGCCCGCCCAGTTAGCTTAGTGGTTAGAGCATTGGTCTACTGATCAAGAGGTTGTGAGTTTGAACCCCATGCAAGGCTCACACTGTCCATGACAATTTGACTGAAGATATTACATCCTGTGTTAAATTGTTTCCCACAAGCAGAAAATGGCATTAAATCTGCACGAAAGAAATAAATCTTATTGTTTTAACATGTTTGTTTGATGTGTTCATATGATTGTAACAGACCAGTTATATGACATTGTACAGTTTTTGAAATAATGAAAATATTTGTTAAAAAAATACAGTCAAACCAGTAAACAAAAACCACCTTTGGGAAAGACATAATATAACCTTTATTGGCAGATGGCCTTTATTTGAAGGTAATTTTATTCTAAATAATCAATAAAGGTTTTTAAAATAATGGCCTTTATCCACATGGTGGCCTTTATTTGGAGGTGGCTGCTAACACAGGTTCGATTGTAAATGATTTTCTTTCAAGCAGGTTTTGGTTCAGCTTCAGATGACAACTTGGTACGTTAAGTAAGTTGTTTGTATTATAACAGAAAAATGTTTGCATTTAGTTCAAAATATGGCACTTACATTATGTTCTTCGGGAATATGGAAATCTCACTTAATGAAAGGTTTTAATAACTCAGACATAATTACCAAGATTCCGTCAAATTCATGTATTAAAATCAATGGTCATATATCTAAGTCTAAAAATGTTTGTTTTTAAATTCTAGTTGCATGCTAATAAAACATTTGGTAAGTAGATAGGGGAGATTTTTTCTGGTTCTTTTATTGTGTGGAAAGGTAAACAAAATGAGAACGAGGGTGTACCATTCCACAGGCTTGATAAAAAGTCTAGGGTAGGGTGCATGAGCAGGCCCTTTTTATGCCATTTTTGGGTCCAGTATTTCCCCTGTTCCCCACGTAAAAAAAATATAATTTTTCCCCTCTGAGAGAAAAAATCTTTCCATAATTAAAATCCCCAAATTTAGTTTTTCATGATGCAAATTTCCCCCATCAAGGGAACCTGATATATATATCGGATCCCTTGTATGCCTATTTCCGCATTGACACTATTACTGCCGATGCCCGGGTAATAACAATGACTCGCCCATGCATGTCGCCTCCACTTCCCTTTCCACCTGGCATTGGCAGAAATATCAAAACTGTGTTTTAAGAGATGTAATGCATTAAAATGCAACACATTTATATAGCAGTGTTAATTTGAATTGAATGCAAATGGCAGTATCAACGATGAGTTGCGGCATGCAATGTAAACAATTGTCTGGTTCCCTGCCGATAAATGCCAGGTGGTAAAGAGTTAGGTAGGCGGTAATAGGGGTGGCCTGGATATACCTGTTCCCTAATACAGTAAATTTAAAGGGCTGGGGATAGAATAGGTTTGGTTATGCCTTATGATTAGAGCATATGATGGAATGGTAGAATAAAATTAGATAAATTTGTAATAAAAAAAATAAAAAATTAAGAAACGGCTAACATTATTCTGCCAACAAAAACAAATCTACGTAAAATGTAAAACCTTGTGAACTGGGAGGTGCAACTTTAAGTCTTTGTTTTATGTCGCTGGATACTAGCCGCGACTCCATAGGTGGGTGGAGCTGAATAGACTGCCAAAAGTTTGTAGCGTAGCTGATATCTTCCTCAGAAGACCTCGAGAATTCAGAGTATTCTCCTTTCGTTAAGTCAACTACCATAGCCATTTTTGTGTGTTGCTGATGTAAACAAACGTGTACGCAGACGCTCTGCGCCTATCGCTTACATCAATAATAAAAATGTCGCTTACATCAAAATTTGAAGTTATGGCTAAAGACGAGTTGTACGTTAGAGAACGGCAAGGAACGCACAGCTGTTTTGTACCAATCACGCAACGCAAGCAGCCTCGGAACTGATTTTCTCTGACCAGAGACGTATAATATTTTGTATTGTACGTCTCTGCTCTGACGTATATCATTTTAAACGTGATTTTAAAGAATAAAAATCTCGATAATGGAATTTTAAAAATCTGTCGCTTGTACTGTTAATACATTCAGGGATTCTATAGCTATTCCATAACTATAAATCCTTCAAAAACAGTACTTATAAATTGTGGTAGTTAATTTCTCATAGCCACGACAGGGTCTTTGAGTGACACTGATTTCCTTATTTTCATATCTAGTCTATAAAACAACCTGGCATTACGAACCTGCCAAAGTCATCCAAATTTTCTTTGGCAATTTGATTTTTGAAAGTGGACTTGATCGAGTATTGAACGCTTTAAAGCTGTCAGTTTTGAAACAAAATCACAGTTACTTTTTTGTTTTTATGCTAAGAACATCGATCTTTTCTACGAACTAGATCATTTCTAAGAATCCTCTGTCGAGGAATAACCGACATTGAATTATTCTATTATATCTAATTTCACCATCATATTGTCCTCGTCTCTCTTAAGCTTTTTTTCTGAGACAAAAATCTACGACATCAGACTACTTTGTATTTGATGATGAGACGTCGATAGTGTTTTGTCTCTAAATCATTCTTATCATTAATTTACTTTATATGAAAGCAATTAATTACTTTACATTCTGACGATAATGAACAAAACATGAGTAGGACAATAAAAATGGGTGCATAAGTGACACTATAACTAATAATGAATTAATATGTTTATTGAATTTCAATGCTTCTAAGGCGAAATATGAAACGTAGATTGACGATTGAGTCATTTGCTGCGCGTTTCTCGTTATTAAATTTTAATTACTACTACATGTACATATAGTATATAATCAGTTATTGTAATCTACATCTAATTATGTACACATTTTTTGAACTTATAAATTCTGATAATATAAAGCATTTTACTTTACTTAGCGAAAACTGTTGAAGAAGCCCCGTTGTTAAGGTCTTCGATATATCATACATGTGTCGTTATAACATCTTTTTTATCACAATGTTATTTGTATATCATTACCCATCACTTGTTTCGTAATGCCATAGGTAAACTGGGAACATTTTTACTATAACGTTCATGGTACCACGTGACTGAACATTTTTTTAAGTACTGTTACAGGGTGATAGTAAAGTTTTAGCAATATTTTCTTGAGCACGTGACTAAATTAAAGTTCGGGGTAATAAAATGAATAACACATAGCTCTGTGGATAATACTACAAATTTCAGTCTGATTAAAGTGTACTGTTACTCAAGGTTAAATTAAAGTTCGGGGTAACAGAGGCAGAAGTAACGGACCTGTGATGGTAAAAGTGTCATAAATGCTAATAAAACACCATAACAACCCATAATTACTTTAAATGAAAACAAATTGTCCCAAAATTCGAACCCATTCAACCGGTATATATATATATTATATGTTATTTATATAATACGAATATGTCTACACATTATATTTAACTAACTTATAAAATGTTAATTTAGCATTTTGTTTTCTCCTACCAGAGACATAGATATCTACACCTCTGTTTTGTTACTTACGTATATTTTTGTTTGCTCCCATGTCGCATGTACACTTTGTATATATTTGTACATGTATATTATGTAAATGATGTTGAGCCATGGCTCAAGTATGTACGTAATATAGTATATGTTCTATCTTCCTTTTACTCTGTAACAATGTAAGGTTATATTATTTGTATATTAATCCGTATATCAATTTTAAATCCATTATTACTGTCTGCGATCGGCCTCTGTTTTAAGTGGTGTCTAAAAAGTAATACCGTACGTACGTGCTTGATAAAATCGACTGAAAATACGTCTGAGAATCTAGGAGTGAAAACTCAGCATTAATGTGGGGTTTAAAGCCACATTAGCTTTTTGGATATTAAAGTTAAAGTAGGTGTTATTTTACCTAGAAAGATGTCTTATCAGTGAAACTGACTTTTACCTGCAATGAAAACATTTCGAAATTTTGTTTTTTAAATCATGAAGTACATATAGAAATGTTCCACAGTATATTTTTTCGATGACATTGCAAAAAATAAGAAAAGGCATCTGACAACCTTTTTTACGAGATGTGGCTAAAGAAAGGCATTATAGGAATATTGTTTTAGAGCAAATAAAATATATTTCTTATATTTTACTACCATTTTATCTTTGGTTCTGTATTACTAAATTCAAAAGGCTAATGGGCCTTTAAATATATTGTCATGCAGACTATTAATTTTGTTCAGCTTTACATGTAGAATCTACATTAAATTTATTGTATAAGCACTTTTGTAGACAGTATCAAATTCGTTAACGTCATGTCCAATGGTTTAAACATATTGTTCGAATTTGAGATTCAGTCTGTAAGTTAGTTTAATATTGGTTAACATTAAAAAACACACACAGGAAAGGTTAACATGCGCACGCACTTATAGATTACACAAATTATATTACCGTAAAGAACGACACTGCATAAAATGTTTTTGTGTGTAAGCTAATTAAGTTCGTTAACACTGTGTGAACATTGTAAAACAATAACAAATGGAAACGTAACATAACATACCATACCTTTATTTTCTCTCAATACATGCAATATATACATATTATAAACATGTAAACATGAGGTATTACATTCATGCAAATACGAGGCGTAAAAATACATACATATATATACATACATGTTCACTAAGGCACGTTTCATTAAGGTATGTGTAACCAAATTCTGTTAAATTCACTTTATATTTAAACTGATATAAAAAAAAACTGTTAAAAATGTTTCTTTTAAATTATTTCTTTCTTTATTCCTTTTTCTTATTATCATTTTGCCGGAGAGTCGCCTGATTCTAAATGTGGTTAGATTTTAAGAGTAAAACAAATTTTAATGACCATTACTAGGTGCAAAGGTGCATACTAGTAGAAGAAACACAGACGGACGGACAAGAAAACTATCATACATGTACGTACATAGTTGTATATACTGTACGTATATACTCACATATATAATTAATAATAACAAAAATGACAACAAAAACATCTCTTTTGTAGTCTAATAATGCTTTACATGCTTCACATAACCGTCATTCACTCAGTGCGCTAGAATTTCTAGTAGTCACTACGTTTTTCTAAATCCGTCATGCTATTGTTTGAAACTAGTTCCCGTTCCATACTGCAGTTCAAGTCTATGTAAGTTCAGTTTCCATGAGTACTCTCAGTACTTTGATTGCCGTTGCGGACTTCACATAACAACAGTAAACTAGTTTAAATATTGTCCTTCAACGATCGGTCTTAATTAATAAGACCCATTGCAGTCAAAGCGTTAAAGCTGTAACATTATCCTACGACAAGCTTAAAGTCCCATTAGCTTTTTGCTAAACAAAAAATATGCAAAAACATTAAATAGTTGATATAATCCCAAGATAATTATTACCGACGGAACAAGCCCCTTTTCTTCTAAAAACGCTCATTTCACTGTGATTTTTGCTTTTGTAAACTGGAAATATGTAGAGCGCGTAACGTCACTATACGACGTGTGCATAACATGACTGCGGGAAACACAGCTTTTCTATAAATAGTATTTATTTCAATGATATTGAAAAAAATACGATGGTGGTTTCGGAAACATTTGTTCTTGCTATAAAATATGCGCGGGAGGAAAAAACACAGGATTTCTCTGTTATAAGACAAACAGAAACTATTACGACCGATAAGTTTATAAGCTTATGGGACTTTAAGTGTATCTCATTGGAGCTGTCACACACGCCAAAGAAAAACTATTTTCTAGTTATAGTTAAATTTAAGGTAAATCATATCAGATAACGTTATTAGACAATGTTGACATTTCGTCTTCTAAGAAATTGTTTTTTTTTATTATCTAACGAGTACTAGAACAAACAAAGAAGTGAATATATGGGTACCATTTAAGTACACTTGCACGCGTGCTTTCTTCATGCGCCTGAATTCAAGTCTCAGAAAAAATGAAACAGTATAATAATCGTGACGCTACGCAGTTTTTTTTCTCCACGAAATAATGGCTTTAATATTGATAAAATGCCACATTTTTTATTTTTTAATAAATAACTTGAGAATACATACATTATACGGATTCAAGATTCAAGACTTCGCGAAGTGATACCGAATGAATTTTGTCATGCAATAAATTAATACTTAGAAGAAGCATGGTTTTGACAATATTTGAATAAGTACAGTTAAACCTGTGTCAGCGACCACCTCCGAATAAAAGCCACACTGCTAATAAAAGTATTTCGTTGAAAAATTCATTATCTAGAAAAGACTGTTGACTTCCGAATAAAGGCCACATGTCAGTAACGGTCACATGTTGCCCTTCCCACGGTGGCATTTGTTCAAAGATTTGAGTTGAGTTTAAATGGGGGCTTTCAGACAAATATGAAACATGTGTTGGCATGCCCTGAACACTTACTTTATAATTAAGCTACTATCAACTAAACAACAACTCGCTTATTTAAAAAGTACAAAACGTAAGTGTACGTATCAATCTTGATTTTGTTTGTTTGTTTATAAATCGGATTTCAGAGTCATAAGAGGCGGACATATCACCTACTACTAGTAATCGCTTCTGGGAAGAACTAGCACTAGACTCCTATCCTCCGTAAGCAACTCGCGGCCTACTTTCTCACATAACGAGTCATGGTCGGTAGCGGGGCTCGAACCCACGAACCTCCATCAGTAAGAGGTTATTTATACAGTTACTTAAAGTCAGCAAACTTAACCACTCGACAACGGAAAAAGGGTCATCAATTGAACCAAACCGTGATTCATATAACTACACATGCTCACGTATTTGATTAAAGAAACAAACATATGAAGAATTCAAGATGGATGTTTTGATGATGTATTTGTGGATTTGCCTTACAAATATGTATTGATATGAATTCACGGACAAAAAAAAAACACACACAATAATTATAATCTTAAAAACTTCAATGACAACGTTTCGGCGCGGACCGCCTTTTTTAAGACGACGCACTGTTAATTTTTTCTTATACATTTGAATGGATCTTTTGCTCGTGACCTAAGTTTTGTCAACATTTCTAATACTATATCGCATGAAAACCCATAGAGACCTCAGGGAAAGCTTTGAACAATATATTAATTCAATTGTGAAAATGTTGAACTATAAAACGCGACATTAATTTTCTAGAAAAAAAGCAGTGAATTTTTTCTCAGACTTATTTGCAAACATGTAGCTACTGCCTATATTCGGATGATCTCGGATCTATTTGTATTGATTTTGCGACGGTATTTAAAAGCTACTAAGATCAGCGCAGACGACAGATAACGTACGCGACATCATAGCTGTTAGCATTCGACATGGAACTATCGACTGTTTTATTTTGTATCACTTTCCACGTTGTGTTAGCTTTCTCATTGATTGTTGATCTCCCAGCTTGTACGAATTGTTCGAATCGAGTAAGTATAATATATTTTAATTATTGGCATCTAAAAGATGACATGTTTAGTGTATCATATTCATATAAACTGTATTTCGTTCAAGGTAATCATTGGTGATATGACTTAGATGCATGCGCAAGCTGTATAGAATACGTTTAGTCGAAACATTTGTTTTTTTCTTTGCTAGGAATTACCATGTGAAATTTGAAGGTATATATATGTAGCGTCGCAGAAATGAATTGTTATGATGTATTACTTGTATTCACTCGACACCGTCATTGCAAAAAAATTGTAATATCATTTTAAATCTTCCATTTGCGTGTCATGAAACTTTTAATTGAATTGGGCACCAATAAAATGATACCTTATTTAATCATGAATGAAATAGTTGCCGTATATTGTATATTGTGTGCAAATTAAAGGCCATGGCACATATTGCATGGTTTCTAATAAATGTATTTTCAAGAAATAAATATGATGATTTTTTATTGTTACGTATATACATTGATTTTTAAGTATAAAATACATACCCATGTTCATGAATTATCACATAAGCTTTGTCCAAATGCCATATGCGACTTGATTAGTCACAAATCAAAATTCATCATCTCCTGAATCGAAACAAAAAAGCTTCAACGTTGCAGATCCTGTATTCACTCGTGCTTTCAAGATGACCTCTAAACTGTCAAGAATGATTTTCATTTTTTTTTACAAAATAACATATGGTATAAATGCTATCAAGAAGTTTACAAGCCGAAAGCTATGTAATGATTTAAACATTAATTTGACTGCAAGCAGAATTGCTCAAAAACATTTTTAACAATTTCTCTTAAAATTGTCTTCGTAAATGAGAATTTCACCTTTGACGAATTACAGAAAATTGTTTACGTGCTTACGACCATGGATTAAAATTCAGTAAAATGTATTTTTTGTAAGTTATGCCGTTATGTACATGTATATAGCTGAGCCGGGTCCAGAATTTCAAAATGTTGTATGTTTGAAAGTTTAATTGATATTTAATCAGTTATGTTTTAATGTTACAATTTATATGGATTAGGTACTCCCAACTTTTGTTCATAATCATTAGTCATTATAGAATCCATTATCCTTTAATTATTGCAATGACGTATACGCTTGCGACGCAAGCTAGAAATGTGTATACATGTACTCGTAACGCGTGTATGTATAAATTTACGGGGAACACATTCATTAAAGATAAATTATCATACATGTTATTTGGCATCTGTTAAAATCATTTTGGGTGGTGATTCTTGAATTACTTTCCCATGGCATCGTTTGGAACAGTTGTCCGTCGACGTATTCAGCCATACTTTATCGCACAGGAAAGCCGCATAGAAAATAGGTGTGAGCTTTATAGTGTGAATACACGTATTATTATATGATATGCGTGGTATTTCCTCAATTAAGTGTGATGGGTCTTAGAATATTTCAAATTATTTCATTGTAACCACATACAAATAGCAAATTAAATGTTTTGCGTATCCGCTTTTAGGGCTGTATGATGATGAAATAGCGTGTTGTTGTTTTGCATATCCTTTTTCCAGACAGTTAGAAATAGTTCTACTTTCGGCTTTCGTTCGATTTGTTAGTAATTTCTCTACAGACATATGCGTGTATTTGCAATAAACTAAATGTTAAAAATACTTGCATGGGTACGAACAATATGGATACATTTCTCTTTTTTGATTCGTATGGGAAAATCACCTTCCAGTACTTTGATTATGCTCCGGCATCAGTTGATGCAGGGGCATGTAGTAAATGTCTTGACTGTCAGTCCGTCTGTACAAGGTTAAATCAAGCTGTCATTGGGGCGTGTTGGGGGACATATGCGTTTAATTAATTGGAAGGATCGTCTTATTAACCATTTATAAATGCGTTTCAAATTCTTCGTGCCAACCTTGCTTGATATCAAAGTCTTAGCTCCTGGTGCAAGACAACAAACTCAGGAAATTAGTTTCAATGAAGAATGCAGCAACCATAGAATGAGATACGGTTTATTCCTGTCCAGTAGCAATAGGGGAAATGTAGCTCAAGAGAGGGGTACATGTCGAGGGCTCAGCGCAACACTGTCGTAACTTGTTCTTGTTTCAATGAGTTACGACACTGTTGCGTTGAGCCCTCGATGTACACTTTAATTGTATTGCATTGGAATGCATGTTTAGACAGCTGTAGAGTCTGTACCCAAGGCTAAGGTGTGATGTGAAACACCATAAAAGGCTATCAGTTTTTCTGTGTTATTTTTTTATATGATTCCTTTTCAAAGCTTGAATAACTATCCAGTCTAATGAAAAACAAAATATACTTTATTTTATGATTTGATTGCTGTGGTTCGAGAAGGTATCCTATGTTTTATGCATATGCATGCATTGGTATGTTGCAGTGGCGATTTTTGTTTCTTTAAGTATTATCTGCTTAAATATAATTCTTGATAACATAAATAATCGTCTGTCGGAAGATTAATCGATTCCAAAAGTGTTTCAGAGTAGTGACGTGGATATAAAAATATTTCTCTGCATAAATTCCATGCCGATTCCTAAAAAAATGCTATTTCCAAGTTCTAATTAATTTGATTCCAAGTCAGCTTTCAGATGACAACTTATCCTCCATCATGGCTAAGAACAGCTAAGAATGCAACATCATAATTATTTGCCGATATGGTGAAACAAAATCAACAGCGCATTAATTACGAATATAATTTTGAAACAATTAAATTGCTATCTCGACAGAGCTATAAGAGGTTCTTGTCACTTCTGCTTTATGCTAATCCATATTACTTTATATATAGTGCTGACTGTCTTTAAGTCCTTGTTTCTTTGGTCTTATTGATATATTTAGGAAATATTGCTTGGTATTGAATATTTTGCAATGTGTTTTCATAGCTACGGAAGTTATGAAACATGAAATGATTTTTTTTGTCAGAACAGAATAGAACTTTGTTCAAGACGTGTTCATATTACATAGTCATACAATATACAGTTGAATATCGTTATCTTAAATTCCTAGTGACCGTGGAAATTAGTCAGAGATTATCTCTGATGGTTTAATTATCACATTTTTACGTATATTAATTGGTTGTACAGTACAACATCTCCAGAGCGACCCTTTGTAGAGCAACAACCTCTCTTTAACAACACCTTCAAAACTTCCCTGAGCTGATATTTACTATAAATTTAACCTCTGTAAAGCAACAACCTCTAAACAATGGTCAATATTTGCAGCTCCCACAGGGTGTTGCTCTACAGAGGTTGTACTGTATATGCCTTTGTCTTTTATACAAGTACGTTCTTTTGTATTGAATAACAGCCTTGTTATATATGGGCTTTGTCTAAAAAAAATCTTAATGTATAAAATTATTTTATGTCAATTTATGAATTAGAATTGTCTTGCCCCCTTTTAATCAAGACTTTCGGTTGTTTGGAAGTTTTGTATTTAATATTGGTTGTTCAATCTGACTATGACACATTAAACTAATGACAATGTACTTCACGATGTCTGGATAGAGACTGATAAATATAGGTCTATTCAAGGATCTATATAATTATTATATATGTTAATAAATCAGTGATTTGATATAGGCCCTCTTATTTGTCAGAGGGCATTCGTATTGGCCCAAGGACAAATACCAAGGCCTATATCAAATAACTTATTTATTGACAATTTTATTAAATAACTTCATTATCTGAATCAGTTTCATTTTAAATGTTTTGAAACCACATGAATAGCTAATTACTTATAAAGATGGCTGCCGTTTCAACGAAAATCTATATCACTTTTTGGCCCTGCTCTAACAGCCAATCAAATTGCTTAAAATGCGGGCCAATATCTATATCACTTTTCGGCCCCGGGCCGGAAAATGATATAGATATAGGCCCGCTTATTTGAAATGCCACTACTTTATTGGACCAGGCAGCAAACAAGTTACAAGGCTGATAATAAATAGTTATTTAATAAAAGTACGTACTGTACTATTTTTTGACCTACTGGTTCAATTTCGGGATTCTAAAGTATACGCACGACAAGTACGTGGGACGAATTCTCATTGTGTTGCTCATGCGGCTGCCAGTAAACTTTAAAATACATTTTCTGACGGAGAAAAAAATATGTAAAATGCATGTATTATCAAAATTATATAATGTGTTAAAGAACGACTAATTGCACTATATATGTGATTATATTTGTATATTTTCATTGTATATTTTATCTTCTTTAAAGTTTATATTCCTATTCGAAATTGAGTTGCATGCCGTCATATTATACATACAATGTAGATACTTCCATTTCTTAGTTGCAATAATTGTTAACATAGCATTGATCGAAGATACTGCAGCACAACTCTCGTATTTAACTAACGTGTAAAACATAATCAAATTGAGCGCATAAAACTATATAATCTTTATAATAATCATTGCACGGGTCTTCTATTAATTCTTCCCACGATATTCAACATGAGTCTGATATTTCGGGTTGCCCCACTTGTGCTGAGAATCAATTAAAGAAAACATATAGCTACCTTGTATATACGATCCAGATGATGCATTAATATACTTCACGATAACATTTATAAACACTGCACTCGAGCTATTGGCATTGCTTTGTGTGCAGTACAATATGACTTTTCAGTGGCCCATACCAAATGTGACCTGGCGTAGATTTAAACCATAGGCACATTTAAAAAAAAAAAGTGTCTAAGCATATATTTTTGTGTCGGATGGTTTTAAATTGTTCCTTTCCCAACATTAAAGAACAGAACAGAACATTTATTTAGATTTGTACATGCGTACATGCATCATCATAACAGATAGATAGACTATACCGATATTAATTATATATATAATGTATACGAAAAATACTGAACAATATATATACGTAACAGTTGTTTAAAGGCGCGATGCTACACATTTTGATGTTGATAGCACGTGGCCTGTGCGTATCTACACATTCTCATACCTCATGGTCACGTGCACTTATCTGTTTAGCAATTCAGATGACTTTAAAAAATGCTGGCTCGGAAATGTCCGTGCTTACTGTGTCCTCTAGACTGGACTACCTCAAGGCTTGGTACCGTTGGTATACGTGTGTGATAATCCCTGCTCGATAGTGAAATATTTTATTGGTCATGCGTCTGTCACCAATGTCCGTCTCAAGCCATCCTTTATCCAATACCCATAAACTCCCGGAAGTCACGGCCGGGAAAGGAGGAATGCCGAGCGTTTTGTACGTAAAATAAACGCTATTTTTTCTTACGCCGGGTCTTATGGTATCTATATTATATGGGGTAACGAGTTATTCCAGAAATACGGTTAGAATCAGTTTTAGCCATATCAATGACGGCCATGTTAAGGTCGCATTGGGTCATTTGAGGTCAGAAACTAGGTTACCTGTTTGTTGGTAGAAATCACTTTTTGCATGTGATATTATTGATTAATCATAATAAGAATATTAACTTCATGAACTATATAGGTAAGTTTTGATCCAGTTGCATTTAGAACGTATAACTGCATTTAGGTTACTTATTAATGATAGCTAGCTAGGATAAATCATGATTAATTTCTGTAGAATCTATATTTTCTTTATCAAATCAGATTAACACTGTGTTTGGTATTTTTTAAATGTGTATTTTCATTGAAATGGGTATTCTAACTTTTATCTTTGAAATATTGACTACTCACATAGACTACAATGCAAATTAAAAGGGGCAATAACTCCAGGTATTAATGTCATTGTTTTTGAAAAATCTCACAGTAATCGGACCAGAAACTCAAGAGTTATAGGCCCTTGACGTAGAAAATTTGCTATAGTTTAGCTTGTTTACACTCTAGCGCCTTCATCCTAATCATATTTACAATGAATGTGTATGACCTTATGGTCTTGGACAAGTTTAGTTATGGGTGGAATCGGACCACAACTTCAAGAGTTATGGGCCTTTGGATGAGAAAATTTGCTTTGTTTTAGCTCGTTTTACAGTATTATAATACTTATTACCTTCATTGTTGGTTTTGATCTCAAAATCTACATGAAAATTGGTTATACGAGATGGAAACTATATTACCTGGTCATTAATTATAGTGCTTTTGTTCTCAGGTGAGCAATCAAGGACCATAGTGGCCCTCTAGATTTCCTTCTATATCAGGGGCTGTTAACAGGTGTCTTCCCCTCAGGAAAATTCTTTAGAATCATGCAGTTTTCCCCTAAAATTCAATTGACATCAAATTTTTTTCTACCCCTTTTGCACAAATTATGCGTTATTTTCCCCCAAATTTAAAGAAAAGACCCATTTCATACCTGTGAAAAAAGCCGTAGCTTGGAGAGAATAATTGGAACTTAACACACAGTTTGTTTTCTGTGGAAGCTAGTTGCAGCCGCTGCTTTAGTCGCCTGGTTATGGGGCTGGACTTTTAAACTTGCAATCAGGGTACTAATTAATTGAGGTTAAGGCGCCAGGTCATTCCTAGCTTCTATGAAAATCGGACAAATCGAGGGTTCAACCCAACAGTGTCGTAACTCATATGGAAATAAGAACAAGTTACGACAGTGTTGCGCTGAGCCCTCGAAATGTTGATTTTCCTCCATATTTGGAGATGCTGCTGGCTCCTTGGGGGAAATGTAACAGTTCTGGAAAACTCACCAGGTTAGGTGTACATGCTGCTTAAATATCTATCACTTAACTAATCAAGACAATGTTTTTTCCACCTTTAGGTGAAAATTGGTGGGAAAATAGTGTCTTGAGGGTAAAATGAGAAAAGAACATGACAAAGCATACTCACTGACTCAGACAGTACATAAATATGCAGTCTTTGATAAAAATATCTTGTATTCAATGAGTAATCTATAAAAACTAGTAAATATTCTGCATCACTTAAGTTTGCATGCATCTTCAGCATGTACCGGGGTACATGTGGTTTAATTACCAGCACTGTTTCATTAGATATGAAAGTGACATCAATATTAAGTATCCTTTGAAGTCTTTTATGGAAGCTGTAAATTTCCAAACAGGAAATATTTTTTTTCCTGGGAGTGGTTGGTCACTCTGAAAATGAGAAATTTTGATACATTGCAAAAAGCTTTTTACTCATGATATTTGTTTGTGTATTTAATGCAGAACAAGAATGTTGTAAAACACGTCCTTTAATACAAAAGAAGATTAAATAAATGTTTCTACTTTTTTAGCTCACCTGATTCATCAGGTGAGCTTTTAGGATCGTTGAATGTCCGTCGTCCGTCCACAATTAGTTTGTTTACACTCTAGCATCCGCAGCTCTTAACGAATCGTGATTAAACTTGCTCACAATGTATTTGGCCGCAATGTCTCGGCTAAGTTCGATTATGGGCAAAATTGGACAATAACTTATAGAGTTATGGGCCCTTGAAATACATAATTTGCTATATTTAGCTTGTTTACACTGTATCGCCTTCATTTATTCACCAGTCCTAATAATATTTTCAGTTAATGTGTATAAGATCTTGGACAAATTTGATTATGGGCGGAATCGAACCAGAACTTCAAGAGTTATGGGCCCTTGACTTTGAAAATTTGCTATATTTTAGCTTGTTTACACTCTAGCGCCTTCATTTATTCACCGATCCTCATATAGCTCATGAAAATCCTAGCAAATAAATAAAATCAAATGTTACCTTAGCCAGTGCTAAAATTTTTGGTCGGAGCACTCCAAACAAACTTTAATTAATATTTTTATTTTCAGCCCTGCCTTTTGAAATATTTTCACTTGACTATATTTGTACAACAAGGATGTGGATTTATGCCCAGGTAACTGTATCATGAATAGATTATAAAAATATGAAAAAAAAAATTTAAAAAAAATATTTATTACTATATTAATATAGTACTAAATATTTTTTTTTTTTTTTTTTTTCATATTTTTATAATCTATTCATGATACAGTTACCTGTGGATTTATGTATATGTCCTAACCTCAAACTTTGTTGCCAAAACCTGTAGGAGAGATTGCTTATTCATATGCAAAGTACCCACCGGCAGTCTATTGGATGAATGAACAAAAGTAATCTACCATTCACCAATAGCTAGCTGGTGGGCACATTTGCATAACCAACTTTTTTGGCATCTCAGGATTTAATTTTAGTTCATCAAGAATAGCATTCTGACATGTATTTTGGGTTAAAAAAAAAATGTAAAAAAAATTCCTGCCTACCTTAATTAACCCTCTGACAGCCTAGTACAATAGAATTTATTAAACATGTATGCTTTAATATTAGTGCTGCTGTTGTGTCTTATAATGCACGCTCCCCCAATCAGTGGTAAGGCCTAACTTGAAAACATTTGTGTACGTTCTTTTATCTACAACATCTATTGGTAATTTGGTCTATATAAAAATGTAATGGTTTCATTTCGATGAAAGAAAATAATCATCATCTATCAGCTAGGCATACATTGTCTCAAGTTCTTGAATTTCTTGTCAACTGATCTGTCAGCTAATATGCCATTAAATAATAGTTGTCATAGCAACATATTTTAACATGTTGTCTTTACCATTTTGTCGTGATTGAAGATGCATTAAGATGAGGCTAAAAATAAAATTGTGTTAACCATTATCCGGGTGACCCTATTTTTTGGCGCACATTGTAAAGTTTCTGATTGCAACATGTGCAAAAATATTTGGGGCTAACTTATACATCAGGCATAATTTATTCACTGACTGAAAAAAAAGCGTCTTATTATGAAGTGTGGCAATTAACTTGACCCCCCCCCCCCCCCTACATCTTTTTTTATCACCTTGTCTACAACTTCCCTAGTTAGTCTGGAGTTACCTGCCCCTGACACTGAGTTATTGGGTTGAGGCAAAGGGCAATAATGGTGGCGTACACTCTGTGTGTTGAAGTATGGGGACTACTTTATATCAGTTGATCATATTCTTTTACCATGTTTATGCCCCGGTATCAATCGATCAGGGGGAATATTGTTTTTTGGCCTGTCAGTTTGTCTGTCTGTATATCTGTCTGTTTGTTTGTACCGAACTTTAACCTTGCCTATAAAATCAAAACGTTTATACCTACAATCATCAAATTTCATATGTTGGTTCCTCATGACAACATCTACAGGACCTGTACATTTTCAGGTCAGTAGGTCATAGGTCACTTGGATTGTGTTTTCAAAGCACATCTCATTATATACATTTATCATATTTCATGACCGACTTATAAACAATCAGTCAAATAATGATTATTCCCTTACTGTTGCATGCCCACAGGATGGTGCCATTATTGTGGTTTACCTGACCTACTTTCTGGCGTTATGCTGGGAACCAAAGTTAAGTAGGCAGGGAACCAGACCACTTCCCTAGTAAGCTTGTCTAACTTATAAATACTGTTAAAATCCTTAGAAATCTCTCTATATTTATCGTTCTGTTGGTGTTTGTTTGTTTTGAATTTTAATTCGGTAAAATTGTTCCGTAAAATTGAAAATTTCAGATAAATAGACACATAGGACAATTACCCTGATTCTGAACATCTAAGTTAGCAGGAGATTGCGCAGTTTTGAGGGCTTATTACTAACAATTTCCAGTCACACTTGAGAATAATCGCATCAATAAAAGTCTGTACGATGTCTGACTTTTCTAATTTTTGAGAAATAATTCAATAAATTGTGGATATTTGAAGTTTGAATTTTTTTTTGTTTACTTAATCGTTTTATAGTACAATATAGAATTTCACTAATTTGTATTATTTGATACTAGATTCACTGATGACAGTAACCTATTTGTTTTCTAAAATCAGACAGGAAGATATGTAGTATAGACCGCTATGTTAATTATTTTTTCTTTATTTCTTTAATGGTTTTGTTTTTGTTTACATATTGTGTTTAGATATAAATCCAAGCCTTCAGGTTGATTCATAAATACTATCGTCTACGCACCTATTCTCGAACCCCACCTACTGTTTACGGTCATTCGTACGCATGCACGAGTTCGTGTGACGTCATCACTGCACGCGCACCGATGCTTAGTTTGTAAATAATGCGCTCGCAACTTTCAAATGAAAATATGCATCAATAAAAGACAAATATAGCTCACTATTCTTCAATAAACACAAAAACCAATAAAAATGCTATTACTTTATTGCGGAGCAATTTTAGTGAACTATTCTCTATTATTTCTTGCAAAAGGTTCGAAAGCAGGTGCTCTTTAATGGCCGCCATTTTCTTTTTTTTATCCGAGGGTGGTGGGGAAAATTGGAGTATTAAGATGGTTAATTGATGGATGCGAGGAATATTTTTAAGCAGGTTTGTACATAATAGATTATTTTACTTGTCCATTTGATTTGATAGTCAATATTTCTCCGTTTGATAGAGAAATGTCGACTTAAAGTTTAGGGGTTCGAAAACCGGTGCGTCCACGATAATATTATTTTCACAAGTAATAAATGAGTTCTTTAGATGTGAACTGGGTATAATGGTAATTGTCCCCCAAATAATTTCCCCAAGAAAAATTGTCTTTGTATTGATTGTCCCTGTAATATTTGTCCCTGTAATTATTATATCCCTGTTATTATTATATCCCTGTAATTATTATATCCCTGCAAACAAAGTTCGAGAGCGGGACATATTGGAGTCACTCTGTCGGACGGTCGTTGGTCAGGCAGTACGCACCCAGGTGTCGTTATGGGGTTAGGGTTAGGGTAAGTACAAGTTGTCGTTATGGGGTTCCAGTATGTACAAACCGACGTTGTGGGGAAAATTTGTGCTTATGGGGTGCAAAAATGTTGCTTGTGGGGTTTAGAAGATCAAAAGAAGATCAAAGGCGGCACCCCACAACGTCACTTCAGTGAGTATGTCCGTTGGTCTATCTGTCTGCATACTATTTCACATTTTTGTGGAGCGAACTACATCCAAATTCCTTAGCCATTGCAATGAAATTAAATTTTGAATTATGTCATCACCATGAAGTGTAGATGTGCACAACACAATTTCCATGCCCAGTAATCCACACATTCCAGAGTTATGTGCCCTTGAACATAGCCATATAGTGTACAATGGCATTCTTATACTAGTAGTGTCAAAGTGGCGGCAGGGGTATTATAGTCACTTCTGTGACAAAGTTTTAATTGTCCCTGTAATAATTGCCCCTGTAATATTTGATAATCTATTGATATACCTATGTTGGCTGGGTAAGTCAAGACTATACTTTAGAACTTTTCGAGCTAAGGTGCTATCTTTATGAACAGAAGAAAGGGAGGTAATTTGGTCTTGGGGTGTACTCGCTGGATTTTTATTTTTCCATTGATAAATATCTAGCATTTCTTAATCTCATAAATAGAAGCTGCCAATGAGAGCTATTGTAAAGGATAAAAAAATAAAGAAATGTACTTTTTCAGATCCATGTAAAATATTGGTTCAGGTATAAGCTTAATCAATGCTGAGGCATGAACTTCCATTTTGTCAAAAAGGGTGGGAATATTCAGCAGGTATTTGTCCATAGAGTTAGATTTATTTATTTGTACTTTTAACTAAATACAATACCTGATGTACTTCTACAAGGAAGAGTAAAACAAATGTTTGTATTATAAAACATGAACTTTTCATCCTTATGGCTTCTGTTTGTCACAGGAAGCCTTGAAAAACTTGGATTTAAGTCTCACCAGTTAATTAGAAAATATTATTAAAACAGATACAGTTATCATGTTTCCACTGTTCTCCTGGACTATACCATGATCAGATTACCGAGCACTTCATTAGGCCAGGCAAAAAGCCGACATGTCTATATGGTTTCCTGCCCAACCTTAATTTTTTGCACTGACTTTAAAGTTTCTAACACCACTATCAGATAATAAATTATTATCTTTTTATTATGTATAAAAATATTTTAGAATGATTGCACCTTTTTTTCACAAGAAATGTTTAGAGAAAGATGAGTTTGATCTACTTTAATACCTAATTAATTTAGTTGAATAACCATAAACAAAATGACTTGTTTTTCTTGCCTTATAACTCTGGTGAGGATTATAAATGTTGTCATATAGAATAAAGACAGAGCTAATTAGGTTATATGATATATATAATAAGTATATAAACAGATGAACAACAAAAACAGTGAGAAATCTTTTGGGAATAAACATACAAATTGTTAGATAAATATGGGACACACTAGTTCTACCGTAATAGCTCTAATTAATTAACTTTAATATGCGGCTGCTATTGAATTGTGTAAAGTAGGTCAATAGTATATGCCAGCCATCTCAATAGTATGACTTAAATCGTTCTCAATAGCATAATATTACACAGTGCAACCTCTCCAGAGCAACACCCTTTAGGAGGATCAAAATTATGTTGTTGTTGAGAGGTTGTTGTTCTAGAGAGGTTAAATTGATAGTTAAATTGTGCTGTGGGAAAAATCATGCTGTTGTTGAAGTGAGGTTGCTGCTCAAGAGAGGGCTTGGTATTATCATGGGACACATAGGTAACAACCCAAGCCAGTAAACCCCCTTGTTGCATTAAACATTTTTAGCTCACCTGATTTCATCATTTTAGCTTGTTTACACTCTAGCGCCTTCATTTATTCACCGATCCTAATCATATTTAAAATGAATGTGTTTGACCTGATGGTTTTGGACAACTTCAAGAGTTATGGGCCCTTGGATTAGAAAATTTGCTACGTTTTAGCTTACAAGTTTAACAGTATTATACCTTCATTGTTGGTTTTGATCTCAAAATCTACGTAAAAATGAGTTTTACGAGATGGAAACTATATTACCTGGTCATTAATTATTGGCCTTTGTTCTCAGGTGAGCGATAAAGGGCCAATGTGGCCCTCTTGTTAAAAATCTGGGACGGTTCACCAGGTCATGCCGGATCAACAAGGTTCATCGAGGGTTTTCCCTGGGTGTTTATGGTGCCATCAGCGTTATAATCCTGGTTTGACAGGGTTTCTCCTGGTCCAGTCATCCAGGACCAATCCTGGACAGTGAGAATGAGGCTTTAAAGAATTACTGTATTTTCATTTATTTTATTTTCGTCGGGCTTAAATTTCGTGGTTTTTACTAAATTGACTATTTCGTGGGGACATAAATTCGTGGATTTTGATTTTTGAATAAAATGCCTTATATCTGCATTAAAATTTGTGGGGATTTGATTTCGTGGATAAGCCGACCCACAAAATCCACGAAATTAAACCCTCAACGAATTCCACAGTATGCATTGCAGGTTCATCTCAACAATACAGTATCTTATCAGGATATGTCATTAGTTCATCATTAGGTAAAACTGTATACATTATAGGGGTGATTGATGATCTTGCAGTAATTGCTGGTTTGTTTGTTTCATTGTTCAACATTATTTCAGTCATGTTGTGGCGGCAGATATCCTAACCAGCATTTCCTGGACTACGTTAAGGCCTTATCCGGTACTTACCACATTCTATCCGTAAGCTTCTGCCAAGCTACCCCACATAATTTAGAGGTGGAGGACAATTTAACATAGGATGTAATATCTTCAGTAAATTTGTCACGGATAGTGTGTCAGCCACACCAGGGGTTCGAACTCACAACCTCTCGATCATCAGACAAATGCTCTAATCACTGAGCTAGCCGGGCGGGCTGGTAATTGCTGGACTAACGAGCCAAATGTTGTGGGTTCGAATCTCGACTGAATTATCCGATATTTTAGGGATGCCATTTTTGTGTCCCCTTCCCAAATTTATCCAATTTAGTACCGTGTCTAGTAAATCAGTGGAATAAGGGAAATTAAGGCATGTATCGGTTCCTTATACTGGGTATGATACAAAATATGAATTAGAGTAGAAATATAAATGCCAGTTTCTCCTGTATCTTATCTCCCATCTCTTAAGGCTGGCCCTGAAATGACCATAGCTGTCAAATGGGCTGACTTAATTTAATCAATAAATATTAACTCAGTTCTGTCAACAATTAGCTTCATTAGACCATATCTCATACCATCTCAATAACGCAGCAAGTTATCATATTACATCTATTTGTAAAACTACATACATGTGCATGTATACCATTTCATCAACACAAGTCATTATATTCCATATCACATACCATCTCTTTAATACAATGATTTACTGTCTAATTAGCAATAATTTTCATGTACAATACACATATTTCATTAAAATCTATGACTTATTCTCATTTCAGCCTGATGTACCATGTAGAATACAGTTATTGCATAGAGTGTGTATACATAATGGTAAGTAGAGAGAGAGAGAGAGAGAGAGAGGGAGAGAGAGAGAGAGGGAGAGAGAGAGAGAGGGAGAGAGAGAGAGAGAGAGAGGGAGGGAGAGAGGGAGAGAGAGGGAGGGAGAGAGGCAGAGATGCTGATTAGTTCAATAATTCTTTAGTTATCTACAGTCTAACCTGTGAAAGAGAGTTATTACAAGTACATGTCGAGGGCTTAGCGCAACACTGTCGTAACTTGTTCTTATTTCAATATGAGTTACGACACTGTTGCGCTGAACCCTGGATGTATAGAAATACGCACATGGATGTTATCCACAATTAAGACTATATTCAGAGATTTATATGACCCGCCTCCTTAGTTGAGTGGTTAAGGTCGCTGACTTCAAATCACTGTAACCTCTCACTGATAGAGGGTCGTGGGTTTGAGCCATGCTACCGACCATGTCTCTTTATACATGTGAGAAAGTAGGCAGTTGCATGCTTATGGAGGATGGGAGTCTAGTTCTGGTTCTTCCCAGGAACGATGGTTGGGTGAATTGTCCGCTTCATATGAATCTGACTGTTGAAAAGGGGCGTAAAACTTGGTTGGAAAAGGTTGGAGGTGGAATTGAATAAGCACTTGTAGAGTTATGGGCCCTCGACTTAGAAAATTTGCTACATTTTAGCTTGTTTACAGTATTATGGCATCTTCATTTCTTCAATAATCATATTCGTATTTACACAGAATGTATATATTGACTTGCCTTCAGTATTCATGAAAATTAGAGTTGGTTTTGATCAAAATCTATATAGAAACGGATTATACGAGATGAAAACTATATTACCTGGTTGTTAATTATAGTGTCTTTGTTCTCAGGTGAGCAATCTAGGGCCATCTTGGCCCTCTTGTTATATATATATATATATTTTTTTGGTAATCCCATTTATTTGCTACATCACATAACCATTGTGGGTTGAAGCACATCCCACAATGTTTTTACATGAAGTGTGTTGGGTATACCAAAAAAAAACCCCCTAAAACCAGCTTTAAGTAAAAACCTGATTTTAGTATGATCCAATGTCATGTATCTTGGTTTTACTGTAATTATCTACAGATTATATTTTTTTCATCCTGTGATATTTACATGTTATTCTCAAATCATAGAAATATATCTATAGCACAGAAATTCATCTTCAGTAATAGTGAAGCATGCAATGAAGTATGGTTTAAATACCAGGACAGATGTTGATAATATTGTTTTGTTATATAATATTGATAGTACCTGTTTCTTGGAAACAATTAATAGCTTTATCATTTCATGTAGAACAAGTATTAAAGGGTTAGATACACTGTGTTACTGAGTGTTTAGACCAGGCTATTTTATCAGTTGTTTCTCAGATTCTCCATCGAAAAAATACATCCTGAAAAGCAGGGAATTATAGATGATAAATTAATTGAGCAAATTTTAATTGCAGTATTTCACTTACAAACCATAAACTAGAATTTTCTACCACTGGAATAATGAACAAGACGAGACGAGTTGCTCCATATTTAACATAGTGATAGAGCTGTGTTACTTTGTCAGACCACATTCCATATGTATAGCAGTACGGGACTTAGGCTATACATACACTATAGAGTACAAATCACTGGCCACATAATTATGGTTAAGTTAAATCAGCAAGTTTTCAGAGTTCACATATTTCTTAACATCATTCTTTTAAAAGCCATCTTTGAATATTTAGAAAAAAATAACCTTCGGATAAAGGTCACTGGTCATTAAAGGCCACATTTTATCTTTCTCAAGGATGGCCTTTGTTCACTCACAGTCGACACTATATTTGACAAATTCACCAAAAAAACACCGCATAGCATCAATGGTAGCTCCTGGCCACATAAAGAAGATAATATCGAGGGCTCAGCGCAACACTGTTGTAACTTGTTCTTATTTCAATATGAGTTACGACACTGTTGCGCTGAACCCTTGAATTATATGCACTCATCTGATGACGATCGAGACACAAAAACCTCTCTAAACTGGCTTCCCATCAGGCTTCTAAGCCAGACAAGTGGTCTAGTCAAAGATCCTACCAGTTTTGAGGGTTTCTTATGTACCAGTAATTGGACCCATTCTCAATAAAAATAGTATTTGCTGTTTGAGTGTATGCCACTGAGTTGTGAAATTGGAACTATTTTCACAGTTGGTTAGTTACAGGAAACTCTTCGGTTTGTAGTGAAAATTTCCTGACTGACTGTTAAACACCACCTACATGTACATTATTGTATGTTGCAAATAATTAACAATAATAACCATTTTTATCCAATTTTCAAACAAACACACATTAAATGTGTCCAAATAGCATTCATGCAATTTTACTTGATAATTGTAACTCAAGAACAGTTCTTCAGTATTCAGTATTATATAAAAATAATGCAGGTTACATGGAAAAATTATTTTTAGGATTTTTTTTCGTGACAAACCCCTTCGGTTGGTAGTAGGGCTCAAACCCATGACCCTCTATCAGTGAGATGTTTATAGTGATTTGAAGTCAGCGACCTTAACCACTCCACCACGGAAGCGGGTCAGAGTTAGTTTAAAGTAACAGGTTTATTGAGATTGTTAATTTCATACAGTATTTCTTTGTTCATTTCTGAAGTATTTCCAAAGTATTATATTGTGTTGGTTATATTTTCTAATAAAATATATTGGTACGACAGGGCTGGCTTCATTATGTATTGATATCACATATCAGCGACATGTTGTATATCGATACAGTATCAATATTCTTTGTATAAATGTCTCATCTCTATGGTTCTCACATACCTTTGCTCACATAGTGCTAAATTACATTCTCAGTGCTTATATATAATCATAGTTTCATTTACCGTATTGAATTACAGTAACTCTTTACACTGTTAGAATCGACACAGTCTAGCAATTTTTTAGACATTTTTCGTGAAAATTTTATATATTTTTTTGTTCCTCAATGATTGTTTTTCTAGAAATTCTGTGAATTTCTTGATATTGATCAAGACATGACTTTGTGTATATAAAATATGTCGCGTTGAAATTGATTTTGAATTTTAATTTAATGTGACTTTAAGGGGTTTTTGTTCCCAGTTTTCTCAAAGTATCCATGTTTTGTGTTTTAAGCAAGTATTAATCTTGTTAAAAATGTATCAAAATAGCTGCATCTGTTAGCTTGAAATATTAAGAATCATTGATTTTGTAAAAACTTAACAATGCATTGTCATTATCCTTGCGCATACATACAGTGAGTTACGAAATGTCTGTCTATAGGTGAATATTCTAAATTTACATAATGTCTTTCAGCGTCATGAAGGTTTGTAAGTAAACATCATGATACCATTGGGTGTGCTTAAATTAACTTTGCAAAATACATGTGTACGTATAATTAGATAATTGTGGCATTAAAAGGTAGTCTCTCTGGCATTTAAACACGTAATTTTAGGAGTTATTATCTAATGGAGTCATGCAGATATTCTAAGAACTCCTTTTAAGCATTGCTTATTTTGATAAAATTGAATGCTGGTAGATCTGTTCAAAGACACAAGATTATTGAACCAGGAAAAGCTACTTGAATTTAGAGTAGGACTTTTACTGCCCAGTTCTTCTGTATCTTCTATCCCCTTTCTCTAAATCAGGGCCGCTCCCCTTATCAAATAGTTATTCATACTTCATGAACTATTCATGAAGTGTACCGGTACAATAAAAGTTTAAGAACAATTCAAGATTTCACTCTGTCGGTTGGTCGGTCGTAGGTCGGTCCGTCTGCCGTCCTCATAAAAGTTTGTGGAGCAAACTACTTCCACATTTTTAAAGAGATTGCAATGAAACTTGAAATATATTATGACCATCAAGTGTAGATGTGAACGACACAATTTTCATGCCCCAGCAATTTCTTTATTACAGAGTTATGTCCCCTTGAACTTAGCCGTAAGGTGTACTATTGCATTATTAGTGTCAAAGCGACGGTGGGGGTATTCTGTCACCTCTGTGACAGCTCTAGTTTCTGTAGTTGATAATCTGTATATATTGTCTTCTGTACCATGATGAATGAATGGATAGGTATGATACTGAGATGGAAATATATTGACACTATAATGTCTGTATGGGAAGAAAAAAGCCTTCTTTCTTGGAAAGTTACTTACTATGCAATAGATTGTCTTTATTCTTAAAGTGAAATTTTAAGTGTTTGTGAAGTACATACGGATGCCATGTAAGGTGCATATTGACAGATGCCACATCTGCAGGTCTGTGAAATAGTTTAGGTGTTAGATACTGTTATACTATATTTTGTCTTGTGTACATGTATTTCAAAGAAGTCACTGTAACTGTAGAACATCCAACAGTAACATCCTATAAATAGTCAATACAGTGCAACCTCTCTAATGCAATACCATTTGTAGCAAAATTACGTTGTTGTTGAGAGGTTGTTGCTTTAAGAGGTTAAATTAATAGCTAAATCTTGCAGTGGGAAAAATTTGTGCTGCTGTTGAAGGGAGGTTGTTGCTTTAAGAGGTCAAATTAATAGCTAATTCTTGCAGTGGGAAAAATTTGTGCTGCTGTTGAAGAAGGGAGGTTGTTGCTCAAGAGAGGGCCACTCTACACTCTATATTCAAATTTATATTTTGCATCTGTGAACCCCCCCCCCCCCCACCCCCTCAAACATATTCATGATATTCATCCCTTTGTGTTTTCGTTTTTTTTCGTGGCGTATATTAAACTTGACTTGGCATAAATCAGCCACCATAATTGTTGGTATTGCACTGTTTGTACATAATAGACCTCCCAGGTCAAGTGGTTATGGTCTCATACTGGTAATCACTAGCCCCTTGTCATTATGAGTTCAAATCCCACACCGAGAGCTCAGCGCAACACTGTCGTAACTTGTTCTTATTTCAATATGAGTTACGACAGTGTTGCGTTGAACCCTCGAACTGTCACGACACCTGGTGAATTTTACATGTGGTTAAATGGCCCTTGCCTGTTGACGTAATGTTAGACGCCAAACGAAACAATGTACTGGTATGTACATCAGAATCATTTTTAAGTCATTAGTCTTAAATCCATTCCAAATGAAGAACATATGAGAAAAAGTCAATTTTTGCCCTTGGTCTGCATGTACATATGGCAAAAAACCCTGACAGAACAAATGAATGTGTACCTCCAACTATAGTTATACTGTGTGACAAAGCACAAGCTAGTCTTCTAGATGAGGGACTATCAAATACATGACGCTTCATGTTGATTTATAATGTATGTTGTTTAACTGCCAATTTGACAGGTATGGTCATTTCAGAGCAGCCCCAGAGAGATAAGAGATAAGATACAGGAGAACTGACATTAATATCCCAACTCCTTATGAATAGTTTTTCCTGGACAGTGGTTCTTTATCATGCCAGTACAAAGCACCGATATATGCCTAGCCCATTTTCCTGGGTAGTTACCCGGAGAAATTTAAAAAGCAAACCCACAACCTTTCGTTTAGTAGTCCAGCGCGTAACCATTCGACCACTGATCACCCAGACACGTCATGTATGTACAGCATCATGATGATTTACCTGTGCAGGTAAACTTTCAGTCATTTTTATTTAAAATATTTTGCATAAATAGTCAATTTCAGAGACGACTGTTGCCATAATTTGCACAGGTCAAAGTCGCAGTCTGCAAAATATCAGTATGGGCATTTGTGTCTTATTGAAAACAGTTTTATGGTAGTTTAAAATTAATACTAATGCTGAGTTAACTGATGTTTTTAGTGCAGAACTGTGTGGATTTTATATTTGTTGTATGCTGAGAGTCGATCATTTATTTTAATAAATTCAGTTCTTAAAGTTGAATTAAACTGTGCTTTGAATGTTTAATTTAAATTGATGGTTAAATTGGGACAGTTTTAGTAGCTGAGAGCTTTAAATTTATGATACAGAATGTTAGGAAAACAGACTTTTGTGAAATCAAATTAATCAGATTTCTGTTGCTGGGACTACAAATGTATTTAATATTCAAGGTTCGGAATTAAGATTGGATTTCGAAAATGTATCTGTATTACATTTTTTACTAGCAGTCCAACAAATAAATCTTTGAAATATTCTAGGAGGATTTTTTTTCATTTTCAAATTTTAACCATCTTGAAAGGTCATCGTTTCTTATTAAAATTCTGAAATGCATTTTGAATTTATGTCATTTTATGAAAATTGTAGTTTTTCCTTCTGATTTCTTTGGTGAAACTATAATGGTGAGCTTTTGTTATTGTATTGTTTCTGCATACAGTCAAATTTGAGTTAGCAGCCACCTTCGAATAAAGGCCACCCTGTTTCTTTGAAATCATTCATTGACTATTGAAAAAAATACCTTTGAATAAAGGTCATCTGTCTATAAAGGCCACATTTTGTCTTTCCCAAGGGTGGCCTTTGTTGACAGGTTTGTCTGTAATTATATCATTCATTATGATATGATATACAATGTACTTGTGAATTGTACATGTAAAAACTCAAGTATATGCTGGGGACAACTGTTGGGCTAATATATTACTCAAGTGTTCATGCTACATAGTCGGCAGAAATACTAAATCATAGAATTGCTTTCTTGACAAGAACAATAAAAGTGCCGGGAGAACTTAGTTGATTATTTAGATTTTGTAGACAGCAATTTTGATGTAATGAGTAATAGTAATGTCTGTCAGTATAAAATGTGTACTGTCCGAATAAAGGCTTCATTGTGATAAAAGGCCATTTTTTTAAAAACAGTCATTGATTATTTAGAACAAAATGATCTCTGAAAAAAGGCCACCTATCAATGAAGGCAACATTATGCCTTCCAAAGGGTGGCATTTGCTCACAGGTTTGACTGGATGGAGTGCTCCCACCTACCCACGAAATTCCTAGCAAAAAGTTTTTGGAGCAATTTTTTTTAAATATTGTTATAAATCCCTATCTACTAACCTACTCAGTGCTAAAATTCTGAGTCGGACAGAGCACTCCAAAAATACTTTTTGTTTTCAGCCCTGTATACCATAGTAAAGTACAGTTGCACCTTTTATTCCCGTTTCAGAATTTAATGGTGAAACATGGCCTGGTCAACCGAAGGCTCTGACAGGCAGAGAAGTGAAAGTGAATGGCACATCTGTTGCTAATTTTACATGGAAAGTGCCCTATGATGGTTTGTGAAATATAATTTATTAAATTTTTGAGTAAAATGTATGATAAAACATAGATCAACATAAACCCCTACTCCGCACACCACTCTGTCTTCTAGCTCTCCTCAACCTTTAATGACTGTACAGGGTCCAAAGTTATAAAACTTGAGATCTGTCACAAAGTTCAAATCTCAATTTATTTCAGACCAATATAATTATATGTTTCCTGTTTAAGATAGGCAATATTTCTTGTCAATAGACTTAAAAAGCAATTACTGTGTAAAACATTACATAACCATTCATATATTAGAATAGTATATTAGATGGAAGGAACGCAGACATATTGCTCATGATTAAAATTTAGTTGAGGAATGGATTGTATTTGGCCTCCCTGGTCAAGATATTATAGTCTCTTATAAGTACTCACTATAATGTTATATCCCCTTAATGCTGAGAGTTAAGAACAAGCCAAATGACCATGGGTCGTTCAACCTGAACTAATTGGTCTTCATTATGTTGCCTGCACTGTCTGTACAATGTTCTTACTGAACCCTGTGATCCAGAATTGAAGAGATTTTAACTGACGATATCTTATTCCCACGTGTGTCTTAAAAGTTAAATTGTCTTATGATGGCTTACCAATGATGTTCGGTATACTAACTCTCAGCAATCAGTCGTTCTAAATTTTCCATATTAGCATATTTGTCTGCAAGTAAAACTATGTTAGCATATATATCCCAGCAATGATTTGCATATGAGTGCTCAAAAGCAAGTCCATCGTTTGTTGTATCTTATATTACACCTACAGATTCACAGATGTTGACTGTGCTTTATGCTTGAATTGTGTTTGTTAGAGAAATGTCAACGTCTTGTATTACTTAACCTCAGAAAAAAATCATTTATAGAAATAAATTACTAAGTACATCGTAAGAATTTATTGAGAAAGAATATCAGGAAGTAATATGTAGTGGTCTGAGCGTATTGGTAAGTAAACCAGTGTAAGCTCCACCCCCTTGTGATAAGTGCACAGAGTGCCAAGGTGAGTTTTTAGGATCAAGTTGTGTCCGTCGTCCGTCATTGTCTGTCGTCAGTCGTCCGACTTCAACAGTTTCTTTAAACATCATCTCCTAAACCACTGGATCAATTTCAGCAAAGCTTCACAGGTGTTTTCCTTGCTTGAAGCTCTACCAAAGTTGTTAAAAAAATTCCATTCCATGAAGAACTCTGGTTGCCATAGCAACCAGAAGGATTTTAAAAAAAAATCTTTAAAAATCTTCTTCTCAAAATCCAGAGGACCTAGAGCTTTGATATTTGGTGTGTAGCATTGCCTAGGTGGACCTCTACTAAGATTCAAGTTTGTTCAAATCATTGCCCTAGGGTCAAAATTGGCCCTGCCCCGGGGGTCACTTAATTTATATAGACTTATATAGGAAAATTGAAAAAAATCTTCTTGTTCATAACCACGCGGCCTAGAGCTTCAATATTTTGTATGTGGCATTGTCTATTGGACCTCTAGAAAATTTGTTCAAATTGTGGCCCCGGGGTCAAAATGGGCACCGCCCCGGGGGTCACTTGAATTATATAGACTTCTATAGGTAAATTTACAGTCGCGGTAGATAACTCTTTACCATGTCAAATAACGTTCCTTGATTTAATTATACTTTAGTGTAACAATGCTCAGGTGAGCGATATAAGGCCGTCATGGCCCTCTTGTTAGCTTACATGAGTACTTTGTGCTCAGGGAGAGATTTTCTGCACCATCAACTTTTACGTTGTGAACACACTAGGAGCCACATTTGTAGCTCAGTTTTCATAAAACTGGGTCAGAATGTTAATATCAACAAAATCTCAGATAAGTTTGATAATGGGTCACTTGGGGTCTGATTGAGAATGATACATTCCATATCAGAGAATAGACATGACTTCCGATTTTTCCGATTTTTCAATATTTGGCAATTTCTTATGTGTTATTCCTTCTTGATGTATTAGTTTTGATACATAAAATCATTTTCTTCTTTTCTGATTTCTATTTAGCTTCGTATCGAGCTCTAGACGGCTTTTTCCTTTACATCATGATGATCGAGAAGAGTGTCATTGGATCTGAGTGTTTCTTTGCCAACCTGTCAGGAACAGATTGGAAAACTGTCAGGGACCCTTATGTAAGTAACAAGCTAGGGCTGTCAAATTATTACTCATACTTCATGAACTTTTCATGAACAGAAGAACCGTTCATGAAAAATTCATGATTTCATGAATTCCATTTGAAGGAGAATCTTTGGATGATAATTGCTATGTAGAGTCAAACCTGTGTTTGTAGCCACTTCTCTATAAAGGCCATTCTTTAAATTATAATTATTGATAATTTAGAAAAAAATGACCTCCAAATAAAAGTCAGCTGTCAATAAAGGCCATGTTTTGCCTGTCCCAGGTATGGCCTTAATTCACAGGTTTGACTATACTTTTATTTCAGAAGTATTAACACTTAGGGGATATGTATGGCTTTTCCTCAGGAGGTATCAATTAGTTGAAAAGGACTTGAACATAATAAGATACTGTGGACTATACCTGTGACCTCTTGCTAATTTGATGCATTATAGTCTATATATACACTGAACTCCTCACAATAAAACAATTGAATCCTGGATAACATGTATGGATTCTGTGGCTGCAGTTATCTGCATGACTGACCCTATTTTTAATGCTGACCCCTGAATTTCCAACTGCAGAATCCAATAAAAGCCCCCCCCCCCAGGGGCTTAACATTTTCTAAAAACTTTTTCCTAAATCATAAATCAGCAAGAAAGGTTTAAAATTGAGCTATGCAGTGTTTAATTAGGTTTACAGCATCAGAAAATGGCCTATATGATCTTAGAATGTGTTCAAGTTTAATGGTTGTATTTAGGTTTTCTTAGGATTTGGATTTCAATTTTTGACTTGACTTAAAAGATGTAGGGGGAGGAGATTTTTAACAGGAATTTTAAGGTATGTTTAAAACGAAAATGAAAAATAAATTACAAACTATAGTCAAGGAACTATTTAAACATAATTTAATCATTAACGGTACTTAGAAACATTGTTATGATTGTATATATCATCGAGTGCCCTAGATTTGACAAACATTGTTATGATTGTATATATCGTCGAGTGCCCTAGATTTGACAAACATTGTTATGATTGTATATATCGTCGAGTGCCCTAGATTTGACAAACATTGTTATGATTGTATATATCATCGAGTGCCCTAGATTTGACAAACATTGTTATGATTGTATATATCGTCGAGTGCCCTAGATTTGACAAACATTGTTATGATTGTATATATCGTCGAGTGCCCTAGATTTGACAAACATTGTTATGATTGTATATATCATCGAGTGCCCTAGATTTGACAAACATTGTTATGATTGTATATATCATCGAGTGCCCTAGATTTGACAAACATTGTTATGATTGTATATATCGTCGAGTGCCCTAGATTTGACAAACATTGTTATGATTGTATATATCGTCGAGTGCCCTAGATTTGACAAACATTGTTATGATTGTATATATCATCGAGTGCCCTAGATTTGACAAACATTGTTATGATTGTATATATCGTCGAGTGCCCTAGATTTGACAAACATTGTTATGATTGTATATATCGTCGAGTGCCCTAGATTTGACAAACATTGTTATGATTGTATATATCGTCGAGTGCCCTAGATTTGACCCTGTCCTGCATTCGACTCAATTTTGTTTACGTCACAGAATCTCAACAGATGACCGTTGCACGCGAAAAATGTGAAATTTTGTTTACTACACATTTTTTTACAAAATGGCGGACAAATATGATATTGACCTTTATTCAATACTATTTAAAGTACTTAGGATTATTATTTGAATTCAAAAATGTACATTGGTAAGGAAAAATGGTTAAATGAACAAGTAAGGGTTATATTTGAATGTTTATTTCCTTCTTGGATATATGTTAGTATGTTGCAACACATTTATAGTGTACATGTATATAAAAGTTTGAGCTATGATCAACTTTGTGAATAAAAAACCCTTCGTAAAGACCATTGTTCAGATAGAACACTTACTTTATTTAATTGACAACTCCATTCTAAGGGCTGATGCGGTGGACAGGGACCGGTATGTCAGTAAGTCGTGGTACGATGTTTATATGTCTACGTAACGAGAGGGTTTGTATTGGTCGTATTAGAGTTTTTCATTTTGTATAAATTTTGTTCAGAAAAATATCAAAACCTTCATAAAATCTTTCAAGATAAGACTTTATAAACTAGTTGGTTAAAGTAATTTGTCTTTAATTTAGATTCATATAATCTTGTTTTTCAGTATGCTGTAGTGTTTGTATGATTTCTGATTTTCTATGTAAATTACCAGATGTATATGTACGAATCATTCTTTGTAGTAGTCGTATTTGAATGTGTATCGATGTGACATGTTCTAAAGAAAAAACGTGCACGTATGTACGTGATTTTAACTCAGTTCAACATGAGAAAATGAATGCGCATGTGCAAAATTTGTCTCCTCCCAGTTTTAATGCATTTGTAGAACCGTCGATTCTATGAACATAGTAAAGATTTTTGGCATTCTATGAAATTAAGAAGCCGATACTATGAGGCATTATAAAGTGACATACTATGAACATAGTAATGAATTTTGTTGTTCTATGAAATTAACTACGAAAAAGGCAGAAATACAGCGATTTCATTGGATGGCAAATAAAGTTGCACACTAAGTATCCTTAGAAACCATTCCAACATCAACTATGGCTGCAACGTAATCAGATCTCTTAGACATTTTTTATTGGAGTATCAAATAAAAAAATACTGATTTAGATTTTTTTATTAGTACATTGTACTGGTTAGAATACTGTACTTAAAAATTTGATAGGTGATTTGCCTCTGTATGATAAATGAAAAAATGTTAAAAACCTCGTTGAACCTGACTGAAGATTAAGGATTTTATGTTAATGGCATACTGGTTGATAGTAAATTGATATCCATGATTGGCATCGTTTTCAGACAGCGTTCATCTTCATGTGTAAATAAGATCCCTTCTTTCATGTTTCTTATTTGATGTTCAAAAGCAACACATATCAGGTGATTATATATAGGATTGATTTTCTTAGAAATACTGTTTAAAGAAAGATAACCATTTCTTGGAAACATATGTGGGTGCCATTTTTTTTAAATGCTCATAAATTCTCGGAAGACTAGATCATAATTAACCAAGAGACAGTCTTGATAAAAGTGGTTTTGTAGTTCAATTTTCTCATTCTAATATTTCCCACATGTCTAATATTGATTGTTAATTTCTTTTATGATCTGAAGTTAGGTTTTTGTGTCACTCGATTTCTAAAGGAGATGAATATATTTAATGATCAGGTTTAATTCTGAAATGGTTTACATTTGTATTAGAATTTGTATAAAGCGCATCTGATGATTTTCATTACACAGACCTTGAAATGGTGTTTTTCTTAAGCTTTGGGAACTTTGTGCTCTTCTTATTTTGCATTATTTTGTATGAATTCTGTCTGCATTTTTAGCTCACCTGAGCACGTACTGCTCTGGGAGCTAATATAAGTATCCATCAGTGTTTGGCGTCCGGCATCTGCCCTCCGTCCTCAAGTGGGGCTGTTAACACTCTAGGGGTGACAGTTTTGTTTGGATCTTCACCAAACCTTGTCAGAATGTTAACTTTGTCTTAATGATATCTTGGACGACTAATTAAAACATTGGTCATCTAGGGTCAAAATTTAGGTCACCAGGTCAAATCCAAGGAAAACCTTGTTAACACTCTAGAGGTCACAGTTTTGATTGGATCTTCATCAAACTTTGTCAGAATGTTTGTTTCTATGATATTATTGAAAAAAAATAGGTCACCAGGTCAAATTACTGGTAAACCTTAATTACACTATAGAAACGAATAATTAATAAAATATTGTTGAAAGTTGGTCAAAATATCTGTCTTGATGATTTCTAGGTCAGTGTTAAGCTCCGAGCTAGTTAAACATTGATACGAAAGAAGTTGCCAAGAATTGTGAAGTTTGCTGTATTCACAATTTTTTTCAAGTGAACTTTGTGCAGAAGAGGAAGCTTTCCAGCTAAGATCTTTGGTAGTCCTCTAATGTTGTAGCTGGTGAGCCTTGCTGTTGATGTGATGTTCAAATCTTGCATGAAAATGACCAGTTTCCATTTAGATTTAATTGTCAAACCTGTCGGAAAGACAAAATATGGCCTTTATTGACAGATGGCCTTTATTCAGTGGTCATATTGTTCCTAAATAATCAATGATTGTTTTTGAATTCACAGGGTGATCTTTTTTCTGAGATGGCCGCAACCACAGGTTTGATCGTACATGTACCGTATAATTTTTATGTAATATCTTGGAAAAATTTGGTGTTTACAGTAACAGTTAATAAAATTTGAGGGTTCAGCGCAACAGTGTCGTAACTCATATTGAAATAAGAACAAGTTACGACAGTGTTGCGCTGAGCCCTCAAATTGCACAATGTCAAAAATACTGAGGCATCTCATGAATAAACATACCTGTTGGCCTAACTTCATCTTTAGAATTACTTAATTATCACACCAATTATAATGTATTTTTGCATTATGATGTCGCCAGCGATTTAATTTGGTTGTTAAAAAATGTGTCTTTTGGTAAGTAATGTTTGCTTAGAATTTCCCAATGTTATACAATCAAAACAAAGGCCACATTTGTGAAGACAAAATATGGCCGTTATTGATGGATGCATGGCCTTTATTCAGATCTGAGGACATTTTATTCGTAATATTTAATTTTTAAAAGAATGGTCTTAATTCACTGGGTGGCCTTTATTCGGGGGTGGCCGCTAAAACAGGTTTCACTGCATAATTATAGAAGATATGTTTGTACGCAAGCAATCCGAGATATCATGTTAATTGAAGCATGAAACATCTTAAATGATAAAGAGAGTGCTGTCAAAATATAATACTGATTTGCAGATAGCATGCAATTTTGACGTAAAGCAACCATTTTTTTATGTAGATCATGTTACGTTCAATATGATACCAGTTACTGCATCTTCATGGTGCACATGTGCAGTTAGTCCAGACTTTTTGTGAAAAAAATCTGTTTCGTAAGATTTATAAGGCATAAGAAATTGTTTGTTTCTAATTGAATATTTAAACATTTACAATATACATCATAACTTATTGGCAAAACCATCATCTCAATGTGCCTTTAGCCATTTACAAAGTAGTAAAGCTGAGTCATGACCATTTTGCTCTTAAACTTGTGTGGGAAGATAAGTAAGAAAATGGATGTACTGTTTCCCAAGCCTAATGAAAAGTCTATGGCCATGGGAAAAATTAGGGTAGGTCAGGTAAGCAGGAAGAAAAAAAAATATACTCAAATATCGATAGATCTGGGGGCATATTGTTTTTGGCCTGTCTGTCTATTTGTCTGTCTGTACCAAACTTTAACTTTGCCTATAAAATCAAAATACTTCCACCTACAATCATCAAACATCATGTTCCTCATGACAACCTCTTCAGGACCTGCATATTTTCAGGTCAGTAGGTCAAAAGTCAAGGTCACAAGGTCATTGTGTTTGATAAAATGCCTACTTTTTTGGGGGGATACTACTCGTATACATTTCTTTTTGGGATACCACTCCTACATTTCTTTTTGGGATACTACTCCTATATTTCATTTTGGGATACTACTCCTACATTTCTTATGGGATTTTGATGAATCATTCACATAATTGTTGTTATCAAGAACTCCAGCAAATATAATCCGGGTTTTGTGATCCGATCATTTTTGACAGGATTATGGCCCTTAGTTTATTTTGTTTGATTGTAAAAGAGAAATACTCTGGTTTGCTTCTTTTATTTAGGGATTTAGATTTAAAACTTTTATGGAACTATTGTTTTTAAGTTACCCAGTGCATATTGTTGAGGTCTTATGATTCGAGCATTTTTGACGGAATTAATGTGGCCCTTTGCTTTTTTGTTCATATTTAATGTATAAAGAAATTCACTTTAGTTTGCAACTTCTTCTGTATTTCTCAAAGGAATTGAAACAAAACTCTCTCAGACTTATTGTCACCAAGAACTCCAGCACATAAATTCCAGGTTTTTTATTCCGATTATTTTCGGCGCATTTATGGCCCTTTGTTTGTTTTGTGCATTATGTAATAAAGAAATATTCTTCTGTGCACAACTCCTCCTACATTTCTTAAGGGATTTTTACCAAACTTTGATAGAGCTATTGTCACCAAGTTCCCAAGCACATGTTGTCAGGGATTTGTGATTCTACTGTTTGTAGCAGATTTATGGTTCTTCGTTTGTCGGTACCAAACTTTAACCTTGCCTATAAAATCAAAAGGCTTCCATCTACAATCATCAAACTTCATAATCATGTTGGTTCATCATGACAATCTCTACAGGACCTGTGCATTTTCAAGCCTAAGGTCACCCAGAGGAGGCATTGTGTTTCTAAAACACATTTTGTTTTTCGCCTAATGTAGATTCTTATAAATTTTGTGAATTCACCCACCAAGTTTGCCTGGACTGTACTTCTAACCAGTACTAACTTACCCTTGCAACTTCCCCACACATGGAGGAAAATTGACACTGTTGTCAAATTTTCATTGAAGGGTATGACCTGTTGTGACTGGGAATTAAACCCCAATGGTCGGATTACAAATCCTACACACTTCCTACTGGAACAAGGCTGCGGCACGTTTTTAGGCATTCAGAAACCAGCAAGAAATATTTCTGATAAGACAATGATAAACAAACAAATGAATTTGTTAATGTGGCCTTAAACTGACTGTCTGATGTAGTTGTTTACTTGTTATAAGAGACATTAGTAAAAAGCTAACTGTATATTTCAGGCATATTTTTGCATGTTTAGACTAAATAGATGTAAAAATTGTAATGATGCTTTATTTGTGTTTATAAACAGGTTGAAAGACTAAATTGTATGTGCAAAATGAATTCAACCAAATATTGTTAATGAGAATAACTAAAATATCTGTAATTTTTAGTTACTTTTTTAGTAACTTTAATACTAGTGTTCACCAGATCCGAAATCTGAGATTCAATATTTTGTATTTTGATATTCTGTATTTTGATAATATGATCTACCTTCAGTTATCTACTATTTTCTAGATATTGTTATAAATATGTAGCCTGAGTGATCTGGGTTTTATATCAAAGTTATTTCGAACATTAATTTTTTAGAATCTTCATATTTTATAAGCTTGTCTGTTATTGAAGAAATATCACTGCATCATCTATGTCAGCGTTTGTGTTGTGAAAAAACTTTATTGTAGCTCATAAACTATTAGTCGAAGGTCTTTGACGATGATACGTATGCATTACATTGCAGATCATCGTCAAAGCCACTTCTTCTTTAAAAGCTAACAGGTAAACGACTCAATCTGAGTTGCGTTCATTTTCCTATTTAACATACAAATTTCCTTAAAACTTGTGTACAGTTCCATGAATTATAATATAATCTATCAACATGACCTAAAATATACCTTCAACAGACGAAAGTTATCGAATATTTCGCCGATGTTTCGTAACTACCCTTAGTTTCCTCATTAAGGCTTTGGATTAAGTCCGTAGCATTCCGGAAAGCATGTGAAATGATCTGATTCAATAGATGCATGAAAAAGAGGACAATTCCATAACTAAAATAGCCAACAAGACGAAATAAAAAAGACCCAATTTAGTTATGGGACCCAGAACTTAAGGAAACTATAAGAGGTAGCTACCTGAAAATTCATAGGCGTATAGATCTCACTGAGGTAGTGGCATGGCTTGCGGAGCTTTTGTTCTTTCTTTCACTTGGGTTTTATGTCACCCCAACTGAGCCATTAGGTCATTTGGTAAATTTTCCAGCTTTAACAACATGAGTAGACTCCTTGGTTGAACCTGGTAAAAATCACTCAGACCTTCCATAAGCTGTCTTGATGAATTCCTCTTAATATCGAGGGCTCAGCGCAACACAGTCGTAACTTGTTCTTATTTCAATATGAGTTACGACACTGTTGCGTTAAACCCTCGATATGTAATATTTGGTTCCAATGTGGGATAGCACTCACAGCAGTAAGGAGCTAATGATAGCTAATCAGTGGCCATAACCATCACTGTCAGTTACCGGTACACATACTTCATGAACTAAGTAAGAATAATTAAAAAAAAGTAATGTTTTCATGAATTCCTTTCGGATCGAGGGGCGACTCAACCACTGAGTTAACTTTAGTAATTTGATTTGTTCATGAAATATTTGTGTTGTTTTCGTCTTAGGCTGTTGGTTCTCGGCGACACTGATCCTTCATGTGAAGAAATGCCAGTAACTTGCGGAGAACACTTTTAGTACTTGTAAAGAATCAAGGAAATTTGTTATGTTAATTGCCTGTCTGAAACTAACTAATAATAACTGTTCTGAAATCGGACAAAAACCTCCAAAGAATTATTAATACTATACTGATTTCAGTTTTAAACTAGTTTACGACAATGCTCTTTATTGCATCTACTCACTAAGCATATCAATTTACATTATGATAATACGTTATTTTTGAGTTGAAGATGAAATTGCACAATACGGTTGAACCGTGTCGGTCTACCCGAGGATGAGTGTATTCATTTACTGTACGGAGCATATCACTGCGGTCTGTGTTAAGGGTCAACCTTTGTGTAATCAGTGTTTATCCATTGTGTTTATCAGTTTGAACAAAAAATGTGTACAATCTACAAGTAACTGTGCAGTTTGATTTCATTTTGTATTATCTGTGAACAGAAGCGAATATTTGCAAAGTGAATATTTGTAATAAGATACATGTAGAAGTGTGATTAAATAACTTTTATGTGTCGTGTTGAAATAGTTAAATGTTTTAGTCAAATGTTTATGGTGGATTTCTTATAAAATGTGAAAAAAAGAAGTATATACAAGTATAATGATGAACTGTGAATTTTCGTTTTAATTCTGTTATGATTATTGCTAGAATAATTGCCGTGCCAACCGCGGCTTTGTTTAAATGTGGTTATATCTAATTAGTGATTCAGTCTGGAAACTGATTATTATGTCTATGTTGAATACGTTACACAGGAATTGAAGTTATGAAGGCACACTTGGTTCTGCTTGTGAATTCTTTGAATGGATAGACAATTTAACCTGCTGAAACTCCACTAGGGTCTTATATACTTGCTTTAGCTTAATTAGAAAGTTTAATGCAAATGTTTGTTTTGTTTAAAACAACAGAAAACACCTCAAAAGATTAATTTTGTGACAAAATTTCCGATTTTATCAATTTTACCTGCCAAGTTGACTCTTACAATCACGCCATCAGAGTCTCTTATTGGAATCCCCATACGTTTCCAAGGGCAACATAAAAAAGTTTTAGTTATAATGTACTGACTTGTTTTGTAACAATCAAAGCACTTCATAGTTTTCGCTTCATTGATACGTTGGTAACAGAAAGATGTTGGCACCGAATAGTCGGGAGGATAGAAATTGTTCAATTTAGCTGAGGTACATCACAAGTATCGAAGATAATGCAAACTTTAAACTGGTTACTAGTCATTCAGGTAAAGTTTCGATCATGTCTTATTTCTCAGTTTTATAGCATTTATGATTGACTTTTAAAAAAAGGTCTATATCAATCAAACTATAGTTAAACCTGTGTTAGCGGTCTCCTCCGAATAAAGGGCTCTGTGATTAAAGGCCATTCTTTTAAAAACTTTCATTGATTATTTAGAACTAAATGGCCTCAGTATATAAAGGTTACCTGTCAATAAAGCCCAAATTTTGTCTTTCCAGAGGGTGGCCTTTGTTCATAGGTTTGACTGTACATGTAAGACAATGTAGAGGTTATATGAATAGATAACATAAGGGTATGATTGACCCTTGTGTGGGTTCAGGTTGAAGTACTGGTCTTATTTTGTCTAGAAAGATATCTTATCAGTGAAATTGACTTTTACTTGCAATAAAAACATTCCGAAATTTTCTTTTTTAATCACAAAGTACGTATAGAAATTTGGCTAAAGGATTAAGGCATTGTGTGAATATGTTTTAGTGCAAATGAAATATATTTCTTCTATTTTACTATCTTTACTCTATTGTTCTGTATTGCTAAATTTAAAAAGCTAATGGGGCTTTAAATATGGCTGCAGCTGTATTGGCTGAAACTGGGTCTTGTCTTAGGCCCAGCCAAAAGTATGCTTAATTTTTTTCTGGTGTTTAACATTGCTCCGCCAGTATGGGTCATTCTGTGACTTTTCCAACTGCATGAAACAGTGGAGGAGGACCTCAAGTCAACACCTAGCTCAGGATAGCTTCTGAATGTTGTCTAGTCCCTGAAGTGAGATTCAAACTCACTGCAGTGAGAGGCAAGTGATTACTAGTCAGAGATCATGACCACTAAAAAGTCCCTGGAAATTATGTTTTTCCATTCATATCAAATTTGGGGTGTCTGGCATAAACTAAACCTTTTGAATAAAATATGGTTACCTGTCAATGAATGTCCTACTTGTATTATTTCGGTTTATCGCCACATGTAGAGGAAAATTGACATTGTTGTCAAACTTTCATGGAAGGGTATGACCTGCTGCGACGGGTAATTGAACCCAGATTGCCAGGTAACAAATCCAGCTCACTAACCACTGGAACATGACCGCCACTTCCTACATGTATATCAGAGTACCTCAACATTATATTTTGATATCAGCACTACTTGGTTGAAACATGTGATATTACTTTAGGTATAATCACTCATGGATATATTCATGATGTATGATGTAGTTGAAATATGAGACTGTATGAAAATTCATTTTCAAATTTTATTGCGTGCTATTAAATGTATGTCATTATGTATCTCAAGCAACATAATAATAAATTATCATTCTGTTTCATATAACTGAAGTATTTGTGTGCCAACTATTTAAATTGTCTATAATGAAAGAATTTATCAAAAGCCAATTGTGAAGATTTTTTATCCCCCCCCCCCCCCATTCCCTACTCCGATTGATAGATCAGGGGCAGGGGCATATTGTTTGGATCTGTTTGTTTATCTTTCATCTAGCTTACCTATAAAATAGAAATGCTTCCGCCTACAATTATCAAACTTCATATGATGGTTCCTCTTGACACCCTCTATGGGACCTCTGCATTTTCAGGTCAGTAGGTCAAAGGTCAAGGTCACAGGGGCATAGTGTTTTACAAAAACACATCTTGTTGAGAGTAAGATTTGGTTACTGTATGCCATTGATGTCATCAATATAAAAAATTGTCATGGTAATGATGTTTATGTATTTTTAGCTAATGTATCCATACTTTGTCTACTTTGTGTAACTGAATTTGAAAACCTTTCAGACAGTCACTAATGACGCTAAATTGGTTATGTCTTGCCTGCTTACTCCAAATCAGGTTGATATCCATTTCTCTAAATTATGTCTCGGAAGTTACCAAGTTCAGAATTTAGTAAAACCTCACTTATCTGAAAACACCAAGACCAACGTATTGTAATGCTCACTTATATTCTGATCAAATTAAAAGAAAAATCTTTTTTGTTAGGTCAGTATGTCAAAGGTCAAGGTCACAGTGACCTTCAGCACAAAAACCTTGTCCGACCAATAAATAGAGAATGATTTGGCCCTCGGTCCACAGATTTGCATGGGAGGTTGGTCATCACAATTATGGAGATGACACCTATTGATTTTATGTTCAATAGGTCAAAGTTCAGTTGGCCTTCAGTGGGATCCGTGATTGGTGATTTCAAAGCCGCTCCAGAGAGAAGAGAGATAAGATACAGGAGAACCGGGCATTTGTATCCCTACTCTTATCGGATAGTTTTTCCTGGTTCTTGATCATGCCCAGTGTAAATGATGCAGGCCTCGCCCTTATTTCCTGGGATTCTCTAGACACAGTACTTGGTTCAATAGTTGGGATTTGGAAACTTAAAAGGCTTTCCTGAGAATTTAGAGAGGCAGAGCCGTGATTCGATCCCACAACCTTTCTTTTAGTATAATCATGTGGTAACCATTCAACCACCGATTACCCCATCCAATTTTCTGGTGGATAGATACCACATCAATTTTAAGACTGGTTTTCATCCGTTTTATACCCCTGTAAACAAAATTTGTGAGGGGCTTTATTGGAGTCACTCGGCCGGTCCGTCCGCATACTCGTGAACTACTTCCACATTCCGTAAGTGATTGCAATGATTCGAAATATGTAATCACCATGAAGTGTAGATGTGCAAGACACAATTTCCATGCCCTGTGATCCACACATTCCAGAATTATGTGCCCTTATGTGCCATAAAGTGTACAATGGCATTCTTAGTGTCAAAGCAGTGGCAGGGTATTAAGTCACTTTTGTGACACAGCTCTAGTTAATTTTGTCTTAATAGAGTGTTTGTTCTGAATTACTTTGGGGTAAATTTGTCAATTTTGTATTCTATTTGTTCCTAGAGCTCATGCCAATGCCAAATTTTCATTATAAAGAAACCTACTGTTCAAATCAATGGCTTCAGGTAATCAGTGTCTGGAAGAAAAATTATCTTATTGTCAAAAACTTTCACATTCTCAATTATTACAGATTATACCCTAAGGTCAGATTACCATTTTTGAAAGTGGGCTGAAAGGAAAGGCAAGACAGCGTGACAGAGAATGTACTCAAAGTTTCTCTCTGTCCTAATAAGAGGTCTTAGAGTTGAGGGGGAAAATTAGAGCAAATCAGATAACCATAAAAACATACAAAGTTTTTTTACATCTAAGTAAGAGATACACATATTAACATTGTTTGTTTGTTCAAGTTTTACGGAGGCCCCCATTTCAACAGTCAGAGTCATAATTGAGACGGACAATTCACCTAACCATCGTTCCTGGGAAGAACCAGTATTAGACTTCCATCTTTCGTAAGCAGCTGCCTACTTTCTCACATGAAGAGACTTGGTCAGTAGCTGGGCTCAAATCCACGACCCTCTATCAGTGAGAGGTACATAATTATAAAATAGATATTAAAAACTTATGGTCAGTTACCCGTTTAAATCTTATACTGGTGCAATTAATAAATATGCATACTATACATGCATGCGTAACATATCTGTGTCAACATATCTGTCATCAGCAGAAACAGAGATAAGACGTCATTTTGAGGGTCTGGTAGGCATCAAAATTAGTTTTGTATTAAGAAAAATATCAAATGTTTATGATTCGATAAAAAGTATGTTGCTTTTTTTGGCTGTGAATTTTTATACCCCCCCAAACAAAGTTTGTGAGGGGGTATATTGGAGTCACTCTGTCGGTCGGTTGGTCGGTCGGTCGTTGGGGGGTCGGTCCGTCCGTCCGCATAAAGTATCAAAAGTTTGTGGAGCGAACTTCTTTCACATTCTTTAAGCAATTGCAATGAAACTTCAAACATGTTATCACCATGAAGTGTAGATGTGAAAGACACAATTTTCATTCCCAGCAATTCACTCATTGCAGTGTTATGTCCCCTTGAACTTGGCCATATAGTGTAGAATGGCACTCTTAGTTTGTGGAGCGAACTACTTCCAAATTTTTCAATGCATTAAATTGAAACTTGAAATATGTTATCACCATGAAGTGTACATGTGCAAGACACATTTTCATTCACAGCGATTCACCCATTCCAGAGTTATGTGCCCTTGAACTTAGCCATATAGTGTAGAATGGCAGTCTTAGTTTGTTGTGTGAACTGCTTCGACATTTTTCAAGGGATTGAAATGAAACTTGAAATATATTATCAATATAAAATGTAGATGTGCAAGACACAATTTTCATGCCCAGTGATCCACTCATTGCAGAGTTATGTCCCCTTGAACTTAGCCGTATAGTGTACTATCACATTCTTAGTGTCAATAAGGCGGCAGGGGTATTAGTCACCTCTGTGACAGCTCTAGTTTTCATTGTTCAATTTCAATTCTAAATTTAGCTACACCGGTATCTGATGCCCCCAGTGTAAATCTTAATCAGACTGGAAACCATTGTGGGGCTTTTTTCCTTCTATAACAGAGGCTGAAATTCGGTGACTTCCCAATTGCAAAAAGGCTGTTTTTTCCCAATTTGAGGCAAGAAATTCCCAAAAATATAATGCTATTTTAACTTGGTTGTCTAACCTTCTCAAAATTTTGGAAAAAAAGGCCCTGCATTGCTTCGAAACTTTCCACAAAACATCGGCCATTTAGTTTTTCATGTAAACTTATTTGCATGGTAGAGAAATAACGATGAAGCAAAATTCATAATAAAAATAAAGTTAAGTTACCATGGCAATTAAGGAAGCTGTTTGATATGACATGAGAACCATGAAAAATACAAAGCCTCATTTATTCTAATTAGCTAAAGAAAAGTAGCATTGAGTGTATGAGTTTTTGTTAAGTCTTTATTCAAGAAACAAACTGTAGTCTATGAATTTTTATCAAGTCTTCATGTGAAGAAAGGAATGTTAACAATGATCAAAATAATGCCAGTTTTCAGCTGACATGAGCACAAGTGCTCAGGGTGAGCTGTGATCAGTCTTTATCTGTCATCCAGCGTAATGCAGCGTCAACCTTTGCCTTGTGAACACACTAGGGGTCACATTTTTAGTTCAATTTTTCACAAAACTTGGTCAGAATGTTATAATATTGACAAAATCTCAAACGAGTTTGATAATAGGTCTCTTGGGGTCAAAAACTGTTTTGATTGGATCTTAATGAAACTTTGTCAGAATATTTATTTTAATGATATCTGGGACAAGTTTGACAATGGGTCATCTGCCGTCTTAAACTTATATTAGTTTACCAGGTAAAATCTTAGGAAAACCTTGTTAACACTGTAGATGTCACAGTTTTGATTGGATCTTCACAAAACCTTGTTAAAATGTTAACGAAACTGAATGATAATGTAGGACAAGTTTGAACATAGGTCATCCGGGGTCAAAAACTAGGTCACCAGGTCAAATCACAGAAAAACCTTGATATTAGCAGACCTCATGACACAGGTTCAAAACAATGATTTAATGAGTAAAGAATCATTGTCTGTGAGCGATATAGGCCAATCTTGGCCTTCTTGTTTGTTGAAGTCATGAATGGAGAAAAGACCATCTCCAAATAAAGGCCACTTCGAGAATAAACAACATTCTTTTTAATTTACAGTCAAACCTATGAACAAAGACCACCCTTTGGAAAGATGAAATGTGACCTTTATTGACAGGTGGCCTTTATTTGAAGGTCATTTTGTTCTGAATAATCAGTTACAGTTTTTTAGCTATCCTGATCCATCAGGTGAGCTTTTAGGATCGATGAATGTCTGGTATCTGTCGTCCGTCCACAATTAGTTTGTTTACACTCTAGCATCCACAGCTCTTAACAAACTGTGATTAAACTTGCTCTTAATGTATTATGAGTTATGGGCCCTTGACTTAGAAAATTTGCTATATATAGCTTGTTTACACTCAAGCGCCTTCATTTTATTCACCAATCCTAATCATATTTTCAGTAAATGTGTATAACTAAAAGATCTTGGACAAGTATGATTATGGGCGGAATCGGATCAGAACTTCAAGAGTTATGGGCCCTTGACTTAGAAAATTTGCTATATCTAGCTTGTTTACACTCAAGCGCCTTCATTTATTCACCGATCCTAATCATATTTAGAATGAATGTGTATGACCTTACAGTCTTGGACAAGTTCAGTTATCATTGATTATAGTGCCTTTGTTCTCAGGTGAGTGATCTAGGGCCATCTTGGCCCTCTCGTTTAAAGAATGACCTTCATTCATGGAGTAGCCTTTATTCAGAGGTGGCTGCAAGTACAGGTTGGACTGCATTTAGTTAGAACAAAATGACCATCTACTAAGGGTACTTGTTAATTAAGACCATATTAAGCCTTTCCCAAGGATGGCCTTTGAGAGTTTTAAAATATATGACTGCATTGATTGAACAAGTTGATATTCATATTATTTCTTGCCACTGATTTTATTGAAGCCTGTTCACGATGGCCTTGTTAGGGGCCAGACAGTAATTAAATTTAGCAATTATTAGCCAAAATTACACATTTCAATTGAGGTCGAAAATGGCCACACAGAAAAAAATTCTGGTTACATGCTCGTTAGAAATTAAACAAACCAATTATTTTAAGGATGGTTTCATTATAATAATTGTACATTGCTGATACATTGAAAAAATAAGATTTTATACGTCTTCAGAAAATGTCTTGTTGTATTAATGAGCAAAATAAATTATTATTAATTAAAATCAATGGAAAAGAATTATGTAGCTGTTTTAAATTGAGACAAAAATAAAAAGCAATAAGATTCTGTTTCTTTAGATTTTAATGTGTGTGTCTGTTGTCTGGGGCTTTTTTTACCTTTATACATATATAGAGAAATGTTTGAACGGATGACAGTGTCTGTTATTCAGTCTTACCTCTGGAAAAGGATCACTAAAGTCTCAGACACTTATAATGTTAGCTCTCAGAATAGAAGGTAAAAAACATCTGGTGAGACAAAACATACATAACATTCAAATAAAGACATTCATTTTACCATATGTTACCTTTCACCAAAAAAACATCAGTTATATTTGTGAAACCATCATTTGTATGGAACCAGTAACACCGAAGGCAATGTTTTGTATAACTGAAGTGAATCTATTTTAGCTGCATTAAGTTATAAACAGTTTATACAAATATAAATTCGCACAATCATTCTAAAATGACACAATGGTTTTTCTACTTTAAATACAATCACCTGATGCCTTTAATCCATATACGTACATTCGCATTGAAAAATAATATAATTAGTTATATAAGTCAACGTTGCAGTTTCTGTTAATTTTGAAAGCATGTGGAATAATTACATTGTTTCAGTTCAACCTGTAAAACAACATCACTTTTTGATAATTCAGTATTAATTCATCGGCACAAATAAGTTTCATTCATAAATACTGTAAATAGTGTCCATCACTACTATATGCATGTAATTGCTAAAAGACACCAGCAGAGCGAGGACACAAGAAGCGTGAGGTTCCATTGTAAACCGTTACTCCGCCTACTGGATAGATATAAGTAAGAGAATGGACTAGATCTCGTGAAATGAACTTCTTTTTTGCAAGATGGAATTGTATAATATATCTGTATTAAAAACAACTTCAACATAAATGAAGTATTATAATAACAGAATTATAAACAACCCATTTGACAGATTTCAAGGTGTTTTAACAATTCCTTCAACCATGGACCCTTAGCACTGTAGGCGGACACTCAACCACATCGCTTAAGAGTTAACCGAAATGTGGGAGAAATACTAACTCTATTATACCATACAATTAGGAAGTTTTAAGAGTAAAATGTGCTTTAACTGTGGAGGTATGGAGTTGACTATTAGATTTAACAGAATTAGGAGCATAACTGTTACAAATGGACCTCTACCTAATGTCTTCATTGTATACTTTTTGCCAAAACTGACTGATTTAATTCCTAATGCTAGGAAACTATTGGTCCAAACAATTTATTCATTTTGGTTTGTACTACAAACAAAAAATCTCAACCATCTCTAGGCCATAATACTACAAACTTTGTTGTATAGAGCCTAGAGTTGGTTGAGATTTTTTGTATTATCTCAAATTAATGCACATCTACCAAGTATTACCTAACACATTTTAACTTTGTTTCTGACAGTACTCTCAGTGCTTTGATTTTAAGGGTATTTCTATGTAGCTTTCCTGGAGTCTGTGCCAGTACTAAGCTTGTTCTTCACAAGTAGCTGCCAACCTCTCGAATTCCTTTGGAATTATCTGTTTTCAAATAACTATAGTCAAACTTGTGTTAGCAGCCACCTCCAAGTAAAGGCCACACTGTGAATAAAGGTCATTTTTTAAAAGCCATCATTAATCAATTAGAACAAAATGACCTCTGAATAAAGGCCACATTTTGACTTGCCCAAGGGTTGTGTTTGTTTGCAGGTTTTATATATACTGGTGAATGTTATTAAAATTGTTATTTATCTGAAATCACTGGTTTCAAAGAAATAAATGTCACTGAAATACATGATCAAGGAAAACAAAAATATATATTAAAGTACAAAGCTTTTTAGGTTTTACGTCAGCTTAAAATTTTCTCTCAGATTTAATTAGTATGGTAAAATGTCTGTAATATCCGCCAGTGGCTTCTGAGAAAGATATTGATAATGCAGATATTGTAATGGAATGATACGAATGTAGCTTTTTCAGTCAAGTTAGATGCTGTTTTGATTTATATTGAAAAAAATACTTTTACCCAAGACCAAGAGGCCAAATAAAAAGTTGGGTTGTGCCATATTTGGTGAGTAGTTAGCTATACCCCGAACAATATATTACTTTAGACTAAAGAAAAGTTCGTGCTGTCATGAATTCTATTCAAAGGGGGTAACCCTAGCTGTATATCTAAGCGTCACTGCAATTTACAACAGTACATTGGCCTCAAGCACAGACTGATCCACAACAAAATCTCGCACAACAAAATCATTTGGTGTGAACTTTGATTATGTCTTTTTTTTTTTTTTTAAATTCCAGAAACTGAATTCTATTCTATAAGGTTGTATTCTTAAAGGAAATAATACAATATTTATTATACCCCTTTTCAAAGAAAAGGGGGTATATTGCTTTGAACATGTTCGGTGGTCCGTTGTCCAGGCAATAACTAGAGAACTATTTAGCCTAAACTCCTCAGTTTTGGTTTGGAGGTTTGTCATCATATATAGATGACACTCTATTGATTTTGGGGTAAGTAGGTCAAAGGTCCAGGTCTTACTATCCAGTTGGTCTTTAGGGGGTATCAGTTTTAAATCACAAACACTTCTTGTTGTATGGGTTATGCGTAACAACCATAGCCAGAATAGGGTATGTAAAACTATGTATTTTGTTCATAGTGGCTTTTATTCATATGTTTATAAAGTGATCTGGGGAAATTAATGCAGCCTAAAGAGTCTAACACTTTAGCCTTTGTTCACTAGGGACTCAAACTTAGGTTTGACTGTTCTCCTTTCAGAAAATTAAAACATTTCTTGATTTCCGTTTTTGCTTTCAGTGGGTTTATAAACACCATTTTTCTAAGATGTTTCCGTTTAATATGGTGGCTGAATCACCAAACTAGTTTTCCTGGACTGTATTTTAACTAATACTAACTTACCCTTCCTTGCAGATGGTTTCCTAGTTTCGGCTAAATCCGTGTGATGTATATTCCTGCAAAGATATAGTTCTTATGAAAGAATTGTTGACAGAAGTACAGTTTTAAATGCACTTGATAATAATAGTGTCCTCATATTCAGAATCTGGACTATATTTTGGATGTAAGAAACTATTTTCCCACGGATGGAAATGCCTGGGGGACTGGGCCTGGGGTCATTTTTATGAATAGTGTAGGTGTCTTAGTTTTTGTTTGTCTATCAAAACTGATTGAATGCGGCTTCCCGTCCTACATCCTAGCCATATACGTATTAAATAAATTACGTTATAGTTCCTCGGATTTCCTCATATTTCTGGCTTGCCCTGAATTAAAACAACTCTTTCTAGATCAATACAATCATCATCATAACTACCGCAAAAAGAAATTATATAAATTACTGTATACCTCTTTAATTCTGCGGGTGCAAAATTTGGCGTTTTTAAGATGTTCATGAATTGGTGGGTTCTATATTTGGCGGTTTCATATCCAACTGCCAAAATAAAACCATGTCCTGTCTTCTTAAGTGCCAAAATTAAAACACTTAAGAAAAAAAGTTTCCTCCATTTTCAAGGGAAATAATTAGACTATTTTACTAAATATCTTTCTAACTACTATCGTATCAAGTGAAATGTATAAACAGCAAGAATAAGTTACATGAAAACCAAAGTGTTGGTAATTAATTTGGATCAAACAGGAGTTAACACAATGGCTAAAAGTGATTATTTGTTTCGATGATTATCTTAAATTGACAAAGATTGTTATTATACCGGGTTTAATTTAGTCTGTGCCGACGATATAAGTTTTATATGGTATGACAAATAAGCTGTATTGTTTGAATCGTTTAGATTTTACCTTGTTTCAATTAAGATTTACCCCTATAAGGCAATAAACGTAATGCATGTACTTTAACTGATGAAGGTAAACAAATAATGATACATGTACAAACATACTAAACAAAAAAATACATGTAGTTACGTGAAAAAGTGTTAGTTACACCTTTTGATAACAAAAGTTACAATAATTTTCTTTGACAAAATAATTGGCGGTGTTCATTATTGGCGTGGTTTTATATTGGTGCGGTCTAGATTTGGCGGTTCCGATGCTGACTGCCAATATCGCCAAAATAAAACGGGCGCCAATATTAAGACGTATACAGTAAACTACTAGATGGTCATAAAACCCCTCACCGATATATCTGAGCCATTCTGTGCTTCAATTATTATCACATCCCTGCCAAAATCCTTACTTGAAATCTTAAGCTCGTAGATAATTACGAAGGTTCAATTTTCTGAGGTTGAAGTTTTATAACCTTCTTATAAAATTAATATTTAGTTCCATTTTATTTATGGTGTTATATTCCATTTTTTAAGAGTTCTGTGCACTGGGGGATAAAGATATTACAAATATTATGTTTATGCTAGCTGGCTGTTAAGTTCATTTCTGAATGTTCCCGTATGATAACCCCTCCCTTTACTGTTTTTTAGCTCACCAGAGCACAAAGTGCTCATGGTGAGCTATTGTGATCGCGTGATGTCCGTCATCCGTGCGTGTGTGTGTGTGTGTGCGTGCGTCAACAATTGCCTTAAACAACATCTCCTTCTTAATCAGTTGGCCAATTTCAACGAAACTTTGCATGGATGTTCCTTGCATGAAGCTCTACCAAAGTTATTATTATTAGGCTCATGATAATTTTCTCTAAGAACCTTTTTATCTGGTGAGCGATATAGGGCCATGATGGCTCTCTTGTTTTAAATGGACTAAACATTATTAATCATCATATAAATATGTAAAAGTGTTAATAATTGCATGACCTCAAAAGCCTTCTAAAAAAATCAAATAATAACCGGAAAGTTGAAAAATGTCATTCTGTGAAATGTAATACCTAAGGGCATTTGTACCTAAATAATTGGTATAATTGTTGTTTAGAATTGATTTCGTTGTCAAGAACTGCTAGGAGGGGAATATCAGTTCTTGTAATACTATTTTCTTAGACCTATCCTCTGTCAAATAGTTTTTCATACTTCATGAACTATATGAACTCAAGATTTTTTTCTTGATTCTTTTCTGAAAAAAAGGTGTTATGTGATATGTGGTATACATCATTGTAAAGTTATATAGTGACAGTATTTAATGTGCTTACATGGTTGAGTGGTAAAGGTCTCCAGTATTCACTATATCCTATCACTGCTGTCTGTGAGTTCAAGTCCTATGATAATTAAACCATTTCACATGCAAGGAAGCTGTACAGCTAGCTTATAGATGGTCATTGGTTCTGCCCTCGCTTGGGGACATTCCTCAATATCAAAGCTCGAACGTCTCTAAATGTTCCTGGCTAATATATTGGCACAGAGTTAAACTTCAGAAGAAAACAATCAAAGTACTGTAATGTAAGAACTCATGGAAGCTGAACTTATATAGACTGACTAATGCACTGTAATGTAAGAACTCATGGAAACTGTACTTATATAGACTGACTAATGCATTGTAATGTAAGAACTCATGGAAACTGAACTTATATAGACTGACTAATGCACTGTAATGTAAGAACTCGTGGAAACTGAACTTATATAGACTGACTAATGTACTGTAATGTAAGAACTCATGGAAACTGAACTTATATGGACTGACTAATGCACTGTAATGTAAGAACTCATGGAAACTGAACTTATATAGACTGACTAATGCACTGTAATGTAAGAACTCGTGGAAACTGAACTTATATAGACTGACTAATGCACTGTAATGTAAGAACTCGTGGAAACTGAACTTATATAGACTGACTAATGCACTGTAATGTAAGAACTCATGGAAACTGAACTTATATAGACTGACTAATGTACTGTAATGTAAGAACTCATGGAAACTGAACTTATATGGACTGACTAATGCACTGTAATGTAAGAACTCATGGAAACTGAACTTATATAGACTGACTAATGCACTGTAATGTAAGAACTCATGGAAACTGAACTTATATAGACTGACTAATGCACTGTAATGTAAGAACTCATGGTAACTGAACTTAAATAGACTGACTAATGCACTGTAATGTAAGAACTAAAACTGAACTTATATAGACTGACTAATGCACTGTAATGTAAGAACTCATGGAAACTGAACTTATATAGACTGACTAATGCACTGCAACATGAAACGGGAACTACAGTTGAATCGCAATAGTTTGAAAAGCCACGGGAATGTCTGAAAATTTCGAATTTTAGCACTTTTCAAACTTTTGCATCTTTTTGTTTACTAGTATGTGAAAAAAGTCTGGAATATTTTACACGGCTAAAAACGATAAATATCTGGCAAACTGAATTTAATTGTTTACCGGAGACAAGCTTTGCAAATGATAGTTAAACATGCAAGTTAAATAAATCTTGCGTTAAGTTTATCTAAAAAACAATATGGTTCTGTACGATGTAATATTTCTTGAGTTATCACTTGGAAACCAAAATTTAAATGGACAGACGGACAGATGGAGAGGGGTAACACATTATGCCCGTACACCATTTAGAATGGCAGGGGTATAAAAAACCAGCCTTGTATGAATATGTTTAGTGAGCCTTAAACTTAGATGAACTTGAATGCTTATATGACTGTTTAGGATGGTTCACTACAGCACTGGAGTGATTGGTTTACTCATCAATAAAGGATCAATTTCAATCGAGAATGACGTCACTTACGTGTAACATATGTCAACAAGATCAAATTTTATTGCACATCTCAATACAATCTATGCACATTGTTTTAATAGCTGTGTTGAAAGGAAGTCGCCTGATGCTTATAAGCGTTGTCTTATGGGGAAAATCCGTAGGATAGATGAATGCTAGAATCCTTCTTTATATATAAGTAATGGTTCAGCAAATTTATTCCAAAAAGTGCAACCTCTCCAAAGCAACACCCTTTGGGAGAAGCAAAATAATGTTGTTGTTAAGAGGTTGCTGCTCTAGAGAAGTGAAATCACTAGTTAAATCATGCTGTTGCTGGCGGGAGGTTGTTGCTTAAGAGAGGGCAACCCTGGTTTGTACTCTACTGTGATTTATCCTTTATATTCTCCTAAATGGTACTCCAGAAACACTGTGCATAACATTAGTTTTTGTTAAAGCCAAACTTTATCTGCAGAAGCAGGTGCTGTTTTAATGAAGAGCAGAATAATGATTCCTGTATCTAATGTAGCTTAAAGTTCTGAAAATACATGGATATAGCCTAGTACTTTAAAATCAGTTTCACATAATATAATTTTTTTATGTCATATAAAAAACATATGGCATATTTAATTTGAATCTGCATGAGATCTTGAAACCCTATCAAGACCGCCAATCCTCAATATAAACGACTATTTTGATATCAGACTCGTATTTTGTTAATTATTAATTCTACATTTCTGAACTTGTTCAAAATTACACCTGATCTTAATATGAATATTCTTTTACTCAGAGGTGGTATGGATATTGAGATTTTTTATGTTTATTGTTATATTATTAAATTTAGCCACAAACTTTAATTAAATTAAAGTTTGTGGCTAAATTTAATAATAAATTCTTACATAAAGACAGCTATATAATTACAATGCTAACATCAGTTTAAGAACGTCATTCACTTTGTACTTACAGGAACATGATTTTTCATAATTGTACGAGGCAGATGTCTGCGACTGGGGATATGTTATTTCATTACTGTAGATATTCAGCTTTTGTATGCTTCAGGCATCTACTGATGAGGGGATTTATTGTGACTCTGACATGTCCGTCCATTTGTCTGTCCATTGATACCAGCTTAGCTTCATGTAGACTTTGTGCTTTCTTCTATCACTTTGGTTCTTATACAGTTGTTACCTTGGACCTGATAACTATATATCCACCACCTATATCCATCTATATCCATCACCTATATCCACCACTTGTATCCACCACCTATATATCCACCACTTGTATCCACCACCTATATCCACCACCTATATATCCACCACCTATATCCACCACTTGTATCCACCACCTATATCCACCACCTATATATCCACCACCTATATCCACCACTTGTATCCACCACCTATATCCACCACCTATATATCCACCACCTATATCCACCACTTGTATCCACCACCTATATCCACCACCTATATATCCACCACCTATATCCACCACTTGTATCCACCACCTATATATCCACCACCTATATACACCACTTGTATCCACCACCTATATCCACCACCTATATCCACCACCTATATCCACCACCTATATATCCACCACCTATATCCACCACTTGTATCCACCACCTATATCCACCACCTATATCCACCACCTATATATCCACCACCTATATCCACCACTTGTATCCACCACCTATATCCACCACCTATATATCCACCACCTATATCCACCACTTGTATCCACCACCTATATCCACCACCTATATCCACCACCTATATATCCACCACCTATATCCACCACTTGTATCCACCACCTATATCCACCACCTATATCCACCACCTATATATCCACCACCTATATCCACCACTTGTATCCACCACCTATATCCACCACCTATATCCACCACCTATATATCCACCACCTATATCCACCACTTGTATCCACCACCTATATCCACCACCTATATCCACCACTTGTATCCACCACCTATATATCCACCTAAAGTCTATGGCTTACCTATGGTTAAAGCCCCATTAGCTTTTTGCTGAAGAAAAATATATGCAAAAACATTTAATTGCTGATATTATATACTAAGATAATTATTACCGACGAAATAAGCCCTATTTCATCTGAAAACATTCATTTCAGTGTGATTTTTGATTTTGTAAACTTGAAATATGTAGAGCGCATGACGTCACTTAAATTACTACGTGTGCATAGCATGACTGCGAAAAACTCAGATGTTCTATAAATAGTATTTATTTCAATGATATTGAAAAAAATACGATAGTTAGAAATAAGTTACAACGTTATGGAAGAAGTTGCAGTCTTTACTCTGGTGATTGAGTAAAGGGCCAACATTATTGCCCGCGTGTTTAAAATCTGGGGACTATTCTGGACTTGTCTAATTGTGTATAATTCTATTTCAGTCAGTGGTGTTCCATTTTGACTGTGTGAAGTCTGATCAACAACTTGATGTTGAATTGACTCTGAAGAGCAGTCCAGTACCCACGCATACATCTAACAATATCTCCGTGCAATCCAGTTTGTCATTCCAAGGTCAGTAGAAATCAAGCTGTCTTGTTAATGTCGATAGCCTGAAATGCTTTTGTTTTTGTTTTGTTGTTTGTTTGTTTGTTTGTTTTTGTTTGTTTGTTTGTATGTTTGTTTGTTCGTTCATTCGTTCGTTCGGTTCGTTCGGTTCGTTCGTTCATTTGTTTGTTTGTTTGTTTGTTTGAGTTTTATGCTCCTTTTCAACAGTTAGATTCATTTTAAGTGGTCAGTTCACCTGATCATTGTTCCTGGCAAGAACCAGTACTAAACACCAATCGATCCTCTGTTAGTAATTGCCTAATTTTCATACTTTAAGAGAATTGGTCGGTAGCTGGGCTCCATCCCATGACCCTCTATCAGTGATTTGTAGTCAGCTACCTATCTTTACAATGCTGGAATTGAGACTGTATGAGTAAAGCTTTTGCCACCAGAATAGAGTCAGGCCAGCCTGTACATCCATGTAGTCTGACTTAAGGCTCTTCTACTGGTGGATGACTAACTTCTAAATTTTTATTGTGATATCCCTTAAATTGATGATGGACTGTTTCAAAATGGAAGTTCAGGAAATACAGTTACAAGTTAAAGGGTTAAAAATCCAATCTATGCAAAAATGATTTTATTAGAAAAAACAAGACATCTTTATATCATCTTGTGCATTGAATATTTGAATTTTTAGTTACATTATTCTGATAGCATAATTGACTTTTATTTGTTTCTTATTTCAACCAAAACGAAGAGCAGGGATTAAGATTTGAGCTCTGGGACTGTTCTGAAGTTCTATAAACAGTCAGACCTGTGAACAAAGGCCACTTTGGAAAAGACATAATATTGCCTTTATTTACAGGTACCTCATATTTGGAGGTGACTGTTAACACAGGTTTAACTGTAGTAAACAATGTTTGTGGTGGGATTTTCTAAGCTCACCTTTATTTGTGTTGTTAGTATAGTCAAACCTGTGAACAAAGACCACCTTTTGGAAAGACAAGATGTGGCCTTTATTGACAGGTGTCCAGGGATTTTTTGGGGGCGATTTTATTGCCGAAATTTGGTCATATTCCCAATGGAAAATAGTATCTTTTTTTCCCAATTCACAGACAAAAATTCCCAATCAAAAAAAAAAAAAAAAAAAAAAAAAAAAAAAATTTATTAATTTTATAAGTTCATTAACATCACTTTTGGTAGTAAATACCTTATTCTGCTACTGTTCTATTGAAGATTAAGTTGAACATTGCAAAAATTGTAGTTATACATTTTTCCCAATTTTGATTAAAACACTGCGAAAATCCCAATCCCAAGGGTATGGGTCATATTCCCAAAATACCAAGAAAAAACGCTGGGTGTACTCTATTCGGAGGTAATTTTGTTCTGAATAACCAATGACCATTCCAAAAGAATCCAAAAGAGTGGCCTTAATGTACTGGTGGCCTTTATTCAGAGGTGGCTACTAACACAGGTATGACTGTATGTATCGAGTTTTATTACTTTAACTGTTGTGTGAATCAAAGCTTTGAAATGTAAGGCACAAGCATTGATTTTCTTTTCTTAATACCAAATAACTTCAGACTAGTAAGATATTTCTGTCGTAGACAAATTTTAAGATTGGTTTAACATGTCTAAATATTAATCTTGAATACCACAAGTTTTTTTCTAAGAAATCTGTTGACTTCTGTGATAGATATGAAAACTAATCTTCTCCACTAAGTACTGTTTCGTCTTCCTGTGAATCTAATATGATTCTAATGAGTGTTTATGGTTAAGAGCTGCACATCTGTTGTACAGTCAAATCCGTGGACTTTATTGACAGGACTGGTGACATTTATTCTGAGGTCATTTTGTTTTTAATAATGTGTTGTTTTTAAGATAAGAATGGCCTTAAGTCACTGGGTGGCCTTTATTTGGAGGTCATTTTGTTTTATAAATAAACAATGACATTTTTTAAAAACATTTCCTTTATTCACATGGCCCGCCCAGTTAGCTCAGTGGTTATAGCGTTTGTCTACTGGTTGAGAGGTTGTGAGTTCGAACCCCAAGCAAGGCTCACACTGTCCATGACAAATTTGACTATAGATATTACATCCTATGTTAAATTGTCCTCCACCTCTGAATTATGTGGGGTAGCTTGGCAAAAGCTTATGGATAGAATGTGGTTAGTACTGGTTAACGTCCAGGAAAGCTTGTTAAATCTAAGGATAACTGCCTGCCACGATATGACTGAAATAATGTTGAAAATGGCGTTAAATCCGATGAAACAAACAACCAATTTATTCACATGGTGGTGGGCTTTTCTTGGAGATGGCTGCTATAGATAGGTTTGCCTGTATTTTTAAAACTCTTCACGATCCGCAATCTTAACATGCTGTAAAGGATTGACGCTCATTAAGAATTCATTCAGACATGTTCAATGCCGATACAGGAAATTATTTTTCTATTGCCTTAAGCTATCAAATATTTTAAGACACTTGAACTTGTGGACAACATTGTCTGGCAGTTAAAGCATTATTAAGAGTAATATTACCTGCTGAGCAGCGATCGTAAGTGAGGATCTGATTCGTCAAATTGTTGTTATAGATCGTAAATGGTAATGTAAGACTATAAAAGAATGTCTGTTGCAGAAATGCTTTAAAATTTAAATGGATCAGAAATGGTAACAATTTCCATGTAAAACTGTGTGTATGGCGAAAAACTTGTATATCTTTTTCCATTTGCCTTTATCAAATAAAAAGTTTAACAATTGCATGGTTACTATATAATTTTAATGTATGTATTAAGTGATATTAATTGGTAAGCTATACACTCAAACCAACTTATAAACCGCCAGTTCGTAAACTGAAAATTCTTGGAAATTATGCGACAGAGATTTCTGAAATTTTGCATACAATAATCTCATTCAATTACCCGTAATTTTACATTATTTGAATGTATATTCTCTTGCACATTCACCCATGCGAAACATATACTTCGTTATCGATTATATTGCTCGTGAATCCCGTGCATTCGATGAAAATTTGGTCAGCATATTTCAATCGATTCTGTTTTCTATACGCTATCATAAAAACATTAAACATGACCCGTATGTCTGTACAAATTATAGCTGCATCATATTGAGGCTAACTTACATGTGGTATACCTTATAATAAGGTATTAGGTATTTTTAAGTTGCCAGTATACAGTTTGCATCAAGTACCTGTGGTTGAAATAGATTGGACCGCAATGTAATCGGTATTACGGGGAAGGTAATAGTTCTTGGAATACATGTGTATATCATTGTACCTTAACTTCAATCAATTAAATGCTATATTGATTTAGGGGACACAGTTAAAATGTAAGATTTGAAAAAAGAGAAAAAAGATCATTAGAGCATCTTTGTATTTGAATATCAAGCTACATTCTTAGGTGGAGATATTGATTAATGTATTATAAAGAAATTAGACCATAGACAGAAAGATGTCAGTCAGATATTCTAATGAGTTGAAGTTGGATTACAGTATCATCAGGAGTGTAGCCTGGGCTTTGAATGAATGTTACATACACAAGGGGGAGATTGCAAAAGGGTTTACGCATACTGCAGTTGAGAAGGTCCAGTTTTGAGTCCTTTAGATGCCACTTTTGTCCATATTTATATTTTCATTTTTATGCCCCCTTTCAAAGAAAGGGGTGTATTGCTTTGCACATGTTGGTCCGTAAATGATTGGTCAATCTGTCCGTCTGTAACAAAACCTTGTCCAACCAATAACTAGTGAATGATATGGCCTAAGCTCTTCAGATTTGGTTGAGAGGTTGGTCATCATATAACAGATGAGTACTTCTATGTATCATTGTTCATATATTTTCTCATGATTTAAAGCTTTTGCAGCCAAGTGGTCAAGGTCTCCGTCTTAGAAATAACTAGCTCCTTACTACTGTGTGTTTGAATCCCTCATTAATTAGGGGCCAGACAAATTTCACACTGTCTGGCTAGCTATTGGAAGGTTGGTGTTTCTACCTAGGCCTACAACCAGGATCTTCCTTCACCATTTATGTTGCAGCATGACCCTCAGGCTGGTTGGTGGTGTGACCTCAAACCAAAGTGAAAAAAATTCTTTAGTCTTGATATTATGCTCTATAAATAGTAAATTGTCGTTGTGTTGTTTTCTTAACTTGCAGGAAGTTCTCACGGGAGACGACGTTACCTAAGAAGCATATATAAACAATATGCAGCAATAAAGAAACCTACTAAAGGTTTAATTGTGATCTATTTGTGTTATATTCTCAACTAACAGGGATATACAGTGCAGCCTTTCCAAAACAACACCCTTTGGGAGTAGCATAATTGTGTTGAGGTTGTGGCTTTAGAGAGGTAAAATTTATAGTTAAATCGTGCAGTGGGAAGCAATCATGCTGTTGTGGAAGGTAGGTTGTTGCTCAAGAGAGGGCCGTTCTGGAGAGGTTGTACTGTATATGTATATACTGGTGAAAACTTCATGTTATAACATTTGTCCCATATACTAGTATGATCAAATATACTGGGTATAATATTATATATACTGGTACTTCCTGTAATAACTTATGTCCAATATGTAATAAATTATACCAGTTCTAACAATAGTCATGCATATGCTGTAATATGTAATTTTAATCTATTAATTTACGTATCAGAAAAGTATTCTCTAATTTTCTCTAATTCTCTAATCTTATGATTTTTTAGCGCACCTGACCTGATTCATCATGTGAGCTTTTAGGATCGTTGAATGTCTGGCGTCTGTCGTCCGTCCACAATTAGTTTGTTTACACTCTAGCTTCCGCAGCTCTTAAAAAATCATGATTAAACTTGCTCACAATGTATATGGCCACAATGTCTCGGCTAAGTATGATTATGGGCAAAATTGGACAATAACTTCTAGAGATATTGGCCCTTGAATTACAAAATTTGCTATATTCAGCTTGTTTACACTCTAGCGCCTTCATTTATTCACCAATCCTAATCATATTTTTAGTAAATGTGTATTACCAAAATATCTTGGACCTTATGGTCTTGGACAAGTTCAGTTATGGGCGGAATCGGACCACATCTTCAAGAGTTATGGGCCCTTGAATAGAAAATTTGCTATATTTTAGCTTGTTTACACTCTAGCGCCTTCATTTATTCACCGATCCTAATCATATTTACAATTGATGTGTATGACCTAATGGTTTTAGACAAGTTTAGTTATGGATGGAATCGGACCACAACTTCAAGAGTTATGAGCCCTTGGATTAGAAAATTTGCTACGTTTTAGCTTGTTTAACAGTATTATACCTTCATTGTTGGTTTTGATCTCAAAATCTACGTAAAAATGAGTTTTTTGAGATGGAAACTATATTACCTGGTCATTAATTATTGTGCCTTTGTTCTCAGGTGAGCGATAAAGGGCCATCTTGGCCCTCTTGTTTAATGAATTACTGAAACTCTTGATCTATATCAAAGTGTTAATAACCTAACAGTACACCATATTTTGTCACTAACACCTAACAGAACTATAAATACATGGTCTGTCATCCGGCCATCGTAATCTCGTGTGCTAAATATCTATAAGGCCAGAAAAAAGAAGTCATCAATTTTATTAGCAGTCACTTGTTAAAAAAAAGCAAAATCCCAAGTTACTATGAAAATACTTGGGTGTGAATCATACTTTCAAGGTAGGAAAGGCGGCCTTAACTTACCTTTACAATACTGGATCCGAAAACTGCAAAGCTTTTGCCCCCAGGGTAGAGCTAGGCCTGACTCCACACCCATGTACTGCTTGGTGACTAAATTTCATAGCAATGTCCCTTCAGTTGATAATGGACTGTTTTAAAATATGAGTTGGACAAGTCCATTCCATTCAGGAAATTCAACTGGTTAAGAATGAAAAGTATAACAAGCAATAATATGTTGCACAACCAAATGTTGAAATTAAAAGTAACTTTGATTTACGTAAGTCTCGATTTCTTGAAACAGAAATGACTGATCACACTGTATGTACTTAAAACAGACAGATCGCCATGTTATTGGTACACATGTCATATTTAGTATGTCATCTCTCCATCTTACATGACACTAGTTTTCAAGAATTAGAAAATGGAATACATATATAGTGCGGCTTCATTAAACTGTCAAAGCTGATCAATTACACGGTATACATTATATATATCTGAATGGGATCATTTTTAGTTTCGTACCACAATCGATAGTTTTTGTTTATTTTAACATTGGACAAAGGGAATGTCACATTACACATGTAAGACATGGTCATACATAACGAAAATAATCGTTTACCTTAAGAAAGTAATCGAATTTACGCACCAAATCTTAGTATATAAATGCGAGTGCTGACCGTGAAATAATGCAGCTTTGACTGCTTAAAAAAATCGCACTATACAAAATGTATAGCATTTGATGTGATGTCACTTAAATTAAATTGCACATTGATTTAAGGTTTCTGTCTGTATTACCGGCCAATAACAAAATTGTTTGTTTCTGAGCCTATATCCTGAATTTTCCCCTGACCATAGAGTTTTTATTTGGCTTGATCAATGAATGGTTTCACTCTTTTACTTTCCCAACACTATAAGAGTAACAAAAAATCCATAAAAGAATCTTTACAAACGTTAATACCATATTTTTAATGAGCATGTAATCTGAAACAAACTATTTTTACGTCATGTGGAAGCTTAGCGATTACTGATATGCTCTTTTACAATGTCTTTGATTCTTGTCATTATATTTGCTTAAAAAAATAATAGCATGAATTGTAAGTTTGCTAAGTACATGCAGTAGTAACAGACCTTTATGTTATCTCTCACTGATAGAGGGTTGTGGGTTCGAGCCCTGCTAATGACCATGACTCTTTATGTGAGAAAGTAGGCAGTTGCTTACAGAGGATGGGAGTCTAGTACTGGTTCTTCCCAGGAACAATGCTTAGGTGAACTGTCTGCCTCATATGACTCTGACTGTTGAAAAGAGGCGTAAAATCGATATAAAATATATATAAACAAATAATCAGACCTTTAATAGTAAGATAATAATAAAGATTTAAAACACCCCACCCACTGCAACATAAATATTACCTTATGTAAAAACACAAAATTTGATGGATTTGGTTAATTTCTTATTGTTTTCTTGACATTCAGGAGAAAAAATAAATATAACAATTTATGTAATAATTATATTCTGTAAATTTTATCGACAAACCACAAGAATGAAAGATCTATGCAGGAAATTAGTTCACATTCGCTAGAATTGTAACAAGATGTAATGAGAACAATCTTTAGTACATTATGTGACCTGGTTTACTTTTTCTAGATCGTTTACTCACCGTCCTTATGTCATTTTTATGTGACACTAGAAAAGAATTCCTTACTGCTTTATTCTCTGATGGATTTTTTTCTACATTATGTTTGATATATCTGATTTGAGCACGAGATAGTCTGTTAGACGTATTGCATGCATTATTCCATTTATCTTACTTTAATCTATAATTCCGTTAAGAAGCCATTTCTGGCAATATCAAATTACTTCAAAGATTATTCATATCAGTATTATTCTTCATACTATTAGAGATGTTGGTGCTTATAAGAGTATGAGATTAAACTGTAGACTGAAGGTTCAAGGGGGGGGGGGGGGGGTATCGGTGGTGACCAGTGGTAACGAGCTGGACTTCTAATTGGAAGGAACTGGGTTCAAAACTCGGCTCTGCCTTCCATTATTTCAGGGTCAAGTATTCAAGTGTCCCCATCCAAACTATCGAGCTGTGTCTAGAAGATTGCAGGAAATGGGTGGGGCATGTATCTGTGCTTTACACGGGGCACAATGAAGAACCAGGAATAAAATATTTGAAAAGGGATATAAATGCCCGGTTCTCCTGTATCTTATCTCCCCTCTCTATATAGCGGCCCAGAATTGACCATACCTGTTGAATACACAGGTGGCAGTATCAGTGTTTGGTCCACAAACGATGCAAAAAAAAAAAAAAAAAAAAAAAAAAATTCCCATCACTGATAGTATATAATCTCAGTGACGTGATTTTTTTTTAAATTTTTTTTTTTTTTTTTGCATCGTTTGTGGACCAAACACTGATACTGCCACCTGTGGTTGAATAGGCTGCTAAACAACATATAAACTTGGAAGATTAAGTTCATGGAATCAGTAAAGGAAGACCATGCTTTAACTACTGTTTCTGTTATTAAATGTCTTGGAACAAAATATGTGACATACTGGTATTACTCGAGTTTGTTTGTAAATTCTGCCCATCAGATTAAGAGTAGTTTCCCTTGATTCTTCAAACAAACTGATAATGTATGTATTTACATAGGCTAGCTGTGCCGCTTTGTATACCATAAAAAATGTAGGTTCAATACTTAGTGACGAATGATGGCCCCAGATTTATCAGTACATGTCAAACTCTATCATATTGACACTTTTCCTCATAATTTTTATATTTTATTTGAAGAATATGTAGATGAAGAATATGTAGAACTTAGTATTTAATCTTTTTTTTCAGTTTTAACTACAAGTAATATACTATTCAAAATTTTATAAGCATCACTTGCAATTTTGCATGTTGTGATTGCCTCATAATTTTGATTAAATTTGATTAAAATTTGGTCTATCCTGCATCATATGCCAATGCAAAAAAGTACAAATGATGTCCTATAAAGCATGTCTGTATTATTATATGCAGGCAAACCTGTAAATAATGGCAACACTTGGGAAAGACAAACTGTGGCCTTTATTGACAGGTAGCCCTCATTTGGAGATCATTTTGTTCTAAATAATCAATGACAGTTTTTGATAGAATGGCCTTTATTCACAGGCCGTGGCCTTTACTCAGAGGTGGCCTCGAACACAGGTTTGACTGTATTTTAATCTATAGATTATTTGAACCATGACTATAAGTTAGGTCCTCATCCAATTTGAGTAGTATTTATATTTATATTGAAGATATTGACAGAAAATGATAGTCTTGAATATCTTTTGTTTATGTGACATCATAAAATCAAGACATCTAGTAGATATGAAGTCCAACCTGTGAACAAAAGCCATCATAGGGAAAGACATAATTTGGCCTTTGTTTACAATGTGGCCTTTATTCAGAGGTAACTCTAACAGAGGTTGGACTGTATATGCTGTGCATTTTACCGTTTATTTCTTTTTTTCTGTAGCTGCACCAGTCCCTGTACAGAACATCAGTATTAATGTGGAAGTCAAAGGATATACCGTAAATATAACGTTTGGACCCACAAAGCGTTATAACGAACATGATGTGTGTCTCATGGAGTTTGATCCTAGTATCACATATCAAGTAATACACTGCTTGTTGCGTCAATATGTCAACAGGGTAAGTCCAGTCATTCATCATTGTTTTTTAGCAAGTGCTCAAGGTGAACTATTGTACGTGATAGCATGTTGTCCGTCGTCCGTCCGTCAGTGCATCAATAATTGCCTAAATACCATCTCCTTCTTAACCAGTCGGTCATTTTCAATGAAACCTTACAGGGATGTTCCTTGCATGAAGCTCTACCAAAAGCCAAAGTTGTTCAAAAATTTAATTTCATTAAAAACTCTGGTTGCCATAGCAACCAAAAACAAAAACTTCAAAAATCTTCTTGTCCGAAACTAGAGCTTAGATATTTGGTGTCTAATGGACCTCTATCAAGTGTGTTCAAATTATTTCCCTGGGGTCAAAATTGGCTTTGCCCCGGGGGTAACTTAATTTGGTATACATAGACTTATATAGGGAAATTTAAAAAATCTCCGAAACCGGTATAGGAAAAACTTTTTAGACAAATCAACAATCAGCATTTCTTTGTTGTGATCATATGGTATGTTCCTTGTTTAAGTGTTTAGATTAAATCTAAGATACCAAGATGTTAGGGAGAATAATTGAGTGTATACAACTGACCAAGATTTCTATCCGACGTAGAACATTCAGGTTTCATGATATTTTTAAAACTAATTTCATGTAGTGTTCACATTACAAACATTTTAGTGTTCACAGTGTTAACAGTGTAGTGTACACATTATAAACAGTATAGTGTATGCAGTGTAAATGATGTAGTGTTCACATTATAAACAGTATAGTGTACGCAGTGTAAATGATGTAGTGTTCACATTATAAACAGTATAGTGTACGCAGTGTAAATGATGTAGTGTTCACATTATAAACAGTATAGTGTACGCAGTGTAAATGATGTAGTGTTCACATTATAAACAGTATAGTGTACACAGTGTAAATGATGTAGTGTTCACATTATAAACAGTATAGTGTATGCAGTGTAAATGATGTAGTGTTCACATTATAAACAGTATAGTGTACGCAGTGTAAATGATGTAGTGTTCACATTATAGACAGTTTAGTGTACATAGTGTAAATGATGTAGTGTTCACATTATAAACAGTATAGTGTACGCAGTGTAAATGATGTAGTGTTCACATTATAGACAGTTTAGTGTTCACAGTGTAAACTGTATAGTGATCACAGTGTAAAAAGTGTAGTGTTCACAGTGTAGTGTTCACATTGTAAACAGAGTAGTGTTCACTGTATAGCATTCACATTGTAAACAGTGTAGTGTTCACATTGTAAGCAATGCAGTAATCTTTTGAATAACATCATTTCAGGGAGAAAACTCAGCTGTGTTCAGAAAAGTTCCTGTAGGCCAGTACAAAGTGATTGCAAGTATAATTTTATATTCTTGTATCAGTCAGTTTGACATTTGACAGTTTGGTATATAATGGATATTGATATTTGTGAAATAGACAGCTATTTTATATATTTATACCCCCGCAAAAAGAAGTTTGAGAGTGGGTATATTAGAGTCACTCTGTCTGTCAGTAGGTCGTTGGTGGGTTTGAAACTTTGCTTCTACTTTTACACATTGAAAGCAGCTTCTTGTTAAAACTGTATATGGTACATGTACCACTTGGCAATATATTTCAAATGTCAAGGTCAATTTCTTGGTGGTCATTGATTCTTTTAAATTGGCAAAGAATGAATATAGGGTCAATGAAATTTAATTGATGGAGATGTTTTTTCTGATCAACTGTCTCTGATATGGGATAGATGTTACATTTGAACTAGGAAAGGGATGAAGTACATTCTAAGTACATTAACAGTCACATTACTCCTTACTTATCTATTACATGTTGTTAGTTATATAAATAAAAAAATTAACTGGTACTTTTAAATATTTTTCAGGTTTCAATTGATGACATTTTGTTCAAATCGAAAGCTTTTAATGTTACTGGTAAGTCTTACAGTTATTGATACCACATCTATCTGTTCAATATATTGTAACTGAAATGTAAGAGTGAATTGTGGGGTCCTGTGAGAGGCTGTTACGGTCTCTGGCTAAGAATCACCAGCCCTCACTGCTGTGAGTTTGAAGCCCATTCAGGGTCAAGTTTTCACTGTGAGGAGACTGTCCAGCTGGCTTACAGAAGTTGGTGGTATCTTCCTCTATTGTTTAAGCTAGAAAGAAGCCAAATGACCTGGACTGTACATATAGGTGCTGCAGCAAGCCCTGGGGACTGTATATATAGGTGCCGCAGCAAGCCCTGGGGACTGTACATATAGGTGCTGCAGCAAGCCCTGGGGACTGTACATATAGGTGACGCAGCAAACCCTGGGGACTGTATATATAGGTGCCGCAGAAAGGGACTGTACATATAGGTGCCGCAGCAAGCCCTGGGGACTGTACATATAGGTGACGCAGCAAGCCCTGGGGACTGTACATATAGGTGACGCAGCAAGCCCTGGGGACTGTACATATAGGTGATGCAGCAAGCCCTTGGGACTGTACATATAGGTGCCGCAGCAAGCCCTGGGGACTGTACATATAGGTGACGCAGCAAGCCGTGGGGACTGTACATATAGGTGCCGCAGCAAGCCCTGGGGACTGTACATATAGGTGCCGCAGCAAGCCCTGGGGACTGTACATATAGGTGCCGCAGCAAGCCCTGGGGACTGTACATATAGGTGCCGCAGCAAGCCCTGGGGACTGTACATATAGGTGCCACAGCAAGCCCTGGGGACTGTACGTATAGGTGACGCAGCAAGCCGTGGGGACTGTACATATAGGTGCCGCAGCAAGCCCTGGGGACTGTACATATAGGTGCCGCAGCAAGCCCTGGGGACTGTACATATAGGTGCCACAGCAAGCCCTGGGGACTGTACATATAGGTGACGCAGCAAGCCGTGGGGACTGTACATATAGGTGCCGCAGCAAGCCCTGGGGACTGTACATATAGGTGCCGCAGCAAGCCCTGGGAACTGTACATATAGGTGCCGCAGCAAGCCCTGGGGACTGTACATATAGGTGACGCAGCAAGCCGTGGGGACTGTACATATAGGTGCCGCAGCAAGCCGTGGGGACTGTACATATAGGTGCCGCAGCAAGCCCTGGGGACTGTACATATAGGTGCCGCAGCAAGCCCTGGGGACTGTACATATAGGTGACGCAGCAAGCCGTGGGGACTGTACATATAGGTGCCGCAGCAAGCCCTGGGGACTGTACATATAGGTACCGCAGCAAGCCCTGGGGACTGTACATATAGGTGACGCAGCAAGCCGTGGGGACTGTACATATAGGTGCCGCAGCAAGCCCTTGGGACTGTACATATAGGTGACGCAGCAAGCCCTGGGGACTGTACATATAGGTGCCGCAGCAAGCCCTTGGGACTGTACATATAGGTGTCGCAGCAAGCCCTGGGGACTGTACATATAGGTGTCGCAGCAAGCCCTAGGGAAAAAATGCGTAAATGTACAGTACTGTTACAATGTATGGTCTGATATACTGGCCATGGTGGAAAATTTAATCATGTTTTATATGGTTATACATGTAGTGCCAATTTATTAAACTGTCTAAGCTGCATAATTTCACGGGAACACAGGACGTCACTTAGTGTTTACAACCACTAAGAATTAAGGACACCTTGTGAATATTGGTAGTTTGTAATACACATTTACTGGAGTCATAGATTAATTAAAGCAGTAAAAAAAGTTCCTACTGTTCATTATAAAGGCCATATTTTTTCTCCCATCAGCAACTTTTGTTAACAGGTAAGCAGGTGTGACTGTTTTATTTGTTTCTTTGGACATTGCATAGAATTATATTATACACTTGACACCCATATAAATGGTGTGGTAATAGATATTGCTATCTTAGAAATAATTAAATGTTCTCTGAACCATATCATTAGGGCTGTGGATCGTTGGGTAGGTGGCGATCCGATCCGATCCAATCCACGATTCAACACTTACGATCCACAATTTGAATTATGAATCTTTTGTTATCAAATAACCCATCTAAAACTTCAAAATTGATCCAAATGTTTACAACAGCAAAAATATCCATGGTATTCCGAATGTTTAATCCCGGAGACGAAAGGATAATTATGAATGTCGGCCATCTTGGAATTCAAAATACTCAACTGATGCCTTTTTCAATGCATGTAATTTAAACAGTTGTGGATTTTAAGTGTATCACAATATTTTTATTTAGAGTTTTTTAGTATATTTAAGTTTGTAAACACCGATTACAGCTGTCGGATATTGCCGAGTATATAACAATGCATTGTGGGATTGTCTCTCGATATTGTTCAAGCTATTTTTAGCCTTTCTTTAGTCCTTTATACATCAAATTCTTACCAAAATTATCAATATCATAGGGCCACAAGAAATCAAGCATTTGTTCCTCCGAATTCCTGCACTTAAAAATTGGAAAATGGGGAAAAAATAATTTTGCGCCATCACACCTGTAAATTCATACCGCATCTAGCTTTTAATGAAAAATACTTAGGAGGGTGGAGATAGGCTTGTAGTGTATCACTTTAATGTTATGATGCTATTCATAATTATGTGCTTATAATGGCCAGATTTAAATTATTTTGTGCAAAGACTTTAAGTTACGATTGAAGTTCTTTCTAAAATTACGCCATAATTCATGTTTGTATTATTCTTTGCTTACATGTAGGACGTATCCATACAGGTATTAGTATATATAATGACTTATTTGGTAACCATTATAATTAGACATTTTTAATTAAGCAGTCTTTTTCCATTCTTCACCTTTCGCTCGCCTCTAATAGAATTTCTATTTCGCTTAATTGCCTTAGTTGTGGCCTGATCTGCTCATCCTTGATCAATTAAATCTTCTACATTAACTCGATGCTGTTATCACTCAGAAATTGTTCCTTTTATAGATATTCTTTCAAATTAAACATTGACACGTAAGATTGAAATATTGCACCAAACTTGTATCATTAATAGGCATTTAGAGAGCTAAAGCCATGTACAGATAATAATGTTTGTCAGAAATCTAGAGTTTGAGGATGAGGTATAGTGTTGAAATCATGCAAAAGAATAATTAAATTTTACACAGAAAACTTTTTTATATGATCTATTACATGGTTATTCAATTAACTCAGTGAATTGGAGAAGATTTGACCTGAGATTGAAATGAGTATCATTATTAAACAATACATGATTCAACGAACCTATTTTCATCCTTTGAATTACAGTCAGACCTGTGTTAGTCGTCACCCCCTTGGATTAGAAAATTTGCTACGTTTTAGCTTGTTTAACAGTATTATACCTTCATTGTTGGTTTTGATCTCAAAATCTATGTAAAAATGAGTTTTACGAGAGTGAAACTATATTACCTGGTCATTAAATATTGGCCTTTGTTTCTCAGGTGAGCGATAAAGGGCCAATGTGGCCCTCTTGTTTTATAATGTCCTCGGTTCGTTAGATACTTGACATTAAAAAAATTCCCTACCAAATAACAAATTGTTTGTCATTAATGAATTAATAGTATCATATCGTACCAATACAATGCGCATTACGTTATTGATTTTTAATGCTGATAAGGAAAAGTCAATGAAGGGGTGCAGTATTTATCGCAATAAAACACCATTTTTTTGCGTTCGGTTAAAAAATTTTGTTGCTTAGTGTTAAGATATGGTATTCAATCTTTGTAAATAACGTAAAATATCATTTTACGTTATTTCAGCGATTTCAACTTATGCCGATATGTTAATACAATCTTTTTATGCCCACTTTCGAAGAAGATGGGGTATATTGCATTGCACATGGTAGTCAGTTCATCCATCCATCAGTCTGCCGGCCCATAACCAAACCTTGTCCGACCAATAACTATTGAACAATTTGGCCTAAGCTCTTCAGATTTGGTCGAGAGGTTGGTGTAGATGTAATGTAGATTACCCCTATTGATTTTTAAGTTCAATAGGTCAAAGGTCAAGGTCTTACTACCCAGTTAGGGGGCATTCTGTGTTTCACAAACACTTCTTGTTTAAGATACATTATTCATATTCTACAGATTATGAAACATCCTTGTTTTATGTAGCTTACACAGCTATCGCAGAGCATGTCTTGTCACCGAGATTTTCTCTGTCATGTGTATTGTCACAGAGGAATCATGAAATGTTGTTTGATGTAGAACAAATTCTTGCGATTTTTCCAATATACATACATGGATAATGTATAAATCTTGCAAAAGTAAAGTATGACATACACACGTGTTTAAATACAAGAAAGTAGATTTAATCATTATACAATAAGTTTGGGTCTCTGCGCATTTTTATTCTAAACATCTTGCTGCCCTTGCTGTCACTGTGGATAAGAAATTATGTAGATTTATTTAGGGGTAATATTGCAAATTGTTTAAGATATTTTTTGTGACAGTACTGTGTCTGTGTGTCTATTTCATGCGTTGTTGACTTGATTTAGAAGTACATTACAATCTTAGATAAGTTTTAGTGAAACCATAAGCTGGTTGGAAAAGGACATAAAATATTGTATTGAATATTTGTTTACATTTCAGCCAAGAAGTTGGCGGAACAAAGTTTCGGACATCTGACCATCCTAAGTATTACAATGGCATGCCTTGTTGTAGTGACCGGTACAACAACATTGTGTTTCTGCATTTTGAGGAAACGTGAGTTTTTGCTTAGCGCTATGTGTAAACATAGCAGCGATTTTTTTCCTTCTTTGTTTGGTACCATTAAAAATGATCCATTTTCCAATTATCAAATGAAAGAAATTCCAAATCTGGAGCAAAAACTTTTCAATAAAAAAAATGGTTATTTTTCATAATGCTTTTACAATTGAGCGTTTTCATCTGGTTTGCATTTCGATCGATTTTTAGCTGTAATATGAATGCGAGAACCATGGCATTTACAGTTACTTCCTGTTGTGTTTGCAATAATATTTTGCTATGAGTCCCAACCATAATAGTAAATATTACGTAAAAACAAATCACTACTTCAAGTCAAACCATCAGTAGAAAAGATAATTCGAGGGCTCAGCGCAACACAGTCGTAACTTGTTCTTATTTCAATATGAGTTACGACACTGTTGCGTTGAGCCCTCAAATTGTCTTTGTTTTTCAAAAATTCCCAATTTAAAACATTTCAAAACATTTACCAGTTTGGATCAAAACGCAAAAAAAATGTTTTCTCAATTTGGCTAAATGTAGCGGTATCTTTCCAAATCAGAAAAAAATCACTGCATGAGTAAAATAACCATGGTTGTGTGGGTATATGTCCTGGCTTTTGTTTAAGACTGTTTTCAAAGAGCAAGCCCCCCCCCCCCCCCCCTTATGTGTCACAGACAATCTTAACATTTGGTTTTTATATAGAGCGAAATATAGCTTTTTTTCAAAGGTTTTGAACCCAGCACAATCAACCCCCTTGGACCTGGTACATATGACACTTAATTAACTGTGTAGTTATGGATGCTGGCTATCGTTTAAGACCATATCCAGGTATATTTGTCACATATGGGGATCAGCAGGCTAAAAAGAATGAATTCTTCTATTACAGATGGCCATTGTTTATCACATGGCTTACAGGTGTGTACTTGTTGCAGTATATGCCAGAAGGGACCCTATGCTCTCAACAATGCTACTGGAGAAGAGGAAGGTACCTTCTTATTTTTCATTTTTATCATGATAACTAAATAATTCTGGTTTGGTGCTTAATTTTAAAGCTTTTTCCAACCCATTGCAAACTCCCAGTTTTTGTATAACTAATGATAGATTTGTAACCCGGCAATCTGGGTTTGGTTCCCGATTGCAGCAGGTCATACCCTTCCTTGAAAAATTTGACAACAATATCAAGTTTCCTCCACATGTGCTGGTTCCTTAGGTAGAAAGATAAGTTAGTACATAATGGTTAGAATTGCTGGTTCCTTAGGTAGAAAGATAAGTTAGTACATAATGGTTATAGAATTGCTGGTTCCTTAGGTAGAAAGATAAGTTAGTACATAATGGTTAGAATTGCTGGTTCCTTAGGTAGAAAGATAAGTTAGTACATAATGGTTAGAATTGCTGGTTCCTTAGGTAGAAAGTTAGTACATAGTGGTTAGAATTCTGTCTAGGAAAACTTGTTTGATGAGTTGATGGCTGTATATAACTGAATTGTTTTTTTTGAAAGACAGCGTTTAACCCAAATAAATAAATTGAATAACAGAAATGTGTCGGGAGGACATGAATGCCCCTGCTGAGAGCTTAGTCAAAAAGGGGCCATAACTCCTGCGAATTAGATTTTAACGGAAATTGAACATGATCTAGTATGAAACTCCATAATGTAAAATATGAAACCAATCCATGAAATATTCTTCGAGTTATTGCTCGGAAGCCAAAATTTGAACGGACGCTCAGGGGTAAAACACTTTATGCCCGTCCACTGTTCTTTGAATGGCAGGGGCATAAAAATACAAAATCTATTCAGAATTTTACTTACAGATTAGTTATTGCTATGATCATAAGATTTGGTGTCAACATCAAAGAAGGTTATTCATACAATGTCACTCTTGGAATGGTCAATTTTAAGAAAGATTGCAACTTTAACAGCATCCTTTACCTCTGAAATAGAATGAAATACAGTAAAACCTGTGAACAAAAGCCACCCTTTGGAAAGACAAAATGTGGCCTTTATTTGGAGGTCATTTCGGTCAAAATAATCGGTGACGGTTTTCAAAGAATGGCCTTTATTTACAGGATGGTTATCATTATACGCCCACAAGAAAGTGGGGGCTATACTGCCGTCACTTTGTCTGTCCGTTCGTTCAGTCAGCCGGTCTGTCCCGTATCCGCTCTGTAACTTAGTCATTCATTGGAAGATTTTGAAATAAAATACCACAAAATTAATGTTTACCACCACTTAGATGATGTATTGCTAACAACTCCCATGGATGTAGCTCCAAGGTCTATGCAGTATGTGGGGGTATTTGTCACCTTGTGACAGCTCTAGTTATTTTTTGGAAATGGTCAATGGATAACTCAGGTTTGATTGTATATAATTATATCTGTATTTCAGTTGGCAGTGTGGAAGTCTGGCCGTTATTCTACCCAGAATCTGAATCATTTCACCAAGCTGTTTACGAGTGCTGTCAGTACCTAAGCAAATGGAGTAAATGTAAGATGAATTTTGATTGGATGAATGAAAACAATCCCACAATGCACTATGAGAGAAATTCAGACCAACAATATATAGTGCTGATATTTTTGTCTACAAAAATGTTGACCTATTTAGATGAGATCATTTTGAAGTCAAGCAATGTTCACCATACTGACTATCGAACCCAGACATTTCAAAGTATTTATGAGAATGCGTTTAAGAAGATAGCTGTAGGTTTGCAACCCCTGAATGACAACAGTCAACATCTCAAGGATAGACTTGAGCTTACAAAATACTGCAGTCACCAGAATCAGTTAGAAGTTAACACCCAGGAGTTGAATGAACTAATTGGTCTGATCAACTTTGATAACATCATAGAAAATGGCTGGTGCAGTCACGAAGAGATTTCACAAATGTTGAATGCTATTAAACAGATTCCTCCAAATGACTTAAGTGTGCCCAGGAACCAGTCAACCAAAGAAGCATTGGTTGATATTAAAAGAACCAGTCCAACTGTAGATTTTTTTCAATCTGAAGGTCAAAATGTCGGCATGCCTTACCATGCATTTTGTGAAGGGACTGGTGGATTACATGGGTGTCCAACCCAGAAGGAATTTCAGACTTACAAATGGGCGCAATCAGTTAACCAGTGTTCAATGTTACAGTGCCCGAACAATTGCTTAAATTCGCTGAATCAAAATAACACCAATCTTTTCATGGGTTTCCATGGATACAATCCTGACGATGTTGAACCGGATGAAAGTGCTAGTGTCTATCAAGGTGTCAATTTAGATGTTGGGGAAGTAAATCAAGCTCCATGTGACCAAGATTATAGCTTGTTACCTCCCTTGAATGGGAACCATGGACACCGTCCTCATTATGATTCAGCCTTGTCCACAATGAAATGGGAACCACCGGAATGGGATTTGGAAAGTGTGTCTTATTCAATGATTGGTCAGAGACAAGCTGAAATAAATGATAATTACAAAGCATCATGTGGAGATACTAAAGTCTGAACTAAGACATGAAAATATATATAATATCAGCCGACCCACGAAATCAAATCCCCACGAATTTAAATGCAGAGATAAGGCATTTCATTTCAAAAATCAAAATCCATGAATTTATGTCCCCACGAAATAGCCAATTTAGTAAGAAAAACACGAAAACTGAGCCCAACGAAAATAAATGAAAATACAGTATCTATATATTCACATATGTAATGCTTATCATAAAATAGTCTGTACTGATGTAGGTTGTTAAAATTAGTAGTGATAAAGTGTTCATTTAGTGATAGTGTAAGAACATGTCTGTTGATTTTCATTACGTTACAAGAATGTTGAAAATGTTTTCAATCAAAAGAACTTTAATTTTAAGTCACAGGTGAATCCTGTTTTGTATTGTTGTTGTTGTTTTTTCTGAATGTTTTTTTAAGAATGATTTGAAATATCTGTTTAGTGTTGTGATTGTGGCTTTAGATTGGTCTAATTCTTTTTTACCTTAAGAATGCCTGAATGCTACCCTGTCTGTTGATAAGTGTATTAAAGTACTGTATGATAAAACATAGTGTCATGTTTAAAGTCCCATAAGCTTATAAATTCATCGGTCGTAATAGTTTCTGTTAGTCCTATAACAGAGGAATCCGGTGTGTTTTCCTCCCGAGCACACTTTAGAGCAAGAAAAAATGTTTCTGATACCACCATCTTATTTTTTTCAATATCATTGAAAAAAATACTATTTATAGAACAGCTGTGTTTTCTGGCAGTCATATTATGCATAAGTCATGGAGTGACGTCACGCACTCTATATATTTCAAGTTTACAAAAGCAAAATTCACAGCGAAATGAGTAGTTTTAGAACAAAAGGGGCTTGTTTCATCGGTAATTATTATGGTGGGATAACATCAGCCATTGCTTGTTTTTTGCATATATTTTTTGTAGCAAAAGCTAATGGGACTTTAATGAACTGTAGACTCTCATTGGCTGGAACTTGATAAAACTATAGAACTCAATTACCAGAATGATTTGGCGACTTTTTATATCCCCACAAACAAAGTTTGGGGATGGGTATACTGGAGTCATCTTGTTTGTCCGTGTGTGCATGTGTGGTACGTTTTTGTTGTACAACTCTGTTATCCATGGATGGATTTTAAAAATATTTGGCAGAAATGTTCATTTATATGTTGCAATGTCCCCTGTGCAAGATTTGGCTCCCAAGGTCAAGGTCACACTTAAGATAATAAAGGTAAAAAATTAGGTATATTTTTTGTGTCCACTCTGTTACCTTTGTCATCTATTGGTGGACTTCTGATATACTTGGCAGAAATGTTCCTCACATATCATGACTGTGGCAATGTGTCTTGCAGAAGACCCATGTCCGTACCTCCAAGGTCAAGGTCACACTTGTTATAGCTAAAAACTCAGTACATTTTTCATGTCCACTCCATACCTGTGTCATCTATGGGTGGATTTCTGAAATACTAGGCAGAATTGTTTACTACTATGTGGCAATGTGTCATATGAAAGACCCAGGTCTGTACCTCCATGGCCAAGGTCACGCTTAATGGTAATATGTGTAAAATATTTGGTGTATTTTTTTGTGTCTGGTCATTAACTCTGTCATCTATTGATGAATTTTGGAAATGTTCACCAACATGTGGCATTTGTACTGCTTCTCAAAAGAAATCAAGTTGGCATCTTGTATTACTGAAAAAAAGCTTTATTCCTCAGATTTTGATTATTCTGTGTCAAAGTGGCATGTGAGGGTATTCATCACTCCTGTGACAAGCTCTAGTTTAGTTTAAACGGTGGAGGAAAGCTATAGTTGTACACCTGGGAAGAACCACCAACTTGTGTAACTGGTCTGCTACCCAGTGGGATTCAATTTGACCTTGGATGTTACTTTTATTGCATCAAACATTTATTTTTACCATGTTTACCCTTACCTATGATTTTCTGTAGCTTTACATTATCATGTAGATTATCAAGACACAACCATTTTCATTATACAGATAATTCAGACTGTTGTATGCTCAAATGTTACAGTGCCTCAAAGATATATTTGTTTTAATATTTTTGTTATATATTTTGCTATGAAAGATTTTGTTTATAAATGCACCAGCTCATTGTTCAGGACAATCCAGATTCTCATACCCCACTATTGACCTTAATTTACAAAATATATATGATAAAATGACCGTTTGACATTATGCCATAGATAGTATGACTGTTTGACATTATGCCATAGATAGTATGACTGTCTGACATTGATGGATAGTTTGACTGTCTGACATTATGGATAGTATGACTGGCTGACATTATAATATGGACTGTCTGACATTATGCCATTGATAAAATGACCATTTGACATTATGCCATAGATAGTATGACTGTCTGACATTATGTCATTGATAAAATGACCGTTTGACATTATGCCATAGATAGTATGACTGTTTGACATTATGCCATAGATAAAATGACCGTTTGACATTATGCCATAGATAGTATGACTGTCTGACATTATGTCATTGATAAAATGACCGTTTGACATTATGCCATAGATAGTATGACTGTTTGACATTATGCCATAGATAAAATGACCGTTTGACATTATGCCATAGATAGTATGACTGTCTGACATTATGTCATTGATAAAATGACCGTTTGACATTATGCCATAGATAGTATGACTGTCTGACATTATGCCATAGTTTGACAGGCATTGTGCCCTTGATAAAATAACTGTAAGAAATTATGCTATGGATAAAATGATTTTCTGACAGTATGCCATTTAAAGTATGACTGGACATGGATAGTATGGCTGTCTGAAATTATGATATGGGTGTCTGGATAGTATGACTGTCTGACATTGATGGATAGTATGACTGTCTGACATTGATGGATAGTATGACTGTCTGACATTGATGGATAGTTTGACTGTCTGACATTATGGATAGTAAGGCTGGCTGACATTATGGATAGTATGACTGTCTGACATTATCAAATGGATAGTATGACTGTCTGACATTATCAAATGGATAGTATGACTGTCTGACATTATAATATGGATAGTATGACTGTCTGACATTATGCTATTGTGGTAGAATGAAGGTTACATCTTGTTATTAGTGAAATAAAAAGGACTAACACCTGTAGTTCTTTGTCTATCCTCAAAATGTTAAATCTTAAAGACTTGAATTTGTACTAGGTGATTTTAGACTGATGCGATTGACTTCCTGAATTGGTTTAGAAAGTTTTATACTGTTGTCTTATTCTTCCTAGTGGTGTCACAAGTACTTTTGTAAAGAAGTCTCATTTTGCTGATTTGGATTGAATCATTGTATGTTAATTGGATGCCGTACATATTGATAATGTTAGAAAATACATACTTACTCACTTTACTGTGTTTACAGTATGGTAATTTGATGAATATTCATGTACTGTACATGCAATAGTCAGACATGACTTTTTTTCTATTTTAAAATGAAATTCCGTTTATCCAGAGATCAGTTTCTGATTTCTTTTTTTACGCTTCCATATTTTTCGGAATTTATTGGCATTCAGATTCTTTCAGGTCAGTTTCATTTTTTTATCATTTGTTTAACAATGTAAGACAAAATTTGATTGGCTTAGGCTATCCCCATTGTCCCATGACTGCCCATTGCACATAACTAACTAACTCTCATGGCTCCCAGTGTAGTAGATGATTAATTTGATGGCATAAAGGCAGATAAAGGTTTAAAATCAAAGTACTGAAAGTACTCATGGAAACTGAACTTTGGGACTGGTCCTAGTCTTTTGCATAGCGGATGTAGAAAAACTTAGCATCAAAATTTATGCATGCTGAGCGAGTGACTGCTGTGGAAAGCTGAGCTATTGTTCAGTTTCTAAAAATCGTGGTTGTGGGATAGCTACCAAAAAAAAGGGAGATGTATTTATTGGTGAATAAATGTACCTTGCTTCTAATCATTTTGCAAAATTTGCTTTCATGAGAATTTTTAATCATTTCAAATTTTGTTCAATCTTGCCAAAATTTATAATATCTGATCTTAGTACTCATACTGCAAATGTTTCAGCTTTTAAACTTGTGTTGTATAATTGTATGTGCCTTATAGGATCTGTATGATTGATTGTTTATGTCTTCATCTTGTTCACACATTTTATTAGACTACATCATTGAAGATATAAGTACCTGTGGACTATCCTTAAAAATATATTTGTTTTTTGTAATCGTACCCAGAGAATTTTCAGTAGGTACGAATATTATTTTTACAATTTAATTTTATATTGAACCAAAAAAACATGTTGGAATTTTTTTTCTTGAACTGATGAATTGTTGCAAACTTCATGAACAGTTCAATGAAGTATGAATAAACTATTTGACAGAGGATTAGTTGAGTCGTGTGTATGTAAAATGACTGTATGATGGCATTGAAAGAGTTACATAATATTAAAGGGGCATACATGTACCCTACAACTTGGTGCATTTAGAATTAAGGCAAAATGATGATATTTAATTAGAAGCTTGTAAAGAAAAAAGCGGACAAAGAAAGTTTCAGCCAAAAATTCATCCAATTAAAAATAAAATCATAAAAAATATGTATTTGTGACACATACATTTAGTCAAGGAAATTTTTGGGTGGAAGTGATTTATTATTCATAGCTATGTTTTTTGCGGCTAATACCTATACTAGTCATTTTATGACCCAAGTTCTTCCTGCAATTATCCATTATATATTGTTTTACATACACATCTAGCACATTTTTACACTTTCACAGAATGTTTGTCAGTTGTAGGGTATGCCCCTTTAAGTTGTATAATAAAACAACAAAATGTCCATCAAAAAGATGTGTTGTTTAGAAAATTTCTTTATGTCTTAAGATTTCATGGAGCCATAAATATAGGTGTTTTCTTTAATATTTTTGTACTTAAATAATGCCTTCAAATTAATACAACATATATTTTAAATGATTTGAATGACATGTTTGTATTATATGCTATATACATGAATATCATTACATAGGCTGTTCTTAAGTTATATTGTGATGTACTGGTGACGAAATTCTATAATGATAATGTCTGAATGTTGTATTAGTACGGTACAATTTTGAATTTGTTTAGAGGTAAAATAAATTTGTTTGTTTCTGTTTACCTGACCTATGCTTTTTTCCTAGTGACCCTATACATTTTATAAGGCAAGAGGAATGGTACATCCACTTTCTTACTTTTTTACCTTTTCACAAACTTTTCAAGAGTCATATTTAAAAAAAACACATAAAATCCTGACCTACATACCCTATTTTTAACGAGCATGTACCGGTAACCAGAAACAAGCATTTTTTATGCCTAATTGATATCTACTTTACAGATTTTGTTGTGATACATTTTTATCTCATTGTTAAATTTTACAAACAGTTCAAGTGTACAATGTACCATAGTATGGTTTGGCTCTTTTTTATTTGATCCTTTTTTGCACAGGTGTCTGGGCTCACTTTTGACCTATATTTCTTAGCATGACATATTAATTGCTCAGAAGAAATCCCTCATTCTATTGGATGATTCAGAGGAAATCCTTCCATCCATTGGGTGAAATCTACAAGCGTAAAAAAATTAAGGCCACGCCAACTTATAGTGAGTCTGCCATTGTTTAATGTGTACTTTTTGAGTTTGTAGAATTTGTAAAGTAAAAATGTTTACATTTTACATTAGTGGAATTAATATACTGTAAATATGACTAAATACGTAATAGATTTAACTGAGCTAATGTTAACATTTTAATGTGTGACCTAATTGGACTGCTAGCGCACACAGTTTGTGAATGGTGGACTCCCTGCAGTGTGAATGATAGCACCGCGTTATGTATTTTCAACAATACAAACATATATTTTCTACTGTTTCCCAATAATAAATCAATACATCATCAATTTGCATTCATGAAATAACCAATTAACATTTATCCTGTGTGCGAACCAATGTTTTCTCATGTATACATTGCTATCTGCGACTGCATTGTATAGTCATTTTACTACAAATCATTCTTTTGTGCCTCGTTTTCAATCCTGGTTGTAGCAATTTATGAATGGATTTTGCGCCATCATGCCGTGAAATAGAATAGAAATCCCCATAACTAATTCGCAAACATCACTTCAATGTGAATGTCTGTGTGTGTAAAGACAAGGACTCAAATACACACATATTATTATGCATATATATATAAGTCCTTAATAATGATAAAAATCTCATAAAATCGATGGAACATGTGCAAACGATTTGTTCACTATCAGGTATTATGCAGGCTACCATTGTAGGGAGATTGTAGCTCGAGTTCGCAAGTTGCAGATTTTTGTCTTGAAAATAAATTTGTAATGATCACCCAAGTTCTGTTAGAGTTAAGTTAGACATAATTTTTTTTTTGGTAGATATTTTTCAACAATATTTCTCATTTTTTCAACATCAATTATTGTTTTTAGCTCACCAGAGCACCTAGTGCTCAAGGTGAGCTATTGTGATTGCGTGATATCCGTCGTTCATGTATTTTTTTGTCCGTGTGTCCACAATTGCTTTAAAACACTATCTCCTTCTACTAAGCTCTACTGAAGTTGTTTGAAAAGAACTCTGTACAGAACTCTGGTTGCCATGGCAACCATTAGGAAAATCTTCTTTTCGATAATTGGTAGTATTGTCTTGTACACCTCTACCAAGTTTGTTCAGATTATGGCTCTTGCCTCGAAATAGGCACCGTAACTTGAATTTACATACTGGCTTGTCTGAAACTACAATGCCTAGATACTTGGTGTTCAGCATTGTCTGCTAGACCTCTAACAAGTTTTTTCTAATCATGGCCCTGGGGTAAAAAATTGACTCCCGCCCCTGGGGTAACTTGATTTTACATATATCTCATATATAGGATAATTTTAAAATCTTCTTGTCGGAAACCACAAGTCCTTGAGCTATGACATTTAATTTAAAAGATTGTCTGGTAGTCCTTTTCCAAGTTTGTTCAAACCCTGGCCCCGGGGTCAAAATTGACTGTCCCCAGGGTCAATTGATTTTGCAATTAGTCTTTTTTCTGGTGAGCCATTATAGGGCCATCTTTTTGTTTAGTTGACAAGATCCATTGTTTTTTATCAAGATAGATATTTAATGATATTTGATGTTTTATTGAAATCTCTGTGGTGATTGTATGAATGTTATATCATTGCATTATTGAAGAGTTGTAAAATAAAATCATAAAAATCAGCTATGTGTTGTTTTTTCATTATTTTCCCAAGAGCATTATCTCACTGCGACTGATAATAAACATCAAGAGAGAATAAAGAGTAATTGACATGTATTTTTCTGTTATTCTAATAATGCATGGGGCTCTGGAGCATTGTTGTGAATAGTGAACTGTACAAAGTCATGTGAGGCTCGTGCAAAAATGTATGTACAATTATATACATGTCATTTTGAGTTACCGGTAGTCACTTTCAGGCCACCCCTTGAAGGCCAGGTCTAAGCTGGGTGCAGAGGCAAGGGGCTCTGGTAGAGTGTTCCACAGTCACATGGCTGAGGGGAAAAAGGTGTGCCAAAGGTAGTCAGTTCTGCAGAATGGCACAATGAACTGGAGGGGCCATGTCTTCTTGTTGTGAAGGTGTAATGCAGGTTCTGTGATAGTGGATTTCTGTAAGTCCATGAAAATCATGCTCAGCTTTGTCTACAGCTGTCAGTGTTGCGGGGACTGCCAGACAAGGTCAGCATTCATCTGTAAAGTGCTGCGGGTGGTGCTGTGGTAGTCCCCCATGACAATTTGAGCGGTACGACACTACATGGCTTCTAGTTTGACTTGGTCCTAAACACACACACACACACACACCATAATTATACATGTATATATACTTTATAACTATAGTCATAGCAAGGACTTATATACATACATATGTATATAAGTCCTTGGTCATAGTAAACTCTGATCAGTTTCTCCTTCTTTAATTTTCACCACATGGTTTATGACCACTGATGTGAGACTGCAATGTTTCATGAAATTCTTTTGTGAAAAAGTAAACAAAGAGAACAAAGGATGACCTACTTAACTTTTTTCAACCCTTGAAAACGTTCATTTTTGAGTTGTCTCCCTTGAGTTCCCTCCCTTGGATAACATTTTATGTGAACTGGTTTCCGGCTCTCTCTGTGCATGGAAAAGGAACCAGTTTACCAGTTTATCTCTCATACTGGTAAAGGGAGGTAACTTAAGGGAGACAACTCAAAAATGAGCGTTTTGGAGGGGTAAAAAAAGTTAAGTAGGTCATCCTTTGTTCTCTTTGTTTACTTTTTCACAAAAGAATTTCATTTAGCCTGGGGCTTACCTGTGTTCAATAGTGAAGTGAATACATAGGACATAATCCAGGAAGATATATTTTTATGGCAATATTTTATAGACCTTCATAAAATCAGATAAACTGTATAGATAATTGAATTGATGTTTTTTACTGAACATTTATGATTTTGCATATTATTAATAAAACTGAGTATTATCATATGTTAAGTTTGTAGACTGTTTGTAGATCAGTTTCTCCTTCTTTGATTTTCACCACATGGTTTATGACCACTGATGTGAGACTGCACTGTTTCATGAAATTCTTTTGTGAAAAAGTAAACAAAGAGAACAAAGGATGACCTACTTAACTTTTTTCAACCCTTGAAAACGTTCATTTTTGAGTTGTCTCCCTTGAGTTCCCTCTATTGGATACCTTTTCATGTGAACTGGTTTCTGGCTCTCTCTGTGCATGGAAAAGGAACTGGTTCCTGTTCCATGTTGCAGTGCACCAAAGGGGCTTTGTACACACAAGTCAACGGGAACCAGTTTACCAGTTTATCTCTAATACTGGTAAAGGGAGGTAACTTAAGGGAGACAACTCAAAAATGAGTGTTTTGGAGGGGTAAAAAAAGTTAAGTAGGTCATCCTTTGTTCTCTTTGTTTACTTTTTCACAAAAGAATTTCATTTAGCCTGGGGCTTACATGTGTTCAATAGTGAAGTGAATACATAGGACATAATCCAGGAAGATATATTTTTATGGCAATATTTTATAGACCTTCATAAAATCAGATAAACTGTATAGATAATTGAATTGATGTTTTTTACTGGACATTTATGATTTTGCATATTATTAATAAAACTGAGTATTATCATATGTTGAGTTTGTAGACTGTATTTTGAACAGTGTGGTACCTGAAATGTATATGTAACAAGAAGTGTTCGTGAAACATGGATGCGCCTTAAAGACTGAATGTAGGACAAAAACCCCCCTGGACAAAACCCCCCCTATTGATTTTTAACAAGGCGGACAAAAACCCACTCATGATTTTTTAAGGAGGACAAAAGCCCCCCTATGATTTTTTGTAAGTGGACAAAAACCCCCCGATGTTTTTTTTTCAAGGCAATTGCATATCATGTCAATGTAATGCCAATATGATCATATAATTGACTTTATTCACAATTTAATAATAAATTAACTTTATGCTGAGAATTACTTTACTGATTAAATGTTTGCCTGAAATGGTTCAAAACCTTCTAGTTAATACATGTTTAATTTTCTCTTTTTGTAAGTATACATTACAGAGTAATATCATTATATAAATAAAAAATATACATATTATTCTAGTTCTTATAAAGTAAATGTATTCTTTCCAATTATTCAAACTATTTTAATAATTTGAAAATGGATCTTATTAACTGCAAACTGAAGTTAATTGCATGTGTCACCATTCCTAAATAAATGGATAACTTTTGATAAGCAATTAACAATTAATTAGTGACTAAACAATAGTGATGATGATAAATATTGAGAAAAATAAAATTCCATTTGGTCAAACTGGGAATCATTACTATATATATAAGCATGTACATTTTGATCAAAGTCACTTTTTCCAAACCTTCCAAAATTGATTGATGTTTGTTTGTCATAAATCCCTTATTTAATCACTGGATTAATTGCTCAATTAAAGACTTAGAAATTGAGTGAATATCTTAATAACTCACAGTTTGTCATTAATTACAATCATAATTACAATGGTTGTGCCATTGAGGATTTTATAAAGAAAGTAGAAAGAAAATACAATTGTTAGTAGCTGTATTTGAAAGAATATTGTTAAAATATGATTCTACTTTTATATTGTGTTTCACTGTATCACTGAAAATAAAAAAAAAGTAAAAATAAAAACAAAAGTGTTGCTATAATAATTACCATGATCATTCCTAAAATTATTAGAAATACTAGAAGATATGGGGGGGGGGGTTTCGTCCACATTGAAAAAAGCACAGGGGGGGTTTCGTCCGCACTGAAAGAAGCACAGGGGGGTTTTTGTCCACCTATGTTAAAAACACTGGGAGGGTTTTTGTCCGGGGGGGGTTTTGTCCGTCTCCCTTAAAGACTAACTGGATGGTAAGACCTTTACCTTTGACCTACTGACCTCAAATTTAATAGGGGTCATCTTCATGTGCTGACCAACCTCCCTACCAAATCTGGAGCTTAGGCCAAATAGTTCTCTAGTTATTGCTCGGACAAAGTTTGGTTATGGACGGATGGACAGACATGTGCAAAGCAACATACCCCCTTTTCCTCGGAAGGAGGCATTATTAAGGAGCAATTAAGTCGAAGTCTCAGAGTTGTTTACAATAACAAAATAAAACATAAGATCATATTAAGTCATATCATTTATTTGTTGTAGCATGAAATAAATACATTAACCAGTTAAAGATATATGAAACCATTTAAAATGCATGATTGTGCACATAAATGTGAGTACTGATAACAGAAACTTGAATACACAAATTTAACATAAAAAAAATACAACACAAATTTGTGGTAATTAAATTACACAACTCTTAGGCAAAAAAACGTTTGTTTGTTTCTGGTTACCCGACCTATCATAATTTTCCCCGTGACCCTGCCAAGACTTAACAGGTCCAGGGAACAGAACATCGATGTTCTCCCTTTTTCACCTTTCCGCATGCATTCAAGAACAATAATTTCAGAAACAAACAATTTTTTTATGCCTTAAATTATGAAGAAATCACTGATTTCAGATATTACACAAAAGTCATGTACGTTAAAAATATAACAGTTAGGTACATTTGTACCAGTTGTTAAAATGTAATTTGATTCAGTGAGTAATAAGTTACAAAAATAACTACAAAAATCAAATGAAAAGAGGCAAAATTCTTTATAAAACAAGATGTGTTTCAAAACCACAATGCCCCCTCCGGGTGCCCTTTAACCTGAAAATGCACAAAATAAACAAAGGGCCATAATTCCCGTCAAAAATGATCGAATCACAAAACCTGGAATATATGTGTAGGGGTTCTTGGTAACAACAAGTCTGTGAAAGTTTCATCAAAATCCCATGAAAAAATGTAGGAGTAGTTAGTATCGTAAAAGAAATGTTTGAATTTTTTTAAACACAATGACCCCGTGACCTTTGACCTACTGACCTGAAAATGCACAGGTCCTGTAGAGGTTGTCATGAGGAACCTACAGACAGAGTGACCAAAAACAAAATGCCCCTGATCTATCAAAACGGGGGCATAAAAAACAATTTAAAAAACACATTTTCAAGACATTTCATTTTATAGAACAGAATAGAATTCATTTTTACAATGTATTAAGTTAGTAAAAAGAACATATAAATTATCTCCCTTTAAGGATTTTTACATAACGAACAGTAAAGCAAATATTGAGAAATAAGTAAAAAAAATTCTAAAAAATGTGACTTTTTAAAGTAAATATTGTATGTTAATTATACTCAGATCTATTAGGGGAAGTTGTTATATGATATTGTATAAAATTGTTAAGACTTTCATTATGATATTGTTTGTTTGTTTCATTCTGTTATTCATGTTTAAGTGATAGGTAATGCTTATCTTACTCAGACCTTAGTGTGAAGTTGTAATGCTATATACTGTGAAATCATTAATTTTCGTTGGGTTCAACTTTCGTGGTTTTTACTAAAATAGCTATTTTGTGGGGACATAAATTTGTGGATTTTGATTTTTGAAAAGAAATGCCTTATCTCTGTAATTGAATTCGTGGGGATTTGATTTCGTGGATAAGTCGACCCACGAAATCCACGAAATTAAATCCCCAACGAAAATTAATGATTCCACAGTATCAGTTTTATATTGCTTTGCACATTTCTGAAAAAGATATTTTTAAACAAACACTATTCCTACAACATTACAGTATCAACTCTTCAGCTGAGTCAGCAATTGAGAACATTGGCTTTGCTTGCAGGTTAAAATAGTAGAAACTGATGGCTGCTTGTATTTGTGGCTATAAATATATAAGGTAGTTGAGGTTCGCTTTATTATGTCAAATTTGAGAGACGCATTTTGTAAGGAGACACAGCAGCTAGTAACATATTAGATAATATATCATGATATTGTAGACCAGGCCTGGGCCGAGTATCTGAATACTTGGGTAATCACAAATCAAATTGAAAAATCGAGTACGAATAATTGTCATTATATTCCTGGTTTGTGATCTTGTTTTTTTAAAAATAAAGTGTATTCTTTATTCTTTAAAATCCCTTAATATATTCTCTGAATATATATTGTCTCATCATGGACTGCTTTGTTTGCCAAGAGGTCTAATCAGATCTGTAAGTAATGGGTCACAGGCTTAAACCAGAAAATGATGCAAATTTAAGCCATAGAATAATTTAAATTGATTTACGTCATTATTCCTAAAAGAAAATCAAATTTAGCTGTCTTCAGGACTGCAATGTTGAAGTTTTAGATGGGTTACTTAATAACAAAAGATTTGTGATTCGATTTGTGGATTGTGTTGAATCGTGGATTTGATCGGATCGCCATTAACCCAACGATCCACAGCCCTATTGCAGACTTAGTATAGGTAAGTGTGCATACTTTGGTGTTCTTTGTTAATAAGACAGCTAAAAGGAGCGGTAACGATTGTAGCTTTTCTATTACGAAGAACACTCAAATATGCACAATAACCATCTTAGTACCCCACCTCTGAGCATGCGCACTATGCACTAAGTCATTCTTTGAAACTAAAAAGTTAGAAAGCTGGTTTTATATTCTATAAAGATAAAAAAAGCCAATAATTTAAAAAATCCTGTCACTGATTGGATAAGAAAATAGGTTGAGCAGTAAATTATCTTGGAATGTGGTACGTCATATAATTATGTCATCAATACAAAACGAAAAGAGATCAACATTAACAAGAATAAAAAAAAAGTAAATAAAGTTTGACATATACAAGAGGTGTGTATAAATACCCGGTACATGTACATACATTAGGTTGTAATTACTTGTACAGGTAAGGAAACCGAGACTCGATCCGACCCAAGTACATGGGCTGAGATTATTTCCCAAAATATTGCAGACATCTAATAATTATATAAACTATTAAATAATTGAATTATATTTCAATTATCGATTTAGTATTTTATGTGAGTATTACTGAGCCAAAAAAATGCAACATTTTAAATGCATATATAACTGCAACACTTACAAAATGGACAAACATATTATCATAAGCTTATCATTTACATACAAAATATATTTAAAAGTACCTCAGGAACTGAAACTATCTTACAATGAAGAGGAACTCTTTATTATCTTACTGACCTATCCTAAATTTAATGTAAGGCATTAAACAATAAATGTTTGTTTCTGGTTCCCCGATCTAACATAAAGTTTTCCTGAACCCTAGAATTTTTATTAGGCCGAGGAACGGTATATATAGATCCATTTTCTCACTTTTTTAAACTCCAGCTCGTCAATGCTTTTAAAGAGCAAAAATAAATTTAAAAAATTGCGACCTACTACCCTTTTATTAATGAGCATGTAACCGGAAACAATACTCTAGGCCTAAGATACATGTACCGGTACTCTGTAAGATTAGAAAAAATCATGCCAACAGTATGTATCAAAAATATTTACTTTTAACAACTAACAATATGAATAATTTGTGAAATACTGCAATTCTTTAACAACAGAAATGACACTCTAAACTATCAATTCAACATTCTATCTTAATTAAAAGAAGTTCAAATGTTTATCATTTAGATATTTGAGACCAATAGTACAATTATTTTGATTCAGCTAACACATATGAAGTGTCTAAGCAATGCTTATAATGTGAACACATATGAAGTCCTGTTTCATTCAAATAATTATAAATCAACAAAAGACACATAAGTTTCACAATAACATTATAAGGCAAGTATAACAAATCATAACATATCAACTTTCCAGGCCACAGTTTCACAAAAAATAAGTTTTTGCTAAATTTTTACTCAACCTATCTTTTATTGTATGCAGTTCAGAATGTGGTATTAAAAGAAGGTGCAAAGACGGTATAGTTTCAGTTTCTCACAATTTCTACCTTGAACTATAATCTCTAAATATGATATTACATAAACATATATTAATTTGTATTAAAAAAAATTCAAATGAAAATGAAGAATTGAAACATAATTTGCAAACCAGAACCAAACTATTTAATACTAGCATGTTAAATAAATTATGTTCTTTAAGTAAATAAGGAAAAAATAATAATATTTCTGGTCTAAGACATAAGACTTCTAGACAGAAAAAACACCATAAAGTCCGTTATATATATAGCTTCTACTCAATTTTTTTTTGTGAAACTGGGGCCAGAATGTTAAGCCATATATAGTTAATTAACAACACTGATTTCCCCACCCTGTCTATACCTCCTTCACTATTACAGTAAGTAATTAGAAATCAGTCTCCAGCTCAAACCTCATATCTTGTCTTTCAAAGTTTCAAATTTAACTATCATTACACAATATTGACATTATTGATACATTAATCTGACAGCATAATTTATCGGAACATGTAACGGTATTTAAACATTAATCAGCTAGCTGTATATTAATATTTTCAACGATAACACTAAAGAATGGAATTGAGATTTGAGCTCAGAGACTGTTCTCAAGTTTTTTAACATAGGGGCCTGTGCATGGCAGACCTCATATTTTTACTTTCTCCACTAAAAAATGGATAGAAACATGCATTATAAAAATATGCTTTTGTCCTTAATCAGTGATTCTTAGAATAATTAAAAAATATATTTTATACCTGAACTTTTTCCACTACAAAAAGGTTGAAACATGCATTATAAAAATATGCTTTAGTCATTCACAAGAGATTCTTAAAAAAACATTTTTTTACATGAATAAATTTCATAAAACAGCAAGAAAAAGTTAATTAGTTAAAGAAAAATGAATACATAATAGTCAAAACATTAATCATCAAGATAATAAATGATCTTGGTAAAGCTTAAATGAGCTTACACAAACTGAAAGAATTTATCACAACAAAATTATAATATTTACATTATACAGAATATGGTTAATGGTACATTCCACTGATTTATTGAGTAATTGTTGCAGTAATTGTTTCATTCGCATGGTATGTAATTTGATGGTTTACAAATACATTTAGTGAGCCTTGATTTCTCACCGAGGTCAAAAGTCACACTAACAGCCAGGGTCGTTTGGCGACTATAACAATTTTAATGGCACAGGACTAACCCTGAGGCATATGCCAAGGTAGAACCACCAACATTCTGTAAGCAAGCTGGACAGGTTCCTCACATATGAAATTTGTCTAATCCTGGTAGCATAATGAAATACATTGTACACTGAGCTAAACTCCTAATTGGTTGGCTAAATTACAACTTGTGTGTTTGTTTATATGCACTTCACTGAACTAGCTAATTAACTAATTGGAGAGAATATAGTTATGTATTCAATTTATTTTTTTATGTATAAATAATTTTTGTAGTTTAATAGAAGTTGTATTAATAGTTACAGGGTTAGTAACTGACCTGATACGGGATATACGGTTCTGTGGAAAACCATATGGGGTGAGACCGAAGGTCGAGTCCCGATATGGTTTTCCACAGACCCGTATATCCCGTATCGGATCAGTTGCTATCCCTGTAACGATTATATCACACAGACTACCTTCCTCCTCATCATTTGCAATAAAAGTCTCCATTACAGACCCAATATATAAACATAAATGACTCCATTACAGACCTAATATATTCTGTTGACCTAATATAGGATATATTAGGTCACCATGTGACATCAAAACATCCAATGACAAGAGTATTTTGTAGTAGGAGTGATATTGGTCATTGCATGCAGCTATAAGAATAGTAGATTTAAATTATGCTATCATATACCAAAACATTTGTGGCAACATGAAAGGTGATCAATTATAAATTTGTTTGAGTGTATATACATGTATACAGTGGAATAAATTCAACATGGAGTATTTTACATATCACAGAATGAATCTTCTCTTAGAAACATCACAATTTTACACATAAAATAATGTAGAAATGTCTTGAGATAAACACATGGAAGACATTATATATACACTGTAATATCTTATAAAATTACTTTCACTATAAAATTAATGTAACACCATGCTCATTGAAATCTCTCCTTTTTGTACGGTCTTGTATATATAGTTACCTCTTATTAACCAATAATTTGGATACAATTTCATTAGGCAAACATTCTAAATATATTCATACTCACAAATATCAGAAATATTTGTCCTGGATAGTTTACTACATACATTATGTATGCACATGTATTATTGTCAGCTAGGAATCCCTATTTGAAAAAAATTAATTTCCTTCAAAATCAGTAAATGTGCAAAGACAAAGTATGCATAGGGTATTCCCCTCAATAAGTAAAATACCTTGATTAAACATTTTGATTTAAGCAGAAACAGGTATGAATATATTTTTTTATCACAATGAATTTTTGAATTCAGCAGCAATGTGTCAGGAAAAATCAACAATGAAATTGTGATGATACAGATTAACCAGCAGGTACAAAATGAGCGTTAGATCTATTTTTCCAATATTCTTCATCGTCAGCCATTAATTTTCTTTCAATGAATGCAAACACCATCACAGCAACAAGAAGAGCTCCAAGAACGGAGAATATAATCAGCCGTTCGCTACGTTTGGCGTATTTGCGAGCAAGGTCTATGTTTCCACGTAGGATTCCAGAATGGAATTCCTTCTCACACTTGTAAGAGGAATACAAAGCTATTAAGCCTAATGGAAAAAACAGCACAACAGCAAAGATAGAAAATCCTTTTAGCAATTTAATATGCTTGAGCTTCAACGGGCGTTCCGGTACATTATGCCGCGGTTGATAACATTCCCGAGTACGTATAACATGGATACCATTGGGTTGTCTCACCACGACTGGTTCTCGTATCACATTGGTCTCCCCTGAATGTGTGCTGTAATGGACTGGAGGTGATGAGATTGCTACCTCCCTGGATTCACCACTCGGCATTGGTTCATTCTGACCTCCATTTATTGCAGAGTCACCTACAGTAAGATCAGTCTTTCTCTCTGTTTCTGGTTCTGTGTCTTCATCATCTAAAGCAGGGTTAACTTGTCCCAAGGAAGCAACACCAGTATCCCTATTGTGTTCAGACCCAGCTAAGTATTCTTGTCCATTATCACGCAGGTCTGGTCCAGTATCTTCAGCTAATTCATCATTGTGAACAAGCTCACAAACATCATCTTCAACTGGCTTTGACATCCTGGAAAATATAAGAGAAAATTAGTCATTATGTTTAAGAAGGACCGATGTCACTTCATACGATACAATCATCTATATAGTTCACAATGTACTTTTATACTTCAGAGGGCTTTGGTTTAGAGATTTGGGCCAGGGTAGTATGGTTGGGATGTAGGGATGTCTTACAAAGCATCTTAAGTAATTTTTTAACTTAAGTTGTATTTTTCCTAAAGTCCGACTTTTCCCTTAACTCTTTTGTACTAATATAAAGGAGGAAATCACAATAATATGAATTTATCTTTGTTCTAAATATGCCAATTATGAAAATGATAATTCATTTTCACACTTCTGATGACTGGTTTACAAACTTTTACCATGAAAAATTTTTACACTTAAGTAAAAATTTTGACTTAAGTTAAAGAAAATCTTAAGATGCTTTGTGAATACGGACCCAGAACTCAGGTTATGAGTTCAAGGGCATGACCCTTGTTCTCTATGATAATTGGGTTGAAGACATAAATAAAGAGACATGTGCTGTTAGCCATTAGTGCCGTTATAACTACAATGTAACTGAAATACTTCTTAACACAATCAAACATCATTTGAAATAACAACAGAAAATTTAATCATTTTAAAAATATTAATTAAAGATGTACCTCGTTTGTTCAATTTCACTGACAACAGATTCAAACAGATTGTATAAATTATGTGAATTGATAATGAATTGTTCATCAAGATACAACACTCAATAATTTTGTTAAACTCTGAAGAGGCTGTGGGTTAGGCCAAAAAAAAATATGTCTGGTTCAGGGAACCCGTCCTACCCTAATTTTTCCTGCCAACCCTAACAATTTTTTTCCGATTTTTAAAAAAAAAAAAAAAAAAAAAAAATGACTACATATCTAGCAAACATGACAATATCACATGCTGGAAGTTACAAAGTTGCAAAATGATGGAAAAACCTCTAAGTATTGTTTGGTATTAGTCTCAAGTATATGTTAAAGTAGTTCACACATAGACGGGAAGATGAGACAAAGCAAAAAAAAAAAAAATCCCTACCCCCTAACTTTTTGTGGCAATGTTTCCTAAACCAGACATTTTTTTTTTGGTCTTATTTTAAAGTTAAGTTCTCATACATATTTGGTTGTATAATTATAGTTCAGGTTTCAAATAGAATTGCTAAATATTTGTATGATGGAAGTAAATACTTGATCATACTGGTTAACCTTTTTATTAAGGATATTTAACTTAATAAGATAATGTGTAACTTTATGTATATTCTAAATTATAATTAAGCCACAGATCAATGTATTTTAATGCTAAAATGATACTGAATAATGTAAATTATGCTAGATGATGTACTTAAACTCTGTAAATAAATTTGTCATGCCAAAAAAAAAAAAAACTAAATATAAATGTAAATTATGAATTTATATTTCAAATTTATATTTACAAAGGCTGAATGTATTAGAGTACCGACTGACTGCTTCTTTGATTGATTGGTTGCTTTCGTGCAGTTTTTTTTCATAGGTATATATGTAGGGGAAGGGGTCTCGTCACTAAATTTGGGGGAAAGCAATTTTCGAAAAAGGGGTGAAAAAAACTTGATGTTAATTGAATTTTAGGGGAAACTGTTTGATTAAAATTTTTTCCTGAGGGTCTAAAGACGTCTACGAAGGGCCCCTGCTATAGAAGGAAAGAAAGTCCTGCCTTGCTTGATTGATTCATTGAATGCTTGATTGATTAAATGATTGATTGATTGATTGATTGATAGATAGATTGATTGATTTGTTGAATGATTACTGGCTTGATTTAATAATTGCTTGTTTAATTGAACGATTGCTTGTTTGATTAAATGATTGCTTGTTTGATTAAATGATTGCTTGCTTGATTAAATGATTGCTTGCATGCTTGAATGATTGTTTGCTTACTTGATTGCTTTCTTGATTAAATGATTGCATATTTTTACCACTAAGTTTTCACTAAAATGGAATTTTCTTTTTTCATCTAACTTCGAAAAATTGCACATGCAACATAATTGTAAAAAATATCAACACATAGGTTGACTTGCTATTTTATCTCTTTAGAAGCATTAAAATGCGCTATACTCTACAAAATCCTGATAATAAAAATTTTCCCCTTAGAAAAGCGGGGGGGGGGGGGGGTGAATACCCCATTGTGCACTATTATGTGACTACACCCCTGATATATTTCATTGAATAGTTAGCATGTTAGCTAGTACATATCATCTGTATTTAGAATTATAAAACATTTACAGAAGAAACTAGTTTTGATTATAGGCCTAAAAATTGTTTGTTACCCAGGTTTCATGCACTTAAAATAGGGTAGGTGAGTCATTTCAGGTGAAAACCATGTTTATGCAAGGTGGGGTTGTGAAAATTCCTTGAAGCCACTATCACTGCATGACAGCATCTACCAATCAGAAGTTTCGGTTAAGATGCTCTGTCCTTGGAGGTGGTCTCGGAAGGCCGAGTGTTTACGTAAAATAAATGCTCATTTTTTCCTACAGAAAATTAAGAGTGAAATTCAATGTAAATATTTTTTTTTTTTTTGTTCTTCCACGTTGAAGAGCCATGAAAAAAAATAAGCATGTCGGGTAACCAGAAACAAAATTTTTTATGGCTTATTATAACGTCACAATTATTTTCGAAGTACTTAAATAAATCCAAAAAAATTTTGTTGACCCGGCTTATCCTAATTTTTCCAATGATTACCCTAAGATTTTTTATTAAGCCAGAGGAAGGTACATGTACCCACTTTCTCACTTTACTTATTAAGTTATATATATAACTCTCCACACGCTTGAAAGAGCCCAAAGTAAAAGCCTTGACTAACCTAGCTAGTATGTATACCCTATTTTTAAAGAGTATTCAACCAGAAACAAACAATGTTTAGGACTTAATACAGAATTAGTTTTGAAGACAGAAGTTTAGCACTAGCTCAATTATAAATGTATAAGTAATATTTGATATATTTAATTAGCAAACATCTACTGTGCTCATTGAGATAACAGCTAGTACGCACGTTCCGTCATGTCACAACCCCTGTCAAAAGGTTATTTATACTTCACCAAGGACTTATAAGTCCTTGACTTCATGAACTATTCATGATCTATGCCAGAAAAGTTCAAGAAAAATTCATGTTTACATGAATTCCATTCGAAGGTGAAGTTATCATGACTCAATCAACACCGGTACGTGTACGGGCCTCAATTAGCAAAACAAACTATGTCGTAACTTCAGAAATTATTACGAATTAAATAAATCGGGAAATTTGTCACAACATAAATAACCTCGCGTTTTACCTACATTCATTTAATCAAATGGTAATACTGTCCATCACATGAAACAATCAGGCTGTATTTAATACTTCAGGTAAATTTATATTATAAATCCAAACACTGGAACAGTCGTGTCGCCATTTATTTTCACCTGTACACCAGGTGGCGCATATTGTCAATGAGGTTCGGGAGAGGTTGCTTGGTTTCAAGAGAGAGAGAGAGAGAGAGAGAGAGGAGAGAGAGAGAGAGGAGATATAGAAACGGACAAAATTGTGAAACCAAGCGCCTATATGGTTTTAGATGCAAAATAACATATACTATCACAAAAAGGTGTATTGTATACATTTTGGTTCAAGCTATAAATATGGGTGGACAAGGACTATATAATATAAGTGTCACTGAACAGCTACTATATAAGCACCCCTCCCCAATCCACACGAGGATGCCGATTTGGAAAATCGATAATATTTTATTTTAATTTTTTACATTAGAAAATAAATTTTCACTATATATATAGTGGTCATAACATTTATATTATATCAGAGACGTATATATAATACTATCCGTCTCTGATTATATGTACGAAGGCTGTCCCACTAAATCGTAGACTATGCTAATAGATATTTTATCCTACGTCAGAATTGTGAAAAAATAACAGATTGATATTTAAATTTACTAGAAATAAAAGTCACGCATCAAATCTGAAATTGTAACACTGTAAAAATGATTCCATAAGCATAAATTAAGCTGTGATGGCATCATTGCAACTAAACTGTAGTAAACAAACCAAAAACTATACCAGGTTGACTCTATATGTTACTTCCAACTAACATTGGCACCAAAAAGTATGTTTCTTAAATTGTTACCCAATCTACCCTGACTGTTAAGTAACAAATTGTTTGATTTTAATACAATGCTGAGTATAAATCAATATATAATCAAACTTGTAATTAAAATAAGTTTTGGTTATGGGCAATCCTTTATTCGAATTCGGAAATTGTTAATTCTGTTTCAACTTCGTAATTATGAATTTCAAATGTAAGATATGTAGTATTTTATTCAAAGCTTTGTACTGATTAATTATTGATGGACTCAAACATAAACTATGACTACATGTGTTCTACAGCAGCTGATCTATCTATGACATTTATTTACAGAGACTTTTTCAGATGAGTGTGAAAGACAAAAATGACAGAGGTAAGAAGATGGATTCCTTAGTACCAGATATACATGTCTTTATGTACATTACTTCTTTTTTAATACATTTTTTGTATTTTGTAATACTCTCGACATTGCTCTTGTGTACAGTCAAATAAATTATGTGTATTAGCCACCCATCACTGGTAAAGAATCCACGAAAACTGCTTGAATAACAGACTGGAGGTATATGCTTCTACACATTATAGAAATGCTCACGGATTTCCTGAAAATTCTACTAACATTGATTTAGTATTCAAGTTCATTTTAAGATCCAATTTTAACATCCGTTTTTTTGTAAGGAAAGTGTTTTTTTTTCAATGAAAACGAAAAAATGGCGCTTCGTTAAATGCTAACGTATTCGCGATGTCCAATTATGAAGCACAAACGAATCTCAGACAAAAATATCACAGAGGAACATTGATAACTAATGCATTAATTGTTGTTTATCGCCGAAGGAAATATTGCTTGGTCATGGGGTATACACATTTATACATTGAAGAACAAAACAAATCATTTTGCAAGGCTTTCGATTACGAGTTAGCAATATTATAAATTGCACATAAATATCATGAAAACATCGATCTTAACTAAGAAACCAAAAATATGTTTATAAAATAGTTTACACCCTTATTAAAGAACTTCACGAACATTGACTTATGAATAGTTCAAGGACTACCTGATGTATCGACAATGATAGATCATAATTAATAGTCTTTCATTATCAGGGTACATGAATTTTCTGTATAATGTTATAATACGAGTTATGCTGTTTAATGGCTATATACAGTGTACAGAATATAAGGTGAAAAGAATAATGACTGAAATATGATTTAGGGTAACATATATACATCATAAACACACACCTATACGTACGCTTTAAATATACAGTTGTTATAATATGTATATACATATTTCAAGGACAACACTAGCTTCTATACATTAGACTAGGAGTCGCTAGTCACCGCTGAAAGCCAAGACAAAAAGGGACTGTTACTTCTGTAAAAATGTTTGGATTTTAACGGAATTCGAAGTATATATCAGTATTTTATAATTATCCACCTCCATGTAAAATATGAAACCAATCCATGAAATATTTCTTGAGTTATCCCTTGGAAACCAAAATTTGAACGGACGGACAGGGGTCATGTACGTATTTTATGCCCTTCCGCCATTTTGAATGGCGGGGATTGAATGTCGCAGTTGTCACGTGTGGATTTTATATATAGTTCACTAACAAATCATACATTGTATTATCTTCCATCTGATGAATCTTGAATTCCTTTTTTGAATTTCATTTTGTATAGTAATTTGGAGAAATACTGTCACTCACACTTAAATAAAAGTTGACTATATATACACTAATGTTTATAGTCTTCGTGCATGAGATACAATTAATATACTAGATATTACTACCTTCACAATTAATAAAGCTAAATGAACAAATTGTCCAATCCACTCGCATGAAAAACTCAAAATTCATTCCTGCCGCTTATCAGCAATAAACGGACACTATTTACATGACATGTAATTCACGCTAAGCTTATGTGAAGACTGAAGGCTCGCGATCTTCAAAGAATGTTTTGCCTCTCTGATAATAGGTACGGTTAAAAAAGAATGACTTTAAAAATGGGATATACACAAATAGTAAACATTCATCTAAGTTCAATAGAACGGAAAATATTTTTGAAATGTAATTTTATATTGCCTAACTTTTATAGAGCCAGCCAACCAAAAAAAAAACAGCGAAAAAGAAAAAGGGAATACACTTTTACTCGAATGTGACGTCGTCTTGTTTAGTGATCTTTTATGACGCATGGACACCTAATGGTCATGTAGCGAATGAAGAATGACGTAAGATAGATCAATGGAATAAAATCCAAAATGGTTCTTAACAGAAGCCTTTATTAGATTCGAAATGATTCCGAGTCTAAAAACGAAAGACTCAGTTTTGTACGAACCCCTCGCACTCTTGTTTTTGTGATTTTAGAGCATAGACTTAAATTTATGTAAAATGATCGTTCTTGGTGATTCTTCTATACGAGGTGTACCCATGTTTACGTTATCAATCACTAATGAAGTTTCTTGATCTGGCAACGTTTACGTACCACGGCCTATTATTTACCTCTCTTCATTCCTTGATTACAGATGTTGTCAAAAGCATGTTTGTTGTATTTTGTGTGCATTTTAAAAATAACCTGCATACCTGTGGTTAGTGATCAATTTGAAATTCTTTTCCATTCTACTTGCTAGATAATATTGTTGCCCACACTATACCCAAACAAACACGTTTCACATTTATTACACAGATACCTTCTTTATATACAATGTATATTCTTTGCTTACTGTCTGTCCATATCATGTTCACATTGTTTATTTTGCTCGCATTATACATTTCGTCCTGTCCATAGGCAACCGGCGTGTGAAGACTCCCCCACAGCCCCTCTACTACCCAGGAATTCTTGGTAAAGTCTGAAACAGTGTCAAATATCATGTTCATAGCATGTTTAATAACAACAGAATAAAGTTTAAAAACCATATATATCAGATAGTATTATACATGTGCTATATAATATACATGTATAATTTTTTTCACCTTACATAATTATATAGTATAATACAATATTATATATATACATGTATGGAGAAAAAAAAAGAAACTTTATTTCGGTGTTATAAAACATGCTATAAACATAATATTTGACACTGTTTAAGAATGTAAAAAGGATTCCTGGGTAGTAGAGGGTCTGTGGGGGGGGGGGGGGTCTTCACACGCCGGTAGTCTGTACGTGGTCCTATCCCCCCTACTCTACTCAACCCCGTCTCCCCATCAAACTGAGACAAAGTCCTAGCGAGTCACCTTTTAACTTTATCAAAGGTTAACCTCGTTAAAATAATTTTTATCACGAACGTATGATAGATTAATCAAGAACATAATAAATAACCATCATTAAAGAACTCTACAATGATTGATACATGTAGACATCATGGTCATCGACATATATATAACTTAGTCAACGGATACCTGATACTCGTATATCGATAATAAATATCTCAATTAAAAGTCCTACATTTTCAGGGACCACTGCCAATCTTTAAATACACATCACACCGTTAAACAAATAACTTATACGGAGTAAATTGTAAACATATATCAACTAAAACACAATTAGTGATAATAGGTGAACAGAATAGCAGGAATACCACTAACATTAGTTTCAACTTTCCGAAACTAGGGAGGAGAAAATGAATAAATGTATTTCATTGGACAAAAACTTCCCTTGACCATTGATATTGCAGGACCAAACCAAGTAACCAACAGGCAATATTATATAAGCTTGCATTGATATTTTCTCGTACGCAAACATTTTTGGAATCCGATTGAGGTTGGTGCTTAGGTGAGTGCTTTTATTTTCATTATTTCTAGTTAATAGTTAGATACGTATTGCAAATTTACATCACAAATAAAAGATATTGTAAGTTTTATAAAATATATTACTTTTATTTCTTTATTGACGAATACCATATCATATATAAGTCTCTATAATTACCGGTTTTCTAAGGTATTTCACTTCCAAATGGAAGACAGGCAATACTATGCATGAATTGGAAACAGCTTTTTCATTCTGATATTTTTGTTATCGAGGGTGTACAATAAGAGCATGCTAACTATAAAGAAGTTGAATTCAAACTTGTTGGTATTACGTACGTTCAGAAGAAGTTCTTAATGAAACAGCAAACATGTTTACAATGCTGATGATTTTATGGAAATAAAACCGAAACTAAGCAAGTTAAAGAGGGCCATCGTTGTTCAGCTTTATGGTCTCTGACTGGTAATCGCTTCCCTCTCAACGCTGTTAGTTTAAATCGCACCCGAAACCAAGTTTTGTAACTTGTGAAGAAGCCGTCCAACTAGCCAGTGATTCTACACAAGTGTACTTCAAGGGTCTTCATCCATCGTTGAAGCGGGAAAAGTCCATGAATGACACTGGCTGTCGGTGCGACGGTAAATCCCGTTTAAAAAAATCCTCAACCCAAATAGTGGAAAAATCAATCTAGCGGATTATAAAAAAGGCGAATTAAAGAAATGAGAACTTTAGCGGTATTAATACAAGCCGAAATTACATTTGAAATCAGCTGCAGTAGTATGAAGTGATATTGTAAACAATAATTACAATTATGGAACCATAATTGTTTGCAACAACTCATTCAATCTTGATCTTTTACAAACCTCTCCTAGAAATTAGCTAAAATATCAGACTCAAAGAATGGAACAATCTTCGAAACAAAAATTGATGCAAATAAGGCACACCCATTACAAACAGTTACTACTTAACAAGTTTATACAACAGAACATTTTGATACCATAAAAATCTTAGATTTGAAATAGTTTTACAATAAATGATAAAAAACATTTACCTTATGCATCTGATTTATTATAATTCTGAAATGTTTGGTGACAACTTGAACAACACATTTATTTCAACCATAAACACAACGAAAACATTTCCTAAAGAGATCGCAACAAAAAATGTGTAATGTTTGTTATGATATCAGGTTGAGCATGCTCAATGAATGAAACATGTATTGACCTTTGCCGCCAGTTTACGGAATCAGAATAATTTAACATCTTATACTAAAAACTATTTGTGTTCTTATTACTTAGCTGTAATTACGTACTCGGTTATTTATTTACAACATACAAATACAACAATGTTCAAACTCAGGTTTTAGAAGTGACTGTAGATTTGTACCACAATTGGTATTTCATGTTTGTTAATATTGCCTACCATGATTCGAACATAATGCATCTAAAATCTGCGTTAAATTCAAAACTGCAAAGATTTGGTTATCTAATGATTCACATCGCTATTTTGCATGAAGTCTGAGACATTGTTCAAATCATGTTGGCATGTGTAGTCCAGATGTCAAGGTAGATACCAGATTACCGTACAATCTTGTATTGATATTTTTGTCATAAGTCATATATGTTGTCAAAAAATGTTATTTCAGTTCCGCCACCATGCTGCACTCCAAATCTGTCATCTTAAAAGTGGTCCTCATCAGTTTTGTATCGTCAAATCATCTAAACACAAGTTTACGAGAAAGGATTCCAAATTATCTCCAAGAAATCTGTCCAGGAACAGGTGTATGTTTGAATGGCATCATTGACCCTGATAATGATCTACCGTCGTGCTGTGGAGGTAGTTTCTTTCTAAGTATAATTCACATTAAATATCGACATGAGATCTATCCATATGATTTTTAAAACAAAATTACGCATGCATGTTACATGTGTATTAAATTTCTTAATATTGTCTTTATTCACTAAAAAATAACTAAATATGTGCAAAAATCTGCAGTTCGCTTTAATACGCGTACGACTCAGAGGAAATGAATTTGTATAAATGAAACCAAATCCAAAATAACATTTCGAGTATTGAATTCCTGTCATTTCAGCATGTTCTTGCTCTGAGGATTGTGAAGTGAACGGCAACTGCTGTTTCCCAAACAAGGACAACGAAACAATCGCTAACAGTCGATTATCTTCACGCTACCACAGCGAATGTCTTTATCCAATTACGAACAACAAGGTTGACGCCTTCCGTATGGTGTATCAACCGTATTACATGATCTCATCCGCTGCGAAAGATACAATTTCTTATGAAACAGATAACAAAACGGATACGTCTTGTGGGGAAGTAAAGGTTGCACCTTGGGGAAGCATGTATCCGGTATATTCAAAAACGACTGGAAAAATTTATAAGAATAGTGTTTGTGCAGACTCGCATAATATCACTGATGGTGAGTTATGGAGAGCTCATGTTTTTTGCCACAGAATGCCCGATGAAGCTTTTAGCTCGCTTCTACAAAGCGGTTCTTTTCCTGATAGTTGTCACGTGACTTTTTTGTATACAGGTGGGGTGTCTCTAATAAAATCAGAAAGTTGTTACCATGGTGAGCATTATGTAGGCGGATGTGCTCTTGACTCTTTCGACATACCTGCATCCTTTTCACTATCTAGCGAAGAAATAACTGCATCATGTGAAAGTGGTCTAATTTCGCCATATAGAAACGTTTATGCCAACGTATTTTGTTTTCTATGTTCAACCTTTAATAGAGTAAAGGACCAGGCCGAATGTATTGAAGACATGGATGACGATTCCTTCAAAGAAAGTGGTTTTATTACATTTTCGATGATTTTTGATGGCAGTGATATCAGCGGAAAATTCATTGGCATCGTCCAAACTGGTTATGTTGAAAATGCCCATATTGCATGCCCTACATCGAGCACAGACCAGGTAATTAAAATACTGGAAAGGTTGTTGGCTTTTATCGCGTCCGTATGTAATGACTGTGGATATATTTCATTTATGACATGACTGAAATTAAAACCTATTACGAGGAAATCCGAAGCAAACATAACCTCATAATTACCAATACGGCTAATACCGAATAACATCAAAGCAACATAAAAAAACAAATGAATCATACACAAATCCCACGTAGATACTGCGTCAGAACGTGTGTCAAGTTTTTTAATTATAATTAATTACAGTTACTAATAATATCGTGTAGGAATATCACCCCTTTGAGTTAGGATCTGGTAATAGCAATGGTAGTTCACTACGATTTCATGCAGAAATAATTAAATCTAACTTTGAGTCCAGGAGATGTTGTCAAAAATGTTGAAATATCATTGAAAAAAATCTGTACTACATTTCTATATGTACTTTGCGATTAAAAATGAATTTTTTTGAAGACATCTTTCTAGGTAAAATAAGACCTATTTTAATTTTAACATCCAAAAAGCTAATGGGACTTTTACAAGTTCTTCTGAGAACTATGGGCATTGCTACGTATTGTTCGGGTTTTTATTATTTTCGTAGAAATAATGTGAATAACTGACAAAGCTATTTGTATCAATACATGGCCATGATGCTATTTCACAAGACAATTGCACGCTGTTCATACATATTACTTATTGAACATACAAACGTACGTATATTTTCAGACGGGAAAAAGATGTCGGGCAATTTCTTGTCCACTGGGTCAACTACTTAGTCCAGAAGGTGGATGTTTTTTTCCAGGCAGCAAATGGTACACCAATGGATTCACAGTAATCATAGAACTTTCTTCAGTGAGGACGATCAACATTTCAACATTATTCAATTCTATTCAAAATCTAAAGTCACCTTGGCCAAGCTCATGGACAATTTTCACTATTTTCTATAAAGTGACAGATGTACCAATGCAAACACATGATATTGTAGTCATTCAATATATACAGCTTCATTCACCATTTAATCCAAGGTCCTACATTCCAAGGGTCCATAGATACATTTCTAAACCATGGCTTCTTAAGGCTAACAATGAGACAATATCGTTACAATCCGTGATTTCAAGGTCATCAATATTTCAAAAGCCTGAGTACAATCGTGTATACATGAGTCCCGATGACAAGTTTGCACAATCTCCACAAAGAATTATAATGACTAAACTTCACTTTTGTGACCACGTTAGTCTGTTACCGTCTGAGTATTTGATTGGTCTTGAGGCACTATTGAACCTGATAACAAATAACACATTATATGATTTGGAACACACGATTGATGAAAACGGAAATTGCGTAGTATGTCTGGAAGACTCTGGGTTTTACAGAGTGGCATCGAACAATGCCATAAAAATGACTGCTCTCATGACTATTGTTCATTGTTTTGCGATTATTTACATGACACTAATCTTTTAGTGTTTCGGTATAAATTGCATACACACGTATGTCACACATAAGATTTAACGTTTCAGACAGATTCATATTCTCCGAAACGGTTTCTTTGACGTTAACTTGTTTCAAACACGTGTATTCAAACAATTAGAAACGTCGTATACATTCAATATGACTTGCGTAAATTTGTATCGAATTTTTCCAATGTTTAAAATCCACTTCTCTAGAAATTGATAATAATTATACTCAATAATAAACAGTCATACGTATGAGGTCATTGTTACTTGTAATCTAATAATGACCCAGTTTGCATGTTAACTTTATAAATGTATATTATATTAAGTTAGCGTGGTAAAGTTGGGTCAATTGTTCGTTGGCTGATGTAGGAAACTTGTTACATTAACGACATTTTTACAAAGGTTTTTTCACTGCCAAGCCATTAAGGCTACACCTAATGTCATGCTTACAAACGTCAATAACATCAAATAGATATAGAGCCATACCATACAATACTTGAATAAGTAACGGCACTACCACTGAGTATTTTCTTCTTCTTGATATAACAACGTTGTGATATGTATATGGGTTTACATCATTCAATGATACCCAAAAATAAACTTGTCTGCACAATACTATTTTGGAACAAAAATATCACGATTGATATATATAGTTATAATGTTATTACTTTTGTAATTTTATTGTTCGATGCCCTTTATTATTTATAATATTATTTATCAGCTATTTCGTGAATATCGTATTATTTGCGTCGTTTGTTTGTACTTCGTTGTTTATTCAATGTTATGTATGATTTTGTATTGCCAAATGTTATGTTAATACACAGTTTTGTGGTCCGGTTTCAACCCAAACTCTTTCCTTTGGTGTACGGTATGGTTCCCTGCTTACTCTGCTACCCGGCATATCGTAGTGCCATGGGCAGGTAACTCCAGACTCAGGTACTGGTTTGTATCGTTCATTTTGTTACGAAACGCAGCTTATGCGTTTTTTTTGTTTATTAGTTCTTTCTGTAATGTGTCTACATCCGTTCTGTTACTTATTTCACTAGATGTCAGTTTTGTTAATAATTTATTCATTTGCCTACGTACGATGTAAAATTGTTGTTGATCACTTATATTGTTTTAGTTTCTACGTAGAAATAAATTCTGTTTTAAATAAGAATTGAGTTGTTATGCGTACGCGTTTAATGCTTTCTGTTTTAACACATAATAATAATATTATGTAGTTAACCGCATGTAGAAAACCGTAGAATTTAGGCTCAATATCTTTTGTTTGAGTCTGATTACTCAATCTGACCAATTTTCCTGCGACGCTAGACATTTTTAGAAGCGAAAGCGAAGCGAGAGCTTTTGAAGTGATACACCCAGTTTTGTATTTGCAAAAATGTGACGCCTCTTATCCATACACCATTCGCGTTGAAAAATATAGTTCCACTGGTTGTATAACTCTACCGATTGCAGTTATGATACAGGTTGGATATATTGCAGGATTATGTTCATTTTGAATTATTATGTATTGTTTTGGCATTTCAAACGGTAAAACTATGGAGTTTAATAAGTCAGTATTCATCCGAACAAAAGTTTCATTTATAAGGGCGATCCACACAAATGTTTCATTTATAAGGACAATAAATAGTGAACATCGCTTCTATACGCATGGGAATAGCTAGACACTTGTCGAGAGAGCCGACACCAGTTAACCGTAACTCCGCCTACTGGATAGATATAAAGTACGGAATGGACACGATCTCGCGAAATGAAATTCTTATTTGCGAGAGGGGTTTGCATAATACATCTTTATTAAAAACAACTTCAACATTGATAAATTATTAAACAAGATTATAAACGGCCCGTTTGACTAAATTCGGGACGTTTTAAGATTTTTTTTCAACCCAGGACATCTAGCAGTGTAGGTGGACACTAAACCACATCGCTAAAGAGTTGATTTCTAATGAAGGAGATACTTTCTCTATTATTACACATACAAGTTTACTACGTTTTACGCGTCAGATGTGTTTTACCGTGATCAAGAAGTGAAGGTATGAATTTACTATCAACTTTAACAGAGTTTGGAGCATAACAAGTGGACCTATACCAAAACGTTCATTACACTGGGCCAAAACTGGCTCTTTTGAGGAACTATTTGTCTAAACAATATAATTATACATTTGGGTCAGTTATAACTCATCACCTGGTAATACAGGCTTTACTGCAGCATTCTATAAAGTCTTTTGGTCGCAAATTGGAAACTTTCTTGTCCACTCGATTAACTATCCTTTTTTAAGTGGGGAATTGTCGGTGTCTTTAAACAAGGGATAATAACCTGCATCCCGAAAGGAAATAAAGATAAATTATATCTAACATGTTATTAAATATTTCATACAAAATTGCATCAGGATCAATAGCAAACCGCATAAACGGAATAGTAAAAAAAATATCAATGAAGAAACCAAAACTGGATTTATACTTGGTCGTTTCATGGGAGAAAACGTTAGAACAAATTATGATATAATGTACTATACTGAACAATTACAGATCCCATCAATATTACTTCTAGTAGATTTTGCCACAGCATTTGATTCTTTATCTTGGAATTTTATTGAAAAATGCCTTAATTTTTTTAACTTCGGAGAAGGTCTTATTTCATGGATAAAACTGTTTTACAAAAATATACAATCGTGTGTAATTGTTAATGGACATACTATTATGTCAGATTGGTTCTATGTACATCGTGGATGCAGGCAGGGATGTCCTTTATCCCAATCTTTTTAGTATTTGTGCTGAAATACCACCTTATTAACAAAGTAAAATAAGAATATATAAAAGGGGTTTAAATAAATGGACCATAATTTCTTATTTCACAATTATGTCGATGAGACTTCCTTGATTTTAGATGGTTCAATTAAAACGTTAAAATTCTATGCCAAAATCTCTGGGCTACATATGAATATAGATAAAACAATGGCAGTTTGGATAGGTTCTATGAAATACAGTAATTTGGTGTTATGCCCTGAATTAGGACTAAACTAGCAAAAGGAAAAAAAATAACCTACTTGGGGTTACATTTCCATTGAACTTAAGAGTAATCTCAAAAACTAATTATGAAAAGAAAATTGAAGATATAAAAAAGCTACTCAATTGTTGGTCAAACAGATTATTAACCCCGATTTGAAAAAATACAATCATCAAAACATTAGCCTTACCAAAGTTAAACCATTTGATTGTAGGACTACCAAATCCAAACAAAGAGATAATGAAAATAATTAAGAATTTGTTTTACAAATTTATCTGGAATAATGCACCTGATAAAATTAAACAGATAGTAATTATCCAAAACTGTGAAAAAAGTGGCATACAAGTTGTTAGTTTACAACATTTTACGCAAGCAATAAAACTTACATGGTTAAGACGTTGTTACAAAAGTAATGAGAAATACCTACATTTAATTAGGTCTATTTGTCCTTTTTAAAATAACTGAAGAATCAAAACTTCAATGGTTTCAGTATAAAATTAACCATATAATTATTGGTACTAGTTAACTCTCACTTATTTAAAATGGGTTAGAGAGAAAATGATCTATGTTCATTCTGAAACTCGTCCTCAGAAACAATTGGACGTATATCATTTTATTGTTATACAACATAAGTCTTTTTTAAGAGTTGGATAAATATAAATTGTTCTAATATGTTTGTACAGTGGACAAAATATGATTTACTACTAGGGGGTAGAATCACACAAATTGTTCTTAATAAAGTAATACTTATTGCCAAATAGTATATCTATAGATGTAAAATGAATAAAACTTTCCCCAGCATTGAGGCATACAAAAGACAACTAGTATCATTTTACAAGGCAGAAAAACATAACGCATTAAAACATTCAGTATGAGGAATTTCATAAAAACCTGGGCTCCCTTAGCAGCAGTAACACAAAGGTAAATACAAATTTATTCAACATCTATTGTACAATGTTTTACCTATCTTATGTACAAGATTTGCTCTTTAGAATATCTTATTACTAGGATTATTTTACTTTTAACCAACAAAAACATCCACCTGAAACTTTCCTTTCTTTTTTTCAATTCTTTTTTCTTTTTATAAAAAAGCATCACTGGAATAATAACATAAACGTCATTATTATGTCAGAGCAATATAAGTGCCCTGAAAAGTAGTGAGTTGGTACTATATGTTGGTAATATTAGTATACTGAACTTTGTAAGTATTATATTTATTGTTGCAAATGTAATTAATGTTGCTGAGATATATTCACTATGTTGGTACCAGAATGTCACTATGTACTGTGTAGGTATAACATTGCTATAATATTCATACTAATGTACTACTGTGTTGGTACTAGAATAATACTATATGTTTTAATGAGACAAGTTATCAAACAGAGATACTGGCTGGAACTTGCTAATATTTCGATTTTACAATAATACATGCATATAGGGTTTACTCTGATTGCACTGTATCGTGGTAAACACTATAATGTTAATAATTAAAATAGTTATTACATTGCTACTATGTTGATTATATTATACATTTGTATAATAATAATAATTCTGGACCACACACTGATACTCTCTGTCTGCAACTTATGGTTATACGTTAAAAAATGTCTGTAATACTATGTTTGTATGATGGCAAAGTATTGTAACAAAGCTGGAAATCAATAGAAATATAAAAAAAGATAATTATACATCCAGTAAGTACTGTTCCTGACAAATAATTACGTTTAATAACGATATTTTGATGTTGGAAAGGTGTTGATGTCTCCATATATCAATCAACACAAAGTGTCTTATTGGTGGTTAATCATTATATACTTGAAAGGGACAACGCTCGGTCAAATGTCAACTACACCGTATTTCATATTGATAATTAACACGTTATACAAATCCTTAAAAATGAGTTACGTTTACGAATGTTTTATAGATATGTCAAACCAGAAATAACGACCAGCCATTATTTTCACTGCGATACAAAACAGTTAATATATATAAGTTATAAATTAATATTCATCTGTTACAAATGATCAACTGTCGAGCGCATTTCTTAGATACATATCGGAGAGCTTTTTTCACGTGTGTATCACACACATTTTCTATTTCCATTTAGTCAAAAACAAATAATCGAAAATTTAAAATAAAATCATGAATTAACGGAGTATTGATCTTTCTAAAATGAGTTGCAAGCATTTCAGCGATAGATGATTATTAAAGACGGAACCACTTACTAAAAATAGTAAAATTGGTCAAACTCAAAATGGCGACTTCGTCAAAAAGGGTCAAATTCATGTATCATTATTTCTTAGCATCGGAATCAATATGAAAAAGTAACTGCATGATTTACTTCAACAACCTTTAAAAGACATGAAATTAATCCCGACTACATCACTCTATAACTTAAAAGGGTTATATTTACTTACGAAAAATACACGCTTTGCGACAACAATCTAGATCTGGGCTTAAAACGAGTTTTCGTCCATTTATGTACCGTCGGATTTCAACATGAATAAATGGATTTTGTCCTAAGAAATTGGTCAAATTAGAAGGAGATACTTACGATCTAACTTTTCGTGGAGCTCTACACCAATAAAATTATTAGTAATTTGTGAATATTTGGGTATCTATTTCAATGCGATCTTCACCGTTTCACAATGACGGCCATCTTGCGCGCGATCACGTGATCGACTACACAACGCTTTAATTTACGGAGTCCAGACCCTTCTATTTGAGTGACCCTGGTAAGCTGTATGCACGCTCCTTCAATTTCGGCGTCACATGAGGGGAAGCAACTCTTGCTGACATTTTTTCGGAAATTTGCTACTATGTTTACTTACATGACTTTTTTAGGTCTTTGAGTCTATTGTTAGACCCTTATCGTGTTAACCAATCATTTTTTTCTATTAATATGGCATTTAATTCGGTGTTTCGCTGACACCTTTGTACGTATGCTGGTCTCTACCAAACGTTATGTACAAGTCGGCAATGTAATCAATGCTTAATCTCTTCTAAAGCAGACTACACAGGAAGCAATCGATTTTATTTTTGTTATTCAAATCGCCCGAAAACAATTAGAGGAAATAAACCGCTAGTAAATGAAACTTCATAGACAAAGTTGAAGTTCTTTCGCAAATATAATTGTCAATTAAAAACGATTTTTAAAAAACGCATCTCATCTCCATAACATGGTCGATGTGGCTCTCTTTTTGTCAATAGCCGAACTTTTTGCTAAAGTGTTTGGTTTGAAGCAATGGCACTCGATTCCGTGATTTTTATACGTTTATAGACGTTATTTTTCAATTTAACTCATCAAACAACTCAAAATCTGTCGAAAGAAAAATATTCATGTTTTCCCTTATTGGGTGTAATAAACACAAGGTAGCGCACTTGCCAACTTTTCGTTTGACGGAAGTGACGAAAGTAAGCGTGGGCCCCGGCTTTCCTTTTAAAAGCTGTCAAAACGTTTAAATTTGGGCACACTACAACAAAAGCAAGGTTCCCGAAAAGCACGTGCAGATTATAAGGAAAGCCGGGACCCACGCTTATTTTCGTCACTTACATCCAACCGAAACTGTGACCTCTAGAGTGATAAAGATGTTTTCCCGGGATTTGACCCAGTGACCCAAATTTTGACATTAGGTGACCAATGTATGAACTCGTCCAAGATATCATTGAGAAGAACATTCTGAACAAGTTTGATGATGAAGGTCCAATATAAATTGTGACCGCTAGAGTGTTAAAAACTCCAATTATTGACATTGATTGGTACTAATAACTTACCGAGCACTATGTGCCCAGGTGAGCTAAACCAAAACAAATGAATTACTGGGCTTTGGATTACGAGTTAGCAATATAATTACACATATATTTTATACTAGAAAACATCTTGATTAAAAAAATCAAAATACGTTTATAAAAAGTTTACACCCTCATTAAGGAACTTAACAAACATTGACATATGAATAGTTCAAGGACTACCTGATCTATCGACAATAATATATCATAATTAATGGTCTTTCATTTTCAGGGTACATGATTTTTTTCTGTATATAATACGAGTTATGTTGTTTAATGGCTATATAGTGTACATAATACAAGGTCAAAAGAATAATGACTGAAATATGATTTAGGGAAACATACATTATAAACACATACCTACGTACGCTTCAAATAATATTATGCAAACGATATTTTTAAATTATCAATCACAAATGAAGTTTTTTGATTTGGTAACATTTAATAACCACGACCTTTCATTCACCTCTCTTCATTCCTGGATTACAGACGTTGTCAAAAGCATGTTTGATGCAATTAGTGTGCATTTTTACAATAACCTGCATGCCGGCCCGTGGTTAGTAATCAATTTTGAATTCTTTTCAATTGTACTTCCTAAATAAGATTGTTGTCTACATTATACCCCAATAAACACTTTTCACATTTATTGCACAGATACGTACTCTATCCTTCTTTGTTATTTTTTGCATACAGTCTGTCCATATCATGTCCACTTAATTTATTTTGCTCGCATTATACATTTCGTCCTATCCCTCCTACTCTACCAAACCACGTCTCCACGTCAAACAGAGTCAAAGTTCAAGAAAGTCGCTTTTAATTTTGGAAAGACATCTTCATCATCCTGGTCTTCTTCACATCACTTGAAATAACAGACAGAACTCGACTTGCGAGATTCAACAGTCCAATCATCGCTATCAGACCAGTCACTGTTCTCATTTACAGCCTCCATACACTCTTCATACTGATGCTTGTCACGTCCGAAATGTTGATCAAGGACAAAGTCTTAATTCCTGAAATTGAAAGAAATCCATTTCTATTTCATATTTCTTCATAATACGTCAAATCCAGCAGCTTACGAAAACAAATAACAGGGTTCCCACGCTACCTGGAAAACGGGAAAAAGTCGGGAATTTCGAAAATTCTATTCCCGGTCGTGAAAATGCCGTGATTTTAACGATATCCGTTCAAAATCGGGAAAAATTCGGGAAAAAAGTACGAATCGGTTTGAGTACGAAATAGTGGAGTTGTTGTCATAACGTGTAAATAAAACGGGACCGTTTTGTAAACGTTTACTTGACAATGAACAATCACCATGTCTGCATTAGTGCGAAGCTTTTTAATGCAAGAAATTGACGTCAGTTCGCTTAGAATTGATGTAACTACGCTGTCAATAACTGATGTTGATATTAGCTACAGCGATCTAGCCAGTCTTCAGTACGCAACTCATTTGAAAAGTCTGACTTTGAAGTCAAAATACTTGGTTCTAAAGTGCAGTTCCGATGATTCCGTCTGCAGACTAAATACAGCAATCGTGAACACCGTTTGTGCATTAAATTTACATTATTAGTCCAAATTGACATTGACAGGACCTCATTTCTTTGGCCAGCAAACAATTACAGATTTTGACTGTGTGTAATAAAGTCAGTTATTTTGCCTTTTCTCCAAAGTGGTTAAAGCCAGCAGCATGGTCTGCATGGACCGACATTAAGGGGTCTCACTATTTAGCGTCCAGAAGCGTCCAGAGGCGTCCAGAAGCGTCCAGAGTGTTTTTTGTGTAGTAAAAGAGAAATAGATGGCGTCCAAAGATATATTTGTATTAATTATACATATTTGAATGAGAAACATTAAAAAGTAATGCTCAAATAAATCATAAAAACCCGTAATTTGATATTTTGTTCAGTTAGCGAACATCGAATACGCCGCCATCTTTAATCAAGGGAATTAACCAAACATGATCGAAGCGTCATTAGATTGTCTCCCTTTCTGAATTAGCGTCCAGAGATTTATTTGCTACAAATGAATATGAATGCAGTGTCCAGAGATTTATACACTATAGTGATATTATTGTATATATAATTGTGTGCAGATTATGTATACCTTGTTGAATTTAATTAGCGTCCATAGATTTTTACACTATAATGATGTTAATGTATTTATTAACATAGCTTTCGGAGATATACTTTAATTAGCATCTAGATAATTTTACACTATCATTGTGGAAATAGAGCGTCCAGAGATTGTATACATTATTGAAGTAGTGTCCAGAGATTTCTTAGCTATGTATATGTAAAACATCCAGAGATCTTACACTATTAAGTTATTGTAGCGTCCAGAGATTTTTACCTTGTTAAATTGGCGTCCAGAGATCTTACACTATTAAGTTATTGTAGCGTCCAGAGATTTTTACCTGGTTAAATTGGCGTCCAGAGATCTTTACACTATATGTATTGTAGTATATATGGATGAGAAAACGAAAACCTATTTCGACTCCTCAATGAGTCTCATCAGGTGGTGGTTCATTTGATCAAAGGATGATCAAATGAACAGATATCCCCACTATAGGTTGTTTTTAGTATAACTGCATTAACTTACGGGATGTTACTCCGCGCCAGAGGTTGCATTGTGTATTTAAAACGTAATATTGTATCACAAAATCGCATTAACTTACGGGATGTTACTCCGCGCCAGAGGTTGCAGTGTGTATTTAAAACGTAATATTGTATCACAAAATCGCATTAACTTACGGGATGTTACACCGCGCCAGAGGTTGCATTGTGTATTTAAAACGTAATATTGTATCACAAAATCGCATTAACTTACGGGATGTTACTCCGCGCCAGAGGTTGCAGTGTGTATTTAAAACGTAATATTGTATCACAAAATCGCATTAACTTACGGGATGTTACTCCACGCCAGAGGTTGCAAGGTGAAACAACCAAAATTAAAGTGAAGCTATACTTACAGATTACACTGTTACACAGTTGATATTGACTTATTGCAGTCTTTGTCGTTTTGGTAAACTTGTCGTTTTTGATGAGATAACCCTTTTCTTTTGACCGGGTTTTTTGGCCACTGCAGCTGTTCTTGGAATCTCTAATTGACCATCTGTTGAAAACATTATCGGATCTGAAGTAGGATTTTGGTTTATTTTGGAGGACAGAAACTTTTGAAATACCTTGTTTTTTTCTTTATCTGATTTGCTTTGCCATGAACTAATAGATGATTTATGTTTTTGTGAATATTTTGATAGTTCAAAATCGCCATGTCCATAAAGGGCCCCCCTGATCAAAGCTTCTTGGAGATTAATTTCTTGTTCAAACATTTTTATTAAAGCAGGGAGTTTAGCTGGTTTCCAGTTTATATTTAATTTCAAAATGTGGTTCATCGATTCGCAGTGATTGTTTTTCCAGTGAACTGGTACCCTGTTATCTTTTTTGTGAATGTTATGCACGTATTCTTTGATAGCTGGTATGACTTTGTTGGTGAGATATGTTCCTAGTTTGTGGCTGTATTTTCTTTCTATGTCAGCTGACTTCTGCGTGAAGGCAACTGATGTATCGAGAGACGTCAATCCATTTTGACCAAATATTTCTGTACATATATGTTTTGTTTCCGATTCTGGTATGCCTATTTTGTTTTTCATATGTCTTTTTAGATTTTCTTCAAGATGTCGTGTGCATAATGTTACTTGTGAATGTGGAAAACTGTGCTTGACTGCTTTGACGAGAGCCTTTTCTTCGTCCGAGCCGATGACCATATTATTTGTGGATAGCTGTGTCTCTATTTTGTCTGAATCCAATACCGATGCGATGTGAGAAAAAAATCGTTGATATGTATGAAATGTACCATCCCAGTGTAAATATAGCGGTCCTAAAAGTATAGGCGAAATGTCTTTCCCTTTACGTAACAGATCATTGTCCTGAAATACTGTTGTGGTTACGTAACATGCTCCTAAGTTGAAAGTGCGATCTATACCTATTACTGAACTGAGCATGCATTTTTTCATTAATTTCAATTGTGTGTCTGTGTAACATATGATGTTTGGTGGTTTACCTGCTAACTGTACAATTTCTTTGATAAATGAGTCACTGTTTGATGCCATGTTTAATACGGATTGAATGTCATCTGCATTATTGCGTTTATTGCTAGGATCACTGTCTTTGGTTATCTTACTTTTCATATTATGTATCATTTTTGTATCCCTTGGTGCATGTTCAGATGTAAATTGTTCTTTGAATATTTCTCTTACTGTTTTTTTTGTTTGTATTTCAGACATGATGCTTTTTTTTGTTGCCGGTGATGTGCGGATGTATTCCTGATCAGTGTATCTGGCATTTCCATGGTGTGATGGTATGTCTGATGGATACTGACCGTTATACTCTGCTATCGCTAACGATAGATGTTCGTCAGTATAACCGGGCATTGATTCGAACCATGTGATTCTCTTTTTGAATGATTTGTCCCTTTTTAATGTAGCATAATACCTTTTAATAATGAACACATCAACAGGCTGTGGTTCCAACGGAACCATTTTCTTTTTGATTTCCCTACAATATGACCCTTGTTTTTTGGTTACGGACAATAACTTACCGTCTCTGAGAACAAAATAATGCGTCTTACATGATGTGCTTTTGGAATCCCATGTTCCACAATTATCAAAAAAATCCATCTTTTTACCATTAGCTTTTCTATCTACATTACTACTATTATCAAAAATGAAATAAATATCGGACTTATCGGTGCGTGGAACATCTGACAAAATTATTGGTTTGTTTGAAATTAATTCTATTTGCTTATCTGTAGTTAAAAACTTCCCCCCTAAAGCAAAAACACCTTCAGGTTCAACTTCAGTTGAGTCTTCGTTCTCAGACCGGACATCGCATACTATTTCATCGTCGGACTCAATTACTTCCGGTCGTTCAGGCAGCCTTATTACAGTATGTTCTGGAGTGGATGGAGCGGATTCCACATCTGTCTTTATAATCGGACTCGGAGCTCCGTATAATACGGTTTCTTCATCGGACATGGTGCTTTCCTCTATGATCGTTGAATGAAATATTGTGGGACATACATCAAAACTTACCTGTTGTTTCAATGGTGGAAACTCCTCATCATATTCTAGATCCATAATTATCGGTGCTCCACACGCCAACAGAGGAACAAAATGGTTTGGTAACCAAGTCCCTCTGTATTTGGTACTAGAACTACTCCACATTATCACAAGGGGCTCAGACACACATGTAGGATTAATGGGTACAAAAGTCCTGTTCAATATCCCGACCGCTTTATCTAAAATACCATTTTTGGGTGGGTAAACGGACTGGATCGGGCGACCTATGGCAGTTGCTGCAGCGAGCATACCCCATGCAGACGAGTAGGTTTTGTCAACCACAATACTATTGCATTCCTTTTCGATATCAGGGGAAACCAGGGACAATGTAACATTATCATTGAGAAATTTAAGTTTATTATCATGAAGTACCATAGCAGCCCGGACCCTAATTTCAGCAGCAAGACTCATCGTACCGGTAAGTGCGACAGACAAGGCATTATATAGACAATTACCGTCCCCTGCTACAGACACAGGCCGTTTACCAGGAATGGCCAGATTCAAAGATTCCAATATCTGCCGCGATATCAGATCATCGGACAAACTACAAACAGCATCTGAAGATTCACAGTTTAAAGCCGTTTCCTTGCGCATTATGATTTTTTCTACCATAATGCCTTCCGTCAATAAACCACTCTCGGACAGGGCTTGTAAGCGGTTTAATGACTTGTTATAGTCGAATTTGTCATCCTTGACACTACAGCCAACACAATGGTAACCAACCGGACTACTAACCAAAACTTCAAAATCTTTCTTACTTACCTTCTCACACCTAATGTGAAACCAACGGTCACAAGTTTCACATGCAATGCACGAACGTGCACAATTCTTGAAACATACACCACATGGATAAGCCATTATGGACTTATGTCACAATATATGACGATAAACTGACAACAAATGACTTCCAACAATCACAAAAAATAAAGTATAAATAAAGGTAAGTGTACTTACTATAATTTATGTCAAAATATATAATGAATATATATGTTGATATATTGGCAGGTTGATTCGTATGAATAGCTATGTGCATAGACAGAGCAGTGAACACGAAGTGTATCGATATGCTTAACTACGACGTATTTATTCTGTCCGAAATAATGTTCAAAGCCTTGATTTAGCAAACTGTTACCAACAAGCGTGTGTGCTTGGTTTAACGGCTGTGATAGATAGCTTGGTCCTTAATTTGTTTGGCACGTGTTCACGCCTAATCAAACAATCGGTTTAACGGCTTGATCCTTAATTAGTTTAGCTGCCACGTGTCATGCGAAACTTAATTCACAGTTTGTCAATTGCAATTAACAAAATGTACTTCATGTTTTTTTATTATGTATATCTTGATAGAATAGAATATACTTTATAAATTAAAACTTAATTGATGATTCATGATTTTGTTAAAAATTACATAAATTACAGATAATCATAGTGTAAAATCTCTGGACGCTAATTCAACAAGATATATACAATCTCTGTACGCTGTATTCCACAATGACAGTTTGAAAATCTCTGGACGCTAAAATTGATATATTTCCCTTTTTGTGTAATGCTGAGTATATATATATTCTTTTATACATGTACTGGTACATCTAACAATTTATTAGTATTATATGTAATATTGCCTTTCATTATATGTATTGTTCTAGTCTTTGTAACGCTAATTCAACATTATATACAATCTCTGGACGCTGTATTACATGTTAGTGTAAAAATCTCTGGACGCCAATTCAACTAGTAATACAATCTCTGGACGCTAATTCAACATTATATACAATCTCTGGACGCTGTATTACATGTTAGTGTAAAAATCTCTGGACGCCGTTTTGCATAAAATCTCTGGACGCTAAATTATATATAAATATATAGTGTAAAAATCTCTGGACGCCAATTCAACTAGTGATACAATCTAATACAAATTATATATATATATATAGTGTAAAAATCTCTGTACGCTAATTTATCAAATTACACTATCGCTGAACGCTGTATTAATAAAAACTTTAATATTAGTATAGTGCAAAAATCTCTGGACACTGCATTCATATTCATTTATAGTAAATAAATCTCTGGACGCTAATTCAGAAAGGGAGACAATCTAATGACGCTTCGATCATGTTTGGTTAAGTCCCTTGATCAAAGATGGCGGCGTATTCGATGTTCGCTAACTGAACAAAATATCAAATTACGGGTTTTTATGATTTATTTGAGCATTACTTTTTAATGTTTCTCATTCAAATATGTATAATTAATACAAATGTATCTTTGGACGCCATCTATTTCTCTTTTACTACACAAAAAACACTCTGGACGCTTCTGGACGCCTCTGGACGCTTCTGGACGCTAAATAGTGAGACCGACATTAAGTATGTTTACAGTTATGTAACTTGGGGAGAGGACTTCAATGTTTTGCTAGACAAAATAACATAAGTGTGATCTCTAGGAAACTAGAAACACAAACCAATGTTTCAGTATGCCTTTTATACAGTTTATTAGAATGCAATTTACAAACATGCATCACATAATGATGTCTCTCCCCTTCTGAGCCTGCAAAAGGTTTGAAAAATGTATAGATATCCTCGACTGTAAAACCTGGAATTTTACAAAAAAACTTGAAAAAGTCGGGAAAAAGTCTGGAATTTTACCAGCAGAAATTTGTGGGAACCCTGAAATAATGAATAACTCTAGATATTTGTTAAAATTTTATTAAACACATTAAAATAAATCTTATTATAAATAACAAGTTTAATACTTAAATGTTATAGAATGTCTTTGTACAGAAAAAAAAGGAAAAAAAGAACGTCTGTGACATGGAGCGAACCCTGATCACCAGACTTAGAACTCAGCATCTACTCCACTGAGCTACAGGTACGTTAAGTTTTACATGGTAATAATTAAAGTATAAGACAATAATTCTTTTTTTTTTTTTTTATTTGATCCTCTTCAAATAAAAAACTTGTTATCCCTAAACCAAATATTGAATTCCTTCGTAATTCCCTATCATATTCTGGTCCAAAAATTTGGAATGAAATACTATTAGAAATCAGAACTATTGAAAATCTATCATCTTTTAGGATGAGAGTTTCCTAACTAAATACCACTCTCAGTGTACATATAAGTCACCATAATATGCAAATGTATACTTTGAGGCCCACATGGAAGATTGGTTTTATCCAAATGTGCAGCCTCTTGAAATAAAGTCATTATTATTATTATTATTCCAGCGCACGCGCGCAGTCAATAAACTTGCAATTGTACTATAAATAGATACAATGTTTGAGCACAACAAATATTTTAAACGTTTATTAAAACGTGCTATTACAATAGCAGTGGGTTTGAAATCAAAACAATATATTTAACCATGACAATCGTTTTTCATTTTCAAGTCGTAAACAGACTGAACTCAGTCAGGTCGAGTGTTTTAAAAAACATCAACAGTGATGACATGAAAACAACACAGGGTTTATATCTTTTGATGAAACAATTAAACCATTTAGCCAATGATCGAAAGAATTAATAACGATACTTTGCAGAGGTGGATCCATGATCTCAGGGTAGCGGGGGGGGGGGGGGGGGCGTAATATTTTAAGACAGCATGTAGCAAGTGGGATGCAGGGATTAGGGATACATATCATTTCATACAAGGCTGAATATGCCTCTGGTTTGATTATCTTACCTTAAGTGATTCCATCTGTCCTCAGGAATAATTATGGCTAAATCTAATATTGATCTTGAGGTGTTTATCATGTTATATGATGTATGCAATAAGGACGTAATTTCGCGGGTGACATTAAAAACTTTAGGCGCCATTTTCTCGTAATGACGTCATAGTGCCAAGACACATAATCGCATGATGCGGCCCATATCATGGATGAATTTAAACACTGGTCATCTTGGGTCAAAAACTCGGTCGCTAGGTTTACTGTGGAGTTTATTAACATTTTAGAAATGGCAGTTGGAGAGAAAAGTTTCTTGCGCGTACGCTTTACCACACATTTTTATCTTTCATTTACTCTTTAATTGTAGATAGTAGAAACATGGGACCATTACATACAAGTAGAGTGGATCAATGGAAATCTGTGATGAGAACAGATTTGGTATGGTATGGTTACTTTTGGTTGTATTACATTTCCTAGCGGCAAGATTTTTTGACAATTCTAATTTTTCATTTTCTCCTTAATCGTTGTTGGTACATGAATGCAACTTTACTTACAAGTAGTTAGCATGAACAAAAGTTGGTGGCAAGATTGAATTTGCTATGCTCTGCTTACTTTTGTCTTTATTGAAATTCTAGAAATAACCATTTCCGTGAAAAGTCTCTGAGAGTTGCTGAAAATCTTTGATGTTCAATATCTCTACCATTATTTGGTCTGCAAAATTGAAAGTGCACATGCTAGTAATGGACATCAGTAGAAATCTGTGTCTCAAAAGGCTTGGCCATGCTATGTTTACTTTGGAGTTTATTAACATTTTAGAAATGGCAGTTGGAGGGAAATTTTTTTTGTGCGGAGCATTAACACACATTTTTATCTTTCATTTATTCTTTAATTGTAGATAGTAGAAACATGGGACCATTACATACAAGTAGAATGGATCAATGGAAATCTGTGATGAGAACAGATTTGGTATGGTATGGTTACTTTTGGTTTTATTACATTTCTAGAAATGACAGTTTGTGAGAAAATTTCCTAGCGGCAAGATTTTTTGACAATTCTAATTTTTCATTTTCTCCTTAATCATTGTTGGTACATGAATGCAACTTTACTTACAAGTAGTTAGCATGAACAAAAGTTGGTGACAAGATTGAATTTGCTATGCTCTGCTTACTATTGACTTTATTGAAATTCTAGAAATAACCATTTCCGTGAAAAGTCTCTAAGAGTTGCTGAAAATCTTTGATGTTTAATATCTCTACCATTATTAGGTCTGCAAAATTGAAAGTGCACATGCTAGTAATGGGCATCAGTAGAAATTAGTGTCTCAAAAGGCTTGGCCATGCTATGTTTACTTTGGAGTTTATTAACATTTTAGAAATGGCAGTTGGAGAGAAAAGTTTCTTGCGCGTACGCTTTACCACACATTTTATCTTTCATTTACTCTTTAATTGTAGATAGTAGAAACATGGGACCATTACATACAAGTAGAGTGGATCAATGGAAATCTGTGATGAGAACAGATTTGGTATGGTATGGTTACTTTTGGTTGTATTACATTTCTAGAAATGACAGTTTGTGAGAAAATTTCCTAGTGGCAAGATTTTTTGACAATTCTAATTTTTCATTTTCTCCTTAATCGATGTTGGTACATGAATGCAACTTTACTTACAAGTAGTTAGCATGAACAAAAGTTGGTGGCAAGATTGAATTTGCTATGCTCTGCTTACTTTTGACTTTATTGAAATTCTAGAAATAACCAGTTCCGTGAAAAGTCTCTGAGAGTTGCTGAAAATCTTTGATGTTCAATATCTCTACCATTATTAGGTCTGCAAAATTGAAAGTGCACATGCTAGTAATGGGCATCAGTAGAAATCAGTGTCTCAAAAGGCTTGGCCATGCTATGTTTACTTTGGAGTTTATTAACATTTTAGAAATGGCAGTTGGAGAGAAAATTTTTTCATGCGAACGCATTAACACACATTTTTATCTTTCATTTATTCTTTAATTGTAGATAGTAGAAACATGGGACCATTACATACAAGTAGAGTGGATCAATGGAAATCTGTGATGAGAACAGATTTGGTATGGTATGGTTACTTTTGGTTGTATTACATTTCTAGAAATGACAGTTTGTGAGAAAATTTCCTAGCGGCAAGATTTTTTGACAATTCTAATTTTTCATTTTCTCCTTAATCGTTGTTGGTACATGAATGCAACTTTACTTACAAGTAGTTAGCATGAACAAAAGTTGGTGGCAAGATTGAATTTGCTATGCTCTGCTTACTTTTGACTTTATTAAAATTCTAGAAATAACCATTTCCGTGAAAAGTCTCTGAGAGTTGCTGAAAATCTTTGATGTTCAATATCTCTACCATTATTAGGTCTGCAGAATTGAAAGTGCACATGCTAGTAATGGACATCAGTAGAAATCAGTGTCTCAAAAGGCTTGGCCATGCTATGTTTACTTTGGAGTTTATTAACATTTTAGAAATGGCAGTTGGAGAGAAAAGTTTCTTGCGCGTACGCTTTACCACACATTTTATCTTTCATTTACTCTTTAATTGTAGATAGTAGAAACATGGGACCATTACATACAAGTAGAGTGGATCAATGGAAATCTGTGATGAGAACAGATTTGGTATGGTATGGTTACTTTTGGTTTTATTACATTTCTAGAAATGACAGTTTGTGAGAAAATTTCCTAGCGGCAAGATTTTTTGACAATTCTAATTTTTCATTTTCTCCTTAATCGTTGTTGGTACATGAATGAAACTTTACTTACAAGTAGTTAGCATGAACAAAAGTTGGTAACAATATTGAATTTGCTATGCTCTGCTTACTTTTGACTTTATTGAAATTCTAGAAATAACCAGTTCCGTGAAAAGTCTCTGAGAGTTGCTGAAAATCTTTGATGTTCAATATCTCTACCATTATTAGGTCTGCAAAATTGAAAGTGCACATGCTAGTAATGGACATCAGTAGAAATCAGTGTCTCAAAAGGCTTGGCCATGCTATGTTTACTTTGGAGTTTATTAACATTTTAGAAATGGCAGTTGGAGAGAAAAGTTTCTTGCGCGTACGCTTTACCACACATTTTATCTTTCATTTACTCTTTAATTGTAGATAGTAGAACAATGGGACCATTACATACAAGTAGAGTGGATCAATGGAAATCTGTGATGAGAACAGATTTGGTATGGTATGGTTACTTTTGGTTTTATTACATTTCTAGAAATGACAGTTTGTGAGAAAATTTCCTAGCGGCAAGATTTTTTGACAATTCTAATTTTTCATTTTCTCCTTAATAGTTGTTGGTACATGAATGCAACTTTAGCATGAACAAAAGTTGGTGACAATATTGAATTTGCTATGCTCTGCTTACTTTTGACTTTATTGAAATTCTAGAAATAACCATTTCCGTGAAAAATCTCTGAGTGTTGCTGAAAATCTTTGATGTTCAATATCTCTACCATTATTAGGTCTGCAGAATTGAAAGTGCACATGCTAGTAATGGGCATCAGTAGAAATTAGTGTCTCAAAAGGCTTGGCCATGCTATGTTTACTTTGGAGTTTATTAAGATTTTAGAAATGGCAGTTGGAGAGAAATTTTTTTCATGCGGACGCATTAACACACATTTTTATCTTTCATTCATTCTTTAATTGTAGATAGTAGAAACATGGGACCATTACATACAAGTAGAGTGGATCAATGGACATCTGTGATGAGAACAGATTTGGTATGGTATGGTTACTTTTGGTTTTATTACATTTCTAGAAATGACAGTTTGTGAGAAAATTTCCTAGCGGCAAGATTTTTTGACAATTCTAATTTTTCATTTTCTCCTTAATCGTTGTTGGTACATGAATGCAACTTTACTTACAAGTAGTTAGCATGAACAAAAGTTGGTAACAATATTGAATTTGCTATGCTCTGCTTACTTTTGACTTTATTGAAATTCTAGAAATAACCAGTTCCGTGAAAAGTCTCTGAGAGTTGCTGAAAATATTTGATGTTCAATATCTCTACCATTATTTGGTCTGCAAAATTGAAAGTGCACATGCTAGTAATGGACATCAGTAGAAATCAGTGTCTCAAAAGGCTTGGCCATGCTATGTTTACTTTGGAGTTTATTAACATTTTAGAAATGGCAGTTGGAGAGAAAAAATTTTTGTGCGGACGCATTAACACACATTTTTATCTTTCATTTATTCTTTAATTGTAGATAGTAGAAACATGGGACCATTACATACAAGTAGAGTGGATCAATGGAAATCTGTGATGAGAACAGATTTGGTATGGTATGGTTACTTTTGGTTTTATTACATTTCTAGAAATGACAGTTTGTGAGAAAATTTCCTAGCGGCAAGATTTTTTGACAATTCTAATTTTTCATTTTCTCCTTAATCGTTGTTGGTACATGAATGCAACTTTACTTACAAGTAGTTAGCATGAACAAAAGTTGGTGGCAAGATTGAATTTGCTATGCTCTGCTTACTTTTGACTTTATTGAAATTCTAGAAATAACCAGTTCCGTGAAAAGTCTCTGAGAGTTACTCAAAATCTTTGATGTTCAATATCTCTACCATTATTAGGTCTGCAAAATTGAAAGTGCACATGCTAGTAATGGACATCAGTAGATATCAGTGTCTCAAAAGGCTTGGCCATGCTATGTTTACTTTGGAGTTTATTAACATTTTAGAAATGGCAGTTGGAGAGAGAAGTTTCTTGCGCGTACGCTTTACCACACATTTTATCTTTCATTTACTCTTAAATTGTAGATAGTAGAAACATGGGACCATTACATACAAGTAGAGTGGATCAATGGAAATCTGTGATGAGAACAGATTTGGTATGGTATGGTTACTTTTGGTTTTATTACATTTCTAGAAATGACAGTTTGTGAGAAAATTTCCTAGCGGCAAGATTTTTTGACAATTCTAATTTTTCATTTTCTCCTTAATAGTTGTTGGTACATGAATGCAACTTTAGCATGAACAAAAGTTGGTGACAATATTGAATTTGCTATGCTCTGCTTACTTTTGACTTTATTGAAATTCTAGAAATAACCATTTCCGTGAAAAATCTCTGAGTGTTGCTGAAAATCTTTGATGTTCAATATCTCTACCATTATTAGGTCTGCAGAATTGAAAGTGCACATGCTAGTAATGGGCATCAGTAGAAATTAGTGTCTCAAAAGGCTTGGCCATGCTATGTTTACTTTGGAGTTTATTAAGATTTTAGAAATGGCAGTTGGAGAGAAAATTTTTTCATGCGGACGCATTAACACACATTTTTATCTTTCATTCATTCTTTAATTGTAGATAGTAGAAACATGGGACCATTACATACAAGTAGAGTGGATCAATGGACATCTGTGATGAGAACAGATTTGGTATGGTATGGTTACTTTTGGTTTTATTACATTTCTAGAAATGACAGTTTGTGAGAAAATTTCCTAGCGGCAAGATTTTTTGACAATTCTAATTTTTCATTTTCTCCTTAATCGTTGTTGGTACATGAATGCAACTTTACTTACAAGTAGTTAGCATGAACAAAAGTTGGTAACAATATTGAATTTGCTATGCTCTGCTTACTTTTGACTTTATTGAAATTCTAGAAATAACCAGTTCCGTGAAAAGTCTCTGAGAGTTGCTGAAAATATTTGATGTTCAATATCTCTACCATTATTTGGTCTGCAAAATTGAAAGTGCACATGCTAGTAATGGACATCAGTAGAAATCAGTGTCTCAAAAGGCTTGGCCATGCTATGTTTACTTTGGAGTTTATTAACATTTTAGAAATGGCAGTTGGAGAGAAAAAATCTTTGTGCGGACGCATTAACACACATTTTTATCTTTCATTTATTCTTTAATTGTAGATAGTAGAAACATGGGACCATTACATACAAGTAGAGTGGATCAATGGAAATCTGTGATGAGAACAGATTTGGTATGGTATGGTTACTTTTGGTTTTATTACATTTCTAGAAATGACAGTTTGTGAGAAAATTTCCTAGCGGCAAGATTTTTTGACAATTCTAATTTTTCATTTTCTCCTTAATAGTTGTTGGTACATGAATGCAACTTTACTTACAAGTAGTTAGCATGAACAAAAGTTGGTGGCAAGATTGAATTTGCTATGCTCTGCTTACTTTTGACTTTATTGAAATTCTAGAAATAACCAGTTCCATGAAAAGTCTCTGAGAGTTACTCAAAATCTTTGATGTTCAATATCTCTACCATTATTAGTCTGCAAAATTGAAAGTGCACATGCTAGTAATGGACATCAGTAGATATCAGTGTCTCAAAAGGCTTGGCCATGCTATGTTTACTTTGGAGTTTATTAACATTTTAGAAATGGCAGTTGGAGAGAAAATTTTTTCATGCGAACGCATTAACACACATTTTTATCTTTCATTTATTCTTTAATTGTAGATAGTAGAAACATGGGACCATTACATACAAGTAGAGTGGATCAATGGAAATCTGTGATGAGAACAGATTTGGTATGGTATGGTTACTTTTGGTTGTATTACATTTCTAGAAATGACAGATTGTGAGAAAATTTCCTAGCGGCAAGATTTTTTGTCAATTCTAATTTTTCATTTTCTCCTTAATCGTTGTTGGTACATGAATGCAACTTTACTTACAAGTAGTTAGCATGACGAAAGTTGGTGGCAAGATTGAATTTGCTATGCTCTGCTTACTTTTGACTTTATTGAAATTCTAGAAATAACCATTTCCGTGAAAAGTCTCTGAGAGTTGCTGAAAATCTTTGATGTTCAATATCTCTACCATTATTAGGTCTGCAGAATTGAAAGTGCACATGCTAGTAATGGACATCAGTAGAAATCAGTGTCTCAAAAGGCTTGGCCATGCTATGTTTACTTTGGAGTTTATTAACATTTTAGAAATGGCAGTTGGAGAGAAAAAAATTTTGTGCGGACGCATTAACACACATTTTTATCTTTCATTTATTCTTTAATTGTAGATAGTAGAAACATGGGACCATTACATACAAGTAGAATGGATCAATGGAAATCTGTGATGAGAACAGATTTGGTATGGTATGGTTACTTTTGGTTTTATTACATTTCTAGAAATGACAGTTTGTGAGAAAATTTCCTTTCTTGCATGCATCTTGCTTATATAGATTATGCCTTTTGGTTTTGTATAGTTGTCATGTCGAGAAGGTTGAGTTATGGACCCCCTTCTCAAATATGATATGTTGGGATCAGGGACACTCCCAACCCTAGTTCAGTCAGTATATTGGCTGAGCTGGGGGTGGGGAGTGGCCTTGGCACCCTGGGGTCGTTCTGTGTGCCCAGGGAGGGCTCTGATTGAGTTCAGGATCCTAAGGTCGGAGACCGCAGTTCCTCTTATGGAGCATCCACTGACTGCATAGTTACATTTTATTCCTTCTACATTGCCTGTCCAATTCTTGCCTGAATAATCATTAGTTGTTTTTGATGCTCTTCAACTTGTGAGGTGGCTGCTGATCAGTTCTTCCCTCTCTTCTCTTTGGGGGGGGGGGGGGGGGGGGCGGGTAGTTGTTTTTAAAACTTTTCTTATTGGTCGCACTTTGGTGTTTCTTTTTGTCTTCAGAGTCTTATTTATTTCTGTTGTTTGTTTTAGAGCAATTTTTAAGCTTAGGTCAAGATCAGCAACTTCCACACCAATTTTACTTTTAATTTTATGCTGTGATTTTATGTTTGTTTTCTTAGTTTTCTTTATTGCCATATGCAGGCTCTTTCTTTGTCAACTTTGTGTGGCATTCTTGTAGCAATATACGAGGGGTGTTCAATAAATATATGGAAAAGTGCTGTTACTCAAACAACTATTATCTACGCTCAACCAAATTGTCACATTTTTATATAAAACAATTATGTATTACCGGGGAAAATAATATTTTCCAATTATAGTCTAGATCACCACGGCGGTCACTATGACAACGTCATGTTTGAAAACCCGGCCCAAAATGTAATAAAAAGAAAGCATTTGTTGCTCAGGAAACGGCGTCTCTCTCTTGCAACTGATCAGATTTCGTCACCAAAATTTGTCATAATATGGCACCAACTCTTGGCACAACATCCAAGACCTCATATTAACGTATGACGTCATTTGAGCATTAGCAGACATATTGTTTATGCAAGGTGCATAAAAATGAGTGCCGAACAGAGAACGGCGGTGAAATGTTGTGCTTTAAATGGAAAATCGGGAAAAGAAACAATGGAAATGTTGATTAAGGCATACGGCAACTCTGCAATGAAGAAAACGGCTTTAAAGCGGTATTTACGAGGAAGACAGTGCGATGGGATAGAAGACCTGCATACTGCAGTACAGTCCGCATTCGCTTCCCTTGAGTCTGATACATACAATAAAAGCTTCTACTCATGGGTAAAACACTGTAAAAAGTGCATAACATTTCAAGGAGAATAGTTTGAAAAAGATGAGAGTCTTCAGACGGTTATCTTACCAAGGTACAGTAAATCTTGCTCATGCGACCACGTGTACTAAGCGACCTTTTTCTTAAGCGACCACTTAAAAATCCCCCGAGCGTTTTTGCACTATGTTTTTAATGTGTTAAGCGACCTTTGCTCAACGTGACCAGCGACCGCCATTATGTCTACAAAATCTGCCAGATCTTTTCATTAAGCGACCGTTTTACATGTCAAACCGTTAATTCCCATATATTGTTAATTGTAAACAATTAACATAATTAACACCTGACGAACGTGTGAAAAACATGACCGTAATCACTTGTGTATGCATAGTGCACTAGAGTGTAGGACTCGGGTAAAATACATGTTGTATCATTGGAAATCCTTGGGGAAATTATTGTTATAAATGTAAAAAAATAAGAGTTTTTAGCAAAATAAATGACGAAAGACATTGAAGAAAACCGCGCCATTTTTTGTTTACAGTAACCTTGTGTTACGTAAGTTTTACGAAAGCGTGATAATGACTTTTCTATCAAAACACCAACTAATAACCCAAGTATTCATACTTCTCAACATCATGAGGGTATCGTAATTAACGGCACGATCAGCAACATTTGTTGTTGATTTTCAAACTAGCGTCCACTACAGACCTCTTCGACAAAGAAATCCATGAAAAGTACGGAATCGTACGGGTTTTTAGACCATCGCTATGAAAAACGATTTATTTCCCTTGTCTCACGTTTGACAAATTTCTTCTCCGGTAAAAAAATAGATTTAATTTGTCTGTAATGTTTTGTCACAGATAAAATGGACCAATCTTTGCACCATGTATAAGACAGACACGATTTTCGATTTGAAATGAAACCAGGCTGGGGCTTTAGGTATAGTTCAACTATCGGAAACTTCAGGTTTTTGTATTAAGAGACCATTGTGTTAAGAGACAACTTTTGGTCTTTCCCTTGGGCGGTCGCTTAATACAAGATTGACTGTATGTGAAAAAAAAACAATAAGCACCGTAAATAGCACGACATAAAATTGACGCTGGATGATGTTGGGCCGGGTTTTGTGTGATGACGTTACCATAAATATCGTATTTTCTTAACGTGTGGAGATATTAACATGAAATGTACACAATAAATATAGAATTGTTTGGTCTACAGTATGTGCAAATTTTGCTATGCTATTGCAATAATTGAGAGAATCACAACACTTTTCCACATATTTTTTTAACACCCCACATACAAGTACATATTCTCTAATCTTTTAAGGAAATATTGTAATATCTATTGTTTGAACTGCATGATTATGATTTTAAATTACTTGTACATTGTATGTGCTATATATATAGAAGGGAAAGAACTTTGACAGTTCGAATTTTCCAGCACATGTTATAAACTTCAATGTTAATGCAACGCAGTACAAACTATTTATCTCGTATATAGTGTAATGTGTGGGCAACTCAACACGCTAGCAAAAAATGTATTCTTATACTACCTTAAAAGATATTTTAAACTCACTATTTAATATTTTTCTCTCGGAAAATGGTAAAAAATATGGGAAGCAACTCAAGCAATAAATGTTATACTTGCATATTTTACAATTCTTCCTAACTTCCTTAAAAACCAAAATTTTAGCTCGAAATTTTTTATATGACTTTTAAATTAATAAACCCCCTTTTATAGATATAGTTCACCAAAATAATTATAACATCATTAATGATAACAATACAAGCTGTTTTCGGTAATCTGTAGTTGTTTTTGGTTAAAAGTTGTTTTCAGTATTCAGTAGCACCCTCATTTATACATACTTTTGGATGGGATTCATGAAGGTAAAACAAACAATGAATTAAATATATATGAGCAATGATTTTATTAAGTACCAACATATATGACATACTGATGCTTCCATAAAGAAAAGTAATACAAAAAAAATATACATGATTGTACTTTTAGTAGAAGATATAACTAGTTAGCAGTTTTGTTAAGTATACAATTATGAAGACGAAATAAACTTCTACATGATCATTTATCTTTTACATATTAAACTGGTGACTGTTGATTGAGGGGTTCAGTTGGTGGTTTTTATATTTTTATATCATAGCAATTATTTCATTGATAAATATTCTTCTAACTTTCTAACCCAATCTTGATATTTTGACTAGTATTCAAGTAGTTTTCCTCTAGAAATTAATGCATCAAGGGTTGGCTAAAATAACGTAAAATGATATTATTTTTTTTTTACAATGATTTAATATCATACATACTTTAATACCAAGCAACAAAAGATTCTAACTGAACGCTCAAAAATGGTGTTTTATTGTGAAAAATACTGCACCCCTTAATCGACTTTTCCTTATCAGTGTTGAAACATCTCTAACATAATGTGCATTGTATTGGTTCGATATGATACTATTAATTCATTAATGACAAAAATTTGTCATAAAATCTCTTACTAGACATCAAACCTGGGCGTGGTTTCAATTATTGAACGTTAACGTAAGCGATTTTGATTGGCTATCAAAATTGAATGAGGGTGTCTTTGTTGATTTCATGAGACGATAATGATCCGACACTTTAATTGTTCAGCTTCAAAAAAACACAGTAGGTGTCATTTTCGAATTAACATTGCCATCTGATTTGATGACAGATTTCAAAGCGGTTTTCAAAATTTTGTAGCGGAAATGTTAATCTAGGGTGCCTCAGAATTTTTATACTTGTTTTCAATTTTTATACGCCGGAAGGGACGTATTATGTTATGACGCTGGCGTCCATCTGTCTGTCCATCTGTCCGTCGTCAACAATTTCTTAAACAACATCTTCTCCTAAACCACTTGGTCAATTTCAATCAAACTTCACAGGTGTGTTCCTTGAATGAAGCTCTACCAAAGTTGTTCAAAGAATTCCATTCCATGCAGAACATAGCAACCAAAAGGATTTTTTTCTCAAAAACCAGAGGACCTAGAGCTTAGATATGACGTGTGTAGCATTGCCTAGTGGACCTCTACTAAGTTTGTTCAAATTATTGCCCTAGGGTCAAAATCAGCCCCGCTCCGGAAATCACTTGATTTATATAGGCTTATATAAAAAAAATAAAAACCAAAATTGCCCCCCCCCCCCCGGGTTTACTCTATTTTATAGTAGGAAAATTAAAAATCTTCTTGTCCAAAACCATTAGGCCTTGACCTAAGATATATGTAGCATTGTCTAGTGGATCTTTGTTCAAATTATGGCTGCAGGGTCAAAATTGCCTCCTCACAAGGCCGAGAGCTTGGATATTTTGTATGTAGCATTGTCTAGTAGACTTCAACCAAGTTCGTGCAAGTCATGGCCCCAGGGTCAATATTGGCCCTGCCCAGGGAATCAGTTGATTTCAACATCTACTTGACAATTGGGGTAGATAACTTTTTACCATGACAAATAACTTTCCATGATTAAATTATCACTTAATCTTCATATTTCTGAGTCACCAAGAGGGGGAAAACAGACCAAGAATGTAACCAATCAATATAATGGTTATCTTTATTTCAGAATTTAGCAGTGGAGGAGAAAAAGTGGCCAAGAGGGTAAAAACCAGCCTAATGTTTGGTTTAGTTATTTCTGAAGACAAGGGGGAAAATGGCCAAGAATGTATGGTGTAATTAATTACATCTGAAGACAAGAGGCCAAGAATGTATGGTTTAATTATATCTGAAAACAAGGGAAAATAGTGTTCAAGAGTGTAAAAACTAACCGAGAATCAGAATGCAATACTGTTATTATAAGGGAGAAAAACTGGATGGGGAGAAATAGACTACTACACCAGGGGTCACATGTTGTCTTATTTTATTACTGCAGCACAAGTGCAAATCAAATTTGTAAGTGATATTGCTATAATTTGTTTCTCAGGTGAGCATGCCAGGGCCAGTTTTACTTTTCCAATTTAATGAAGGTCATTAAAATTAGGTTCATGAATATTGATGAATTAATTTGATGAACAGTTCATGAAATGTTCATGAACTGATTATGTTAATTCATGAAACTTTGATTAACTTTTATGAACAATTCATGAAACTTCATGAACCGATGATGTTCATGAGCAACTTTACAAATTGTTGATGAACCGTCCATCAAACTTGGCTCATAAAATATTGATGAATTATTTTGATGAACTTTCATGAACAATTCATGAACTGTTCATTAACATCATCAATTCATGAACAAATTCTCTATAGTCATGACATACTGTGAGAAATTACTAGCTATGGCACATTTTGAAAACCCATACAAATTCAGTGCCTTCAGTGCTTTGATCTGTATACAGTAAACTATCTGTTGTACTATATACTGAGCTTCTGACTATGTGTCATTATGTAATCTTTCTACTCTGAGAGACAATACAATATTCCAGCACTTCTTTTGTGAATGAAACTATTTCATGCATGTATTGATTGAAAATGCTGTGCTGATTAATACTTAATTATTATACTTGTTAGTTTTACTGTTTAAATTGCCAAACTATGAGGTACAGTCAAAAAGTTCCCAGACTAGGTCAATATCTCAAAAAGTCGACGTTTTTTTACCATAAAACTTCACATGGTACTAGTTTCATACTGACGGCATTGACTGATCCATTTACATTCACTAAGTTTCACCTTTCCGAAAAAATATTCACCTTTGGAAAGTTAAAAAAATGAGGCACGGGGCACTTCAAAAACTTAAATTTTAGCTTCGTATTTTCTTGGATGAATTTCAATTTTTATCGTTTATTTACGCCAAAACATAATAAAATGGCGAATAACGTCAACTTATCATTAGTTCTACCCACATGCAAAATTTTGACGTTATATTTCTATCCGTTCTCTCACACTGGAAGCATTTCCACAATGGAGTATTTCAGCGATGAAAAAAATACGACGAGCACGGGACACTTTGAACAACGCGCAGTTACTAAATTTTGCGCAAAAACGGGCATGACACCCACAGACACTTGGAAAATTTTTAATAGAGCGGACAGTGCAATCAAGTGTTCACGGACTATTTGTTTTGATTGTTAATAATGTTACTAGTGCGGCGCACTGATTTCAGGACCACGTGGCTAGGCCTTTTACAGTGGTCTACAAATGTAAGGGGCCAACAGTGGCCTACAAATGTAAGGTCGTGTTTAGTACTGTACTTGGTCATTGTATTACTTATCCCTATTTTAAACAATGGAACAGTCCATGACCTTCCGTCACGACTCACTGCTCGATTTCTATCTATATGTTACTACATAATGTGGTGTATACCTATAGGAACTTTGTTCCTAATGCTTCAGGTTGCTCCGTTATAAGCTGTGCCATTAGGAATTAGTTAACCTTGTAACTCTAAACCTAATTCAGAGGAGCATAATAGCAAAGTAAAAAATTTAAAACATGGATGATACCAGACTAGAATGTCAGTTTACGATACTTTTCAGATAAACAAAACAAAACAATCTATTTTAGTTTCTTTTCGAGGTGTTGTACCATTTTGAAATCATGCACCTGCCATTGTGAAGCCTGACTACATTTTAGACATTGACAGAGGATTGGAAAGGAATGACAACTCTGGATAGAGATTGTCATTTGGGGTCAAAATAAGGTCAAAATGTCATATTTAATGAAAAATTATTAACACACCAGAGGTCATTGTTATGATTGGATCTTCATGAAATTTTATCAGAATGTTTGTCTTAATGATGTCTTTGACAAGTTCGATAAAGGGTTATTTGGGGTTAAAAGTTAGGTCACTGGGTCAAATCTTAGGAAAACTTATGAACCCTCTAGAGGTTACAGTTTTTATTGGATCTTCACCAAATCTTCCCTGAAAGTTTGTCTTAACGATATCTTGGACAAGTTTGATAATGGGTCAACTGGGATCAAAAACTAGGTCACCAGGTCAAATTGAGGAAAACCTTAATGATTGATTGTCATGTGAGCAATGTAGGGTCATTTTGGCCCTCTTGGTGTATCAGCAAGTAGTCAAAAGCAAAAATTAAAATATTATTTTTCTAATTTTGATAAAAATTGGTAAATCCAATGAACAAATAATTGAACTGGTATGGCCTTATCCTTTGTAAAATACACAACATATTCTACACTGGTCAATTTATTGTACAAGGGTTTGAAGTAATTTTTTTAGCTCACCTGAGAGTGAAGTATTAAATTAGTATAGATATTTGACTGTCGTCTGTCTGCCCATAATTCTTAAAACGACTCCTCTGAAAGGCTCGGTCAAATTTAAAGAATAATCCTTGGGTGGTCCTTTACAATAGTTGCTAAAGGAATGTCATTTCGTGCTGTACTCTGGTTTCCATGGCAACCAAAAGGAAAATCTTAAAAAAATCTTTTCTTGAACCACATTGTCTAAAGCTTAGATATTAGCCATAGAGCATTATTTAGAGACCCTCTTACAAAGTTGCTAAAATAATGTCCCTGGGATTAAAATTGGCCCCACCCCAGGAGTCACTTGTTTCATATAGATTTATATAAATATAAAAAATGTTCTTGTCTAAAAGCACAAGGTTTCGAGGGCCCTCTTACAAAATTGCTATAAAATTATATTTTGGCTAATCCTGGCCATTTGATTGGCTAATGGTGATTTCTGTCATTTTTGATTGGTCAATCATTTTACTGGCTATTCGTCGCGTTACCTGTCATGTTTGACTGAATCTGTTCATCTGCTCTGTTGTTGAAACATAAGTAAGTAATGTAGGCATCGTTCTATGATGTTAACATGGTATAATATCGGAAACAACATTAGATGTAAGTTTGATGTGGTTGTATCATATCAGACTATGGTGGATTTGGTAGTATTTAGGGTGTACTTTATTCCATTGATGTATGGTATGGTAATACCATGTACATGTGAACTATATACATGAATACATTCATTTGTCAAATACTCATGATTGTCAAAATATGTGTATTATCTATAACTTGTAAGTATGTTATCCACTCCATAATGGAGGAATGAATAAAGTAGACAGTCAATATCCTTTGAAAAAAGCAACTTCATAAAAAATCTTGTCTTGAACCACATTGTCTAAAGCTTAGATATTAGCCATAGAGCATTATCTAGAGACCCTCTTACAAAGTTGCTAAAATAATGTCCCTGGGATTAAAATTGGCCCCACCCCAGGAGTCACTTGTTTCATATAGATATCCTTCGAAAAAAGCAACTTCATACAAAAAAAATTAAACCAATGCTTCTTGTAATTCGTCTACCTATAACGTTTCATTATAGTTTTTCTTGTTACTTAGTGCAGCACTTATTTAAATCAAATTCATAAGTGATATTGCCACAACTCATTTCTCAGGTGAGCATTGCAGTCCAATTGGCTCTCTTGTTTGTTAATCATTTTGTTTACACAGCAAATTTAAATTTCAGTATGAAACGGTTCAGTGCTTTCCTATCATCCAATTTGTCAACCAGTTTTTGATGCAAAATTCTCATGCTTCTTGAAAAGTGTACACACGTTTGTAAGGAGAACCAGTTTTCAATCAGATTGTTAGCGGACAGGCACATGGTAGGTTGATATTTTACTAATGAAATTAATTTTAGGTCACAGGTATGTGAGCTTTATACATTTAAATTATGAATTCTTTCTTCAGATGATTTTGTATTACTATTTTATAGTTTGTTTAATTTTCTTCAATTTCTTTGTTAGGATATTGTAATGTTATTGCTGAAGCAGTGAATGTTGTAAAAAAACTTACTGACCATGGCCCCGTTTCATCAAACATCTTACGCCACTTCTTAAGTAAGAAGTGTCTTATCTCCCTTCTTAGCATTAAAACATGTTTCATCAATTTTTTCTTAGCTACAAATTCTTAAGTTTGGGAACATTTTTTTCTTAACTTTATGATAGCTCATGGGCTTTCCTAAAGATAAGAAAACACGGCTTCTGCCTTTATCATTATGAGATAGCCTTTTATTTTAAGACTGTTGAGTGCGATGTACTAGATATTCGTAAATAATGGAAAAGAAATTCAGTTTTATGTTCAGGGGCGTAGCCAGTTATAAATGAATTTTATGCACATAAGAAAGAATGTAACCCCTGCTGTTGCTTGGTTTTGGATTTTTTATGCCCCATAATACAAAATGGCGGAGGAGCGTATCGTGTGTCCGTCCGTGCGTCTGTGAGTCCGCACGCATGCGAGGGTGGTTGTGAGGTTAGGGTTAGGGTTACTACATTTAGGTCTTGTGGGTTTCAGATACGTACAAACTGGACTTGTGGGGATAATTTCGACTTGTGGGTTGCGACTTGTGGGGTTAAAAACACCGAAAAGATCAAAGGGATCACCCCACAACATACGTCTCATGAGAACGTCCATCCATACACACCAGAGGGTGGTTGTGGGGTTAGGGTTTGGGTAAGGGTTGGTACATTTTGGCATTGTGACGTACAAACTGGAATTGTGGGGATAATTTCGGCTTGTTGGGTGCAACTTGTGAAGATAAAAACACCGAAAAGATCAAAGGGTGCACCCCATAACATACCTCTCATGAGAATGCATGTCCATTCAAATTTTGGTTTCCGAACAATAACTCAAGAAATATTTCAAGGATGGTTTCATATTTTACAGGAAGGAATATATAATATCAAATACAGGTCAAGTTCGATGTGACATAAAATCCAAACATTTTCACTGGAGTTATGGTCCCTTTTTGACTTAGCTCTCGAAAGACATTCGTGTCTGACAGTCAGACACATTTCTAGTTTAAATTAGAACTCAAATGGTAAACTTTTAGTTGTATTTGCAGGGATTAGAAGCACTGTCAAATATTATTTATTTGAATCATGCATAAATATATTTTAAGGTAATTTGAAATTGAGACAGAATGGCCATCTGACATTTTACCTATGTATCCTAAAGAAGTGGCATTGTTCAATAATTACCGAAAGTACATAACTGAAATGAGTATTTATCAATAGCTTATGATTAAATGTACATTTCTGCACCAGTAAAATAATATTTGATGACTAACAAGTATCTGTTATTCTCACCTGAACTTATGCTAATTCCATTTGCCAAAATAATGTATCATAATATCAAAATTTATTTAAACTACAATGTCCAACAATAACTTCAATATGTCATTGAGGGTTTCCATATTTTAAATTTTCATTATTAAATGTTTTTCCATGTTTATGTTCAATTCTTAACACAGTCCTCAACTTTCACACAGTGAATTTTCTTCCATGTCTGTTTAGGCTACTGTGTAGTACATAGTGTAAACACGTGTGTGGAGGATTTTTGTAAAATGTGAATACTGTAAATCCGGTATTATTCGCGATGTTTTTATTTTCGCTATTATTCGCGAAAATGAAGGCTTCGCGAATTCATAAATCCGCGTAAATTTATTAATATAACGTAAGTGCTATCGGAAGATTATTGTCCGAAAATTTCATTACAGACTGATAAATAAACTACCACTTGTCGGTATGTACACTACACATGTATAGTGTTTTGTTCAGTTGTACTAATTGGTGTGACTTAAACACATAAAACAAACAAGCATTGTGCATATTGCCTGAGGGGGCAATGTTTGGTATAATGATCTTTTGCACAAGCTGGAAATTTAAACAAATTTCTTAAGATAAAAAAAGGGATTAACGGACAGTTTGTCACTTTTCTATATTCAATACTGTATTGATTGTAACAGGTTTGGACGATTTAATTTTTGCAGGTAATGCATGATATTTGTTTAACCCTTTTATTTGTCTATTTATTTATATTATAATTCAAAGCCTTCGCGAAATTTAAATTAAGAGCCTTCAGACGCGAATTCATAAATACGCGAATATATTCAGGGTAGGCAAAAACGCGAAATAAAGATCACGCGAATATAAAGTGATTTACAGTATTGAGGACTGTGATTAGAATTGAAAATAAACATGGAAAAACATTTAATAATGAAAATCTGTGAAATCTTATTGCTCAAACGATAATAATTTGATCTGGCAATACAGTTGGGTTGTCCAACATACATAGGCATGCAAATAAAGTAATTTTATGTGCAAGTTTGAGTGACTCAAAAACACATTTATCATGAGTCAATGTTCACATTGTTTAAAAACATATTTTCAGTTAATATATATCAAATAGTTTACATTTTTTGAAAGATTAGAACTTCATCTTTAATTTTGTATATAATTTACAAAAATCTGTTGAGAAATAAAATTAAATTCTCTATATAACATATGTACATTTTGATAAGAACAGTTGATAAAACGGTTTAAGAATTTCGTAACTTTTGTCGTGTCTTCGTAGGAAAGAATCTTACGACAGATAAGTATGTATTGATGAAACGAGGCCCATGTCTCTTTATGTGAGAAAGTAGGCAGTTGCTTTTAACTTTTCCATGTGCTTTCAAGTGACTGTCCACACTTGGGGTGTTTACTCTCTAGCATCCGCAGCTTTATATCGATTATGTTGGATTATGGGCAAAATGTGATAAGTATTTCCAGAGTTATGGGCCCTTGACTTAGAAAATTTGTTTTATTTTAACTTATTTACATTCTTCATTTCTTCACCAATATTAAACAGTGAATTTGTATGACTCAAGGTCTCTGAGAGTTTGATATGAGCGAAATTGAACCAGTGCTTGCAGAGTTATGGGCCCTTGACTTAGAAAAATTGCTATATTTCAACTTTATTACATTATAGCATCTTGATAACTTCACTAATCGTAATCATATTACACAGCATCCATTATTCATGAAAAAAATATAGCATAGTTGCTCTCAGGTGAGCGATATAGGACAATCTTGGCCCTCTTGTTGTCGAGCCCGCCTGCGGTGAGCTCGACATAGTCGCCACAATGGCGGTTGCGTGTCTGTACGTTAGTGAGTGAGTGAGTGTCCGTCCGGATCCTTGTCCGGGCTGTATCTCCCTTATGCATTGACACTTTTTAAAATAACTTGTCATAATTGTTAAACACCATCAGGCGGTGTGCAGTGCGCAAAATCCAGGTCTCTAGCTCAAAGGTCAAGGTCACACTTAGAGGTCAAACGTCAAAAATAAGCATTATAGACCTTGTCCGGGCTGTATCTCCCTTATTCATAGAAACTTTTTAAGATAACTTGGCATAATTGTTAAACACCATGAGACGGTGTGCAGTGAGCAAAGTTCAGGTCTCTAGCTCAAAGGTCAAGGTCATACTTAGAGGTCAAACATCAAAAATGAGTATTATAGACCTTGTCCGGGCTGTATCTCCCTTATGCATAGAAACTTTTTGAGATAACTTGGCATAATTGTTAAACACCATGAGGCGGTGTGCAGTGCGCAAGATCCAGGTCTCTAGCTCAAAGGTCACACTTAGAGGTCAAACATAAAAAGTAATCATTATACACCTTGTCAGGGCTGTGTCTCCCTTATGCATTGAATTATTTAAAAATGACTTGCCATAATACAATGCGACCATGTGTCTTGGGCAACACCCAGATTTTTATAGGTCAAAGGTCAAGATTACACATTCAGTCAAATATATTTTCCTTGTCTGGGCTGTAACTTCTGTTTGCATTCAAGGATTTTTAAATAAATTGGTATAAAAGTTTACTTCAATGAAATGATGTGTCATGAATATCACCCATACTTGTAGTTCAAAGGTCAAGATCACAAGCTGGCTAAACAGGGGCTCGACATGTTGCCCTTGGGCTTCTAGTTAATGCTTTTAATGGTGCCCTTGATATCAGTGTTTATTTTTAAATTTATCATTCTCTATTAAAGTCGTTGGCAACAAGAAGAACAGTGAACAATTCTAGGTATGGTGCATGTGAATGAATAGACTGTGTTCCACAATGAAGACTTGGCCATCAGTCTAAGGTAGGTGTTAAAGATTGTGTAAATGTACTCTAAAATTATCACTCTCAGCGTGTCAATGACTTTATCATAAATATATTTTGGTTGTACTCCAGTTGTCCACAATAGTTCAGTACATGTAATATATCTGTGGCAGGGATGTTATGTTTCATCTGTAGAATTTTGTGGTTTTGATCATCCCTGGGACCAACTTAGGCCCTATAGCAGCCCTAAGCTCCCAGCTTAATGAATTTAATATTTTTCATTTTTGCCATCCCACTTCACACTCACGGTAACCAGCAGCAGGCAGTAAACCAATTGGATTTTGTACCAATACTTACCTTGCTCTCCGCATGCAGCAGTCTACTTCTCTACATGTAATAAGCATTCAATTTCATAGAAAATATGAAATAAGATTGAAATTATGTTGTTTTTTGTAGATTGGTTGTCAGAACTTGAGAGAAAATGAGAATGAAATCATCTTCTTCTCATCTTTGTGATGCTGCAATAGAAGAGCCTAATTTCCCATGATACTTCTATACTGTGTATATGGCTGCTTCAGGTATGTAGAGCCTGGTAGAGTTGCATAGATATAACACAAATATTGCCTCTCCTTATTAGCAATGAACAATGTTTTATTCTTTTCAATTTTTAGCTCACCTGATTCATCAGGTGAGCTTTTAGGATCGGTGAATGTCCGGCGTCCGGCGTCCGTCGTCCGTCCACAATTAGTTTGTTTACACTCTAGCAACTGCAACTCTTTACGAATCTTGATTAAACTTGCTTACAATGTATATGGCCACAATGTCTCGGCTAAGTTCGATTATGGGCAAAATCTGATAATAACTTCAAGAGTTATGGGCCCTTGACTTAGAAAATTTACTATATTTGAGTTTGTTTACACTCTAGCGCATTCATTTATTCACCAATCCTAATCATATTTTCAGTAAATGTGTATAACCAAGAGATCTTAGACAAGTTTGATTATGGGCGGAATCGGACCAGAACTTCAAGAGTTATGGGCCCTTGAATTTGAAAATTTGCTATATTTTAGCTTGTTTACACTCTAGCACCTACATTGATTCACCGATGCTAATAATATTTTCAGTAAATGTGTATAACCAAAAGATCTTGGACAAGTTCGATTATGGACGGAATCGGACCCAAACTTCAAGAGTTATGGGCCCTTGATTTTGAAAATTTGCTATAATTTAGCTTGTTTACACACTAGCGCCTTCATTTATACACCGATCCTAATAATATTTTCAGTAAATGAGTATAACCAAAAGATCTCGAACAAGTTTGATTATGGGCGGAATCGGACCACATTTTCAAGAGTTATGGGCCCTTGACTTAGCAAATTTGCTATATTTTAGCTTGTTTACACTCTAGCGCCTTCATTTATTCACCGATCCTAATCATATTTACAATGAATGTGTATTACCTTATGGTTTTGGACATGTTAAAGTATGGGTGGAATCGGACCACAACTTCAAGAGTTATGGACCCTTGGATTAGAAAATTTGCTATGTTTTAGCTTGTTTAACAGTATTATACCTTCATTGTTGGTTTTGATCTCAAAATCTACGTAAAAATGAGTTTTACGAGATGGAAACTATATTACCTGGTCATTGATTATTGGCCTTGGTTCTCAGGTGAGCGATAAAGGGCCAATGTGGCCCTCTTGTTTTTCTATTGAGCTTTCAGTTAAACATGGTGCCCATTCCATGATCTTCTCAATGATATGTGTGGGACAAAATTAGTTTCTTTGGAAAGTCAAGTGGTATAGGCACTGAGTTAAAGATAAATTACTGAAATATGAATGACCATTAGAACTTTCTTAGGTTTTATGAGGGTATAAAGCTGTTTCAACTAAGATTTAAAATCCTATATGGGGCTTTCTGTTTATAGCTAGAATTACAGCCTGCATGTTCCCAAGAATCACTGTGGCAGGTCCAAACTCTATTGCCATATCATAGGCTGTAGTCTTTAGATTCTGTTTAATGAAATTTACCCCGAAAAATGATTTTGCTTGATTATAAAAAAGTCTTGAAATCTGATTGAAATTTTTCTCATTTTGTCAACAGTATAATAACATGCCTAAGTGTACAAAGCTATGTCTGACAAGAACTGCTGTATAAATTTCAATAGGTATTTAATTACATTACGGGGCCATAATTTGAACAAACTTGGTAGAGGTCCACTAGACAATGCCACATACAAAATATCTAAGCTCTAGGCCTTGCGGTTTCGGAGAAGAAGATTTTTTAAATTTTCCTATATAAGTCTATATAAATCAAGTGACCCCCGGGGTGGGGCCAATTTTGACCCTAGGGCAATAATTTGAACAAACTTGGTAGAGGTCCACTAGATAATGCTACATACCAAATATCTTAGCTCTAGGCCTTGTGGTTTCGGAGAAGAAGATTTTTTTAATTTTCCTATATAAAACAGAATAAACCCTGGGGCGGGGCCAATTTTGACCCTAGGGCAATAATTTGAACAAACTTGGTAGAGGTCCACTAGATAATGCTACATACCAAATATCTTAGCTCTAGGCCTTGTGGTTTCGGAGAAGATTTTTTAAATTTTCCTATATAAAATAGAATAAACCCCGGGGCGGGGCCAATTTTGACCCTAGGGGAATAATTTGAACAAACTTTGTAGAGTTCCATTAGACAATGCTACATACAAAATATCTCAGCTCTAGGCCCTGTGGTTTCAGACAAGAAGATTTTTTAATTTTTTTTTATTTGTTGCCATAGCAACAAGAATTTTTAATGAAATTTAATTTTTTGAACAACTTTGAAAGGGGACCACCCAAGGATCATTTCAGCCAAGTTTGGTTGCAATCAGCATAGTGGTGTAGGAGGAGATGTTGTTTTAAGTAAACATGGACGCCACGTAATCGTAACGACGCACGATAGATGCAGGGTGATCACAAAAGCTCACCCTGAGCACATTCGTGCTCTGGTGAGCTAAAAAATAAAACTGATCAATGATTTTCTTTTAAACTTTGCATGATCGTAGCATATGATAACAGAAGCATTTAAAGTGAAAAAAAATTGGGGGTCACTGATCACGTTTTTGAGTTATCTGCCCTTGAATTTGGATTTTTTGCTTATTTTAGGTTATTATCAGATAATTCACCATAAGGGAAAGCAAGGCCTTATCTATTTTCATTTTTATGTAGCCGACTTCTTTTCATGTTATCGTGAAATATTTCATGAATTATTAAGGAGTGTTTTTTTTTATTTTTTCTTTCTTTACCTAAACCAATGCCAATTTTCTTCAACTTCAACTGAGAAAAGACATTATAAATGTTTGATGGAATTGCATGAAATTTTGTTTTTAAACCAAGAATAAAATGAAAAACATTAACCAAAAGTAAAACCATGGTATTTGAGATTTATGTATGGGTTATCTGCCCTTGAAATGACCCAAAATAAGCAAACATTCAAAATCAAGGGCAGATAACTCAAAAATGAGATCAGTGACCCCCAATTTTTTTTCACTTAAAATGTTGCTGTTATCATATGCTACGATCATGCAAAGTCTAGAAAGAATTCATTGATCAATTTTAATTTTTCCTATATGTCTATATGAAAAATGTAGCGCACTACCGAAAACGTCTTTAAAGTGTTTTCTGAAAAGAGTTTTACCAAAAACTGTCTGTGTAATTTAACAAACATGATTGTTACAAGTTATCAAAACAAAATGTTCCGGAACATTTTATTCCTGCACTGTTTAACAATTCAAGCGGCATTTGCTGAATTCAAACATGCCCTACTTGACTACATAAAATTAATGCATTTTACCTTGGAGAAGAGGAAAACTCGTTTGATCTTGTTGATTTTTAATTTTCGAGTTATCTCCCTGTAATTCTCTTTATAATAGAAAGTATCCACTCTTCCATTTCTTCGTGTCAAACAATCATTTTTTATATCCTGTAAACATTTGAAGCAGTAGCGATCTATATTTCATGAAAAAACAACTGGATTGATATGACATAGGCGTAGATTTCCAAAATAACAATGTTTTGATAAATCTGCATTAGCTGCATGGGGCGTATACCCGGTATGTGCTTAGCGCTTGGCTGATTATTGATAAAACCAAGGTTAACAGGTACTCCAACAAATACATTTACATTGTATATTGGTTATTTTGGCGAATTATTTATATGAATGAAATAATTTTTTAATTGATGCTTTCTTTTTTGGCTCAGTATAGATACTTATTAAAATTTACAGGTAGCTTCCAATATTCATTATAAAAATTTAGGTACTTGGGTGTGATTCTTATCACATACATACAATTATTTGGCCTATTAAAGGTCTGTCAGATAAAGCTTTATACACTTAATAACAAAAATTGATAGACCATTCAAATTTCAATAACTGACTTCAATGAATATCATATGATGTTTTTATTTATAATGTTTGAATTCCTAATGGTAGACTATGTACATAAAGCTCTCGCTAAAAGAAATTCAATTTTGAATATCACTAGGTAATGATTAATAATTGTGAGTTTCTGTTATATTCATCCTTATTGTATTGTACATTATATAATTTTTATATCATGACTATGTATTTCACTCATAAATGAATAATTTGACCATTATCTGTGTAAATATTTATGTGACTTATACATTTGTACTTGTATTTTTCTCTGATATGGATTATGTGCTTTGTACATATCTGAATAAATTATCTATTCTGTTCTGCTAATGTATAACTCAAAGATTACAATTACAAATCTGCTGAATTTGCAGCTGAACAACCTTTTAGGTATTGGCTAACGCAGGAATGATATATTCAAATGATATTTCCATGGCAACTGGTCGTTTTTCACTGTTGACGCGACTGAGAGAAAAATGTCTAATTTTTTGGAATTGTTTATTGCGTTAGCCAATACCTTAAAGGTTGTTCCGCTGCAAATTTAGCAGAATTCATGCAAAATTTCTTTATTGTAAGTTGACGTCTAAAAAAATGACCATTTTTCTGGAGGAGACCCGCATTCTACCTTAATACACAAAATTAATCTATCAATGAAGGAACGAATGCGAAAATCAACAAAAAACATACCGCTCTGCCAGGTGGCGCTTTTTTAGTGATTTCCACGGAAATATCATTTGAATAAATCATTTCGGCTTTAGCCAATACCTTAAAGGATGTTCATGCAAAATTCTTTATTGTGCGTTGACTTCTGAAAAAAATGACCATTTTGGGGAGGAAACCTACGACCCACTTTAAAGTCAGAAAATCTTATCATGAAAATCTGATAGACTTTCACGAAAGTAATCTAAATATATTATGCAAAAATATGCCACTATACTATTGCCTTAATGAATGAATTTGTAAGATAGTCACAACCCTGATAAATGCAAGTAAATCTTTCTGTATTCATTCTTTTTTAACTAACATTGCTGGTCCTAAAGTGAAATCATCATGCAATCAAAGTACTAGACGTACTAATGGAAACTGAACTAATATTTAATAGACTAGCACTGCAACATAGAATGGGAACTAGTTAAACAATTGCATGGTGGATGTAGTAAAACATTGTACTTTGGTCTGCATCAAAATTCATGGGTATCTAGCTAGCAACGGCTATAGAAAGATGTCTATCATTCTGTTTCCAATAATACTGTGGTACAATTAAGATTTTGAACCCAGTCTTTGATACAACAAATATTTGGGAACCAGTCTTTGATACAACAAAAATATGGGAACCAGTCTTTCATACAACATAGGTTTGGCAACCAGTTTTTGATACAACAAACATTTGGCAACCAGTTTTTGATACAACAAACATTTGGCAACCAGTCTTGCTATGCTGCTCTACTATAATGCACCTGTGATGTGATTTTCTGCTTGTTCACTGTTTATTGAATCTCTCTCTTCTATTTTCTAGATAATCGAAGAAAAATGTTCAGCAATAACCAAGAAAATCTTATGACCAGTTGCTAGTAAGTAAATAATATGTCTTATATATGATCTGAATTTTGATGAGATTATAATGACTAAACACAGACATTAATTAGTTCATGACTGACATCACTAACTGACAGTATTGAACCAAGGAAAACTATTAAAAGATATTCCTAAAAAGAAATATTGTGAAGTCTTGTGGAACTTTAAGTTCTGCGTTTTTATTAAAAAATTAAGCTTGAAGCCAATGATTGTTCCTATTTGAACTAGACATTCAAAAATGTGTTGCTAATGTTTGAAAATAATCAACCCTCATGTTGTTGTTTGATCTTGGTTAACTGATAATCAAAATCTAAAGCCAGATATTGTGTGATTTCATTAAACTGTCAAAGCTGCATAATTTCATGGTCAATGCTTGCATTTATTTTTAACTTTAGTAAGGTTCAATTACTTTCATAATTTGTTACACCAGTTGACAAATGTGCATGTATTTAATGATAATTAAACAACATAATATTATTTAAACATGCAGAATGGAACATTCCCTAACAATAAAATAAACAAAAACTATCAACTGTGGTAAGAAGCTAAAAATAATTGCATTCAGCGACCATGAAATTATTATACACTCAGATATCGAGGGCTATATTGGATTCACGCATGACGGTTGTTCGGTGTGTGTGTCTGTAGACACAATTTGTCCGGACAATTTCTCAGCAACTACTCTTAGGAATTCAATGAAACTTCATGGAAGTCATAAAAAGTAAGCCAGGTTGTCCATGCCAGGTTTTGTTTGGATTTTTTTATGGCCCTTTGCTTTATACAATATAGGTAAATTTTGTCCAAACCGTAGCTCAGCAACTACATGCAGGAATTCAGTGAAACTTCTTAGAAGTGATAAGTAGTTTGCCAAGTTGTGCATGTCCACAATAGGTTTTGTCCAAGTAAATTTTAATGAGTTATTGCCCATTGTTATTTTTTAGCTCACATGTCACAAAGTGACAAAGTGAGCTATTAGGATCACTCTCCGTCCGGCATCCGGCGTCGTGCGTTATGTGTCGTGCGTCGTCAAACTTTTTGTTGTGACCACACTAGGGGCCACATTTTTGGCTCAATTTTAGCAAAACTGGGTCAAAACGTTACTATCAACAAAATCTCGGACGAGTTCAATATTGGGCCATTTGGGGTCAAAAACTAGGTCACCAGGGCCAAATAAGGGAAAACCTTGTGAACACTTTAGAAATCACTGTTTTGCATTTATCTTCATGAAACTTTGTCAGAATGTTTATTTTAATAATATGTAGGTCAAGTTTGATAATGGGTAATTTCTGTAGTAAAATTAGGTCACTAGGGCAAATTGCTGGAAAACCTTGTGAACACTCTAGAAGTCACTGTTTTGATTGGATGATCATGAAACCTTGTCAGAATGTTTGTCTTCATAATATCTTGGACGAGATCGAACATGGGTCATCTTGGGTCAAAAACTAGGTCGCTAGGTCAAATCTTATGAAAAACCATGTTAACACTGTAGATTTCACAGTTATTATTGGATCTTCACCAAATTTTGTCAAATCGTTTGTTTTAATGATATAACGGTCAAGTATAAATATGGGTCATCTGGGGTCAATAACTAGGTCACCAGGTCAAATCTTAGGAAAACTTTGTTAACACTGTAGATGTCACAGTTTTAATTGGATCTTCACCAAACCTTGTCAAAATGTTTGCCTCAATAATATGTGGGTCAAGGATGAACATGGGTTAGCCGGGTTCAAAAACTGGGTCACAATGTCAAATCTTAGGTAAAAATCTTGTAAAAGCTCTAAATGGCATGGTTTTGATTGGATCTTGGTCAAACCTTGTCAGATTGTTTATGATATTAAGGACAAGTTCAAATATGGGTCACCTAGGGTGAAAAACCAGGTCACAAGGTCAAATCTTAGGAAAACCTTATTAACACTGTAGATGTCAAATTTTGATAGTATCTTCACCAAACCTAGTCAGGCTGTTTGTCTTAATGATATGTAAGACAAATTCGAACATAGGTCGTCTGGGGTCAAAAACTAGGTCACCGGTTCAAAACAATGTTTTAATGAGTGAACAGTGATTGTCATGTGAGCGATATAGGGCCATCTTGGCCCTCTTGTTTATATAATAAATATTAAGAAATTCATGATCAGGATATTTCTAAGCAACAATTCGCAGATGTTAAAAAGATGAAAAAGTGTTATATTTCCCTTTGTAAAATGTAACAATAACTATGTCAAGGCGGCATCTGGGGATATTTATCAACTTAAGTGATAGTTCTAGTTCTGTTTCAACTGGTTAATAAAATCACACTGTACCAGCAGATGTCAACCTAGTATGTAAGAAGTCTATGATGGAGATTTTTATACCTCCAGCATCTATAATGCAGGAGACATATAGTAATTGTCCTGTCTGTCCTTCCATCCTTTCATCCATCCATACGAGAACACCTGAATACTTAGTCTGTTACTTACAATGAAGTGGCAGGAGGCATAATTACGGTGATTGCCCTGTCCGTTCTTACAAGGTTAAGTAGATATTTTACCATTTCATCTAATTATTTTAATTATTAGAACACTTAATTACTTATACAGATGTTGCCTATGACATTCTCAATCTACCCATATCAACCAACCTCACTTTGACCTTGATATAATTTGGACTCAGAATTGTTCAAGTGGACCTTTCTTGGCAAGCATGCCACAAGTGTATATGCAACGAATGAACACACTGGAGTCTCAGCATCTTGTTGTGTCTGTAGTGTTCTTATATTTCTTAAATCATAATGTTCTAAAAGTTGTTGATTTCTGATATGATGTCAATAAAACAAAGAAACACTAACTTAACGTCTATTGTACTGTAGATACCTGTATGAAGTTATTTCTGTTTTAATTTTATCTGATGTTTTTGTAGGTGATACAGGATACAATCTTGGATGTAGGTATGGTTTACTGTGAAATCTTACAACACAACAATGGAAAACAAACAACTTGGTTAGAGAAATATCTTCAATAAGACAAATTTTGTAATCGCCTTCGTTCAGTTCATTCATTCTGTATCATTTATATATGACTTTATAATTGAGTGAAACATTTCCCTTACATGTTAGTAACTTTGATTCAGTTTTAAATTGGGACATGCATTGTTTATAGCAGATACAACTTTTTACATCTTTGTTGATTGTTAATTAAGACACAAACTGATCATCATTATGAATGTTCCGTGAACATCAAGTATTTAATGTACATTTTTGTGCCCCACCACTTTTTTTTGGGGTGGGAATAATTTTGTATACATTTGTAATACTAGCTATGTTTGTTTTTGACTCCACATGATTAATTGTACTTGATCCTTGATGCTGATCTCGATGTTAAACTAAAAGTCTACTGGGTATCATAATTGAATTTTATATATAAATATTATTACTTTCCTAAGGAAGAGTATTATTATATGCAAGAATGACATTGGCACAAAAAAATGTGCAATAGTCGTCGGCATAATCAAAATTCTTAATTTCTGCCTGTGCATTGTTTATGTTGTTCAACATTTCCAAGAGTGGCCCTCTCTCAAGCAGCAAATTCCCTTTGAAAACAGCAAAATGTAACTATTAATTCAACCTCTCTAGAGCAACCATCCTAAACAACAACATAATTTGCTACCCCAAAAGGGTGTTGCTTTAAAAATATACTTAACTCTGTTTATACTTTATAGTGAAATTTTATCAAACTGTCAAAACTTAATAATTACACAGTTGCTAAATTTATGCATTCACTTCTTTTAACTTCATACCACAGTCGGTAGAGTTTATTTCATCATTAGCAAGGGAATGTCCCATTCCTCATGTTTATATTCTAGTAATTTTATATGTAGCTCAGCTTTGACAGTTTATAAAATGCATATGACATAGTTCCCACATCTACAATATTTACCTCCCTTGTATTGAATTGGTGGCCATTTTGAAAGTCAAATTTCTTAAAAGTAAAACAACAAAATTTACAAAATATAACTTGATCATGAAGTTGGAAAAAACATAAGCATATCGATCAGGTTTAAGAAAATGTAGTTGTCACATATTCATATCAATTTTTTATCAGTGCACAAAAATATATATAATTCTTGTCAAATTAGCCTTTCAAGATGGCCGCCAAGGGAGGTAAATATTGTAGATGTGGGAACTTAGTATACGGTACTTGTTTATAAAAGTCTGTAGCCACTATTATAAGAATTTTAGAAACTCACTATGGCTAGAAAAGGGTCATGTTTAATAACATTTTTGTGAGAACATTAGGTACAATTTGTTTGTCTGTTGTATTAGAATCATTCAGGTAGTCATAAAAATGACTTTTCTGACCATATATTGAAGATCATTTGTCATAAGTGTGTAAATAAACTGTGAAGACTTGGTCTTTTGTTAGTATTTTTTATTCAAGTACATATAATAAAAAATAACTACATAATATTACAAGTAAAGAAACAGACTTGGTTTTTTGTAAGCAATTCATATGATAAAAAATCAACAATATTACATGCAAAGAAATGAAGCAAAAAAAAAAAAAAAGAAAAAATTTGCCCACAAAGACGGCAAAATTTCCATAAGTGCATACACTTTACACAGACCACCAAATGTGTAAGGGTCGGCCTTGTATCTCATTTTCAACATCTTGTTAACGTATTACATCACATAATTATGTATACACAATTAATACATCAAGAAATATACTACTCCAAATTTGATAAAGAACACTCAATGATTGTATATTTCCTACAAATACTGACAAATACATTTAACAAAACATGCATATAAACAAAATGCGTTCTATTGATTTTTAACCCGTTTCTTCTTTATAGTTATCAAACAGTTAATTTGCATGTGGTAAGTATGAATCTTCAAAGTAATTATTTAAATCGATAGCCATGTTACAGAAAAACACAAAATGGGGTGGATGTCCATTGAGGAAATTAAGGGCCAGGGCTGTGGGCCTTATTCAGCGAGGGTCCCGTACTTACAGGTACATTTAGATTTAATTTACTTAACACATTAAATAACAACAAACCACTAAGATAACATATGAAATAGCTGTGGTTAAGTTTTATACATGATTTTGCAATGTTATTAACTAGAAAATAATCATAATATGTCTAATAATGTGCCAAGTCTGTATTGCTGCAGTATATCTACCTTTATTAAAGAAAAGAAAAAACAACAGTATTTTTATCTTAGAACCTCCGATTGTTTTCTCCAATGTCCACAAAAAATACTGAAGGTCATTAACTTGTAAAAATTTTTGTGAATTAAGTTACAGTTTAAAGCAACTAATCAAATTCAATCTGGTATTATGCTATCATTTTAAGTAAGTCATTAAAGCTGTCAAATGTATTCATGAAAATTTAGTTATTGGAATATATAAGTGTATATTAATGTCTTTACTACATTGTCAGAATCTTTGAAGTTTGTAAGAAAATGATTGCTTGACTGAATGCCAAATGCATTTGACAGCTATAATGATATATGTAAAATGATAGTAGTATGGGAGCCCTCCCTGAATAAGGCCAGTGCAGGCCCTTTCCTCAATTGTCATCCATCTCATTTTGTTTTTCTGTAATGTGGCTTAACATTCTATCGGGACAGCCCTAGTCAGATGTTTACATAGTTATATACAATTAACCAGACACTTAACCTATTTTACTTAGTCATTGATTGACTGTGTATATAAGTTACTGACTTAGTGTAAGTAACTAAAGTAAGTTACATCTGATCAAGTGTATATAACCTACTAAGAGAATAACTATTTTTACCAAGCATTTTTGAATAGGTTATGTAAAAAACTAAGTCAGTCGCTTACCTATCATAAATACATTATCAGTGACTGGTTGTGTCTATAATAATAGTGACTGGCTAAGTAACCAGCTAAATGTATATAACTATGTAAGTATCTGACCAAGTAAGTGACAATGTTAATGATATAACTAGGTATACACAGTATCTATTCGACAAGTGATAGACCAAATGTATAAGACGATGTCAGTGACTGGCTAATTGTTTATAACAAGGTAAGTGACCTTCTCATTGTATTTTAATTGGTGTATATAACTTGGTAAGTGACTGGCTAATTGTATGTTAATTAGTGTATATAACTTGTGTAGTGACTGGCTAATTGTAAGTTAATAAGTGTATACAACTTGTGTAGTGACTGGCTTATTGTATGTTAGTGTATACAACTTGTGTAGTGACTGGCTAATTGTATGTTAATTAGTGTACCGGTATATAACTTGGTAACAGGCTAATTGTATGTTAATAAGTGTATATAACTTGGTAAGTTACTGGCTAATTGTATGTTAATTAGTGTATATAACTTGGTGACTGGTTAATTGGTATGTTAATTAGTGTATATAACTTGTGTTGTGACTGGTTAATTGTATGTTAATTAGTGTACATAACTTGGTAAATGACTGGTAAATTGTATGTAAATTGGTGAATATAACTTGCTAACAGGCTAATTGTATGTTACTTAATGTATATAACTTGGTATGAGACTGACTGGCTTATTGTTCGTTGCTTTATGTAATGTGTGGTGCAATTTTATTAAACTGTCAAAGCTAAATAATAACATGGTGAATGAATGTGATTATTTTTAGCTTCATACCACAGTTATTTAATTATTATATAATGTTTTGTAGTCATCTTTAAATACATAATCATAAGTTTGTTCACTGGTATAACAAAAATCATAGTTCAGATTACCAAAGTAGTTGTATGGTACTACCTTGCCAAAGGTAAAAATAAATGCAAGCATTGACCATGAAATTATGCAGCTTTGACAGTTTAATAAAATCACACATTATTAACTTTTAACCATTGACTAATAATGTTCAGAAACAATTGACCACACTCCGATGAAATGCAACCATGGTCCTGCTTTTATGAGGATCCATTAGCTGACACAAAATCTTGTATGTACTTGACAAATAAGTAAGCCATTATTAATTATAACTGAAAAATATGCGAAGTAACAATTATAGAATCTAAGCTAAGACATGTCTATGAAACTATACTTGAGACTTGTGTACATACCCTCAGGTAGGCATCAGATCAATACAGGAGCATCATGGGAAAACAATACCACCACAGCTGTCTACAGATCATACATCTAGTTAATGATCTCTGCACCATGCTATAAAAAGAACAATTTCAGTGTTAATTAAATTATCATTAACTAGACAAAATATGAAAATACATAAATTGTATATAAGTTGTAATATCTATTCACAAAAGTGCTTTACAAAGTATAAACAGACAAACTAAGTTAGTAAAGGACCTTACTAAATACAGTCAAACCTATGTAAGGGGTCATATCTGCATAAAGGCCATCCTCTGAATATAGGCTATTCTTTAAAGAACTGTCATGGAATATATGGAACAAATGCCATCCAAATAAAAGTCACCTGTCAATAAAGGCCACATTTTCTCTTTCCACGGGGTGGCCACTGGTTTGGCTAAATGTAAGTGCCTGACTAAGTATGTAACTGACTAACTTTGTATGTATGTGACTGGCAAAGTATATAAGTGCCTGATTAAATATGTAAGTATTTGCCTTAGTATTAAGTTCCTGCCTTTTCAAAGGCCAGAGAAATCTTATACTGTTATGGAATTTATTAAACCAAGCAAAATTCTGTTGGACGGTTTCTTTGGGGTTTTGTTGGTATGTCCCAGGGTGTCTGTGACTGTTAAGGAGTGGATAAAAATATCTTCATATCCTTAATCCCAAATGTCATTTAATAATTTTTTAAAATTTCTTTCCACATGTATATTTAACCTCCAACATGTGTTTTAAAAATGTAAAATATGACAAGTAAAATTTCCATAGCATGAATGTTCAAGGTATGACTGACAGGGCAAAATGAAGAGATGTGATTAATTTTTTGAAAAGTATGAATTATTCCATTTGTATGTTACAAAACACCCATTTTTCATAAAATGAAGAAAAGTATATACCCTCTATTTGGGGCTATGAAACCTATTTCTCAAATTTTGATAGTCCCTGTGTCGCAACTTTTATTAACAATAATTTTGAATGCAAAGTGAATAATTTGTGATAAAAATATAACCCTTGTTAATATATATGGTCCCAACAGGGTCAATCCAAGGTTCTATGATTTAGTATCAGAAAAAATGGGATAACTCATTATTTTTTCGAGACTTTATTAATGAATATCAGAGGCATGTCTTTAAGTTATTCCTCCTATAAGAAAAAAATTGAAGTGGATAAAGAAGACAAACTTTTATAAGAAATTGGTAGAATTGAAAAAGAAGAGAACATAAATTATGAATTGTTAGAAACTAAAAAAACACAACTTTTAAATTTAAGAAAGAAAAAAATGGAGGGTCACCTAATAAGATCAAGAGCTAAGTGGTTATATGAGGGAGAAAAAACAACAAAATATTTCTGTAATCTCGAAAATAGAAACTATGTCTCAAAAGTAATGAATTCTCTCATTTCAGAAAAATGTCAAGTCATGAAAACCCAAGAATTATTTTTAGCTGAAACTAAGCGTCATTATGAAAACTTATATAAATTAAAAGAAACAGATAATAAATCATTATCAGAAGTACTTGGTACATATAATGAAATGCTGAATTCTTTAAAAAAAAAAGAAAACTGTTTGTTTTTTAAATAAATCAATCTACCATATCCCTTATAAATATACAAATGATCAAAAACTATTATGGTTACAATACAGAATAAACCATAGAATTCTTGCAACAAACCATTTGCTTAATTAAGAAACCATGTCCCACTTATTTTTTAAATGTGAACAAACAAAACAATTTTGGCAACAGCTACAATCCTATATAAGAGACAGGTGTAACTTGAATTTTCAAAGCTGGAGCATGTCTGATATATTATTTGGTAATACTCATCTTGATGACGTTATAAACAAAATACTACTACTTGGTAAATATATTATATTGTTGTAGATTGAAACAGTTAAGGCCTGGTATTGTAACTTTTAAACAGCAAGTTTGTGCCAATTATAGAATTGAAGAACACACATGTAAACAATATTTTAAGTTTGATAAATTTGAAAAATCATGGGAAAAGTTCATTAATTTAGTGATTCCAGAGTAGTTGACTTAGTAAAGAGTAAAATTAACCTATTCTTTCGTTGTAAAAAGTTAATCCTTGACTATTGCATAATTATATCGGGACATCCAACGGGGCCTTAATATTCCAATAACAGAAACAGTATATTCTCAATTTATTTATTTAAAATATCATCCTTAAATGAGAACCTTAGTAGTTTAGCTTCTTTGACCTTTTATTTTAAATCTACCCCCTATCCCCTGACCCCATACACTCTTTTAGTTTCTAAACTCTGAGCTCTCCTGAATATAAATTTATGCTGTCTATTTTTTTTTAAATGAACTTTCTCAGGTGAGCAACAACTGATACACTATTACCCCCCCCCCCCCCCGTGGATGAGCCGACCCACAAAATCCACGAAATTAAATCTCCAACGAAAATGAGTGATTCCACAGTATTGAACTGTTAACATAAGCGATATTGATTGGCTATCAAAATTGAATGGGCTTCGTCAAATTCGTTGACTTCACGATAATGATCTGACACTTTAAGGTGGATCGCGGGTTTCCTCCAGAAAAATGGTCATTTTTTTAAACGTCAACGTACGATAAAGAAATTTAACATGAACAACCTTTAAGGTATTGGCTAACGCAGAAATGACATATTCAAATGATATTTCCATAGAAACCAGACAAAAAGCGCCATCTAGAGGAGTGATATATTTTCGTTGATTTTCGCGTTATTTCCTGTATTGTTCCGATAATTTTGTATTTTAAGTCATGCAATGCTGGATCATTTACAAAACCGAAAAAGTAAGTAATGTTACATTTTGCTGTCATTGAATATTAAAAGACGTTGAGCGAACTCTGTAGGGGTGGCAATTTACAATGCCAAAAAATAAGACATTTTTCTCTCAGTCGCGTCAACAGTGAAAAAATGGCCCGATGAATTTTTTTTTAAAACGAATAACAGATTCTTTGTACTATTTAGAAAACTTAAAAACAATAAAAAAGTATGGTCACCGACTTCGTTTTCACACCAATGAAACTTATTTAAACTTGGAAAAAGGCTAAAAACGTCAACGTTTTTATACAAAATCAACGTGACGTTGCAACTTTTTAGTTGTTACCGGTGTAGCAGTCTATTTTTTCCCCTGGCCAGTTTTTCCCCGGGGAAAGATTGGCCTAGGCCTTTTTTTCCCCCGGGGAAAGATTGGCCTAGGCCATTTCTTCCCCCCCTGGGCAACTTTTTCCCCCCTAATAATAACATCATTGCATTATGATTCTAGGCCATTTCTTCCCCCCCTTGGCCACTTTTTCCCCCCTAATGATAACAGTATTGCATTATGCTTCTAGGCCATTTCTTCCCCATCTAGGCCACTTTCCCCCCCCCTAATGATAACAGTATTGCATTATGATTCTAGGCCATTTCTTCCCCCGTAGGCAACTCCCCCCCCCCCCCTAATAATAACATTATTGAATTATGATTCTAGGCCATTTCTTCCCCATCTAGGCCACTTTTTCCCCTAATGATAACCGTATTGCATTATGATTCAAGGCCATTTCTTCCCCATCTAGGAAACATTTTCCCCCCTAATGATAACAGTATTGCATTATGATTCTAGGCCATTTCTTCCCCCCCCCCTGGGCAGCTTTTTCCCCCTAATAATAACATTATTGCATTATGATTCTAGGCCATTTCTTCCCATCTAGGCCACTTTTTCCCCCCTAATGATAACAGTATTGCATTATGATTCTAGGCCATTTCTTCCCCATCTAGGCCACTTTCCCCCCCCTAATGATAACAGTATTGCATTATGATTCTAGGCCATTTCTTCCCCCGTAGGCAACTCCCCCCCCCCCCCCCTAATAATAACATTATTGCATTATGATTCTAGGCCATTTCTTCCCCATCTAGGCCACTTTTTCCCCTAATGATAACCGTATTGCATTATGATTCAAGGCCATATCTTCCCCATCTAGGAAACTTTTTCCCCCCTAATGATAACAGTATTGCATTATGATTCTAGGCCATTTCTTCCCCCCCCCCTGGGCAGCTTTTTCCCCCTAATAATAACATTATTGCATTATGATTCTAGGCCATTTCTTCCCATCTAGGCCACTTTTTCCCCCCTAATGATAACAGTATTGCTTTATGATTCTAGGCCATTTCTTCCCCATATAGGCCACTTTTCCCCCCTAATGATAACAGTATTGCATTATGATTCTAGGTCATTTCTTCCCCATCTAGGCCACTTTTCCCCCCCTAATAAAAACTGTATTGCATTATGATTCTAGGCCATTTCTTCCCCATCTAGGCCACTTCCACCCCCACCCTAATAGTAACAGCATTGCATTATGATTCTAGGCCATTTCTTCCCCATCTAGGCCACTTTTCCCCCATATAATAACAGTATTGCGTTATATGATTCTTGGCTATTTTTACCCTCTTGGTCCCTTTTCCCCCTGTCTTCAGAAATACTATACATTATTGGCTAGTTTTTTCTCTCTTGGCCACTTTTCCCCTTGTCTTCAGAAATACTATACATTATTGGCTAATTTTTACCCTAACTTAAATTCTGAAATAAAGCTAACCATTATATTAATTGGTTACATTTTTGGTCACTTTTTCCACTCTTGGCAACTCAGAAATATAAACAATGTCATGAAGACATACGTATAAACTCAGAAGTATGAACTATAGAAGCAAATATAAACTCAGAAATATGAACTTACAGACGTAAGTATCAACTTAGAAAGTATAAACTCAGAAAAATGAGCATACAGAAGTAAATACATACACAGAAAAATGAACATACGGAAGTAAATATAAACTCAGAAATTTGTACATACTTAAGTAATTACATGCTCATAAATTTGAACATACAGAAGTAAATATACTAGGCGTCACTAGAAACTTACCACCCATACATTTGTCTATATTTCCTTAACAAAAATACATATCGATTTAATTTTTTTATATTGCACTCGGTGAAGTGTTGTTAAATGATAAGCATAGTTTGGTACCCAAGTCATATAAACTATTGTATGAAACAGTTTACACAGGATGTTAAAATTTGAAATATATAGGGGTGTGTAGGGTGGTAAGTTTCTAGTGACGCTGAGTATATAAACTCAGAAATATGAACAATTACATACAAAAGTAAATATAAATTCAGAAATATGAACATACAGAATTTAAATGTAAATTCAAGACTAAGTATAAACTCAGAAATATGAACAAACAGACGTTAAGCGAAAGATGTAGATATACAAATAAAAAAAATCAGGGGGGAAAAAGTGGCCTAGAGGGGGAAGAAATGGCCTAGGCCACTTTTTCCCCCGGGGGAAAAAAAGGCCTAGGCCAATTTTTCCCCGGGGAAAAAGTGGCCAGGGGGGAAAGAATGGCCTGTTACACCGGTACTGACATATTTTGGCTTAACGTCACGTCGATCTTGTATTTTATGGCAACGTTTTTAGCTTTTTTCTGTGTTTAGATAAGTTTCAATGGCGCGAAAAACGAAGTCGGTGGCCATATGTTTTTATCTTTCAAATTATTTTAAAAATCTCTACTGACTTTTAAAAAAAAATTCATCGGGCCGTTTTTTCACTGTTGACGCGACTGAGAAAAAAATGTCCAATTTTTTTGGCATTATAAATTGTTACCCCTACAGAGTTCACTCGACGTATTAATATTCAATGACAGCAAAATGTAACATTATTGACTTTTTCGGATTTGAAAATGATCCAGCATTCCAGTTATGTAAATTGCATAACTTAATACACAAAATTATCGGAGCAATACAGGAAATAACGCGAAAACCAACGAAAAATATATCACTCCTCTATGGCTCTTTTTGATCGGTTTCCATGGAAATATCATTTGAATATATCATTTCTGGGTTAGCCAATACCTTAAAGGTTGTTCATGCAAAATTTCTTTATTGTACGTTGACGTCTAAAAAAATGACCATTTTTCTGGAGGAAACCCGCGATCCACCTTAATTGTTAATTGCCCAGCTTAAAAAAACACAGTAGGTGTCATTTTTGAATTGACCATGCCATCAGTATTTTGTTGTGGAAATGTTAATTTAGGGAACCGTGCCTCAAAATTTTGATGCTAGTTTTCATTTTTTATCTATGGCGTATTATGTAATAAACAGCGGGGTTTTGGGTATGGAATTTCAAGTATCCAACGAACTGAGGACGTTATAAAAAAACTGAGACACGGTTCCCTACATTATACATTTAGAGTGATTTTAAGGCTATTTGTTGTAATATATTCCTATATACAAAGTACAATGTAGTTATTGTTGTTCAAGCAATTGTAAATTACAGGCGATATTGGTTTATAGAAAACCACCCGTACGAAAATTACAACTGTAAAACAGACGGAAAACACACGTAAATCAGCAGGAAAATGAGTTTTCCAGCCGTAAAACAACCGGAATTTATTTTCAGTTGGAATCAGTACATATTTTACAGTTGTAATTGTAAGATTTTACAGTTGTAAATCGTTTACGGCTGTAAAATTGGACTTAATTTTTTTGCTGGAGTTAAAACCTTAGACAATTTCTGAAAAAAAGTCGAAAAATAGTAGAGTTCTATTTTACAACTGTAATATTTTGAACTACGGTTGTAAATTTATACTTAGCGTAATTTTCATAAAAGTTTTAATTTGCATTTTAAGACGGTTGTGATGGCACTCATTATAATGGTCACAAGAAAAAAAGACTCACGGTGCCTTATATATTTTTTCCGACATAAGCCTAATTGCAAAACCAAGTGATTTAATTCAATTGATTGAACTACTTATTTAAGATAACGATTTATACAGCATCCATTTTTCAATGAGTAGTACTTTAAATAGTATTATAAATAAATACAGCTGCAAATAAGTTACCCATAGAGATCTGTACAAACAAATAAGCAACACATCAGACTTAGAGATAACTGATGCAGGGTCGTAGATAGTATGCATTTTTTATCAGTTAGATATTTTGGCTTTTCCCTGTGTATATAAACTCGTTTTACACCACATACAATAATTGTACATTAATACAGTCCTGAAGCAGTGTATGGATCATGTTATACTTGACCATCTGGGCTTATCAGAGCAATAGAAGTGTGAGGTGCCAAAAGGATATTTTTACTATATATTTGAATATTGGTTTCTTTTAAATGTTCATCTGCATATGTGGTGATTATTAAATTGTTCAGTTTTGCTTTTTAGGTATCATTAATTCAAATATTTAACCTATGTATGAGATTCAACTCCTGTGTTCTTAGAATATATACCTAATTTGATTGAATGGGCAGTGGGATAACCTGTAGGTGACCTCTTAATTTGCAGCAGGGAAGACAAGTTAGAAATTTTTTAAATCTGTACTGGGAACTAAAACAGTGCCGTTCTTCTGTGATGAAAATATTTGTGTGTTTTTGCATCAAATTAGTGGTGAATAAACTATAGACAAGAGATTTGAAAGTATATTTAACAATTTTGAATCATGTGGCAAAGTCAAAATGGGATTGTAAACCTGGAAATTTAAATCAGAAGAGTTTTTTTCACTGGACAATCATAAAAACTGAAGGTAAGTTCTGATATTTTCAGCAGTAATGTTTGAAATTTTGCTAAATTCTGGCATCTTTTTCTGAAATACTAACTTTTCAAACAAAATACCTAATATAGTTTATGTATTGAACCTCATATTTGGCTGTATGTAGCAAACTGGAATTGATTGTGCGAACAATATCATTTTTAAGTGTTTACAAATATCAGGCCCTGAACATAAAGATTTTTAGCTAGCATGATTTGTAATCCAACAACAACAAAAAATGACTTTCTGGTCATAATGTTAACATGTACTTTCTGATCCCCTGACTTCATTGAATAAATTTATCATAATAAAATACCAATTTTTAACAAAATTCCGATGTAAAAGAATCATACAAAACTTGTACTTAAGTATATTCTAATTTACTTATAAGCTCATGCAAGAAATTCATTTTCTCTTCTTATTGGTTACAGATATAATCTTTCTCTTATATAGTTCCACAACCAGAATCTGCCAAGATCCCCATCAAGGAAAGACTATAAACAATGCCAGATTTCACAGAAATGGTAAGATCTAATAATCATTAATTTCATGGACACCCCACAGACATATTATAGCATCAGTGTTACATTTTAAGTTAAAGTTTTGCTGTAAGGACTATTAATTAAGACTTAAAATCTTAAAGTTAAACTGCCATGGGATTAGTTGGAAACTTACAAATCTTAAGGGTTAAATATGTATTGCCCTCTATTTCAACATCAAAGGTTGCTTATCATGACTAAAATGTCCAGTGCACTGTCTGATAGACAACTTTTAGATGATGTATGTTGGTATTGTTTGAACAGAATAACAAATCTGAAATCTGGCACAAGACAGTGTGTCCTACCAAGGTGTGTTTATTTGAATTTATTTTTTAAAGGTTTGTCAATTAGAATCGAGGGACATCCTTGTGTATAAGAAGTTTGTGCAGCAGCCAAGGTAAAAACCTGGTATGGAAGGGTTAGTGACTTTCTGAAGCACAGATTGTGTGACGCTGTCTTCATCATTAAGAAAATGGTGGCATTCAAAGATCTTGGCAAAGAAAAGAGACAATGAGGAGGTTCGGCCAGTCCTTGATCCCATCAAGGTCAAGGGTTTAAAAGGTACAATAGAATTTACATAAAACCTTTAATCATTCAAATGCTATGATTTGATGTGTGCTTTCTTTCATTTCCACAGTGCATATTAAGTGAAACTGCCAGAAAAGCAATTTCCTGTGGTCATAAAAAATTATAGATCTTAGCTATCCACATACAGTCAGTCAGTGTAAAGTTTGGCATCACCTTATCTACGGTTGTTTGAAAACCACAGCTATACAAACCCTGTGACATTATAACCTGGTATTGATGATAAACTAGAAATACATTCAAAGGTTATGTTTTTGAATTTCAGTATTATGTTGCAAGTTGCAGCATGATGCTTCACATAATATGTCCAAATTTCAAATAATTATGGGAAGGCAAACAATCTCATTCTTCATTTAAAGGTAGTAATTCCATCAATGGATTGTCACTTTTGTATTTCATTTGAAGACATATATGTGTATGCTGTGGACATCCACAATTCTAGGCAAAATTAAGGGATATTGTATTGCTTTCTTTGTTAATGTACTAAGTTAATGAATGTCATCCAAAAATCATCTATTACCGACTAGACTAAGAATGGATGAATTACTGTAAAAGAATTAGATTTTTTTCTTGTCACATTAGTGACTGCTAATCTAAATTTTGATAATTCCAACTTGCATGTTTAACAAAATTGGAGCATTTTTCATTTTCAGACTACAACATTGTTACATGGTGTAAAGCAGTGGGAAAAAAGAGACCAAGCTGAACTCGGCAACAACTGAGATTTACGCACTGTGGTATTTATACTTAAGTACAGTGGTATAGGACATGAGTAGTATCATTATCGTATGGTAAAATGTACACAATTGTTGAAACCACAAAGTAGACAATTTTCTGACAAAGTGAATTTCATGTAACCTATAAATTGTACTGTAAATACTGTCTTCCAACCACCTTTTACAAGCAACCTGCTGTCTTGTGTATTGTATAAAATGTTTAAATCAACTGCCTAATTAAATGTACATGGTTTCATACTATTTCATAGTATATGTAACTCAAATCCTTAGTTAAGAGACCACCTGTCTTCAGAGACCATATTTTCATTCTTCCTAGAGCAGTTGCTTAAGACAGGTTTTATTGTATTTCAATTTGTTTAATAGATGTAACAATGTACCTAAATGATGTAATAGTAATGAAATAAACTACATGAATGTTCATGACATTTGTTCAAGCTTGAATTTCAAATTCCTTCACGTCCTAAAATTGTACAAACTTGTTATGTTTACTTATCTTTTTGATGTTATTTTGACAGAAAATGTATAATGAATGCGTTACTGTAAAACTCCAGTTTGTTTTAAACTGAGATGACAAGCTAGCTAGTACTGTTCCCAAAATATTTTCTGGGCATCAGTATAGGAATGCATGTATGAAGAATTTGAGGTAAAAACCATTCAATACTTGATATGTGACATATATACATTATGATAGTTAATGGTACATTATTTATAGAATACCCTTGAGCTTCACAAAGTGAAATGGGGCTATATGAGAATCACACGCATCATTTCTCTTCACGTCATGTCACATCCCATCAAGGATGATCTGCGGAACTCCTCTAGCTATTACATTAACAAGTTCCATAACTCTTGATTTGCATTTTTACAGAATTATGGTTTGAAGCCTCCAGACCATTCTACCCTAGATGAATTACAGGCGTAATTTTCGAAATTCTGTGTATAATGTACGCCTGTTAATTCCATTTTCCGTGTCTAAATTACGCTTGTAATATTTTACGGCTGTAATTTTGCTATCCAATTTTACAGCCGTAATTTTTTGAACAGCAGGAAAATTTTTATTGTAAATTCCGGTTAATTTACATATTACGTCTCTTTTTCCGTCTGTTTTCCGTCTGTGTTACGGGCGTAACTTACAGTACTTTTGTGAAGAAGTTACAACTGTAATTCTAAATTACAGTTGTAAACTTTGCAAAATTCCTGCTGTTTTCCGTTTGTTTTACGGTTGTAACATTTCGTACAGGAAATCAAATGTAATATTTAATTCAAATTACTTGCAAGGCACATTATATAGTGGGTTTATTTTAGTATATAATTATGGTTTAGTTTTTTTAAATCTATAAATTTGTGAAACTTGATTTTACCTGACATCCAAGCCAGATACCATGATATTTAAGTATCTGAATAAGTATGTAAGTGCCTGTCATAATATTTAAGTATCTGAATAAGTATGTAAGTGTCTGATTTATAATGTAAATATCTGAATAAGTATGTACATGTAAGTGCCTGGCTTAATGTTTAAGTACATGAATAAATATATAAGTGCCTGATTAATAATGTAAATATCTGAATCAGTATATGAGTGCCTGGCATAGTATGTAACAGACTAACTTAGCATATATATAAGGACCTGACTAAATAAGTATATGTCTAAGCATAACAGTGCCTGACTTAATATGTAACTGACTTAGTATGGAACAGACAAAACTTAGAATGTAAGTATCTGTCTAAGTATACAGATGTCTGACTTAGTATGCAACTGGCTGACTATGTTAGTGCTGAACTTAGTATGTAACAAATTAACTATGTATGCAAGTGCCTGACTAATTATGCTTACAGACTGACTAAGTACATTTCTTACCAAATATGACATGGTATGCAAGTCTCCAAATATGTAAGTGCTTCATTAAGTATGTAATGGACAAACAAAGTATGTAACATCCTGAATGTAGAGAAACTCGGGTCACTGTCGGGTGAGAACAATGTTATCAGGCGAGGTGATATCGTCCAGTGTGGCGATCTTTAGCGAGTCACCCTAGACGATATCGCCGAGTCTGATAACATTGTTCGATCCGGACAATGACCCAAGTTTCTATTTATCATGTAACTCAGTTTTCGAAGCATGATTTAGTGTCATTTCACCTGAAATTTAGCGTTTAAATCGCCAGTGTGATTATTACGGTTACCCGACAAATCACATTGAACAGTCAACATCCACAGAAAAAATAGTTCACTTCAATTGGGCAAAATAATAAAAAATGCTCTCATGGATCACAAAATTTAATTTCACATTAAAGAAATAATTTGTTAACAATTATCTACAACTCATAAGTAATGGTAGAATTATTTTCTTACTGCTTGATCGGCATTATATTTGTCGACATTACTTCAATTTTCAATAAATTTACATGATTTTGCGGGAAATGACATCGCGCCCGGTTGAACAAAACGACGTCATTCTATGACGTTTTACGCAATTCTTCAGTAAATCACATGTTGTCGTTCTAACGTCAATTTTGAAAAAATCCCAATGTTTTTTCTTTGATGTAAGCGTATTATTTTGTTAAGTTTAATAAATTAGCTATTCTTGATGAGTTCTTGTTTTTATTTATGATAATTTGTGTTCAAATATACTATTTTTATATTTCTTATAATAAATTTCTTTGACAAAAAACACTGTTTTTTATAATTTAGCAAATAAAATGTTCCATTCACAATTTATGAAAGTAGTCTGTCATTGTGGGCGGAGCCAAAAAGTGTTCTCAGGCTACTAGCAGCCTATTGATCTGAGAACACACAATATGTTATCAGGTCATGTGTTATCAGGCAGTTACCATGGCAGTTGCATGAATAAAGTATTTAAGTAGTTTATCGGCCCAATCTATAGACTAAGAACAAGGATGTCATGTACTACACAATCATTAAATAAAATTTTACCTTGAAGCCTTGAATAGTCTTATATTGCTGACTGTCGCTCTTGCTCTAATTGTCATCGAACTGTGTTGGTAGTTTATTGTCAAGAACAATTCGCCCAAATCTCCCAATCATAGCCTTATGCATGAAGTGTACTGTGCTTACAACTTTAGTTGAAGACTGTTTCTTATTACCATGTGACCTGTTACAACAAAATGATAAACTGTTATTGATTATGTAAGTGAATGAACCTTCAATATTATCATACCTAAACATTTTGTACTTATAGAAAATTAGGTCTAGGGCTTGAACTCAAGATCCCGAAGAACATAGTCCTGGTGCACTCGGAGTCGAGCACAGCAGCATGGCAACATCACGTAATAACTAATGAAAGTAATTTCCATGAGTAATAAGCCACCCCTATTATCTCTAGGTTGTTTCCCTTTGCACCAAAATTATAACTAAGTTTATTTAGAGTTTATTCAGCCTCTGATACTGTACATTATATAATATGAATGTTTAATAAAATGTACTTCAATGAAATAGATTAAAGGGTCACTATGCTTACGAAAATTGAAACCATTGATTGTAAATACAAACTAAAATAACACTTGTATATATTGGTAAAATGCTGAATTTATAAAGATAGATTTTCAGCTCTAATAAGTGCCCAGGGTGAGCTTTTGTGATCAGTCATGGTTTGGAGTCTGATGTTGTGCAGCATCAACTTTAACTTGTGAACACATAGGGACCACATTTTTAGTTCAATTTTCACAAAAGTGGGTCAGAATCTTAATATTGACAAATTCTCAGATGACTTCGATAATGGGTCATTTGGGGTCAAACTAGGTTGCAGGAAAACCTTGTGAACACTCTAGAAATCACTGTTTTGATTGGATAGTGCGATAATGGGTCACCAGGCCAAATTAATATTACTGGAAAACTTTGCGAACACTCTAGAAGTTACTGTTTTGATTGGATCTTCATGAAACCTTGTCAGAATGTTTGTCTTTATAATATCTTGGACAAGTTCGAACATGAGTCATCTTGGGTAAACTAGAAGCCCAAGGGCAACATGTCGAGCCCCTGTTTAGCCAGCTTGTGATCTTGACCTTTGAACTACAAGTATGAGTGATATTCATGACACATCATTTCATTGAAGTAAACTTTTATACCAATTTATTTTAAAAAAATCATTGAATGCAAACAGAAGTTACAGCCCAGACAAGGAAAATATATTTGACCGAATGTGTAATCTTGACCTATAAAAATCTGGGTGTTGCCCAAGACACATGGTCGCATTGTATTAAGGCAAGTCATTTTTAATTCAATGCATAAGGGAGACACAGCCCTGACAATGTGTATAATGATTTTTTTTTATGTTTGACCTTGACCTTTGAACTAGAGACCTTGATCTTACGCACTGCACACCGCCACATGGTGTTTTACAATTATGCCAAGTTATCTTAAAAAGTTTCTATGCATAAGGGAGATACAGCCCGGACAAGGTGTATAATGCTCATTTTTGACGTTTGACCTCTAAGTGTGACCTTGACCTTTGAGCTAGAGACCTGGATCTTACGCACTGCACACCGTCTCATGGTGTTTAACAATTATGCCAAGTTATCTTAAATAGTTTCTATGCATAAGGGAGATAAAGCCCGGACAAGGTCTATAATGCTCATTTTTGACGTTTGACCTCTAATTGTGACCTTGACCTTTGAGCTAGAGACCTGGATTGTGCGCACTGCACACCGCCTTATAGTGTTTAACAAGTATGCCAAGTTATCTTAAAAAGTTTCCATGCATAAGGGAGATACAGCCCGGACAAGGTCTATAATGCTCATTTTTGATGTTTGACCTCTAAGTGTGACATTGACCTTTGAGCTAGAGACCTGGATCTTACGCACTGCACACCGTCTCATGGTGTTTAACAATAATGCCAAGTTATCTTAAAAAGTTTCTATGAATAAGGAAGATACAGCCCGGACAAGGTCTATAATGCTCATTTTTGACGTTTGACCTCTAAGTGTGACCTTGACCTTTGAGCTAGAGACCTGGATTTTGCGCACTGCACACCGTCTCATGGTGTTAAACAATTATGCCAAGTTATTTTAAAAAGTGTCAATGCATAAGGGAGATACAGCCCGGACAAGGATCCGGACGGACACACTAACTAACTCACTCACTCACTCACTCACTCACTAACTAACTAACTCACTAACTAACTAACTAACGTACAGACACGCAACCGCCATTGTGGCGACTATGTCGAGCTCACCGCAGGCGGGCTCGACAAAAACTAGTCAAACGTTAGCAGTAAACCTTGTCAACACTCTAAATTTCACAGTTATAATTGGATGTTAAATTATTTGTCTTAATAATTTGTAGGACAAGCCTGAATATGAATCACCTGGGGTCAAAAACTAGGCCACCAGATAAAATGTTAGACGACCAGGTCATATCTTAGGTAAAACCATGTTAATGCGCTAGATGTCACTGTTTTGATTGGATCTTCACCAAACCTTGTTAGATTGTTTGTCATCATGAGGACAAGTTTAACATGGGTCACCTGGGTCAAAAACTAGGTCACCAGGTCAAATCTTAGGAGAGCCTTATTAACACTTCAGATGTCAACTTTTGATTCAATCTTCACCAAACCTTGTCAGATTGTTTGTCTTAATGAGGACAAGTTTGAACATGGGTCATCTGATGTCAAAACTAGGTCTTAGGAGAGCCTTATTAACACTTCAGATGTCAACTTTTGATTTGATCTTCACCAAACCTTGTTACAATGTTTGTATTAATAGTGATATGTGGGACAAGTTCCGACATGCGTCATCTATGGGTCAGACACTAGGTTGTAGGGCCGTGCATCGTTTAGTAAGTGGGGATCCGATTCAATCCACGATTAAACACTTACGATCAACAAATCAACTCACCAATCTTTTGTTACCAAGTAACCCATCTAAAACTTCCAACATTGCTGTCCTGAAGACAGCTAAATTTATTTTTCTTTTAGGAATAATGAAGTGAATATATATAATTTGTTCTATGGCTTAAATCTATATGTACTCCCAATTATTTAATTTACTAGCATATGATTTTCTGGTTTGAGCCTGTGACCCAATATTAAACGATCCAATTGGACCACTTTGCAAACAAAGTTGTCTATGACAAGACAATGTATACTAGTTTTCAGAGAAAGGGGATTTATAAGAACAAAGAATAAACTTTATCTTAAAAAACAAGATTACTCACCACTACTAGGTCACCTGGTCAAACCACAGAAAACACAGGTTTTTAACGATGTTTTAACTAACAAACAATGATTGTTATGTGAGCGATATAGGGCCATCTTGACCCTCTTAATTGTTTATCTAAAGGCGGAATTTGAATTCAAGAAAATATTGAATATTTACAAGAAGTCCCTGTTTAGGTAAGCTGTCATACAAACAGGTTAATTCTTTGGAGTGACCCTATTGGTAAATAACTTACACATATAATAATAACAAGGTGAATCTAATCCTGAATATCGTACAATTATAAATTAATAAGTAACTCTATTCGTAAAGAACATATAATACTGATAATAATGCTATATTTGTTAATCACTTACACATATGGTATATATAACAAGATGACCCTTTTCATAAATAACTCACAAATATAATATTATGCAGTATGCACTGACCGACTTAAAAGCATTAAAATAAGAATTACCTCTCTCAAATCTCTCACATAATGGCGACCTGAAAATTCTGTCATCGTGAACGAGTCAGGCCATGTAGAATAACATCTTGTGGTCATGAATATATGGTCACAACACAGATCTGTGAATAAATTTAATCACTAAATAGAAGTAGCATTTCTTACTATACATATATACAGTACAACCTCTCCAGAACGGCCCTTTCTTGAGCAACAACCTCTTCAACGACGGTATGTTTTTCCTACTGCACGATTTAACTATTAATGTCACATCTCTAGAACAACAACCTCTCAACAACAGCCTAATTTTGCTACTCCAAAAGGAAATTGCCTTGGACAAGTTGCACTGTATATGCGTATGTCATGTTTGTTGTAACACAAAGTTGTAATTAATAACTAAGTCACCCACTATCATTCACCGTGAATCCTTGTCACGCAAAATTCTTAGGAGTACTAGTAAGTGTTTGTATTGTTATAGAACATTCTAATTGTTTCCATTCTCGGTCATCAGGTTGGGTTGAGCTCACACATATTTAGAACGTTTAACCACCAATCTAAAGGGAATTATTTCATTTAAATAATGATAAATTTTCATAAATATACAGAAAAATTCTTGCAGCGCTGTCAAAATAAGCAGATAGAACGTACAATTTCTCAACAGCATTTCAGTTAAATACGAGGGGTGTCCCAGAATTATGTGGAATTTAAAGTCATATCTAATAACTTTTGTTTGCTAGTAATAATTTATAATAAATGAAATATAAACATATGTATTGGGTCGCTGTAGTAACCAATCATCACTAGGGCGGGGCAGGTCAAACTTTTTTTAAGTATATCATACTCAATTAATGTCCATATCTTTAAACAAAATCCACTGCGCAATGTTACATGCATGCAACAATGGACGTCATGTCTGCCAACTGACCCAAGTATTGACATCATATCCATCAAAATCTTTGTTCTGCGATACTAACCATCCAAGCGGTCGTCAGAGAAATTTAAAAAAAATGAAGTCAATTAATTATTCAGAACATCGCACAATTATAAAATATTGTGTTAATCTAGGCAGATATGTAAAGGGGCTGTCACACTACAGCGTATTAAGCCAACGACTGCGGAACGTGTTAGATTGTGCCTAATACGCTGGCAAATGTTGACGAACGTCCGAAACATCAAATAGAAGCCGCCTTTCAGACACACACAGCGTTTGTCGAACGTGTTTAACGAACACAAATCCTCTGAGTAACGACCAAGAAACGTTTCAAGGTATTTTTGACAGCATGTGTTAGGCGTGTTCATAACGTTCTTGGCGAGTGAAGAACGCGTGTGTAACCTGTCCAAACATATCAGTAGCGAATAAGTGCTATATTCATGTATTTCAAACTCCCGCCACCTCCCGATCCATGGCTTGGCGTGTCCAGACTGTCCTCTTCATGCTTCGACTCCTAGTTTGCTGGTGTTGAAAAAACAACAAAGTGTGCGCGTTCAGTATCAGCCATATTATTATTGTACACTTGTGAATTAGTATTTGTTTATATCGAGTTTTACGTCAGAGTCATATGAGGGGGAGAGTTCACCTAAGCATCGTTCCCAGGAAGAACAAGTACTAAAACTCACATCCTCCGTAACGTGAATTTATGGCGGCTGATTTATGCCATATCGTATTTTCGCTTTTCGCCACAACAAAGCGAAAAAGCGACAAAGTCAACTTTGTCGTATCTTTGCATTGTTGCATTTTCGCATTGTCGTGGCGAAAAATCGAAAATTCAATAGATGAAGGGCGACAATACGACATCAAAAATGTGTCCTGTTTTCGCCTGACATCTGCCATATCTTTGCTTTTTGGTGGCGAAAATATAGCAATGCAAAAACACGACAAAGTCGACTTTTTCGCATTTTCACATTGTTGCATTTTCGTGTTCCGGTTGTACAAGCGCATGTGCACCACCTTGTGTAAGGTTTATGTAAACAACCTACGCATGCGTAACCGTAATGCAAAGATGCGAAAATACAACAATGCGAAAATGTAACAATGCGAAAAAGTCAACTTTGTCGTGTTTTTGCATTGCGAGGGTCCAACGCAATAAGGGCGTAACTGCACTTTTTGTAACAAATGACTTCTTTGTATTTTTCATTTTGTTTTTGTCTTATCTATCAGTTGGGAAAATTTAAAGAAAATATTCAAGTTGTTTATATCTAAATTTTGTTATTGTCATAAGGGCGTAACTCAGATCACCTGACGTTTTACATGCAATATGGTAGTAAGTTGCATAAAATGTGTTTGTAATTATCATTATCTTTCCTGCAATACAGGCATAAGTAAGCTGATAACTGTTGTGTGATGTCATCAAATACTGAAAATGACATCATCATAATAAAATAACATTTAAGACATCATACAAAAAGTATAAGTTTATGAACTAGCGTGATATTTATAATATCGTCAGATATAATAAAATGTACTATAAACAAAGAGGAAAATTCAAAAGTAAAATCATCATGACTATACAATGTATTTCACAAATTATAATATTGTTGTGCCTTTGGTAATAACCAGATCTTTCAACATTATGGTTATGAGAGCAGGGTAGTATCAGTGTGGGGTTTGCAGTATGCATTAATTTGCGTTGTAGGGATGCCAAAAGTTTGACCTTTAATTTGGAAGTTGTTGAATGGTGGGTACCTTAAGTAATTATGAAACTCCTTTAAATTGTCCCTGAGTGAGTCGTTGATGTATCTGCACAATGCTGCACAAAAAAGCTAACATTGTAAAAATGGTAAAGCCTAATATCATTATTTCTTTTAAAGTTATTACTTATGTTAAAAATCTGGTAAGAGTTGTTGTCCTTGTTAAAAAATTTTTTTTACTCAAAACACAATATAAAGTAAGCAAATATCTAATCCGGAACAACGCAGACAGTGGAATTGCCTCGATTGATCATATTCCATAAGAAAATTTCTGTGTAATCATGCATTCAGTATTTTGGTTTTTCAACTTGGTTTTTCTTATTCCTTTAAACTACTGCCTGCAATTTTAAACCATGCAGTCAATTCTGAAAGCTGTAATCTTTAACATTGATCATTGATTTGTTGTACAACTACTAAGAATACAAGTTGAATAGAGAAAGAACACATATAATATCATTTTAGCAAAATTCCAATTCTTTCAAAAACATATTTTTGAAAGTTGTGTTACAGGTATATCTTTATTTGCATGCTCAGTAGGCTGGGAGTGTCATCTTTAATTTGATGTATGAATTTAAAAACTGATGATCAAATAAGAACAAAATGCTAGTAACATTTAATCAATTACTTTTTCTTGATTTCTGTGATAGCTAGGACTGGGCTAACACATTCCCGTACATAATTAAGTGAGTCCAGCTAAATTCTTGGTTCGTGATAATTCCAAGATTTATTCTGGGCTAAATGGAACCATTCTAAACTTGTTCCAGGTATGGTCTAAATCATTAGACACTCTGATTGGTCAATACATATATGTCACACTTTCACAAAAAAAAGACTATTTTAAAAGTACTGTATACATTATAAATAAAAATAAAATCATGCAAACATTAAAATCAAAATGTGATGTTTAGTGAATGATGCTGTTTTACTTTTTACAACAAAAAGAGAAACTGCCACTTAAAAAAAATCAATAAAGATAGTAAAAAATTTACAACAAATTTTCTACATTCTTAAAAGTCTTCACAAATACAATGTAGTATTTTTAAACAAGTAACATTCAGTATTCCTTTTAGAAATACTGTATTGTGGGTATATTTGCTAAATACTAAAATTAGAAGTTAGCACAACTATGTTATAAAAATAGATATCTGTTTTCCATGTTTTGATCCATTAAATTTCTGTAATAAATTCATCAAATAAGTATGCAAGACATTCAGAATATGAAGAGTCTCATGAGATTCTGTTGGCACAATTCTTCCCAGATTCTGACAGAAACTGACCAATCAGAATCCAGGAAATATAAGGCCATACTAGTTGGCTCTGAACATTTTAACAGTGTCAATGGGAACAAGTTTGAATACATACTGGATTTAGAAGCCATGTCAAGAACAAAACCATGGAGCCTTTTCACCTTTTCTCTGTTTTCTTTAACTTAATCAGCTTGCTTTTTCCCAACAGATTTATATGCAAACTAACTAACATAATCAGATTCTGTAGGCAAGGAGGAATACAACTTCATACTTAAAATGAGGCAGACAGCATTCAGAATCAGCATCCATAAACATTATGTGGGCAGCAACAATTAGAACAACTCAGCCTAAAAAAACATACAATGTCACAGAGATATGTCTAATATTGATTTGATTTTAAATACTTATCAAGTGATATGAAAATTTTGCCATAAACACAGACAATGAAACTGTTAAGTGGCACAACATTAAAACACTTTCCTTTTTGTCTGAGGAACCCTATAATGTTTTTAGTTATCAAAATGACTATGATGGTGTAACCAATCCATTGAACTGTTCAAATGACTTAGATCAAAAGACATCCCATGTCCCAAATTATTAGTTAATAACAATAAAAGATTTGAGACAAAAATCTAAATGTGCATTATGTTTATGTATTTTGTTGCTCAAAATGTCAATTTTCTTGAAAACCAAGAGAATCTTGCTTAGTTTTAATATCTAACATGTCAAACCCTTCCAAATTTAGTTAGATAAAAATACAAGGCCTTAAGTCAGACATTTTGAAACATTTCTTTGCATCTTAATATGTATTAATGCTTATTATTAAAGTAAGTACAGCTGTCCAAGTGTATTCTTTACTTGTAAATATTTTATTGTGCATACATCCATATTGCATGACAAAACTTTATCAGTTTCATTAGAAATTTTCCTGCAATAGAGGCGTAAGTACACACTTACGCCTTTCTTGCATATAAAATTTCTCCAAAATCACATTAAAAATTCTGCAATAAAGGCTCAGGTCAAATGTTTTATTATATACTCTTTGTTTCTTGAATATCATTTAAATTATTACGTTTTATGTGCAATGTGTACATCCAATGGTAAAGCAAAGGTTAATATGTCAATAATTCAATGTGGAAGTAAATTATCCAGTTTTTTTTCCGTTCCTGAAAAGTTTTAAAAAATGTATAGTTACGCCCTTATTGCGTTGAACCCTCGATTGTTGCATTTTCGCCATGAAAAAGCAAAGATACAACAGATGCAAGGCGAAAACACGACATATCTTTGGGTGTCGTATTGTAAATTTCACAGTAAATTATGCTTCGAGAACGCCCTACACACGTTACAAATAAGTTAAACAAAGTTACGCATATTAAAACACGTTGTGCGAACGCTAGTGAATATACTGGCGTATTACCAACGCCTACTTAAAACATTTGAAAGCGTATGGCAAACGTTCGAATAACGGATGAATATCGATCGTCTAACGTATACATAACCGATAAATATACGTTCGGCACTCGTTGAAAATTGTGTGCATTCACAAATTATTTTTAGGCCCTCAATGCTCAACAACGTGTACCAGTGTGTGTGAGCATGCTTTTAACTTCTAGCAAGTACGACGACCATCAGCATGCATATTCTAAGTTCTAACACGTCGGCATACATTGGGACAATGCGTTGTAAGATACAAGATACAAATTTATATGGTAATGTAACATTAGCTGTGAATAGCTATTGGCCGAAATAAACAGCTGACATATCACTGCTTTACAACATGAGACATTTTATTGTACAGTATTGTATTACTCATTAGAAAAACCACGTGTACCGCCATACTTGTATGATATGTTACAATATAAGAAAGCTTAGCCGCCACGTGAATTAAAGCTTATCACAGTATAATTACGAAATAACAAATTTACCTGTCAATAAAGTTGTCGAAACATTCCAAAACTGTCCACATCTTGGAACAAATTCTCATCAGAAACATTCTGTTTTATCAAACAATGACAGCTGTCTGGTCCCGCCAACGTATAAATGACCAAATTTTATGAGTCACATGGCCACATTTTTATTCAATTCTTACACAGGTCTGTTTTACCCAATTGGTAAAACTTCAAGTGTATCTAAACCAACAAATGTTCACAAATGATACAAATGGACACACGAGAAACTCGTGCAAATCGATTAAATGTGCTACGGACAGTACAAAATTGTGTTTGGAAGAGGCGTATATAACTGCTCGTTAATTATTGCTGGGGTTCAAAATAGCTTTTCGTCTCATTTCAGGAAGTAACAGCAGACGTTCTAGACGATGATTCAGCACCTGTTATACTATGGAAAGCCACAATAACCCCCCAAAGTACTACTATACTTTTCTATATGCTGTTTGCCGACTATTTACAGTCTTGGAGCATAATAAAGATACAGTCATAAACTGCAATGTTTACAGCATACTCTGACCAAATGATTTTGTTATTGACCATTCTATAGTGGAGAAATCGACTTGTAAACAAACATAAGTGAAAGAATTTGGTCCTGCTCGGGTAGACTAAGGTCCTGCTACGTGTGCGGCTACATGTGATACATACCGGTATATCATTAAGGTTTCCTCCGGCGGATTTTTAATGTTTTGTTAATGTGACAAGAGTGAAAATCGAAGCCGCCCCTGACGACAACTTTCAGAACTTTGGTTTGATTGATTAAAATCGTACACGAATTGACGGATCTTACCAGAGTCATGGTTGTATATTGAGTTTAATCTAATACAACATTGTAGTCTATTGGCTTATCCATTACCTGTCTGTATAGTTTTGTGCATCATGATTTATTAAATAGCCTCTGACACATCATTTTTTATAGCCTAATGTCAAAATTGAAAGTAACTAAAACAAAATATTGAAGTTAATACAAGCCAAAATCGAGTGTGCCAGCATTCTAGCGTTAATTTATTGTTTATAAAATAACATTGCGTGTAAAACGCTGATTTTGTTGAAAGAAGTCAGTGAGCAACAAAAGACATCACATCTAGAATAAATCGACAGTTTCCAATCCCTGCGTATATTTGTCCCAGTCTGAACTACTTTACTGAATGAAGCTATTTTCAATATGTAGTAAATTTTGTTACCTCAATGCAGCTTTTGTGCGGATGAATACTGAATTATTATAGATTCACAGTTTTAATCCTGCAATATATATCCAACTTTTATCAAATCTGCAGTCTGCAATGTATACTTAAATACTGTAATATTGTATACAACAAGTGGTACTATTTTTGCAATGCGAATGTAAGAGGCGTCACATAATTGTAAGTAGAAAAAGTAATGTGTAGCCATAGGAACTTCGCTCCAAACATGGTATGAGCCAACCATGGACCATCGTTCTAGTGCTATGAAATCAAACGCATACACCTACAAACATCAAACTTCACTTGTTGGTTCTTCAGGTCAGTAGGTCAAAGGTCGCCCTGGGGGGGATATGTTTTATTATTTTGTCTTTCCCAAAGGTGCCCTTTGTTCACAGGTTTGACTGTACACTATATCTCAGAACTTCAAAAAGATTTGAAAAACTTAAGATCTGCAGCCCTACTTTTTTAGGGGGGACCTAGTTGCCTACATATGATGACAAATCCTACATTTATGTTGTAAAGACGCAGATTAAATAATCAAAGCACTGACGGCACTACTGTTGTTCGGAACTACAAAACAGTAAAGAGTTGAATTTCTTTGTAGGGTGAGGAGTTTGGACTGAGTTTGGGAACTGGACGATAATTCAGCTTTCCATAGCCTTCACTCGCTCAGCGAGCATGAATTTTGATGCAGACCAAAGTAAAGAATTTTTACAACTGTTTTGTATTACTTGATTAAGATTTTGCATAGTCATCTGATTTTGACTTGAATGCACATAATATTTGAATTTGCATTTATGCCAAAGTCTGCAGTCTATAGGAAAAATTTCCAAATCGATTGCTGAGAAAAGGTCTTAAGTTCTTTATCTTAATTACATAATTATGTAAAAAGATGTACAAGTATATGCAATGCCATTATAAATATCATTATGATAAATTAAGAGAAGCATGATCTATGCCTACACAAAACTGGGTCTAATAAACAGAATAAGCATTAATTACATGTGCAGGGCAATTTCATATAATATAAATCATACTTCGGCTTAAAAAATGTATGTTTCTGGTAACATGCTTGTTAAAGATATGGAAGGTAGGTAAGGCATGTTTTGTTCTTGAAATTGTACGGAAAAGTAAACAAGAGGGCTATGATGGCCCTATAATCACTCATCAGAAAACTTTGGAGAAGAACATTTTTTTCAATTTTTGTCCTACATGAACTTAAAATGGGGACTACCCAAGGATCATTCCAGCAAGATTTGGTAACAATTGCCATAGTAATGTAGGAGGAGATGTTGTTTAAAGTAAATATGGCCCCCACTTCACGACGCACGACAAACACAAAGTGATCACAAAAGCTCATCATGAACGCATTGTGCTCTGGTGAGCTAAACTGTTAGAAGGTGGGTGTACCATTCCTCAGGCCTAGTAAAATATTAAGGGTTGAGAGTTGGCTGTGCTGTCAGATTCCCGAAAACCGTCACAAACTCTGTCTTACCATCATGGTAAATTCCAGCCCATACCATTACGCTACCACCACCGTAACGGTCATGATTTATGACATTTTCAGGATCAAACATCTCACCCCTTCTCCCCAAAACACGAATACTACCATCAGCAAATGACAGGCTAAATCGTGACTCATCACTAAATAGAACGTCATTCCATTGTCTGCGTGACCACCTGCGATGAATCTGAGCCCAATGGACACGCGCCTGACGATGTCTGTCAGAGGAATACCGACGTAAGGGTGACGTCCTCTTAATCCAGCTGCTCGCAGCCTGTTTCTGACAGTCGTATCATAACGGTCCTCCCTTGGTGTTGTTTTTCGGCACCGTCCAGTACGGGGTCGATCAGTCACGTTGCCTGTTTGCTGGAATTTGGTCTTCAGGCGACTGATGGTCGACTCATGAACATCGAAATGCCGAGCGACGTCTCTAGCAGACATGCCAGCTATTAGCATCCCATTGTTATTTTCGGATTTATTTTGCGGTTTATTTATGTGTAATGTGACACTGGATAGTCTACCAATTAAGCTCTGCACGGATTGCACATCATTTCCGTTTATCTCACGTTTCGATGTGATTTTCCGAATGAAATCGTGCGGAAAATGGAAATTAATTTTTTTCTATAGGGCCAGGCACACCGTTTTACTACAGAAACATGTTTACATCATTTATCTACAATTACAGCTTTCAGATTATTTTTCCCTCTTATATGTTAAGTAATAGATACAGTACGAGATTTTCTTCAAAAGTGTCTTCTTATAGACGTAAGAAGACGGTTCGCTTAGACAAACAACCAATTTGAGAGCCTTATGGCCTTATGCCGTTATATGTATGTATGGTCTAAAAAGTTAAAAATAAAAGTGTGAAGATGCATTACCTAAAATGAACCTTTTCTACTTGAATAATCCTCAATTTTTCGGCCAATCACTTCGACCGCGTGTTTCAGCTCCAAGCAATCAATGAACCACGCTGCATACTTTTATAGGTACCGAATGCAATTTTTGTACATGTATTGCACTCAAATCATGTTACATACACTAGTACGTAATTCTTATATTTGCATTTCACAAAAGCTGTAAAAATGCGATATCTTACTCAACTATCAACAAACCTTCACATAATGTTTTTAAGGTTTTCGAAGTGTAATACGTACTGTTAAGGATCGTATTTTAAATACAATGTATTGTCATTCTTTTGTTTATCCATTAGGACATTTACAGGTGAATTTTTAAAAACTTTTACCGTCATTTTTGTTCCTCTACCTCTAAAATAGTACCTCAAAATCAAATGAAGTCACCTTTATGAAAATATCTCTAACATATGATTATATTAATGCAAGAATGTGTATAAGACTAAGGGTAACCAATGTTTAGTCAATTCAATTGTTTATACGATGTTTGGAATTACTAAGTTGCAGAGAAAGTGAATATAACCCAGCCCCTTTAAGATTTAGTCAAGATTTAGCCTTTTACCAAAAAGTAACAAATGTGTCAGAATCCATAGTTACTTGATTTTCATTATTTAACCATGTATAAATTCTAATAAACTAGACACATGAAATTGGAATAAATCTTTTCTTCCAAATTACTGTATAAATGTATGTTCTTAATACGAAACATTACATAAAAACTAAAAAAAAGAAAGAAAAAAGTATGATCCCAGTGGGGTTTGAACCCATGACCCTCAGGAATATGACAGTAAAATTGAGTAACACCATACGTCTATTGAAAAAAAAAATGTTTGCCAAGTGTTCAGTTTAACATTTCTGCAAAAAACTCTTTCACATAAAATTTAGACGAATGATTATGACCAAATGTTATCATTTTCGATGATTTTTGATGGCAGTGACATCAGCAAAAAATTCACTGGCATCGTCCAAACTGATTATGTTGAAAACGCCCATCTTGCATGCCCTACATCGAGCACAGACCAGGTAAAAGTTTGGAAAGGTTGTTGGCTTTGATCGCATCCGTATGTAATGACTGTGGAAATATTTTATTTATGACACGACTGAAATAAAAACCGATTACGAGGACATCCGAGGCATACATAACCTCATCATTACCATTACGGCTAATACCAAATAACATCAAATCAGCTTGGAAAACCAAATGAATCATACACAAATCCCACGTAGATACTACGTCACAACGTGTGTCAAGTTTTTTTAAATTATCATTAATTACAGTTACCAATATAATCGTGTAGGAATATCACCCCTTTGAGTTAGGATCTGGTTATATCATTGGTAGTTGATTTAGTAGATTTAATGCAGAAATAATTAAATCTAACTTTGAATCCAGGAGATGTTGTCCAAAAAATCTACGATGTGTATCCATTAGCAGGTGTTCGATGGCGTAGAGAACTACCATGATATTTAAACAACAAATAATCCTGCCTCAATCATTGTATCAACGTCTGTACTTTGTACATTAACAGATGATGTCGTACTTCCTCTACATTTTTTCAAGGCCTGTACTTTTTATATTGACCGGTGCAGTCGTCTTGTCTCCATCATTGTTTTCAAGGTTGTACATTGTACGTTGACAGGTGCAGTCGTCTTGTCTCCATCACTGTTTTCAAGGTTGTACATTGTATATTGACAGGTGCAGTCGTCTTGTCTGCATCACTGTTTTCAAGGTTGTTCATTGTACATTGACAGGTGCAGTCGTCTTGTCTCCATCACTGTTTTCAAGGTTGTACATTGTACATTGACAGGTGCAGTCGTCTTTTCTCTATCACTGTTTTCAAGGTTGTACATTGACAGGTGCAGTCGTCTTGTCTCCATCAATGTTTTCAAGGTTGTTCATTGTACATTGACAGGTGCAGTCGTCTTGTCTCCATCACTGTTTTCAAGGTTGTACATTATACATTGACAGGTGCAGTCGTCTTGTCTCCATCACTGTTTTCAAGGTTGTACATTGTACATTGACAGGTGCAGTCGTCTTGTCTCTATCACTGTTTTCAAGGTTGTACATTGACAGGTGCAGTCGTCTTGTCTCCATCACTGTTTTCAAGGTTGTACATTGTATATTGACAGGTGCAGTCGTCTTGTCTCCATCACTGTTTTCAAGGTTGTATATTGTATATTGACAGGTGCAGTCGTCTTGTCTCCATCATTGTTTTCAAGGTTGTACATTGTATATTGACAGGTGCAGTCGTCTTGTCTCCATCACTGTTTTCAAAGTTGTATATTGTATATTGACAGGTGCAGTCGTACTTTATCCTTTTTTCATCGTAATCCATTCAGCATATTTTCTTTCGCGTGATCAAAATATCGAATTATAGAGATTATAATTTTAATCTACACTTTTATTGCCGTTAAAATTCTTTATGTTTAGCATTTTTATATGTGACACGGTAAATATTAACAAGTTCTTATATAATCAGTTGTAAGTGAAAACTATGGGTATTGCTACGTATCATTCGGGTTTTTATTATTTTCGTAGAAGTAATGTGAATAACTGGCAAAGCTATTTGTATCAATACATGGCCATGCTGCTATTTCACCAGACAATTGCACGCAGTTCATACATAGAGGATATTAAATGAGTGTGGATTCCATGTTGAATATATTTAACGAGTTGTATAAAACAGTATGAAGCCTCTGGCGAGCTTCATACTATCTTATTCAACGAGTTCAATGATTTCAAGACGGAATCTACACGAATTTAATATTTTTTTATCACATACCCTGAAAATACGGCGTTGCTACTAAAAACATAAGAGTGACACATGCAATTTCAGACTTTTAAGTCAGGAGCACAAAATAAACCATTATGAAACATCATAAATAACAAATGTGTGAACATACATAACGATGTAAGCAGTATCTTTGCTTACTTAACTTGCTAAAACCAATTCAACATTACTCCTGTGAAGTTATAATTTTGAAAAACATCTACCAATCAATGTCTATGCTTCATCAAGTTCATGGCGTTACATCGTGACGCCATTTACATATTATATGCACGGCCGCGACGTATCGTTTTTACAGCACGGCAAAAACGGCACGGTATGTGATAAATATTTATTATTGAACATGCAAACGTACGTATATTTTCAGACAGGAGAAGTATGTCGGGCAATTTCTTGTCCACTGGGTCAACTACTTAGTCCAGAAGGTGGATGTATTTTTCCAGGCAGCAAATGGTACACCAATGGATTCACAGTAATCATAGAACTTTCTTCAGTGAGGACGATCAACATTTCAACATTATTCAATTCTATTCAAAATCTAAAGTCACCTTGGCCAAGCTCATGGACAATTTTCACTATTTTCTATAAAGTGACAGATGTACCAATGCAAACACATGATATTGTAGTCATTCAATATATACAGCTTCATTCACCATTTAATCCAAGGTCCTACATTCCAAGGGTTCATAGATACATTTCTAAACCATGGCTTCTTAAGACTAACAATGAGACAATATCGTTACAATCCGTGATTTCAAGGTCATCAATATTTCGAAAGCCTGTGTACAATTGTGTATACATGAGTCCCGATGACAATTTTGCACAAGGAATTATGATGACTAAACTACCATGTTAGTCTGTTACCGTCTGAGTATTTGATTGGCAGCAATGTAGGTCCTGAGGCACTATTTAACCTGTTTACAAATAACACATTACATGATTTGGAACACACGATTGATGAAAACGGAAATGGTGTAGTTTGTCTGGAAGACTCTGGGTTTTACAGAGTGGCATCGAACAATGCTATAAAAATTACTGTTCACATGAGTATTGTTCATTGTTTGGCGATTATTTACATGACACTAATCTTTTAGTGTTTCGGTATAAATTGCATACATACGTATGTCACACATAAGATTTAACGTTTCAGACAGATTCATATTCTCCGAAACGGTTTCTTTGACGTTAACTTGTTTCAAACACGTGTGTTCAAACAATTAGAAACGTCGTATACATTCAATATGACTTGCGTAAATTTGTATCGAATTTTTCCAATGTTTAAAATCCACTTCTCTAGTAATTGATAATAATTATACTCAAGAATAAACAGTCATACGTATGAGGTCATTGTTACTTGTAATCTAATAATTCCCCAGTTTGTATATTAGCTGTATAAATGTATACAAAGTTAGATTAATTGTTCGTTGGCTGATGTAGGAAACTTGTTACATTAACGACATTTTTCATAAAGGTTTTTCACTGCCAAACCATTAGATTTAACATTTCAAACAGATTCTCATTCTCCGAAACGGTTTCTTTGACGTTAACTTGTTTCAAACATGTGTGTTCAAACAATTAGAAACGTCGAATACATTGAGTATGACTTACGTAAATTTGTATCGAAGTTTTCCAATGTTTAAAATCCACTTCTCTAGTACTCGATAATATACTCAAGAATAAACAGTCATACGAACTCTGTTACTAGTAATCTAATAATTCCCCAGTTTGCATGTTAACTTTATAAATGTATATATTAAGTTAGCGTGGTAAAGTTAGGTTCATTGTTCGTTGGCTGATGTAGGAAACTTGTTACATTAACGACATTTTTACAAAGGTTTTTTCACTGCCAAGCCATTAAGGCTACACCTAATGTTATGCTTACAAACGTCAATAACATCAAATAGATATAGTGCCATACCATACAATACTTGAATAAGTAACGGCAATACCACTGAGTATTTTCTTCTTCTTGATATAACAACGTTGTGATATGTATTATGGGTTTACATCATTCAATGATACCCAAAAATAAACTTGTCTGCACAATACTATTTTGGAACAAAAATATCACGATTGATATATAGTTAATGTTATTACTTTTGTAGTTTTATTGTTCGATGCCCTTTATTATTTATAATATTATTTATCAGCTATTTCGTGAATATCGTATTATTTGCGTCGTTTGTTTGTACTTCGTTGTTTATTCAATGTCATGTATGATTTTGTATTGCCAAATGTTATGTTAATACACAGTTTTGTGGTCCGGTTTCAACCCAAACTCTTTCCTTTGGTGTATCTTAGGTACGGTATGGTTCCCTGCTTACTCTGCTACCCGGCATATCGTAGTGCCATGGGCAGGTAACTCCAGACTCAGGTACTGGTTTGTATCGTTCATTTTGTTACGAAACGCAGCTTATGCGTTTTTTGTTTGTTTATTAGTTCTTTCTGTAATGTGTCTACATCCGTTCTGTTACATATTTCACTAGATGTCAGTTTTGTTAATAATTTATTCATTTGCCTACGTACGATGTAAAATTGTTGTTGATCACTTATATTGTTTTAGTTTCTACGTAGAAATAAATTCTGTTTTAAATAAGAATTGAGTTGTTATGCGTACGCGTTTAATGCTTTCTGTTTTAATACATGTAGTTAACCGCATGTAGAAATCCGTAGAATTTAGGCTCAATATCTTTTGTTTGAGTCTGGTTACTCAACCTGACCAATTTTCCTGCGACGCTAGACATTTTTAGAAGCGAAAGCGAAGCGAGAGCTTTTGAAGTGATACACCCAGTTTTGTATTTACAAAAATGTGACGCCTCTTATCCATACACCATTCGCGTTGAAAAATATAGTTCCACTGGTTGTATAACTCTACCGATTGCAGTTATGATACAGGTTGGATATATTGCAGGATTATGTTCATTTTGAATTATTATGTATTGTTTTGGCATTTCAAACGGTAAAACTATGGAGTTTAATAAGTCAGTATTCATCCAAACAAAAGTTTTATTTATAAGGGCGATCCACACAAATGTTTCAGTTAAAAGGACAATAAATAGTGAACATCGCTTCTATACGCATGGGAATAGCTAGACATTCGTCGAGAGAGAGGACACCAGTTAACCGTAACTCCGCCTACTGGATAGATATAAAGTACGGAATGGACATGATCTCGCGAAATGAAATTCTTATTTGCGAGAGGGGTTTGCATAATACATCTTTATTAAAAACAACTTCAACTTTGATAAATTATTAAACAAGATTATAAACGGCCCGTTTGACTAAATTCGGGACGTTTCAAGAATTTTTTCAACCCAGGACATCTAGCAGTGTAAGCGGGCACTCAACCACATCGCTAAAGAGTTGATTTCTAATGAAGGAGATACTTTCTCTATTATTACACATACAAGTTTACGAAGTTTTACGCGTCAGATGTGTTTTACCGTGATCAAGAGGTGAAGGTATGAATTTACTATCAACTTTAACAGAGTTTGGAGCATAACAAGTGGACCTCTACCAAAACGTTCATTACACTGGGCCAAAACTGGCTCTTTTGAGGAACTATTTGTCCAAACAATATAATTATACATTTGGGTCAGTTATAACTCATCACCTGGTAATACAGGCTTTACTGCAGCATTCTATAAAGTTGTCGCGCGATTAACTATCCTTTTTTAAGTGGGGAATTATCGGTGTCTTTAAAACAAGGGATAAAAACCTGCATCCCGAAAGGAAATAAAGATAAATTATATCTAAAAAAGTGGAGGCCAATTTCTTTATTAAATATTTCATACAAAATTGCATCAGGATCAATAGCAAACCGCATAAAAGGAATTATAAAACAATTATCAATGAAGAAACCAAAGCTGGATTTATACCTGGTCGTTCCTTGGGAGAAAACGTTAGAACAATTCATGATATAATGTACTATACTGAACAATTACAGATCCCATCAATATTACTTCTAGTAGATTTTGCCACAGCATTTGATTCTTTATCTTGGAATTTTATGGAAAAATGCCTTAATTTTTCTAACTTCGGAGAAGGTCTTATTTCATGGATAAAACTGTTTTACAAAAATATACAATCGTTTGTAATTGTTAATGGACATAATATTATGTCAGATTGGTTCTATGTACATCGTGGATGAAGGCAGGGAGGTCCTTTATCCCCATCTTTTTAGCATTTGTGCTGAAATACCACCTTATTAACAAAGTAAAATAAGAATATATAAAAGGGGTTTAAATAAATGGACCATAATTTCTTATTTCACAATTATGTCGATGAGACTTCTTTGATTTAAGATGGTTCCATTAAAACATTAAAATTCTATGCCAAAATCTCTGGGCTACATATGAATATAGATAAAACAATGGCAGTTTGGATAGGTTCTATGAAGTACATTAATTTGGTGTTATGCCCTGAATTAGGACTAAACTAGCAAAAGGAAAAAAATTAACCTACTTGGGGTTACATTTACATTGAACTTAAGAGTAATCTCAAAAACTAATTATGAAAAGAAAATTGAAGATATAAAAAAGCTACTCAATTGTTGGTCAAACAGATTATTAACCCCGATTTGAAAAAATACAATCATCAAAACATTAGCCTTACCAAAGTTAAACCATTTGATTTTAGGACTACCAAATCCAAACAAAGAGATAATGAAAATAATTAAGAATTTGTTTTACAAATTTATCTGGAATAATGCACCTGATAAAATTAAACAGATAGTAATTATCCAAAACTATGAAAAAGTGGCATACAAGTTGTTAGTTTACAACATTTTACGCAAGCAATAAAACTTACATGGTTAAGACGTTGTTACAAAAGTAATGAGAAATACCTACATTTAATTAGGTCTATTTGTCCTTTTTATGACAATTTTTGTAAATTTGGAGTCAATTATGCAAACATCAAACTCAACAACATCCAAAATGAATTCTGGAAAGACATCTGAAAAAGTTAATTAAAAATAATTATGTGGTTAAATCATGAATTCCTAGCTTTGCCTGTTTTGGCATAGCGATAAAATTGGAGGCAAATCATATTGTGACAGAAACTACTTGAACAAAGGAATATTTTTGATTAACGACTTTATGAAATATAATGGCATTTTTTAAAAAACAAATGAATTACTGGACTTTGGATTACGAGTTAGCAATATAATTACACATATATTTTATACTAGAAAACATCTTGATTAAAAAAATCAAAATACGTTTATAAAAGGTTTACACCCTCATTAAGGAACTTAACGAACATTGACATATGAATAGTTCAAGGACTACCTGATCTATCGACAATAATATATCATAATTAATGGTCTTTCATTTTCAGGGTACATGATTTTTTTCTGTATAAAATACGAGTTATGTTGTTTAATGGCTATATAGTGTACATAATACAAGGTCAAAAGAATAATGACTGAAATATGATTTAGGGAAACATACATTATAAACACATACCTACGTACGCTTCAAATAATATTATGCAAACGATATTTTTAAATTATCAATCACAAATGAAGCTTTTTGATTTGGTAACATTTAATAACCACGACCTTTCATTCACCTCTCTTCATTCTTTGATTACAGACGTTGTCAAAAGCATGTTTGATGCAATTAGTGTGCATTTTTACAATAACCTGCATGCCGGCCCGTGGTTAGTAATTAATTTTGAATTCTTTTCAATTGTACTTCCTAGATAAGATTGTTGCCCGCATTATACCCAAACAAACACCTTTCACATTTATTGCACAGATACGTACTCCATCTTTCTTTGTTATTTTTTTGCATACAGTCTGTCCATATCATGTCCACTTAATTTATTTTGCTCGCATTATACATTTCGTCCTATCACTCCTACTCTACCAAACCACGTCAAACAGAGTCAAAGTTCAAGAAAGTCGCTTTTTAATTTTATCAAAGGTTAACCTCGTTAATTATTTTTTATCACGTATGTTTGTCATATATTCAAAAATAATGAAAGAACTCAACAATGATTGATATACTAGTATGTAGACATCGATATAATATGTCCAACTTAGTCAACGGATACCTGACAAAGCAATATGTCAATTAGAAGGCTCACATTGTCAGGACCGTGGTCAATGTGTATATACGTATTACACCACTGAAAAGACAAGTATATAATGTAGAAAATAAGTTAAAAGCGAGGAAAATTCACAATTAGTGATAATATGTGAGCAAATAACTTACATACCCAGAATACCACATACATCAGTTTCAACTTTCCGAAACAAGGGAGGAGAAAAAAGGTTAAATGTATTTCATTGGACAAAAACTTCCCTTGACCAATGATATTGCAGGACCAAACCAAGTAACCAACAGGCAATATTATATAAGCTTGCGTTGATATTTTCTCGAACGCAAACATTTTTGAAATCCGACGAGGTTGGTGCGGAGGTGAGTGCTTTTATTTTCATTATTTCTATTAAATAGTTAGATACGTATTACAAATTTACATCGCAAATAAAAGTTATTGTAAGTTTTATATTGCTTTTATTTCTTTATTGGTGAATATCGTATAATTATATAAATGTCTGTAATTACCTATTCTCTAAAGTATTTCACTTCCAAATGGAAGACGGGCATTTTTATGCATGAATTGGAAAGAGCTTTTCATTCTGATATTTTTGTTATCGGTAGCATACAACAAGAACATACTAACTATAATGAAGTTGAATTCAAACATTTTGGTTATGATTAAAATGGTCACCAAATACCCTAAGCTCAGATACGTTAGACAAAATCATACCTACTACTGCAGTGTTTTCAAACCACTACTACCACTGGTATTGATGGTGTCATATGAACTGGGAAATGTTGGTAAATAGTGCCGCTGATACATTTTGTTTCATCAAAACTAAATGGGTACATGTTGTGCGGTGATTTGATCTCTAAAATGAAAAGTTGATGATATATTTCTTTGGATTAAAAACGTTTTATCATTTTACTTTGATTTTGGTTTAAATTTTAAAGAGTAAACATTAAATATATTTGACGATGTGTTTTAACGTATCTGATGATTACATGTTTTGACTAAAATGATCACTTTTACTTCAAAGTTTTTTTTTATATTTTTTATAGCCATGGTATGCATACATAAGTAATAAACAATTTATAATATATGTGTTTCTGCTCTGCAAAACCGTGTTGTTTTTTCGACTGACTGTGACTTTTTATTTGACTAGTTAACGTATCTGATTCTGATTGCTTTGTTTATACTAGTAGGGCAAAACCTCCGATTTCCTTTAAGTACGTGATCATGATTTCCACTGCAAGACAATATCTTTCTAATCAGGGAATAACAAAAGAGATAATAACATCATTCTTCTATATTATTTTTCTTTATAAGAGTGTGTTCCTGTTGATATATCAAGATCATAGTTAAGCTCTTTTCTGCCGTCATGGAGATTAAAATGCGTCTTCAAACTGCCCGTTTGTTCGCTACTCAGCTTAAATCGAAACCAATTTTAGTTTACTTCCTAAACCAGAGGGCCATGATGGCCCTGTATCGCTCACCTGAGTATCGTAACACTAAGGAATAATTTAATCAAGGGAAGTTATTTGTAATGGTAAAAAGATATCTACCTCAACTGTCAAGTAGTTGTTGAAATCAACTGACACCCTGGGCAGGGCCAATATTGACCCATGGGGCCATGATTTGCACGAACTTGGTAGAAGTCTACAAGACAATGCTACGTAAAAAAATATCTTAGCTCTAGGCCTTGTGGTTTTGGACAAGAAGATTTTTTTAATTTTCCTATATAGGCCTATATAAATCAAGTGACCCCCGGGGCAGGGCCTATTTTGACCCCAGGGCAATAATTTGAACAAACTTGGCAGAGGTCCACTAGACAATGCTACACACTAAATATCTCAGCTCTAGGTCCACTGGTTTTTTGAGAAGAAATCTTTTCAAGATTTTCTGCATTGAATGGAATTCTTTGAACAACTTTGGTAGAGCTTCAAGCAAGGAACACGCCTGTGAAGTTTGGTTGAAATGGACTAAGTGGTTTAGGAGGAGAAATTGTTGACGACGGACGGACGGACGACGACGAACGACGGACATAGCTCAATCCTAAAACCTCACCTTGGCACTCTGTGCCAGGTGAGTTAACAAAAATGTAATAACATTCGTAACAAATCTATTACAAATGTGATATTTTATGAATGTGGCCCTACAGAGCACAAACATTTGTAAGAGAAAGAAATCAAATATATGCAGTTAGCAATATCGAGTCAGTCAAACTGCTGAACATGAGAAATGAATTGTTATCAATATCCGAAAGTAGAAACAAAATAAATAATAAATATTTAAGACTATGTATTAAATTTCAATGAAGTCCAATTAATTACGTCAGATACGTTAACCAAAGAACATATAAACACCTATGGTGTTATAGTAACGGAATTCAGTATGATGTTGGTGCCATATCATTTTGCTTATACTAGAATACCTATAAAATGTTTTATTATAAGGCAACAAACAAATTTGAACCTTTCTTCAAACAAAAGTGAATTCTGCTGTTAATGAAAAACACTCAGGAATAATTGTGTCTATCAAATCGTTATTTTAGTGGCATTTTTCATAGTCTTTTGTTATTCCAGTTCAATATTATCGTATTTGAATTTCTACCTTTAACTTTATTGTATTTTTTATCTGTTATTGTCAATATATCACTTCAACGTATCTGACGTATGGCGTTTTGGGTGACTTACAAAGACAATGTGTGCTATCAAAACGAAGGCCGGTTTGCGGCCGCCAATGATTGATAAAGTATAACCATACTATAGGCTGTTCATTGACAACAGAAACTATTAGTAAATTATGACATCAAAATCATCTACAGTTCCATTTTTTTAGCACTTAACATAGAATGAATGATAAGCCGTCCAGCTAGCCAGTGATTCTACACTTTTCTGAGCACTTAACGTAGAATGAATGAGAAGCCGTCCAGCTAGCCAGTGATTCTACACTTTTTTGAGCACTTAACGTAGAATGAATGAGAAGCCGTCCAGCTAGCCAGTGATTCTACACTTTTTTGAGCACTTAACGTAGAATGAATGAGAAGCCGTCCAGCTAGCCAGTGATTCTACACTTTTTGAGCACTTAACGTAGAATGAATGAGAAGCCGTCCAGCTAGCCAGTGATTCTACACTTTTTTGAGCACTTAACGTAGAATGAATGAAAAGCCGTCCAGCTAGCCAGTGATTCTACACTTTTTGAGCACTTAACGTAGAATGAACGAGAAGCCGTCCAGCTAGCCAGTGATTCTAAACTTTTTTTGAGCACTTGAATCACAACAGTATTAAATTAATCTTTGCTGCCAGTTAACTGAATCAGAATAAATTAACATCTTATACTAAACACTAGTTGTGTTCTTATTACTATACTTAGCTGTAATTACGTACTTGGTTATTTATTTACAACATACAAATACAACAATGTTCAAACTCAGGTTTTAGAAGTGACTGTAGATTTGTACCACAATTGGTTTTTCATGTTTGTTAATATTGCCTACCATGATCCGAACATAATGTATCTAAAATCTGCGTTAAATTCAAAACTGCAAAGATATGGTTATCTAATGATTCACATCGCTATTTTGCATGAAATCTGAAACATTGTTCAAATCATGTTGGCATGTGTAGTTCAGATGTCAAGGTAGATACCAGATTACCGTACAATCTTGTATTGATATTTTTGTCATATGTCATATGTTGTCAAAAAAATGTTATTTCAGTTTCGCCACCATGCTGCACTCCAAATCTGTCATCTTAAAAGTGGTCCTCATCAGTTTTGTATCATCAAATCATCTAAACACTAGTTTACGAGAAAGGATTCCATATCATCTCCAAGAAATCTGTCCAGGAACAGGTGTATGTTTGAATGACATCATTGACCCTGATAATGATCTACCGTCGTGCTGTGGAGGTAGTTTCTTTCTAAGTATAATTCACATTAAATATCGACATGAGATTTATCCATATGATTTTTAAAAACTATTTACGCATGCATGTTACATATGTGTATTAAATTTGTTAATACTGTCTTTATTCACTAAAAAATAACTACATATGTGCAAAAAAGCTCTAGTTCGTTTTAATACGCGTACGACTTAGAGGAAATGAATTTGTATAAATGAAACCAAATCCAAAATAACATTTCGAATATTGAATTCCTGTAATTACAGCATGTTCTTGCTCAGAGGATTGTGAAGTGAACGGCAACTGCTGTTTCCCAAATAAGGACAACGAAACAATCGCTAACAGTCGATTATCTTCACGCTACCACAGCGAATGTCTTTATCCAATTACGAACAACAAGGTTGACGCATTCGCCTTCCGTGTGTATCAGTCGTATTACATGATCTCATCCACTGCGAAAGATACAATTTCCTATGAAACAGATAACAAAACGGCTACGTCTTGCGGGGAAGTAAAAGTTGCACCTTGGGGAAGCATGTATCCGGTATATTCAAAAACGACTGGAAAAATTTATAAGAATAGTGTTTGTGCAGACTCGCATAATATCACTGATGGTGAGTTATGGATAGCTCATGTTTTTTGCCACAGACTGCCCAATGAAGCTTTTAGCTCGCGTCTACAAAGCGGTTCTTTTCCTGATAGTTGTCACGTGACTTTTTTGTATACAGGTGGGATGCCTCTTATAAAATCAGAAATTTGTTACCATGGTGAGCATTATGTAGGCGGATGTGCTCTTGACTCTTTCGACATACCTGCATCCTTTTCACTATCTAGCGAAGAAATAACTGCATCATGTGAAAGCGGTCTAATTTCGCCATATAGAAACGTTTATGCCAACGTATTTTGTTTTCTATGTTTAACCTCTATTAAACCAAACAATCTTAGAATAAAGGACCAGGACGAATGTATTGAAGACATGGATGATGATTCCTCAAAAAAAAGTGGTTTTATTACATTTTCGATGATTTTTGATGGCAGTGACATCAGCGGAAAATTCATTGGCATCGTCCAAACTGATTATGCTGAAAACGCCCATGTTGCATGCCCTACATCGAGCACAGACCAGGTAAAATTTTTGAAAGGTTGTTGGCTTTGATCGCATCCGTATGTAATGACTGTTGAAATATTTTATTTATGACACGACTGAAATAAAACCGATTACGAGGACATCCGAGGCATACATAACCTCATCATTACCATTACGGCTAATACTGAATAACATCAAATCAGCTTGGAAAACCAAATGAATCATACCCAAATCCCACGTAGATACTACGTCACAACGTGTGTCAAGTTTTTTTAAATTATCATTAATTACAGTTACCAATATAATCGTGTAGGAATATCACCCCTTTTGAGTTAGGATCTGGTTATATCAATGGTAGTTGATTTAGTAGATTTAATGCAGGAATAATTAAATCTAACTTTGAATCCAGGAGATGTTGTCCAAAAAATCTACGATGTGTATCCATTAGCAGGTGTTCGATGGCGTAGAGAACTACCATGATATTTGAACAACAAATAATCCTGCCTCAATCATTGTATCAACGTCTGTACTTTGTACATTAACAGATGATGTCGTACTTCCTCAACATTTTTTCAAGGCCTGTACTTTTTATATTGACCGGTGCAGTCGTCTTGTCTCCATCATTGTTTTCAAGGTTGTATATTGTATATTGACAGGTGCAGTTGTCTTGTATCCATCACAGTTTTCAAGGTTGTACATTGTATATTGACATGTGCAGTCGTCTTGTCTCCATCATTGTTTTCAAGGTTGTACATTGTATATTGACAGGTGCAGTCGTCTTGTCTCCTTCATTGTTTTCAAGGTTGTACATTGTATATTGACAGGTGCAGTCGTCTTGTCTCCATCATTGTTTTCAAGGTTGTACATTGTATATTGACAGGTGCAGTCGTCTTGTCTCTATCACTGTTTTCAAGGTTGTACATTGACAGGTGCAGTCGTCTTGTCTCCATCACTGTTTTCAAGGTTGTACAATGTATATTGACAGGTGCAGTCGTCTTGTCTCCATCACTGTTTTCAAGGTTGTACATTGTATATTGACAGGTGCAGTCGTCTTGTCTCCATCATTGTTTTCAAGGTTGTACAATGTATATTGACAGGTGCAGTCGTCTTGTCTCCATCACTGTTTTCAAGGTTGTACATTGTATATTGACAGGTGCAGTCGTCTTGTCTCCATCACTGTTTTCAAGGTTGTACAATGTATATTGACAGGTGCAGTCGTCTTGTCTCCATCATTGTTTTCAAGGTTGTTCATTGTATATTGACAGGTGCAGTCGTCTTGTCTCCATCACTGTTTTCAAAGTTGTACAATGTATATTGACAGGTGCAGTCGTCTTGTCTCCATCACTGTTTTCAAGGTTGTACATTGTATATTGACAGGTGCAGTCGTCTTGTCTCTATCACTGTTTTCAAGGTTGTATATTGTATATTGACAGGTGCAGTCGTCTTGTCTCCATCACTGTTTTCAAGGTTGTACATTGTATATTGACAGATGCAGTCGTCTTGTCTCCATCATTGTTTTCAAGGTTGTACATTGTATATTGACAGGTGCAGTCGTCTTGTCTCCATCACTGTTTTCAAGGTTGTATATTGTATATTGACAGGTGCAGTCGTACTTTATCCTTTTTTCATCGTAATCTATTCAGCATATTTTCTTTCGCGTGATCAAAATATCGAATTATAGAGATTATAATTTTAATCTACACTTTTATTGCCGTTAAAATTCTTTATGTTTAGCATTTTTATATTTGACACGTTAAATATTAACAAGTTCTTATATAATCAGTTGTAAGTGAAAACTATGGGTATTGCTACGTATCATTCGGGTTTTTATTATTTTCGTAGAAGTAATGTGAATAACTGGCAAAGCTATTTGTATCAATACATGGCCATGCTGCTATTTCACCAGACAACTGCACGCAGTTCATACATAGAGGATATTAAATGAGTGTGGATTCCATGTTGAATATATTGAACGAGTTGTATAAAACAGTATGAAGCCTCTGGCGAGCTTCATACTATTTTATTCAACGAGTTCAATGAATTCAAGACGGAATCTACACGAATTTAATATTTTTTTATGACATACCCTGAAAATACGGCGTTGCTACTAATAACATAAGAGTGACACATGCAATTTAAGACTTTTAAGTCAGGAGCACAATATAAACCATTATGAAACATCATAAATAACAAATGTGTGAACACAATTACATAACGATGTAAGCAGTATCTTTGCTTACTCAACTTGTTAAAATCAATTCAACATTACTCCTGTAAAGTTATAATTTTGAAAACATGTACCAATCAATGTCTATGCTTCATCAAGTTCATGGCGTTACTTCGTGACGTCATTTACATATTATATGCACGGCCGGGCCATATCGTTTTTATAGCACGGCAAAAACGGCACGGGTATGTGATAAATATTACTTATTGAACATGCAAACGTACGTATATTTTCAGACAGGAGAAGTATGTCGGGCAATTTCTTGTCCACTGGGTCAACTACTTAGTCCAGAAGGTGGATGTTTTTTTCCAGGCAGCAAATGGTACACCAATGGATTCACAGTAATCATAGAACTTTCTTCAGTGAGGACGATCAACATTTCAACATTATTCAATTCTATTCAAAATCTAAAGTCACCTTGGCCAAGCTCATGGACAATTTTCACTATTTGCTATAAAGTGACAGATGTACCGATGCAAACACATGATATTGTAGTCATTCAATATATACAGCTTCATTCACCATTTAATCCAAGGTCCTACATTCCAAGGGTTCATAGATACATTTCCAAACCATGGCTTCTTAAGACTAACAATGAGACAATATCGTTACAATCCGTGATTTCAAGGAAATCAATGTTTCGAAAGCCTGTGTACAATCGTGTATACATGAGTCCCGATGACACGTTTGCACAATCTCCACAAAGAATTATGCTGACTAAACTACACTTTTGTGACCATGTTAGTCTGTTACCGTCTGAGTATTTGATTGGCAGCAATGTAGGTCTTGAGGCACTATTTAACCTGATAACAAATAACACATTACATGATTTGGAACACACGATTGATGAAAACGGAAATGGTGTAGTTTGTCTGGAAGACTCTGGGTTTTACAGAGTGGCATCGAACAATGCTATAAAAATTACTGTTTACATGAGTATTGTTCATTGTTTGGCGATTATTTACATGATACTAATATTTTAGTGTTTCGGTATAAATTGCATACATACGTATGTCACACATAAGATTTAACATTTCAGACAGATTCATATTCTTTGACGTTAACTTGTTTCAAGCATGTGTGTTCAAACAATTAGAAACGTCGTATACATTGAGTATGACTTACGTAAATTTGTATCGAACTTTTCCAATGTTTAAAATCCACTTCTCTAGTACTTGATAATATACTCAAGAATAAACAGTCATACGAACTAGTAATCTAATAATTCCCCAGTTTGCATGTTAACTTTATAAATGTATATTATATTAAGCTAGCGTGGTAAAGTTAGGTTCATTGTTCGTTGGCTGATGTAGGAAACTTGTTACATTAACGACATTTTTACAAAGGTTTTTTCACTGCCAAACCATTAAGGCTACACCAAATGTCATGCTTACAAACGTCAATAACATCAAATAGATATAGTGCCATACCATACAATACTGGAATAAGTAACGGTACTTCCACTGCGTTTTTTCTTCTTCTTGATATAACAACGTTGTGATATGTATATGGGTTTACATTATTCAATGATACCCAAAAATAAAATTGTCTGCACAATACTTTTTTGAACGGAAATATCATGATTGATATACAGTTAATATGTTATTACTTTTGTAATTTTATTGTTCAATGCACTTAAATATTATTTATCAGCTATTTCGTGAATCTTGTATTATTTGCGTCGTTTGTTTGTACTTCATTGTTTATTCAATGTTGTGTATGATTTTGTATTGCCAAATATTATGTTAATACACAGTTCCGTGGACTGGTTTCAATCCAAACTCTTTCCTTTGGCATATCTCAGGTACGGTCTGGTTCCCTGCTTACTTTGCTACCCGGCATAGCGTAGTGCCATGGACATGTCATTCCAGACTCAAGTGTTGGTTTGTTGTATCGTTCATTTCGTGATGAAACGCTACAAATGAGTTGCTTTAGTTTGTTTATTCTTTATATCCATTATGCTACATATTTCACTTGATGTCATTTAGTGTTGTTCGTAATCTATTCATTTGTCTACGATGTTATTGTTGATCATTTACATGTATATTGTTATAGTTTCGACGTAGGAATAAATTATGTTGTAAATAAGAATCGAGTTGTTATGCGTTTAATTATTTCTGTTTTAACACATGTAGTTAACCACATGATGTTGAAATCCATAGTATTTAGGCGTAAATATTATTTGTTTGATTCTGGCCACTCGACCTTCTCAATTTTCCGGCGACGCTAGCCATTTTTTTAAAAATCCGTACACACTATGTCTCCTTTTTACTTCACATTATAATGACAATCATGAGTATTTGACAAATGAATACATTCATGTTCACAAACACGTGGTTATATCACATCTTACATCAATCAAATAGAATCAACCCTAAATGTTAACGAATTTACCATAAATCCGAGCACTATCATACTAGCACATTGAACTTCAAATAGCCACATACTGTGACAACTTATCTAGGCAATGCCTTCATGATTTACTTACCTGTCAACTATTAATAGATTCAGTCATCACCATTAGTCAATCAAATGGCCAGGATTAGCCAAACTAGTAATAGACACTACACTATATACTCGCAAATAGCAAAATCAACAGATTAACTGACCTCCACCAACGGCATATCGTCTACAATACTAGTATATCCCTCTATACCTTTGTCGTATGCGGTTTACTTCTATTTCTATATCGTCTACGTAATGCATCTGAGTTTTTATACCCACTCAGATTATTCATTGTAAACGTCTTCAACAATATTGATAAAATTCTTTACTGTACTATATGGCCCCAACAATGTTCAGCTTGTCGTCTGCTTTAATATTATAAGTATCCATCGATATCTTAGTCGTCTGCGTTTCCGATATCCTTCTTTTTTCGGCGTTGTCTGCGTTTTCGCTCTATTTTTATATCGTCGGCGTAATGTTCCTGCGTTTTTATGCCCATCCCACATTATTCATTCAAACGTGAGCACTAAGCCCGTCCATATGCGATAAGAAAAGGAATTTATGGTCAGCGTTATATGTTTTTGACAGGCAGATATAGTAAATAAGGTCTTTGTGCTCAACTTATGTAACCACATGTGGAATATTACATGGCTGGAGTTTCAGTAGTTTAAAAATTAAGAAGTGACTGTTGAAACATAGGAAGGTAATCGATGCATTATTTTGTATATCTATTTGTATATACATATACTATACTATAGTACGTACATTATCACATTACCGGACCATATGTCTTGGAATTTCTCAGTGTGATAATGCACTTTAAATTCAGATTCACAATCATTCTGATATGGGGGGGGGGGGGCAAATATGTTTAACAACTTCAAATAATGACTCAATCTATTGATTTCAAAAGGTTGTTTTATTGATTTGTTTAAATACTTGATATGCTCATTCATGTCATATTCTCGATCAATCGTAATTACTCGGCTTTTTCTGTAACCACAGATAAACCTGGCATGTTGATCAACGCGCTACTTTCGTTTTTAAAGACGTTTGCTACAGTTTTAACATAGATATTTAGGCAGAATGAAAACCGTATAATATAATTTTTTAAAACTTTGTATGATCATAGCATAATAATGATAACAGAAACATCTTAAGCGAACAACAATTGGTGTCTCTGGTGTTGTTATTGAGTTTTCTGTCCTTGAATTTGATTATTTTGCTAATTTCAAGGGCAGATATGCAGTAAAACCTCGTTTATTCGACGACCGATTATGCGAATACCCAGTATTATCCGAATTAAATCTACGGTCTCGATTACGTCTCTCCATATTTCAACGACAACGAACCCCGGTAATACGAATACGTATTGTCACATCTATTATTCGAATCGTCAATTCATAGCAATGGCTGATTGAGAATCAACTGGCGTGTGACAAAAACAATGTGTAACATTAATTCATACACGAAGCGTGCCAAAGGTTTAATTGTTTAAATTATTAATGGGTTAATCGTAAAAATGATCATAATTGTTTGTTACGATTTTATACGTATCGCCACGAATATTTCCATTTGCTCTCAGACCAATACGTATAAAAAGTTAATATAGGTACCAGGTGATCTGTATAAAATGATTTGCATTTCAGAGTCATATTAAATTTGAAAACTGGTTCGAACATAATTAAACAAAACTAACTAGAAAAGGAAGATTAAGTGAAAAGAAATGTTACAAACATACAAACATCACGTCTTCCTAACAATCATTGTTTTGAAAAGTGACGACAGCGATGTCTAGTCATTAGTAAGTGAAGTAGAGAATAAAGTATTATTGTGTCAGATTGTGTTCTGTATAATCTGTATATGCGCGGGTATTCATTTAACAAGAATTATTGTTTCATTCGTTAACTTATAGACAATCATAAAACAAGGACAAATGAAAAAAAAAGTTATATATTTTATTTTATATTGTTATCACTCACGTAACGTCATGTTTGCATACAAAAGTTAACTCTCTTGCAATATACGGACAGTACGGAATTTATTGTTTCCAACTAGTGCATCTAAACCGGTTCCCGTAGACTTGTGTGTACAAAGTACACTGCAGCATGGAACGGGAACCAGTTAACCAGTACATCATACCGATATTTTTTTCATTTTAAAAATTTAGCAAAGGGACTATAGTAAAGCGCTAGCGTATGTCCTTCACATACATGCATATGAAATGCATTACAATTTGAATGAAAAATCGGTCCGTAAGTGTAAATGTTAAAAATATTTGCATGGCCACGAACGATGTTTGTACGCATTGCCTTTTTTTGCTTCGTATGGAAAAAATCAAGTGCCGACAGTAACTTCCAACTTTGATTTCAGTAGAAGTTAAGAGACTGATAGTTCTAATTAGGCAATTTTTTAAGAAAATTGGCATTGGTTTACGTAAAGAAGTAAAAAAAAAACACTCTTGAAATTCTGCACGATAACACGAAAAGAAGTCTGCTACATAAAAAGGGAAATAAATAAGGCATTGCTTTCCTTCATTGTGAATTATCTGCCCTTGAAATGACCCAAAATAAGCAAAAATACTAATTCAAGGGTTTTAAAAAGTCTGTTGAACAGTTTTAATTCTGCCTACTAGTGTGTCTATGTGGAAACTGTAGCAAACTGTATTAAACTTCTTTAAATAACAACTACCTGAGAACACTAAAACAGTTACACCACAACATCTCAATACACATGTCTGGCAAATAAATACATCGATTGGATGTAAATGATTGCTTCGAAAGGTTTCGGAGTCTTTTCACTGGTGACGGGAAAAGACGAGGTTTTCCGATTGATTATCTTACGTATCTCTTTCTTTCTTCAGATCAAATGTCATTTTCAACATTATTTCAGTTACATCGTGGCGGACAGTTATCCTAACCAGTTCCCTGGATTTCATTTAGGCCTTAACCAGTACTAACCACATTCTATACGCAAGCTACTACCCATGCAAGCTACCCCGCATAATTCAGAGGTGGAGGACAATTTAACATAGGATGTAATATCTTCAGTCTTTGTCACGGACAGTGTAGGCCTTGCCCGGGGTTCGAACTCACAATTTCTTGATCAGTACACCAACGCTCTAACCACTGAGCCAACCGAGCGGGCCTGACTGATTCTCCATTACCTTTTTCATGATAAATTTTAATCCCGATTCAACATAATATTTTAGATTCTTTTACATCACAGTTACCAGGCGACATTCAAGAACAGACACCAATGAACATGAGTTCTACGGACAATGTATGCGAGCCGTGTCAATACAGAAAAATCTATATTCCTGCCAAAATATATTGCAAGAAATGCCGTGAGTCGTTTTGCCAGTCATGCGCCGATGTACACGGAGCAAGTAAATCCGGACGGTCACATTTACTGGTAGACATTCAAAATAAGCTGGAGTTCTCAGCTTTAGAAAAATCTTTAGAAGCTTATCAGCTATGTACAGGGCACTCGAATAGATCCTTAGATTTCTACTGTTGTGATCATAAAACCTTTCTTTGTTGTATGTGCCTGCTTACAACCAAGAAACATAAACCATGTGAGAAAATACTCGATATTTCTTCAGCTGGGAAATTTCTAATCAAAAACACCTTTGTTGACAAACTTCAACAATACCAGCAAGAAGTTACGGACCACGCAAAATTGATTACCAAACCGATAAAGACAGCTATTGAGACATCGAAAAATGATGTGGAATCAATAAGCACTCAGCTAGACGATGTTGTCAGCAAGTTGGAAGCCGTGACAATTTCGTTTAAACAACGAGCAGCGAAAATAAAAGGCGACTTAACAGCTTTTGTTGACGAAAAGCGGTCGGGTTTTGAAATTTCTGAGCGCGAGATTAAGGCGACTGCATCTTCAATAGGAAGTAGCCAAAGTATGTTCCGAGCCGTACTCAAAAACGGTTCCCATTCTGACGTGTTTCGTTGTGCGGTGTCAATTGTTGGAGAGCACAATAAGTTCAAAACTGAAGCAGCACAAATGAAAGCTGAAGTGCCTAAGTTAAGTCTTGTTCCTGATACGCATGATGTCATACAAAAGTTAGAAGAATGTTTGTCTAATGTAAAATACAAAATGGAAATTGTAAACAAAAATAATTCGGGACTAAACTTTGAATCTGATCTTCGTGCAGAGTTTGAGAGAAGTATTGGCGAGTGCTCATTGAAAAACGTTTCGTTAGATATGCAACTTCCAACTGAGGCGGATGATGTTGAAGACAGTGTAAAACAAAGAAAGAAAAAAAGAAAAAAGAAAAAAGGAGACAGTGTAGAAGACAAAATCGAGCAAGAAAAACCTACAGGATCGGATGATTACGCTGGTGATATGAAAACGGACATTGCTGATGTACAAAAGTTGCATATACAGAAAGAGGATGAAATTGGTCAAAAGAGGCAAAATGTAAAGTTACATACTGATCATGTTTTTACTATAAAAAAATATGATACAAGCATTGGAGGTATTGTTGCTTTGCCGAATGGACGGATGGTCTTGTCCGATACCAAGAAATCAAGATTGCTTATTCTACAAAGTGATGATGAATTAGTTGATGAGATACCATTAAAAAATAAGCCTGAGAGTATGACTGTACTTGATGACACGTTTTTGATAGTGTGTTTAATAAACACCAACTTGTTACAGGTTTCAAAAATAGCCGATAAAACTAAATGCGGTAGGTGTATAAGGACAAGATTTCATCCGAAGTGCGTTCAAGCGATTGATGCTGAAACATGTTGGTTTCCATGAAGAATGCTGATGATTTATGGTATCTGAACGTGATGACCATTGACGGGAAGGTTACCAAATCTATCACAATAAATCGCTTATATGACGGTTACAAATTTGCCGTTCAATATTTGCGAGAAAGCTACCATATCATCCATTGCTGCGAGTATTTGAACACCGTACGTGGATTTGAAAATGATGGGAAGCAAATCTTTAGTTACTCGACTGATAAACCGTCAGCCGTAGTAACCGATAAACAAGGATATATATACGTTGTCAGTAATGTTGGAAAAGTTCGAGTTTATTCACCGGATTTTATATATCTAACGATGTTCCCGACTCCATGTAGTTTTGCGAATCGCGCTGCATTAAATGCTGACTATGATAAACTCTACATCACAGGCTACAAGTCTCCAACTATTGTCGTGATGAAAGTATCAAGGACAGAGACGGTCAGCAAGAAATCATTAATCTAAGAACATCAGCCAGTAACGCAAGAACATCAGTCAGTAATCTAAGAACATCAGTCAGTAATCTAAAAACACCAGTCAGTAATCTAAGAACATCAGTCAGTAATCTAAGAACATCAGTCAGTAATCTAAAAACACCAGTCAGTAATCTAAGAACATCAGTCAGTAATCTAAAAACACCAGTCAGTAATCTAAGAACATCAGTCAGTAATCTAAAAACACCAGTCAGTAATCTAAGAACATCAGTCAGTAAGCCAAGAACATCAGTCAGTAATCTAAGAACATCAGTCAGTAAGCCAAGAACATCAGTCAGTAATCTAAGAACATCAGTCAGTAATCTAAGAACATCAGTCAGTAATCTAAGAACATCAGTCAGTAAGCCAAGAACATCAGTCAGTAATCTAAGAACACCAGTCAGTAATCTAAGAATACCAGTCAGTGATCTAAGAACATCAGTCAGTAATCTAAGAACATCAGTCAGTAAGCCAAGAACATCAGTCAGTAATCTAAGAACATCAGTCAGTAATCTAAAAATACCAGTCAGTGATCTAAGAACATCAGTCAGTAAGCCAAGAACATCAGTCAGTAATCTAAGAACACCAGTCAGTAATCTAAGAATACCAGTCAGTGATCTAAGAACATCAGTCAGTAATCTAAGAACATCAGTCAGTAATCTAAGAACATCAGTCAGTAAGCCAAGAACATCAGTCAGTAATCTAAGAACACCAGTCAGTAATCTAAGAATACCAGTCAGTGATCTAAGAACATCAATCAGTAATCTAAGAACATCAGTCAGTAATCTAAGAACATCAGTCAGTAAGCCAAGAACATCAGTCAGTAATCTAAGAACATCAGTCAGTAATATAAGAACATCAGTCAGTTATCTAAGAACATCAGTCAGTAATCTAAGAACACCAGTCAGTAATCTAAGAATACCAGTCAGTGATCTAAGAACAAGGACATTAGTCAGAAATCTATCACGATGGATATCTGACACAAACAGGTCTAGCTGGCTTAGGGAAGGTCTAGGACTCTAAACAACAGTGTGGTCTTGTGGTGTGTGGTCTTCTTCTACAGTCAAAGTTGGAAAAGTCGCCATATAAACCTAGCTGTTTGCGCGACGTTTTAAACCATGAATAATGTAATCATATAAACAAGTCTAAGTACTGTAATAAGTATTACCACCCAATACTAACATGTTCTTTCTTGGGTCTGGCAGGCAAGGGTCACATGTTTAGAACTCCAGTGAAACACGCTCGAGTTGTGAACATGTGACCCTTGGTTCAACAGTACATACTATTGCTATGATAAAGTTCAGTTTTTGTTTTATTAGATTTACCTGCTTTTTTCGTTCATTCTGGTCGCCGCTACTGTTCTATTTTTATTGCACTCTTCAATATAATATGCGATATCTTTGTAGCAGGAAACTGGAAAACTTTTAAGACCATCAACTGAGAAAAAACAACAAAGCATATAACAATATGAATCACTCATGGATCATACGCAAAATTTATTGTTTTATTTTCAAAAAGGGGACGCGTCTAGATACTTATCTAACGCATATCTATACAGTGTCACGCCAATACCTTTATCATGATACACCTTCTGATGTTCATATTTCATGTACATTTGTATAACTCTGGATGTTCAACTGCTTACTTTAGGATCTAGTGTATAATATTCAACGGTATTAAGCAAATAAAACTGCACGTTACCTATGAAGCTATGTTTTGGTGTCATCCTCACAGAGAGCACTTCTTGTGTTTCAGATTCAGTGGCCTGATTCAGTAGATCATAAACCTTTTCATTGTACATCTCTAACATACTGAACGATACCTGAAAACATTCTGTTACATTAGTGAAACTAGTTTATTCGATTTAACGCCTAATTTCACACAAAGTACAAAATGTATATTCACTGGCGTTGCACATTAGATCAAAGTATCAATATACGATATAATATATATATACCATATATTTATATAGCGCTCTTTTCACCTGTACTATAGATGTTCAAGAGCGCTTTACAAACACATAAAATAATCTTAGTTAATTAATTAGTTATGTTAAACACATTTAGAATCCATTTACAGTCCTATCATAGTTATGTCAATGAAAAATTACTGTCCATATTCTTTGATGAAAATATGTGTTTTCAAAGTTTTTTTTAATACGGCTACACTTTTAGAGTTCCTGATTGATTCGGGAAATGTATTCCACAGTCTTGGTGTCAAAGATTAAAAACTTCTATCACCGTACTTAGCACGAGTTTTTGGTTCAACTAGTTGGTATCATGTTGTTTTGAGATCTTAGGTTTCTTGCAGGTTGATAAAGTTCCAGCATGTCCTTTATATAGATTGGGGATTGGTCATGTAGTGCTTTAAAAGTGTGGACAAGGATCTTAAATTCCACTCTAAAGTGAACTGGTAACCAGTGTAGTTCCTTTAGCACTGGGGTTATATGCTCATAACGTGATGTCCTCGTTATGATTCTAGCTGCGTTGTTCGTTCTGCAGATTCTGAAGTCTGTTCTGCATAGTCAATGTTACACCGTGTAAAAGCGCATTGCAATAATCCAGACGAGAAGTGACGTGACAGTTAATAAGTGATTTAGTGGAATATGTCGAAATATCCGCTCTAATGCGCCCGATTTGACGTATTTGTCCAAAACCAGATCGATCTACAAACTGAGTTAATATGTGTTTCCATTTCCATCTTCGAGTCTGAAAATGCACCAAGATTTCGTACTTATTTTGAGGGCTTTATGTTTGAATTACCAATCTTTACAGAAACTGTTTCGGTATGTGTTTCGTTATTCTTCGATGCAAAGAGAATGACTTCCGTTTTATCAGCGTTCAGTTTAAGCATGTTGTTGTTTATCCATGAAGCAATTTTGACCAGACAGCTTTCCACACGGTGTAATGTGTCTTCACGGGAGACTATGCTTGTAGGCTTAAAAGACAGATATGATGATTGAGCCCGTGTTTTTGCATATTTCCCCGACTGGTTTAGTATACATAGTAAAGAATTTTGGCCCAATGACAGACCCTTGGGGAACACTATATTTCATGAGTACTGGCTTCGACACTTTATTTCCGACGGCAACAGTTTGATACCTTTCACTTAGGTATGAAGTTATTCACTCTGGACAATAAATTGCGTGCAATTCCAAAATGGTGCTCTTGGCGATGCAAGAGTGTCCTATGATCAATCGTATCAAATGCAGCAGACAGGTCGAGTAATACAAGGATTAACACATCATTGTCATCCAGAGATCTTAAAATATCATTTTGTACTTTAAGCAAAGTCGTTTCAGTTGAATGAAACTTCCTATACGCTGACTGGTGCTTTTCGTGGAGATTGTTAAGGGACAGGTGAGTTTCTAGACGTGAATTTAATAGCTTTTCAAGAATTTTAGACACAAAAAGCAAATTTGAGAACGGTCTGTAATGTTTCAGTACATTGGCATTAAGATCAGATTTCTTGATAAATGGCCTGATTAGCGAACTTTTATACAACTTTGGCTCATACGCTAGTTCTAATCTAGTAAGCATTTATGATGTTCAGTAGTGGTGGCAAGAGTTTCACTAGACATTCCATTAATAGCAGGAATTCGCAGGATTTACTTGCTGATTTTGTGATAATTTGCTTTACTTCTTCCTCGGATACCTGACTGAATTCGACAAGGGTGTTTGTCTGTTTGTTCGGAATTTCTTCAGTGATCTCTATTTTAGATTTCATTTGTGTTTTTGCAAGTATGTTATCTCTGATTCCACCGATCTTTGAGATGAAAAAATCACTTAAAGTCTGTGCTAATTCTTTGGAGGACGAACAAGCTTGCAACACGATCTTACCAAGAAGATGTTTTGTGACTTTAAATTAAGTTTTACTGCCTCTCCCACATGTCTCTATTTTGTCTGGATAGTACTTTATGTGAGTTTGTTTCAGTTGTTTATTGACAATTGAGCACTGATTCCTGTATTATCGGTGATCTATTGTTAAATTTGTCTCACGCCATTTCTGTTCGAGTTTTCCTTTCAGATGTTTCGCCTCATGTAATTCTACATCATACCAAGGGCACGTTAGTCTAAGAACTATTAAATTAGTTTTCATTGGAGCATGTTTGTCAACTAGTGATTTCAACTTGCTTTTAAAAGATTCTACATATTTATCCACATCAGTTAGTATTATGTACAAAATATTATACAGTTATTGACTAGTGAGCCATTGAATATGTCGTAGCCTCGGTCAATATGACATTCTGCCGGTGAATATCTCATCATATTCAATGGCTCACTAGTCAACAACTGTTTTATTTATTATATGAAAAGTCTTTGATTTGAGAACATTAAAGATAACATTCTGAACCAATAATTCTTTCAAAGCGTGGTTCCAGACAACACTATCACCAATAAACTGCATTATTACCTAAGGCTTTATGTGAATGTTTATTCATTATTCTTTAATGACAATTTGCAATAAATACCGTGATACAGCATGTACTATTGTGATATATCATGATACGCTTTTAAGGTGCGATACCCAGCTCTAACTCTTAGTATGCCTAAATGTGCCTTTGCTGCTACAAAGAAACCGGCAACAGTTGGTCCATCTGCATTTTTTTGTCACTATTGCATTGACATATTTGAAAATAACTTAGTATAATTGTTAAATACCATAAGACGGTGCGCAGTGCTCAAGACCCAGGTCCGTAGCTCCAAGGTCAAGGTCACATTTGGAGGTCAAGCATCAAAAAGAGTGTCATAGACCTTGTCCGGGGTGTATCTCCATTATGCATTGACACATTTGATAATAACTGGGTTAACTGTTAAATTCAATGAGGTGTTGTGCAGCTAAATATTTGGTGTGTTAGCATTGGCTGGTGGACCTCTACCAAGTTTGTTCAAATTATGGCCCAGGGGTGAAAATTGGCTCGCCCCGGGCTTCGCTTGATTTATATAGGCTTATATAGAAAAAAATCTTCTTGTCCAAAACCATAAGGCATAGAGCTTAGATACTTAATTTTGTGTGTAGTATTGTCCGGTGGACTTCACCAAGTTTGTTCAAATTATGACCCCAGGGTCCAAAGTCCAAATTTTATATAGGGTAATTTTAAAAACCTTCTTTTCTGAAACTTCAGGGCTTAGAGCTTAGATATTTCAGATGTAGCATTTTCTAGTGGACCTCTACCATGTTTGTTCAAATTGTGGCCCCGGGGTTAAAATTGGCTCTTCCCACGGGGGTCACTTGATTTACATAGGTTTATATATAATTATATAGGATTTTTTTTAAATATTCTTGTCTGAAACCTCAAGGCACATACCTTAGATATTTTGTATGTAGCATTGTCTAGTGGTCCTCTACCAAGTTTGTTCAAATTATTCCCCCTGGGGTCAAAGTTAGCTCCGCCCCGGGGTTTAATATATTTTTATAGGCGTAACTAGGAAATTTTTTAAAAATCTTCTTTTCCGAAACCATATGGCCTAGAGCTTAGATATTTTGTAAGTAGCATTTTCTAGTGGTCCTCTATCATGGTTGTTCAAATTATTGCCCGTGGGTCAAAATTGGCCCCGGCCAGGTTTACTCTTATATACATATATGCCTACATAGAAATGATAAAAAAACGTCTTGTCAGAAACCCCAAGGTCTAAAGCTTAGATATTTTGGCCCTGGGGTAAAAATTGGCATCGTCCCCAGGTCACTTGATTTTACATAGGCTCATGATTATATTCTCTCGGGTCTTTTCTTCTGGTAAGCGATAAAGGGCCATCATGGCCCCCTTGTTTAAAAATGTGGTGAGAGAACTGAATTGTGCCTATAGTAAATAACTCATTGTCTAGAAATATAAAATTAGGAACAATTGTTTGAATTCAAATTCATGTGTGGGTGCACGTGTGATAGATATCATTTCGGTTTTATTTTTACAGAAATAAAAGCCCTTGAATTCCATATTAACGACATTTTAAAACATTTGTTTCAAATTAAGAATTTTCTTTGCTAGAATATTTCTTAACTTATACATTCTTAAATATCACTCATCTTATGACAAGATTTTTCCTAGCATAGCAAATTTTGAATGAGTATAAACTAATAATTAAGAAGCTTCATAAATGGCGGTCATGGCAAGGCATTTTGCCATGACAAAATACCGATTTGACATGGCAAAACGCCTTTTGCCATGGCAAAGACAGTTTTTCTTGGCATTTTTCTAGAAATCTAGTAAAGATAGAAACATAGTACTTACAATTTTTAAATAAATTACTAAATGCTACAATTTAATAATGTTTTTGTTCCTCAAAAGCGTGTAGAAGTGGAAACTGTATTTGCCAAAGACCGGCGCGGCAAAAACAAACCGGCGGAGGTTAATTAGGTTAAACACAAGTTGTAACGTCGAGATTATGAAAACAAGGTAGAATATTTTTTTCTAATTTACATTTAGTTGAAACATGTACAGGCAAACATCTGAACAGAACAAAGGCCACCCTTGTGAAAGACAAAACATGTCATTTATTGACACGATGGCCTTTATTCGGAGGTGGCCGCTAACACAGGTTTGACTGTATGCAACTTTTACCAGCATCTCTGGTAAGTACATGTGCTAAAAAACAGCGAATCAATGGCATCGATGTCCACATGACGTTGTGTACTTGTAAACACATATCTATTATGCCTACCACTATCCACGTACCGTATCTGATTGCTATTTCTTTTGTGATACTTTTGAGAATATACAATTTGTAGTAACAATTTGTGATTTGGCTGGTTTTGCTAAAGGTTTTTTAGAAATAGTTAAAAATAAAAGCGCTCAACTCAACACATATTTCCAACGATGTATGAGAGGTACTAATGATGAGTGTGCTTAATGTGTTGACTATTGCTTGTAAGGTTTATACTATTAGTCTACCAATTGTTTTATAGTGCAATATGAAACATCGCTTTTCGACCTTTAATAAGTCTCTCTTTGTTGAATTGTTTATCTGCTCGCTTTTTATTCCTAATTGTGTGCTTCGAAGATATATTCATCTCTAAATTATGCTTTGGTTGACAGTCATTTGACTTATATATTCCTATATACTAGTATATACTTTTAAACGGTAGGATAATTATATATCGAGTAAATATTGTTCCTGGTAAATACACTCAGGCTTTTAATAACGATATTTTGTTGTTGGAAAGATGTTGATGTCTCCATATATCAATCCACACTAAGTGTCATTAATGGTGATTAATCATTATATACTTGAAAGGGGCAACGCTCGGTCAAATGTCAACTACACTGTATATTATTAATAATTAACAGATTTTTATTTCGCTGCCATTATTTTTTGCAAAATGTATAATATATTAAGTTGTAATTATATTGATAACACGTCATACAAATAAATCCTTGATTTACGTTATTGAATGTTTTATAGATATGTTAAACCCGAAATAATGACCAACCATTATTTTCATCGTCGATGAACAACAATTAATGAGTATAAGTTATGAATATGTATCTGTAAAATGGTTGACAGCCAAGCACATTGCTTTCATTTTGTTTAAAAAACATGTTACATTGCTCACATAACTGCTTAATACAAAATTTAAATGCGTTTCTTTACAGATCTACGTCATCTAATCGCACTACATTTGGTAGTTACGTCACATTAAACGTCACATAAAGGGAAGCAACTCCTATTTTATATATATTTCTTTAACAATGTGACATTTAATTCAGTGTCGTGGACACCTATGTACGAATGCTGGTCTGTTCAAGTGAAAATGTTAATCAATTCTTTATCTCTTTCTAAAGTGGCTGACTACACAGGTAGACAGTCGATCCTACGTTGGCCTTTCAAATCGTCCGAAAACAAATAGTTGAAAAATATACCGAAAGGGCCGAACTTTTTGTTTAATTATATACTTTGAACACTATTTTGGGTAAGATTTTCTCTTCAAAGAAAATAGTATCAATTTGTATCATTGTCACTGAACGACTTTAAGCCAAGATTTCTAAGACCGGTATAACTTTGTTTTAACCCAAATAGATTTTTATGTATTACCGGAAAAATGAATAGCGCGTCATCTACCTTTTTGATATAAAGAAGAAAAAAAGAAATACCTCAAACATTCCAAACTGAGTATAAGAAACGCACGAAGAGGGCCAAGATGGCCCTTGATCGCTCACATGAGAACAACGTCACTATAATTAATGACCAGATAATATATAGTTTCCATTTCGTATAATCCAATTTTACGTATATTTTGAGATCAAAACCAACAATGAAGGTATAATACTGTTAAACAAGCTAAAACGTAGCAAATTTTCTAATCCAAGGGCCCATAACTCTTAAAGTTGTGACTTGATACCATCCATAACTAAACATGTCCAATACCGTAAGGTCATACAAATTCATTGTAAATATGATTAGTATCGGTGAATAAATGAATACGCAACAGTGTAAACAAGCTAAAATATAGCAAATTGTCAAAGTCAAGGGCCCATAACTCTTGAAGTTCTGGTCTGATTCCGCCCATATTTGAACTTCTCCCAGATCTTTTGGTTATACACATTTACTGACAATATGATCAAGATTGGTGAATAAATGAATGCGCTAGAGTGTAAACAAGCTAAAATAATAGGGCAAATTTTTAAAGTCAAGTTTGATCACGATTTGTTAACAGCTGCGGATGCTAGAGTGTAAACAAACTAATTGTGGACAGACGACGGCCGCCGGACGCCGGACATTCATCGATCCTAAAAGCTCACCTGATGTAAATGATCATAAAAGCTCACCTGATGTAAATGATCCTAAAAGCTCACCTGATGTAAATGATCTTAAAAGCTCACCTGATGTAAATGCGATAAATACAGTACAGCGACTATCTCCTAAAAAGACCAGCTTATGAATAAAGGTCATTCTTTAAAAGAACGAAATTGATTATTCAGAACAAAAGGCCTTGAAATAAGCCACCCAGCAATAGATGCCACATCTTGTCTTTTCCTATTTGATAATAGCGGGGTAAATAACGAAAGATTTTGCAAATAATCACATAAGCACTATGAAGTCATACCAGCACAAACTAGTCATACATGCATCAGATAGTCATACAAGGACCAAATTGTCATACCAGCACCAAATAGTCATACCAGCACCAAGTTGTCATGCAAGCATCAAATAGTCATACCAGCGCCAAATTGTCATGCAAGCACCAAATTGTCATACCAGCATCAAATAGTCATACCAGCGCCAAATTGCCATGCACGCATCAAATTGTCATACCAGCATCAAATAGTCATACCAGCATCAAATTGTCACACAAGCACCAAATTGTCATGCAAGCACCAAATAGTCATACAAGCACCAAATAGTCATACCAGCACCAGATAGTCATATCAGCACCAAATTGTCATGCAAGCATCAAATAGTCATACCAGAACCAAATAGTCATACCAGCACCAAATTGTCATGCAAGCACCAAATTGTCATGCAAGCACCAAATTGTCATACCAGCACCAAATTGTCATACCAGCACCAAATTGTCACACAAGCCTCAAATTGTCATACCAGCATCAAATAGTCATACCAGCATCAAATTGTTATTCATGCACCAAATAGTCATACCAGTACCAAATTGATATACAAGCACAAAAAGTCATACAACCGCCAAATTGTCATACCAGCACCAAATTAACAAGCACCAAATAGATATACCAGCACCAAATTGTCATACCAGCACCAGGTTGATGTACAGGCACCAAATAGAAGTATAATCACCAAATTATTATACAAGCACCAAATAGTCATACCAGCACCAAATTGATATACAAACACCAAATAGTCATACAAGCACCAAATTGTCATACCAGCACCAAATTGATAAACAAGCACCAAATATATATACCAGCACCAAATTGTCATACCAGCACCAGGTTGATATACAGGCACCAAATAGTCGTATAATCACCAAATTATCATACAAGCACCAAATTGTTATACAAGCACCAAATAGTCATACAAGCACCAACTTGTTATACAAGCACCAAATAGCCATACAAGTACCAAATTGTCATACCAGCACCAAATTGTCATGCAAGCACCAAATTGTCATACCAGCACCAAATTGTCATACCAGCACCATATAACAAGCCTCAAATTGTCATACCAGCCTCAAATTGTCATACCAGCATCAAATTGTTATTCATGCACCAAATAGTCATACCAGTACCAAATTGATATACAAGCACCAAATAGTCATACAAGCGTCAAATTGTCATACCAGCACCAAATTAACAGGCACCAAATAGATATACCAGCACCAAATTGTCATACCAGCACCAGGTTGATGTACAGGCACCAAATAGTCGTATAATCACCAAATTATTATACAAGCACCAAATAGTCATACCAGCATCAAATTGATATACAAACACCAAATAGTCATACAAGCACCAAATTGTCATACCAGCACCAAATTAACAAGCACCAAATAGATATACCAGCACCAAATTGTCATACCAGCATCAGATTGATATACAGGCACCAAATAGTCGTATAATCACCAAATTATAATACAAGCACCAAATTGTTATACAAGCACCAAATAGTCATGCCAGCACCAAATTGATATACAAGCACCAAATAGTCATACAAGCACCAAATTGTCATACCAGCACCAAATTAACAAGCACCAAATAGATATACCAGCACCAAATAGTCATACCAGCACCAGGTTAATATACAGGCACCAAATAGTCGTATAATCACCAACTTATTATACAAGCACCAAATAGTCATACAAGCACCAAATTGTCATACCAGCACCAAATTAACAAGCACCAAATAGATATACCAGCACCAAATTGTCATACCAGCACCAGGATGATATACCAGCACCAAATAGTCGTATAATCACCAAATTATTATACAAGCACCAAATTGTCATACAAACACCAACTTGTTATACAAGCACCAAATAGTCATACAAGCACCAACTTGTGATACAAGCACCAAATAGCCATACAAGTACCAAATTGTCATACCAGCACCAAATTGTCATACCAGAACCAAATTAACGAGCACCAAATAGTCATACACGCACCAAATTGTTATACAAGCACCAAATAGCCATACAAGTACCAAATTGTTATACAAGCACCAAATAGCCATATAAGTACCAAATTGTTATACCAGCACCAAATTGTCATACCAGAACCAAATTAACGAGCACCAAATAGTCATACAAGCAACTACTTGTCATACAAGCACCAAATTGTCACACAAGCCTCAAATTGTCATACCAGCATCAAATAGTCATACCAGCATCAAATTGTTATTCATGCACCAAATAGTCATACCAGTACCAAATTGATATACAAGCACCAAATAGTCATACAAGCGCCAAATTGTCATACCAGCACCAAATTAACAGGTACCAAATAGATATACCAGCACCAAATTGTCATACCAGCACCAGGTTGATGTACAGGCACCAAATAGTCGTATAATCACCAAATTATTATACAAGCACCAAATAGTCATACCAGCATCTAATTGATATACAAGCACCAAATAGTCATACAAGCACCAAATTGCCATACCAGCACCAAATTAACAAGCACCAAATAGATATACCAGCACCAAATTGTCATAACAGCATCAGGTTGATATACAGGCACCAAATAGTCGTATAATCACCAAATTATAATACAAGCACCAAATTGTTATACAAGCACCAACTAGTCATGACAGCACCAAATTGATATACAAGCACCAAATTGTCATACAAGCGCCAAATTGTCATACCAGCACCAAATTAACAAGCACCAAATAGATATACCAGCACCAAATTTTCATACCAGCACCAGGTTGATATACAGGCACCAAATAGTCGTATAATCACCAAATTATTATACAAGCACCAAATAGTCATACAAGCACCAAATTGTCATACCAGCACCAAATTAACAAGCACCAAATAGATATACCAGCACCAAATTGTCATACCAGCACCAGGATGATATACAGGCACCAAATAGTCGTATAATCACCAAATTATTATACAAGCACCAAATTGTCATACAAACACCAACTTGTTATACAAGCACCAAATAGTCATACAAGCACCAACTTGTGATACAAGCACCAAATAGCCATAGAAGTACCAAATTGTCATACCAGCACCAAATTGTCATACCAGAACCAAATTAACGAGCACCAAATAGTCATACAAGCAACTAATTGTCATACAAGCACCAAATTGTCACACAAGCCTCAAATTGTCATACCAGCATCAAATAGTCATACCAGCATCAAATTGTTATTCATGCACCAAATAGTCATACCAGTACCAAATTGATATACAAGCACCAAATAGTCATACAAGCGCCAAATTGTCATACCAGCACCAAATTAACAGGTACCAAATAGATATACCAGCACCAAATTGTCATACCAGCACCAGGTTGATGTACAGGCACCAAATAGTCGTATAATCACCAAATTATTATACAAGCACCAAATAGTCATACCAGCATCTAATTGATATACAAGCACCAAATAGTCATACAAGCACCAAATTGCCATACCAGCACCAAATTAACAAGCACCAAATAGATATACCAGCACCAAATTGTCATAACAGCATCAGGTTGATATACAGGCACCAAATAGTCGTATAATCACCAAATTATAATACAAGCACCAAATTGTTATACAAGCACCAACTAGTCATGCCAGCACCAAATTGATATACAAGCACCAAATTGTCATACAAGCGCCAAATTGTCATACCAGCACCAAATTAACAAGCACCAAATAGATATACCAGCACCAAATTTTCATACCAGCACCAGGTTGATATACAGGCACCAAATAGTCGTATAATCACCAAATTATTATACAAGCACCAAATAGTCATACAAGCACCAAATTGTCATACCAGCACCAAATTAACAAGCACCAAATAGATATACCAGCACCAAATTGTCATACCAGCACCAGGATGATATACAGGCACCAAATAGTCGTATAATCACCAAATTATTATACAAGCACCAAATTGTCATACAAACACCAACTTGTTATACAAGCACCAAATAGTCATACAAGCACCAACTTGTGATACAAGCACCAAATAGCCATACAAGTACCAAATTGTCATACCAGCACCAAATTGTCATACCAGAACCAAATTAACGAGCACCAAATAGTCATACAAGCAACTAATTGTTATACAAGCACCAAATTGTTATACAAGCATCAAATACAGATGTAGTCATACCAGCACCAAATTGTCATACCAGCACCAATTTGTTATACAAGCACCAAATTATTATGCATGCATTAAATAGTCATACCAGCACCAGGTTGATATACAGGCACCAAATAGTCGTATAATCACCAAATTATTATACAAGCACCAAATTATTATACAAGCACCAAATAGTCATACCAGCACCAAATTGATAAACAAGCACCAAATAGTCATACAAGCACCAAATTGTCATACCAGCACCAAATTAACAAGCACCAAATAGATATACCAGCACCAAATAGTCATACCAGTACCAGGATGATATACAGGCACCAAATAGTCGTATAATCACCAAATTATTATACAAGCACCAAATTGTTATACAAGCACCAAATAGTCATACAAGCACCAACTTGTTATACAAGCACCAAATAGCCATACAAGTACCAAATTGTCATACCAGCGCCAAATTGTCATGCAAGCACCAACTTGTCGTACCAGCACCAAATTGGCATACAAGCACCAAATTGTCACACAAGCCTCAAATTGTCATACCAGCATCAAAAAGTCATACCAGCATCAAATTGTTATTCATGCACCAAATAGTCATACCAGTCCCAAATTGATATATAAGCACCAAATAGTCATACAAGCGCCAAATTGTCATACCAGCACCAAATTAACAGGCACCAAATAGATATACCAGCACCAAATTGTCATACCAGCACCAGGTTGATGTACAGGCACCAAATAGTCGTATAATCACCAAATTATTATACAAGCACCAAATAGTCATACCAGCATCAAATTGATATACAAACACCAAATAGTCATACAAGCACCAAATTGTCATGCCAGCACCAAATTAACAAGCACCAAATAGATATACCAGCACCAAATTGTCATACCAGCACCAGGTTGGTATACAGGCACCAAATAGTCGTATAATCACCAAATTATCATACAAGCACCAAATTGTTATACAAGCACCAAATAGTCATGCCAGCACCAAATTGATATACAAGCACCAAATAGTCATACAAGCACCAAATTGTCATACCAGCATCAAATTAACAAGCACCAAATAGATATACCAGCACCAAATTGTCATACCAGCACCAGGTTGATATACAGGCACCAAATAGTCGTATAATCACCAAATTATTATACAAGCACCAAATTGTCATACAAACACCAACTTGTTATACAAGCACCAAATAGCCATACAAGTACCAAATTGTCATACCAGCACCAAATTGTCATACCAGAACCACATTAACGAGCACCAAATAGTCATACAAGCACCAAATTGTTATACAAGCACCAAATAGCCATACAAGTACCAAATTGTCATACCAGCACCAAATTGTCATACCAGAACCAAATTAACGAGCACCAAATAGTCATATAAGCACCAAATTGTTATACAAGCACCAAATTGTTATACAAGCATCAAAAACAGATGTAGTCATACCAGCACCAAATTGTCATACCAGCACCAATTTGTTATACAAGCACCAAATTGTTATGTATGCATTAAATAGTCATACCAGCACCAAATTAACAAGCACCAAATCGTCATACCAGCACTAAAAAGTCACACAAGCACCAAATTGTCATACCAGCACCAAATTGTCACACCAACACCAAATTATCTTACCAAATGTTGCCGGAATGTTGCTTTACACAAAAATTCAATAACCTCGACGTTTAAGGGTGGTGTAATGGAATATCAGCTCATATCACCCCTAACCCCTTTCATTATGTTAATTTCCTATAGAAAAACAGGGAACATTTTTAATGTAGCGTTCATGGTACCACATGCCTGAACATTTTCTTACTGTCACGGGGTGATACTAAAATTTTAACAGTATTTTCTTATATGACACTTATTACTTAGTGGGTAGCAGTAAAAGTATCAGCCCTCGGAAAGTACTGTTGCCCAAGGTATGTGTATAATTATAATCATAGCCAACTCCACAGAAGTAAGACGACAACGATAATTTGACTGACTACAATTTTGGTCTGTTTTGAAGCGTTAAATTTACCTGTTCATCATGTCGAGTGTTGTACTGTTGTCCCTGTATATATCTAGATCCAGTACAATATATCGTCTGGTCTGCAATCGGACATGTTGGTGACTGCAATGCCATCTTACGACCGTAGAACGATGTGTAAGTCGTATATTGTGGTACATTGGTCTTTCTGTGTAGAAAAAAAACTGATCACGTGATTCTCGAAACAACTCGAGCACCTAACTAGCTCGATTTTCACGTGAATCCCGTGACTAGGTTTTTTCTTACGCAGATAAATTTCGCATTCTGTCGATATCCTACAATTATCGCAAAATTTGGTTTACAAGTCCAGCCATCTAACAACTGTCGCCGGTGTAACGTTTTCAAGCTCCCCCTTTTTCAGGTTACCCCCCGGTAACTTAAAAACGTTTTCAGATTACCCCCGGTAATATAAAAACGTTTTTAAGTTACCGGGAGGGGTACAATTAAAACGTTTTGAGATTACCCCCTCCGTTTTCAAATGCCCTACACGGTAATCTGAAAACGTTTTCAGGTTACCTCGGGGCGCTTTGAAAACGTTTTCAGATTACCCCTGGGGGCGCTTTGAAAACGTTTTCAGATTACCCCCGGGTAATAATTTGAAAATTCATAATAAAAGAGAGCTTGCACACGAATAAGGAGATTACAATTTCAAACACATAAATGCATACATGTATTACAGTTATATGAGACTATACACGCGGTCCTAATGATGAAATCATACGACGAAATCAAATGATGTCATATACTGACAAGTCCATTCCTTCATTATGGAATCCTATGAGCGTTATTGCGCAAATACCAATGCAATCTTGAATCATTTTGACAAAACATTGATAAAAGTAATTAACTATTGTTGGTTTTCTGAACACAAGTAAGTGTGGGATTGCACAGGTCATGTCTTGCATTTTTCGTTAATATATTTGAATAAAGGCGCGTACTCTCCATGACCCTAATAGGATTCCGTAGCTTCATATAATTATTGCGTATAGTCAGTATAGAAATACAGGAATTATATGTCAATAAACCATGTTGACTGTGAATTATTTGGCATGAATTATAACCTGAAAATATAAACGTTTTCGTCACAAAGAATCAACATAGGGAGGGGGGGATTATTAAAACGGGGGCGGGAGTTTGAAAACGTTTTAATGTTACCGGGGCCGGTACTTTGAAAACGTTTTTAAGTTACCGGGGGGTAGCCTGAAAAAGGGGGAGCTTGAAAACGTTACCTGACACCTGGTCCGCAGCCGTGAGCCAATGGTTAATGACACCTGATGATCCGGGATCTAATTTCTTTTATGAAATAAAAAGCAAGTAAAAAGATCGTTTTTGCTTTGAGTTCATGAGTCAACCCGCTCTCTATCTCTTCCTTTAAAAAATCGTGCTCTATATAGAGTTCGACATGACTATTTAATAAATAGTATTCATACGTACATGCTCTAGTACGGCTCGGTTTCCGTTAAAACCAAACATAATGCCTGATGAATTAACAAAAAACGAAACATCATCCCAACAAAAGTTGACTGATTTATTAGTGTCGTACCCACATAGGTCAAAGGTAATAAGTACAGTGTATGCTTATTTAATCACTCTCAGTGATGCCATGTCTTTTTATGATGGCGTCCATGACAGAAGAGATTCCTGCACGAAGCTCTCGCATTTGTTCTGACAGCTCGTTCAATGAACATTTTCTTTTACTGTCCAACACAACATCTGGAACATTATCACTTGTGTTTGTACCATTGTTCGACATTGAAGGGATATTTTGTGATGACGGTTGACTTCCGCCAAGACGTTTTGCTGAAAAGTTAAAACACTTGAATTAGCAGATACATACATGTAATTTGATCATTAGCAAATGTTTTCAAGTTGGATTAGCATCAATGTATATAATAAGGACGAGCAAATGTTTAAAGTGATTTGCTGAATAAAGACAGACTAAATCTAATGCATGTATACTAAGAGAAGGGATATTAATGCCTTGTTCTAATGTATCTTCTCTCCTTTCTCTCTGGGGCGGCCCTGAAATGTCCACAGCTGTCAAATGAGCCAATAAACAATAGACAAGCTGAGTTCCTAGTACAAAATCTAGTATATCTCTCTTTTCTTGCTTTATTTAGATTAAGAGTCTAGAAATCGAATTAGGTAGATGGACAAAACCAGTTCAGTAAACACCACGATTAGAAAGAAAATATCCGTTACGTAACACTCTTGAAGATGAATTTCACTTTATTTAAGAAAATCCCCTATATTTTGATATTAGAAAGGAACACAATAAATAAAATTTCCCAGGCCTGTCTGACAGCTTAATATATCAAGATGTGAGCTTCCATTTACAAAAGTTTGAGGTAGTGGTCTTGATCGTACGTGAGTGGAACCCATGGACGCTGTATTATATTATTAAGTATACATTGTATGTATATTTAGTGTCTCTGGTAGAACCAGACCAAGACGTCATTAAAGTGTTTAACTAGTATTTGAAACACAGCTACATACGTATTTACTTGAGCTTGAATGCATGAAATAATTCATTCTTACCGTCAATATATTTTCCTGATGGGCGACTTAAGTCATCCTTTTCCTCGTCATCGTCATCATCATCATTGTCGTCTTTGTCGCAATCACTTGTCTCGTCTTCCTCCTTGACGTGATCATTACTAAGTGAATGCGGAAGGTAATCTGTCCCATTAGTAATCTTGAATACAGATAAGGTTTTACTTGTGTCTGACGAGAAGACAGTGCTCGTACGACGGCGATCTGATAAAGTATAAGCATCTACTGTACTTCCTCGGCGTATCTCATTACTCTGTCTTTGTCGTCCATACAATTCTATCATCAGCGAATCCTCTTCTAAATACTTTATCATCTACAAATATAAAACTATAAAACCTAAAACAATGTCAACTTCAATAATAAGACCATCTGATTTATAACCATCACTTATCTTCGACTCGTGTTTTATCATTTCTTATATATTTCAATTAAATATAGTCGGTAAAAGAGTGGTCTGGTTGACGACTACGCCCCAAAACAACCCTTTGCACTGACCGTGCAGTTGCTAACCCAAAAATGTGAAAATATTTATGGACAAATTATACCTCCAAAGTACGTAAGGTATCTTTAAAAATAGTATCTTAATTTTATGACTGTATTAAGTGTTTCCCAAGATACGCTCAAGGTTTTAGCCAATAATGTTAGTCTGGATTACCTGCCACTAACTGCTACACTGTATCATTAGTATTTCATGACAGTCAACACCGGGAACCAGGATACAGTGATGTTACAATTGTTTAATTTCTTTTGTTTGTTTGTTTATATCGAGTTTTACGCCCCTTTTCAACAGTCAGAGTCATATGCGGCGGACAGTTCACCTAAGCATCTTTCCTGGGATGAACCAGTACTAGACTCCCATCCTCCGTAAGCAACTGCCTACTTTCTTACATAAAGAGACATGGTCGGTCGGTAGCAGGGCTCGAACCCACGACTCTCTAATCAGTGAGAGGTTACAGTGATTTGAAGTCAGCGACCTTAACCACTCGACCACGGAGGCGGGCCTGTTTAATTTCTACTAGGCTTCTAAAACGCTTTTATAATTTCTATGTTATTACGATCAGGCCTAAACATTGTTTGTGTCTGGTTTTTCCTGACCTCCTCGCGACCATAGACTTTATTTGGTCAGAACACATTTTCTCATCATTTTTGCATTATCGCACGCTTTCAAAAACAATAAAGAAATACAAACAAATGTATAAAAACAAAAACATATCTTATTTTTGATGAGCATGTAACTAGAAACAAATGCCCTTTTACGCATGATCCCTAAGACTAAGGAAATTCACAGCAAGGAGGACAATTATCGCTGATTGTTAGGGATCTAAAATATATACAATGCAATGCTAGTATAAGAACGAATTCCTTTCCCATACCTGTGAGGTTACATTGTTCATCTTATGAATGTGTTCAAAGTTGTACTTAGGAACCACTCCACATACTTCATCTGTATAAACTCTGCCTTGGTCTGCATTGAAGGAGTAATGACACCAAGACTGAAGGCAATGGATAAAAAGAAAAATCAGAAAATATTAGGATTCGACCATGGTCCAGTGGTTAGTGTGCTGGACTTGTAAGCCATGGTCCAGTAGTTAGTGTGCTGGACTTGTAAGCCATAGTCCAGTGGTTAGTGTGCTGGACTTGTAAGTCAAAGTCCAGTGGTTAGTCTGCTGGACTTGTAAGCCATGGTCCAGTGGTTACTGTGCTGGACCTGTAACCGGGTGATCCGTGTTCGAAGAACGGTCGTGGCAGAATAAACCCTTTTATGAAAATTTGACAAAATATCGATTTTCCTTCACATCTGGAAAAGTTGCCAGCTCCTTGCGGAAGGGTAATCAGTACTGGTTAAAAAATAACAGAAATAAATGTCCTTCTGCACAAACTACTTTGGCAACAAAGATCCAGAATTAACGGTTAATTCTAGCACACACTATATGCCTAAACCTTATCATTAAGTCACTGCCCCAAACAACACCAAAAATGGCCCCCACCAGTACCTAGTACTAGCTCTTACTTCATATAGTAAAGTGAGTTTGGTTGTTTTGCGAGCAGAAATCTTATTACCATCCGTTCAAATGAAATTCATCATCGACATTATTCGCAACACACATCTTAAATAACTAATACAGACAATGATATAAGTATACACCATTACAGCCTTCAAACGACAAAGGTAACACTTTCCTAATTCAATTCCAACATTTTATACTGATCAATAACAAAACATGATCACATGATCTACTTAACATATAATATATTGAGTGGTAAATCATATACAGTGATAAGAATTGTCTTCGTGAGACCATGATGCAGCGTTTATATACTTACGGATCGAAATCTTTTTGGAATACCGGAAGCTCCTTTGATTTTCATCTTGAATGAAATATTTTTGCCAATCTGTCCATATAAAAAATGAGAAAATCAGTAAAGAATCAAATACATTATACTCGTATTATGTAAAGGTACATATTCCAGCCACACACCAACCGATATAATCATATTATGTCATGGTGATAGCCCACGTAAAAAATAACACACAAAAAAGTGTTATATGACTCCCGAAAAGTGTTTGGTGATCTGATTTTTAAAACCAACAATGAGATTAGGTATTACATGCAGAGTTAAGTGTGTCTGACTGAATACCAGGCAATGCCCAGCAGTTCTAAAGGCGACGTACCAATTCTGATGGGGAATCTACAGCCAGGTCTTCGGGTTCCTCCACGCCGTCTGCTGTACAGGGAACCAGGGATATAGTCAGGTGACCAACATGCTTTGCTTGATAATCATATATACCGATTCTCTGTTCATCAATATCTAACATGTAAGATATAGATTCTAATGGTACAAACGTCACACCAATCAATGTTGGCGTTTCCAGTGGTTCCCAGAATGGATCTTGTTCCTGAAAAACTTGGTTTTTATTTCGTTTCACACAACATAAGTATTGACACTAAGATAGACTTACTGCAGTCTGTGACATATGTATGTATCTCCAAAATTTGTTTATAGCGATAAAAGTTCAGTGCTTTCCCCCTTAATGTAAGATTTGCTTTCCCCAACATACGAAGAGTCGCAAATGGTGATATTACTTATTTTAAGTGTTTTGTTAGGATTTTAATGAGAACTGTTATTTTGCTTACGTAAACTGTTGTCTCCATCACAGGGCCGTAAGAACCGACGAAGCCCCCCCCCCCCCCAGGGACTATACCTCCCCGTTCACAGATAAAATCTAAAATCAGCCCCCCTCCAAACTGAAGGTGCTTCCTGTAAGCTTGCTTCCAATGTTTTACATGTTACATTCATCTTTCAAATGTATGTATGTTACCTTTGTCTTCGGTTCCCAGTCGGCATCGCCGTTTTCGTATTTTTGAAATATCGACATCATTAAATCAAACCTGTCAAGAAACTGATTCTTTCCCCACAGAAATTCCCCTCCTTCCGTCGTTATTGCGTTAATGTATACCTGAAATTTAAACAATTAATCCACAATACATAATTCAATACGTACTTTACGGGCCCGTTGGAAGCAATTTAAGATCAGGGGTAATTTTAGATTTTGTCTGACAACGGGAGGGTTGAGAATCAGTGTTAGCCCCTTTATTACAATAACAGCCGACATTATGGGGGTGAGGGTAAGCAGCCTCTAGTCCCCACTGGTTTCAACGATCCTGTATGTTTGACTTGATTTCTGGTTGTTAATCCAGAAAAGTTGAGATTTTCAACGTCAACCAAAACAAAAGAACCAGGACTTCTTGTGCCGGGTTTTTCTGCATTTCTTTTGATAACGAGACCAACTAAATATTTAGATCGTTTTAAATTGTGTTCTAAGGGTGGTCTTAATATTTAATAAGTTTTACTGTGCAAATAAGCAATAATTAAACACAAGCAGAAAATAACATGACTATAACATGGCTTTATCACCAACGTCTAACTTGACGCCAACAGCAAACCAATCTTACACTTCAATGAGTTTAACGCCGTTTTTATATATACCGTGGCCGGGTCACCTAACCAGTTTTCCTGGACTGTATTCTAACCAGTTCTAGCGTATCCTTAAACAGGGTGCCGTCAACTTTACCACACATGGAGGAAAAATCTACATTTTTGTAAAATTTCAATCTTACCTGTGATGGTTTATTTTTGTCACCGAGCACCAGGCTTGGAACCATGACTGGATCAAAACGTATTCCACGATTTAACTCCATAGCCATCGAGTTTGCTTCATGTGTTTGTACCAACATTTCACCAATGTCTTCCTTGAGCCATTCAAGTCCTGTAAACATATTTATCATTCAACAAAAACATACTGAACAATGGAAATATACATCGCTTCATCTTTTAGTTATAAAATGAAATGGTGGCGCCGGTAAGACAAATTTAAAAAATAGCTCATAAAAATATGAAGAAAATCTGCAGTCTGAGTATATTGCAAATACAATGTAATACATTTATACATGTTAAAGACTTAATTGTTTTAAAACTATAGACAGTAGTTATTGCTACGTAGGTATCATATAACTGGATTCTGTTTTCCATGTTGCAGTGCACCAAACGTCTAAGTACGGACAGAGTCACATCGTTACTTACCAGTTTGAATTTGACTGTGTCTTCCAATTTCAGTTTGTGACAACTCGTAGGTGACTACGGGCAGTTTCTTCCCTAACTTTTTAAGCGTCATCTCCTTAGTAGGATTGTGGTAAACAAACAAGTTACTTGCACTGAAGAATATCCTGAAACGAGGAAAAATGTTTTGTTTCCTTTCAGTGGGTTTATGGCCGTTACGATAACGATATTACAGTTATGTACAGCGGCTGGTTCTCCTGACCAGTGGGTTTATGGCCGTTTGTAACGATATTACAGTTATATACAGCGGCTGGTTCTCCTGACCAGTGGGTTTATGGCCGTTACGATAACGATATTACAGTTATGTACAGCGGCTGGTTCTCCTGACCAGTGGGTTTATGGCCGTTACGATAACGATATTACAGTTATATACAGCGGCTGGTTCTCCTGACCAGTGGGTTTATGGCCGTTTGTAACGATATTACAGTTATGTACAGCGGCTGGTTCTCCTGACCAGTTTTCCTTGATTGTATTCTAGCTAGTACTAACTTACCCTTCCACAAGGAACCAACAACTTCTCCACATATAAAGAAATCGACATTTTGGTCAAATTTGAAAAAAAATCATATAAAATACAATCATACAATGTTAGACGAAGGTTTCAACTTTCGCCATTCATGAACAGGCCAGAACACATCAGAATACCACTAGACTACAATAAGAATGACTGTGGTTGTTTTTGTCAAATCTATTTATTGCTAACATAATGATGATGTCGGCAAATATCGATGACGTAACAATATAAATTCAAATGGTAATTTATATGAAATATTGTAAAAATACTAGTACTAAAAATGGAACATAGTATTACGTTCTTTAATGAACAACGCCATGGGATGATTTTAAAAATACTTCAGTTTTTACGACAAATATTCCCAAATGGCAAGCAAGTCTTTAGATTTGTTGTTGAACATTATTTGAATGTACAGTAACTGATTTTACTAGTCTCCAACACAACTTTAAACCAAAACCAAAAACAACCACTCAGCTTTGCGTTGACGAGGCGCATTTATAGAAACTGGTTTTGGCCACGCCATGTTGAGACAATATTCCCCCGCTATACGTTGTATTGCCGAGAGCTGCAATGTTTATGTGTTATCATAATGTCTTTGATGAACGACAAAATTAAATACATGTACACAACACAACCTGTCAAGATGATGAAGAGAGGCCGGTTCTGTGATGGTGACACCATTGACCTTCACCTGACCTTGTAATGGAACTATCTTCACTGTAGTACCCTTGTCGTGTATGGCCGCATGTTCTTTCCCTATACTGAATACATATACAGTAAAACACCTCATTTAGCAACCACTTCGATATCAAGACGACGACCGTAATTGGGGACCATTCCAGTTCGGACCTCTTTTAGAAGGCCTGAATGTGGTCTCAATGTCGATAGTTTACTGTATTCATAATTGTTCACAATATAATCGTTGTATTCATAAATCAGTTATCTCGATTTTATGTAGGTTATGTTTTGGCTGAATATTTTGTTTGGACTACAGTGGTTTTCGTATTTAGAGGATTTGTGACACATTTTTCGGTAAGTTTTGTCATATACTCGGAACCCAATGCTGTATTCGGACAAATATTGGTAAATACCACAATTTAAGACATTTATCCAGAACTTACAGGTTTCAAATTGTTATTCATCTGATATATTTTACCAAAGGTTTCAAAATGTAATTCATCTGATATATTTCACCAATGGTTATAACTTGTAATTCATCTGATATATTTTACCAATGGTTTCAAATTGTAATTCATCTGATATATTTTACCAAAGGTTTCAAATTGTATTTCATTTGATACATTTTACCAAAGGTTTCAAATTGTAATTCATCTGATATATTCTACCAAAGGTTTCAAATTGTAATCCATCTGATATATTTTACCAAAGGTTTCAAACTGTAATTCATCGGAGATATTTTACCTTGGACCATGCAGTACAATTGTAGGTGTCGTTGGTGCTTTAGAATTGCCAACCGTGCTTACTTGGTCTGAAATGTTACAGACAATATAATCTGTAATTTGTATGATCACAATTATACATTTGTGTCTACATAAAGTCGACAAACAATTATTGAAATCATTGATTTTAATCAGCTTTTCTCGATAGTTACGAGTTTTATTACAGCATTATGTGAAGCTCTTTTTGAAACAGATGCTTTTTTACACATTTTCCTAACTTTCCTGCATAGTTCTGAGTCCAAAGACTACTATTTGAGTACACCCATATGTATTATCTTCGTACATTGTCGATACTTTGTTCAGAGTTGATCAAATATATTTCTTTCAATGGAAATGCTGGTTCCTAAGTGTTTAAGCACCGATGACTTTGATAGAGACATAAACATAACCGCTGGAATTCTTACTGGCGATACAAAAATGCATAACTCATCAAAACAATTTAACAAACTTACCGGATTGGACGAAATGGCAGATCTTGCCGGATAGGGCAGGATCTTCGTTCAGATTAATCAAATGAGGAATTTTACGTTTCTCTTGTTCCAGTCTTTTTTCTTTAACCACGTGTTCCTTGAAAACAACATATCATGCATATTATGTTATAGATAGGGTTGGTTAATTAATCAAAGTTGTTATTATTGACATTCTACAGTTGTTGATTAATGAGCCAGGCATTAGTCCAATCAAAATGTGGTTATTTATGAATCATATAATAATATATACTAGTAGTTTTCTGCCGGTGAATATCACGTCATATTTACTCACTAGTCAACAACTGTTTTATTATATGAAAAGTCTTTGATTTAAAAACTATGAGACAAACGTTCATTCATATATATAGAGAGAGTTTTAATGCATTATTTGATAAAATATTTATATGTATATTAAAATTTAGGTTGACGAATATTGTTACACCAATGAATATGACATTAAATTTTATGAGTTACTTTGAATCAGGCCAGAGGTCAAATGAAATTAAGAAGTGCTATTGTTTACCTCCACAATCTTTTTTGTATGTTGAAGTTTTTTCTCCCATTCTTTCTCCATATTGAACATTTCATTTTTTATCTGCTCAATCTAAACAATGGAGATACAGCACATTGTAAAAACTATGAAAACTTCTAGAGTAATACAAATGTTCTTATAAAAAGGATAGTAAATAATTTGGAGTTGTATATACGCGAAAGCAATTTTGGAGTCTCAAAGGCGTAATTGTCAGTTAGTGCATTACCAGGTTTCTAAATTTCAAGAAGCTAGACTTCTAGAGGATTATGTAATAAACATAAGTAAGGAAGTGAGCTCTAGTTCTGACGGAGACGAGATAAAAATTGTGCTGCTTTAATTCATTATTAAAAGATCGATACAAGAATATTCGAATAATAATACGGCATACTATTAGCTGGAAAAAGCTGGAAGGTCGCAAAATGATCCTGGCTGTTGGTGCAATATTAAGCCCACAGGGGACTAGCACGTTGAAGGGATGGTGAATAAGTATCTGGTCCGTATGGCCATTTATGGATTATTAACCATTATACACAATCCGTTCAACGAGCTAGCCCCTAACATTTAACCACTAAGTACATGAATATTGATATTTTCTGCTAGATGATATATTGATTAACAGAGTGAATGTTACAGAATCTATTTGTCAAGGGTATGTAAACTTACCTCTGATAATTGTTTCTGTTTCAGTAAAGCTATTTCTGAAAAATATAAGGAGTTGTCAAGAAGTTCAAGAACAAATGATGTAATAGAATAACATTTAAAAAACGCACATCAAGAAAAATTAAACATATTAAATATTGATTTATTACGCGATCATAGTTAATAATTCATCATTACAAATGACCACCATAGTCATGAACATACAATTTATGGATAGTGCCCATCACAAATTTAAACAATTTTACTGTTATACAGTACAACTTCTCCAAAAGCAACATCCTTTGGGAGTAGCAATATATATGTTGCTTTTGATAGGTTGTTGCTCTAGACAAGTTAAATTAAAAGTTAAATCGTGCAGTGGGAAAAATCATGCTGTTGTTGAAGGGAGGTTGTTGCTCAAGAGAGGGCCGCTCTGGAGAGTATGCACTGTAGTTTAAGTGTATGTACATTCCCGTCTGCGGGGAGTATCAAGAAATCTGCGATGTAACAAGAACAAACATTAATTAACACCTTGTTCACTGTGGCCCGTCTGGGAAAATCGACGTTCTTGCAGTTGACTAAGCAACGACTCCTTCTCAGCTAGAAGTTCTTTGATGAGTTGATCCGTCTCTGTAACGTTCACAATGACCGTATTGCGGATGGACTTTACCCTGTCTGCATAACGTAGAGTTGATAAAGTCTGTTCATAATCCTCGTCGGACGGACTGATCGTTGCAATCTGCGAAGATTGTATTGAATTAAATTAATAATTAATAATCCCTACAAAAGTTAGGTCTTTTACTACATTATGTTTATGCAAGTTATTTTTGTTTCACTGCAATTTAGCATCGTACCAACAGTCAGGGTCATTTGCCAACTTCCAGCTTTAACAGTGGAGGAAGATACCAGGCTTATACTTGGGTAGAACCCTTGACCTTCCGTAAGCTAGCTGGACAGCTTCCCATATGCCAGTAGGGCTCGTGATCACAAGACAGAGACCATAACCCACGCACTTAGTTTATGTTAGATACTGTGGAATCATTAATTTTCGTTGGGGATTTAATTTCGTGGATTTCGTGGGTCGGCTCATCCACGAAATCAAATCCCCACGAATTTAAATACAGAGATAAGGCATTTCTTTAAAAAAAATCCACGAATTTATGTCCCCACGAAATAGCTATTTTAGTAAAAACCACGAAAATTGAGCCCAACGAAAATAAATGAAACCACAGTATATGACATTTTTTGCAGTATGATAAGTTTCTCTATAATATACCTGAACACATTTTAAAAAAAACACAGATTAGTGTTAAAAGTTCTAAAGTTTTGAAGACTTCCTTTTTGTGCGTTTAACGCATTTTTTTCAACGATATTTTAGTTATGTCGTCTTCCACAAAGAGCTGGCATTTTTTCCACGTAGGGAGGAAAATCGACATTTTTTCATAGAAGGGTATGACCTGCGACCACCGAGATTCAAACTCGGATCGTCTGGTTACAAGCCCAGGGCACGAACCACTGGACAACGGTCGCGATCTAGTATAAATATATCCCTAAAAGGGGATCACAATATCGTTTGCAGCAGAACCACTCTAAACTCAAATTTTCGACCTGGCGGTCTTTTTCAAGAGCTATGATGCACTAACAATTTGTCTACATTTTTAGTAGAGCTTAAAACTTTGCATTGTAACTTGTTATGACGTCTCCATAACGTCATGACGTCATTTCCCGTAATATTGAAAGATATGACGTCGCGACACACAAGCTTTTATAAATAAACGCCTACCATTATTGTCTTGCAATTTCCACCTATGGCGTCTTTTAGCAACATGGTTAGTTTTGAGTCCCTGTAAGGAGCTGAAGAAAATCATCATACAGATTATGTATCACAAATAATTAATAGCATTTTTTCTATTTTATAGCAAATATACTTTCTTTGTTGCCATGGTAACAGTTACTACAATAATGTTATAATATCATTTTTGCTTCAAATATGGTAAACAGCAAACATATGATTAAAGCTTCTAGACATTTTGACTTTGGGCCTCTTCTAGTCTTTAATGAACCTACCCCTTTTTCATTAATATTTGCTGCGGTCCGAGCCTTTGTCTGAGTCATATCAATATTGGGACAATATTTTCTAATCAAACTTTAACACTTCTAGGATCATAAAAACGTTTCCTAAATCGCCCAATATCATTGGCTAACTTCCATGCCATCTTCATAATAATAAAACAATATACTTATTTTGTAAAGAAATATTTATTTAAAATTGTCTTCAATCAGGGATGTTATATTACACGTAATAATATTATAGCATCCCTGATTCAATCAATTACTTATGAAGCGACTTATGATACATAATATACAAATATATACTTACTAGGACCCTGGTCCGTTCTACCACTTGCTACGGCGCAGAGGTCTAGAATAAAAAAAGAAAAATGTTAGACAAAAAAATAATAAGCTTGTTTAAAAAGTACAATCGGCGCTCAAAGAGTGTGATCTGTAATTATAGATTCATTTTAAGTTTCCGATGTAATGTAAAATGTATTCAAACATGCAGAGTAAAATCTCAATGTTAGAACCAGCTTTGTTTGACACCTAGAAGCGGTCTTAATATTCAGTTGATCTCATTATCTGATTGAAATACAAAATAGAAAATCCGTCCAAAAAGTAATGATTGCCCTAAACATTATTTGTTTCCAGTTAAAAGCTCATTAAAAATAGGGTAGGTTGTAGGTCGGGACTTTTGTTTTGTTTTGGCTCTTAAAGGGGCATACCCTACAACTGACAAACATTCTGTGAAAGTGTAAAAATGTGCTAGATGTATATGTAAAACAATATATAATGGATAATTGCAGGAAGAACGTGGGTCATAAAATGACTAGTATAGGTATTAGCCGCAAAAAACATAGCTATGAATAATAAATCACTTCCAACCAAAAATTTCCTTGACTAAATGTATGTGTCACAAAAACATATTTTTTATGATTTTATTTTTAATTGGATGAATTTTTGGCTGAAACTTTCTTCGTCGGCTTTCTTCTTTACAAGCTTCTTATTTATCATCATTTTGCCTTGATTCTAGATGCACCAAGTTGTAGGGTATGCCCCTTTAAAAGCGTAAGGAAAGATAAAAACGTGATAAAGTGTATGTACCGTTCCTCGGACCTATAACACATCTATGGTCGCGGGGAAAAAGGCTAGGTCGGGCAACCAGAAGCGTACAATTCGTCACGTCTAAGAAGGCGGTCTTCATACTGAAGCAGTGCCCAACTCAGTTATTACAATACATCGAATTTACGCGGAGTTTCAAGAAGTATTTAAGTATTTGATATTTACTTTTTATGACAATGCCTAAAGTCATCAAGGATTTGTTGATATTCTTGCTTTCTTCAAACCTCACTCCAGTTGCTCCAGTTTGAGCCGCTCTCTCACTGAAGAAAGATGAAACATGGTTAATATGACGATATCAAATCTACCTTCGAGAGCACGTGGGGACCTCAGAGGTCGAATGGTTACGGTCTCTTACTAGTAATCGCTAGCCCTTCACTGCCGTGAGTTCAAACAAATCCCAGACAAAGTTCATACGCGAGGAAGTTGTCCTATCTGTAAGACTGATTTTGGAAGGTCAGTTATCATCTCAGTTGTGCGCCTGGGCTCTTACTCGACTGAATGAACTGGAAAAGTCGCCAAATAACAGTGGCTGTTGGTGCGAAGTTAAACCACGGCGAAAAACATCGTGCTAAGGTGGTCTTGTGATCAAGCTGAACATATAACTGGTGCGAAAATACTGTACAACTTCTTCAAAGCAACACGTTTTAAACATTGTGTTGCTGTTGAGAGGTTTTTGCTCTAAACAGGTTAAATTAATAGTTAAATTGTGCAGTGGGAAAACATGCTGTTGTTGAAGGGAGGTTGTTGCTCAAGAGAGGTCTGCTCTGGAGAGGTTGTAATGTAAGTGGTCTCTATATATAATAAAGTGGTAACACTATTGAAGTGGTCTCTTAAGTAAAAGCTTTATTGTACATACAGACCTATACGAGAAGCAGATTTTATCTCCTGTTTGGTGGTTTAAAATCTCCTTCAAATAATTTTGTTGTATTTTGAAAATACGACAGTTACTTTCCATGGCAATTTTAGCATGTGTAGATAAGCAAATAGTAACTTAATTGTCTCAATGAGACAAGCATGCACTGCGTGTTCTTAAGATAACCCTCTTTTGGTGTAATTATGCAATTGCCATGAACAAGGGTGAAATAAATCAATAGTATTGTCTCTTCTATATATACAGTCAAACCTATGAACAAAGGCCACTCTTGGGAAAGACAAAATGAGGTCTTTATTGAGGTAATTTCGTTCTAAATGATGGGTTCTAAAAGAATGGTCATTATTCACAGGGTAGCCTTTATTCGGAGGTGTCCACTGACACAGGTTTGGCTGTATATTAAGTGTTTGTACAGCAGATGCAAAATTATTCACGCACCCACCTGTTTACCAAGCACATGCTTATTAGGTTATCAAAGGGTGACTCTTTGAGAAAAATGCACGTGGTCATAATTGATAATTTTGATTATAAATCTAGGTCATAAAATTGTTAATACAATATAGTTGTACAAAGTTACGTATACAATCAATAGTAAACTTCATCTACACTGAAAAAGTTTTTAGATCGGTTGAATTTGAAATGGATACGCTTAAATGAAAGAAAAAGGGTTATGAAAACCACTAACCTTCCAGCAAGGTCCACCAAATTTATGTGCGATGTTTTTAACCTCTGTTCGCGGATGAAATTTTGAACCAGAGTTAAAATGACAATCGTGTGAGCGCGGCTGAAAGTATACATCAATCATATAATAGAAACAATATGTGTTTTCAAACAAATGCCCCCTCCTGGTGACCTTTGACCTACTGCCCTGAAATGACCTTCAGGTCCTGTAGAGGTCGTCATGAGGAACCAACATATGAAGTTTGATGACTGTAGGTGGACGCAAGGTTAAAGTTTGGTACAAACTGACAGACAGACAAACAGACAGGTAAAAAAAATATTATCGATACGGGGGCATAAACACTAAATTATCGACAAAATAATACAATTCAGTCATAACAGATTCTAAAGACCTTCAGAAAACAGCAACCATGCCACCATACATAGAGGCAAGTGTGTAGTCAAACCTGTAAACTAAGGCTACACTTGGCAAACAAAAATATAGCATTTTTACAGGTGGCCATTATTTTGAAGTCATTTCGTTCTAACAAGGGTAAGTTAGTACTGGCTAGGTCCAGGAAAACTAGATCGGTGACAACAATTAACATCTATGTATAGCATAATCAACAATACTAATATTCTTTATTAACTGGCCTCCAACAACGGCATATCGTCTGCAGTATTAGTATCCCTCTATAACTTTGTCTTATGCGTTTTCCTTCCATTTCTATTACGTCTGAGTTTTTATACCCTGCAAAGTATTCAGCAATATTGATGAAATTCTTTATTGTATGGCCTCCAACAATTGCTTGTCGCTTGCTTTAATATCATAAGTATCCTTCTATATCTTTGTCGTCTGCGTTTTCCGATATCCTTCTTTTTTTTCGTTGTTGTCTGCGTTTTCGCTCTACTTTTATATCGTCTGCGTAATGTGTCTGCGTTTTTATGCCCATCCCACATTATTCACTTCAAATGTGAACACTAAACCAAGCGACACGTTGCAAATACGTTTCCGTCCATATGAGATAAGAAAAGGCCAAGGTCTTTGTGCTCAACTTATGTAACCACATGTGGAATGTTACGTGGTTGGATTTTCAGGAGTTAAACAATTAAGGAGTGACTGTTGAAACATAGGAAGGTAATCGATGCATTATTTTGTATATCTATTTGTTCATTTATATGGTATTATCACGGACCCTTTGTCTTGGAATTTAAAATCAGTATCACAATTATTCTGATGGGGGGGGGGCAAATATTTTTAACAACTTCAAATAATGACTCAATCTATTGATTTCAAAAGGTTGTTTTATTGATTTGTTTAAATACTTGATATGCTCATTCATGTCATATTCTCGATCAATCGAAATTACTCGGCTTTTTCTGTGACACGCCCGTTTAACTCATAACGAGTGTAATTTATCAATCGGAAAATGTTGTGAGGAACTTTCGTCCTCGGTGTGAGCACCCATATTGTTTGTCAACAAGGAAAATTGACATTGGTTTAAGAAAACAAAACAACACTGTCTACCAATTTTTGAAATTTTGCACAATAACACGAAAAGAAGTCTGCTACATAAAAACGAAAATAATTAGGGCATTGCTGTCCTTCATTGTGATTTATCGGCCCTTGAAATGACCCAAAATAAGCAAAAATTCAAATTCAATGGTTAAAAAAAATCCAATTAAACAGTTTTCATTTTGCCTATATGTCAATGTGAAATGTTTAGCAAACTGTATCAAGCATCTTCAAATAATATCTATTGAGAATAATATAACGGTTACACCACAACATCTTAATACGCATGTCTGGCAAATAAATACACCTATAAGATGTAAATGGTTGCTTCGAATGGTTGCGGAGGCTTTTTACTGGTGACGGGAAAAGACGAGGTGTTCCGATTGATTATCTAACATAGCTTTTTCTTTCTTCAGATCTAAGGTCATTTTCAACATTATTTCAGTTACATCGTGGCCGGTGTAGCATAAAATTTTGACCCCGTGGAAAAATGGGGTCATTTTTCAACGGATTATTGATCAATTTTCAACGTTAAATATTGACCCATACCGTTAAATAATGACCCCATTACGCGTGAAAATTTGACCCTCGTTAAAAACTGATCAACCCTTGTTAGAGTTATTTTCAGCGTTGAAAACCATCCCTTTCAGTAAATAATTATGTTATGTAAGTCATTCTCACGATTTCTGTTCATAAAACTCTATAGGTAATTTGAATTTCGTATTTAAACGATCTTAAAGAGGTTCTTTCGTTGTGTATTGATGTGGTCAGACACCGAAATTTTCATTTTATTTGAAAAGCTGACAAATTGCATGAAACATTGAAAAACCATCATCCAAAGCTGAAACAAGAGTTTTGCGGCATATTGAGTTGCACGGTGCCGAGATTGAGAGTTTATCCGGTGCGACTTCCAAGAAAACTTACTTAAACTGGGCAAGGCTCTGGATAAACTGTCTCCGTTTCGGCACCAATAATATATGTATTCGATTTGTCATGTTCCAGTAACAAAATAAGTCCCAAAACTCCATTTACGTGGATTTAAAAACACTTGTAGTGCCCGATGACGCGTTGCAACGCTAAATGTAAAATTGACCGTTTTAGACATAATGGATCACAGAACCTAGTACAAGCAAACCATATCAACCATTGCATACTTTTAGAATGAATAATTTGTAAAACATTCACTACAAGCTTATTTGATAGTGTGATTTTGATATTTGTAAACATACAATTACAAATGCTATACAATCATAGAAAAGGGAGAGAACTACGTAGTTATCAATATTACCTCCCTTTATGATACAAAGTCAAATTTAATTAACTTTTCCAGACCTAACACTCCAGAATGTTGTATGTTTCAAAGATAATATTTAATTAATTATGTTTGAATATCACTATTTATAAGGATAAAATTCTTCTAACTTTGTTCATAGACATTTATTTTGTATTAGGGTCCGTTAATTATCTTAAATTGAATACTCACTGTTTGATTAATAACCGAGCTAAAAGAATAATTTTATTTTTGTCTTTTAATGTTTTAAAAGACGCATCTCAAATAACTGTTAAACTCACATTTAAAGAAGTTTGAAACAAAATGCCAAAAAATCGATATGATGTCGCATATAGACAAGAGCAAAAGGGCGCTTAGGACGACAAAATGTATACCTATAGACCGCGAAACAATGTTTTACGAGAGCTATGCACCTGCAGGACTAATTCTCATATTCGTACAGTCGATCTCTGGTGTTTGTCTAGAGTTTTATTTATCGTTAAAAATTGACCCCAGGATTGATCAAAATTTAACATTGATCAATATTCAACGACTTTCTTGATCAAAATTTAACGTTGAAAACCTGTCGGGGTCGATTTTCAACGTTGAGAAATGACCCCTGGGGTCATTTTTCAACGGGGTCAAAATTTTATGCTACACCGGCAGTTAACCTAACCATCTTCCTTAGACTTCATTTAGGCCTTAACTAGTACTAACCACATTCTATCCGTAAGCTACTACAAAGCTACCCCACATAATTCAGAGATGGAGGACAATTTGACATAGGATGTAATATCTTCAGTCAAATTTGTCACGGACAGTGTAAGCCTCGCCCGGAGTTCGAACTCACAGTCTATTGATCAGTAGACCAGCGCTCTAACCACTGAGCTAACCGGGCGGGCCCGATTGATTCCCCATTAGCTAACCTTTAAATGATAAGTTTTAATCCCGATTCAACATAATATTTCAGGTTCATTTACATCACAGTTACCAGACGGCATTCAAGAAGAGACACCAATGAACATGAGTTCTACGGACAATGTATGCGAGCCGTGTCAATAGAGAAAAATCCACAATCCTGCCAAAATATATTGCAAGAAATGCCGTGAATCGTTCTGCCAGTCATGCGCCGATGTACACAGGGCTAGTAAATCCGGACGGTCACATTTACTGGTAGACATTCAAAATAAGCTGGAGTTCTCAGCTTTAGAAAAATCTTTAGAAGCTTATCAGCTATGTACAGCGCACTCGAATAGATCCTTAGATTTCTACTGTTGTGATCATAAAACCTTTCTTTGTTGTATGTGCCTGTTTACAACCAAGAAACATAAACATTGTAAGAAAATCCTCGATATTTCTTCAGCTGGGAAATTTCTAATAAAAAACACCTTTGTTGACAAACTTCAACAATACCAGCAAGAAGTTACGGACCACGCAAAATTGATTACCAAACCGATAAAGACAGCTATTGAGACATCGAAAGATGATGTGGAATCAATAAGCACTCAGCTAGACGATGTTGTCAGCAAGTTGGAAGCCATGACGATTTCGTTTAAACAACGAGCAGCGAAAATAAAAGGCGATTTAACAGCTTTTGTTGACGAAAAGCGGTCGGGTTTTGAAATTTCCGAGCGCGAGATTAAGGCGACTGCATCTTCAGTAGGAAGTAGTCAAAGTATGTTCCGAGCCGTACTCAAAAACGGTTCCCACTCTGACGTGTTTCGTTGTGCGGTGTCAATTGTTGGAGAGCACAATAAGTTCAAAACTGAAGCAGCACAAATGAAAGCTGAAGTGCCTAAGTTTAGACTTGTTCCAGATACACATGATGTCATACAGAAGTTGGAAGCATGTTTATCTATTGTAGAATACAAAATGGAAATTGTAAACAAAAGTAATTCCGGATTAAACTTTGAATCTGATCTTAGTGCTGACTTTGAGAGAAGTATTGGCGAGTGCTCATTGAAAAACGTCTCGTTAGATATGCAACTTCCAAATGAGGCGGATAATGTTGAAGACAGTGTAAAAAAGAAAGAAAAGAAAAAAGACAAAATCGAGCATGAAAAAACTACAGGATCGGATGATTACGCTGGTGATATGAAAACGGACATTGCTGTTACCCAAAAGTTGCATAAACAGAAAGATGATGAAATTGGTCAAAAGAGGCAAAATGTAACGTTACATACTGATCATTTTTTTATTATCAAAAAGCGTGATACAAGCATTGGAGGTATTGTTGCTTTGCCGAATGGACGGATGGTCCTGTCCGATACCACGAAATCAAGATTGCTCATTATACAAAGTGATGATGAATTAGTTGATGAGATACCGTTAAAAGATAAGCCTGGGAGTATGACTGTACTTGATGACACGTATTTGATAGTGTGTTTAGTTAACACTAAGTTGTTACAGGTTTCAAAAATAGCCGATAAAACTAAATGCGGTAGGTGTATAAGGACAAGATTTCATCCGAAGTGCGTTCAAGCGATTGATGCTGAAAACATGTTGGTTTCCATGAAGGATGCTGATGATCTTTGGTATCTGAACGTGATGACCATTGACGGGAAGGTTACCAAATCTATCACAATAAATCGCTTATATAACGGTTACATATTTGCCGTTCAACATTTGCGAGAAAGCTACCATATCATCCATTGCTGCGAGTATTTGAACACCGTACGTGGATTTGAAAATGATGGGAAGCAAATCTTTAGTTACTCGACTGATAAACCGTCAGCCGTAGTAACCGATAAACAAGGATATATATACGTTGTCAGTAATGTTGGAAAAGTTCGAGTTTATTCACCGGATTTTATATATCTAACGATGTTCCCGACTCCATGTAGTTTTGCGAATCGCGCTGCATTCAATGCTGACTATGATAAACTCTACATCACAGGCTACAAGTCTCCAACTATTGTCGTGATGAAAGTATCAAGGACAGAGACGGTCAGCAAGAAATCAGTAATCTAAGAACATCAGTCAGTAACCCAAGAACACCAGTCATTAATCTAAGAACATCAGTCAGTAATCTAAGAACACCAGTCAGTAACCCAAGAACATCAGTCAGTAATCTAAGAACACCAGTCAGTAACACAAGAACATCAGTCAGTAATCTAAGAACACTAGTCAGTAATCTAAGAACATCAGTCAGTAACACAAGAACATCAGTCAGTAATCTAAGAACACTAGTCAGTAATCTAAGAACATCAGTTAGTAATCTAAGAACATCAGTCAGTAATCTAAGAACATCAGTCAGTAATCTAAGAATATCAGTCAGTAAACTAAGAACAATCTTGAACTTTAGTCAGAAATCTAACAGTTAATCTACATCGTTTAATTCACGCATGGTGGATATCAGACATAAACAGGTCTAGCTGGCTTAAGTCGAGGATTCTAAACAACAGAATGGTCATGTGATTTGTGGTCTTCGTTTACAGACAAAGTTGGAAAAGTCGCTAAATGAACCTGGCTGTTTGTGTGACGTTTTACAACATGAATAATGTAATAATATAAACAAGTCTAAGTACTGTAATTACCACCCAATACTAACATGTTCTTTCTTGGGTCTGGCAGGCAAGGGTCACATGTTTAGATCTCGAGTGAAACACACTCGAGTTGTGAACACGTGACCCTTGGTTCAACAGTACATACTATTGCTATGATAAAATTCAGTTTTGTTTTATTAGATTTACCTGCTTTTTTCGTTCATTCTGGTCACCGCTACTGTTCTATTTTTATTGCACTCTTCAATGTAATATACGATATCTTTGTAGCAGGAAACTGGAAAACTTTTAAGACCATCAACTGAGAAAGAATTGAACAATATAGCATACTAATATGTACCACTCATGGATCATTAGCAAAATTTATTGTTTTCTTTTGCAAAAAGAGGATCTGTCTAGGCACTAAAGTTAACGCATATCTATGCCATGACCCACCCTCTGATCTTCATATTTCATGTAAGTTTTTATAAATTTTGAAAGTTCATTTGCTTGCTTTATGATTTAGTATATTCAACAATATAAAACTACACATTAAAAGTACCTATGAAGCTTTGTTTTGGTGTCATCCTCACAGAGAGAACTTCTTGTGTTTCAGATTCAGTGCTCAGTAGATCATATACCTTTTCATTGTAGATCTCTAACATACTAAACGATACCTGAAAACATTCTGTTACATTACTGGAACTATTTTACTTGATTAAACGCCTAATTTTACACAAAGTACAAAATGTATATATACATGTATTCACTGGCGCAGTACAAAGTAATCATATACAATATAATAATTATTATGTACAAAATATTACAAAATAATGATACAAAGACATGTTAAAGATAAAATATACGGTGTATAAGGTAATAATGTTGCATATAAGTAATAAATCACTCAAAACCATGACTCAAACTCTCTGAAAAATATTTTTTTAAATTTTTTCTTCCACAGTATCAAAAATACATTGAGTTTTATGTGTTTTTTTCAACAACATTCAGCGGTGTCCGGGCAAGCATAAAAGTTCACCTCACTCTGCAATACAAACCCTGTTGTCCACTAGTTGCAGTCAATTCCTATTTCTTCTAATGGTTCACTTCGATCAATTGTGTAGGACGAATTAAACGCAAATAAATAAATTTATTGATACAAAAAACTGTAGATACCTTTGTATATACAGTGCAACCTATCAAAAGCAATACCCTTTTAGAGAAGCAAAATTATGTTGTTGTTGTTGTTGAAGGGTAGTTGCTCAAGAGAGGGCCGCTCTGGAGAGGTTACACTGTACATATATTTATTTCAAACATAAGAGTTACAATTATTATACATGTATAATTATACATTACATATACATTGAACAAAACATAGCATGCTTTTTTCTGCACAGGTAATAATAATAAACTGTAATCGCGGACCTAAAATGATAACTTAAAAACTAAGAATTAAAAATTTACCACATTCCAATAAATTGAAACTTTTATATCGTAGATAGTTATTAGATACAGGGCGTCGTCATGTAATTTAAAACATTTATGAATATATACCGAAAGCTGTTTAATTATTGTATATACATGTACGTACCTGGTAAATAACACCATCTTGTTGACTGGCCTTCCTCTCAATGTCTTTATAAAGACGTTGACACAACCTGGGTATTATACCTGTAACAATGATTAATTAGTTAAGTTATTGCTGTTTTATCAATTATGTAACCTTGATGTTGTTATAACACGATTTGATCATGTATATTTACTGTGACAAGGGAATGTATCAATAATGTTACTATACATATGTAGGAGTCCATTCTCGTCATATGGTTACAATCCGAGCTGTAGATTGAATATGTTTTCCTTTAAAGGGGCATACCCTACAACTTGATGCATTTAGAATTAAGGCAAAATGATAATAAATTAGAAGATAGTAACGAAAAAAGCCGACAATGAAAGTTTCAGCCAAAAATTCATCCAATTCGAAATAAAATCATAAAAAATATGTATTTGTGACACATACATTTAATCATGGAAATTTTTGGGTGGAAGTGATTTATTATTCATAACTATGTTTTTTTGCGGCTAGTACCTAAACTAGTCATTTTATTACCCATGTTCTTCCTGCAATTATCCATTATATATTGTTTTACATATACATCTAGCACATTTTTACACTTTCACAGAATATTTGTAAGTTATAGGGTATGCCCCTTTAATACATGTTACGCCATCTCAGCTTCTGCGGACATCGTGTAATCTGTGCGCCTGGTCGAAATAATGCATGTATCTGTTTTCACTGTTGTGTACGGTCACACCAAAAACATAATATCATCGTTTATGCTACATAAGAATCATTTCTGGGCCTTGCTGATATTTAAGTGAAACTTTGAATATGTTGGATATACTTTCTATGTAACTCTTTCAAGAACATGTTTATTATTTTCAATACTCTATTAATGCATAGTACAACGCATACTTTTTTATTGCAAAAAATGTATTTATATGATTTATTGATATACGACCTTCTTACGGCACGCCTCGGCCGGCTCTATCTAGATGACGGAATTGGCCGAGGTGTACCGAGTGCTACAACCTTGATTCGGTTCGTATCCCATCATGCTGTATGTTTTGCCACTTCCGGTCTGGCCGTATGCAAACAAGGTGCAATTATACCCTGACCAGGCACTTTCCAACAGTCCTGTACCAAGATCTTCAAATACATGTTTCTGTCAAAGTAAAAGGTACGTTAAAAAATACTATGTCAGAAATAATGTGATTAATGTTACAGGTTGATCATAAACAAGGAAATACTTGTTTCAACAAAACCTAAATAAACAAAACACATGACAAAATGTTCTCTATATGAGTGTGCTGCTAACATTATAGTAGTTTAAGCGGAGAAAAAGGCATGTGGTCCTAACTTGGAAATAACCCACAGCACCTTGCGTATTGCACTGTACGTGTTAACGTTGTTGGTGAGTTAACGGATGCAATAACGAGCGAACTGAAGCAGCACACAATATGAAGACCCGAAAATGTTTCATTACATCGATCCAAAGTTCAATAACAACTTAATGAAATGATATGAAAGGGTTTTTTGTTGAAAATATTTATTTTTTAATACATTCTTTATTATAGCCTAATTTACCGATACCTTGTTGTACAGATTTGTCGGCTACAGCCAAACGTGTGTTAGCGGCCACCTCCGAATAAGGCCACCCAGTGAATAAATGCAATTCTTTTAAAAGCCGTCATTGATTATTAAGAACAGAACTACCTCAGAGCAAAGACCACCTGTCAATAATGACCACATCTTGTCTTTCCCGAGGGTAGCATTTGTTTACAGGCTTGATCGATATTTCATGAAACATAATGTGTAATAAGTATTTCAGTGGATGCGTAGAATCATGCTTTACCTGGTCTACATACTTGTCACCCTCGGGTTTAAAGAACCCATCCTTAGTACACGTGTACCCGTCATGTGACCAGTACGAATGATCGAATGTAAACTGTCGTGGATTGGCTAGGCGGTTGTACCGATCTGACACAAAAGTGGATCTATCAGACATTGATACAATTTTCAGACATCCTTTAGAAATTTCCCGCGAATTCTTTGTCCGTGTTAAGGTATAATAATAAATGTGCATTCGGTTTTGTTCGGCTTTTTTCGAGTTGTTCTGTTTTGAGGGTCGTTTGTTTTGATTTGATTTGATTTGATTATTTGATTTGTTATTTTAAAACCTCCGTGAGTAATTGATAAATCAAGCGTCACAAAGACATATGTGGCTTGACACTGATGACGTAAAAGTTTTGTTTATTAATATAGTGTCACCCCTATTGAACGGGCAAGCCAGGTTGGCTTATGAGAAACCTAGCGTTAATACAGTACCTCCCGAATCCCTTCTCTTTTTATCGCGCGCTTAAATGAGAGGGACCTACGGTATCAATAATTTTATTGTCTGTCAGCTCACCAACCGACCGCATCAGTTCTTACCCAGTCTCCACTGAGGTTCGAACCTTCGATCTCCCGCTCCAAAGTCAGACGCCCTAACCACTCTGCCACGGTTGCGGTTATAATTTTACTTCAGTACATTTTACTTTAGGAAATATTTTACACCATTATGGACGTATGTAGGTAAAAGACACGAAATTGTTCGTTGAATTACACGTTTTATGTTAGTTCAAGTAGAATGAATTTGCATTTGAAAAATATTAATCTCAGCATACCTTATCCATAGGCACTCGATTCCGTGATTTTTTATACGTTTACAGACGTTCTTTTGCAATTTCACCCATCAAACAATGCAAATCTGTCGAAAGAAAAATCTTCATTTTTTCCCTTATTGAGTGTATAAAATACTCCAAGATAGTGAACTCGCTATTTTTTCGTTTGACGGAAGTGACAAAATAAGCGTGGGTCCCGGCTTTCCTTCTAAAAGCTGTCAAAACGTTTAAAGTTGGGGCTCACTACAACGAAAGCAAGGTTCCCGGAAAGCACGTGCAGATTAGAAGGAAAGCCGTCTGTACACGTATAAAAATCACGGAATCGAGTGCCTATGGCCTTATCTAAAGTAAAGGCAAAACAAAAATACGACATTGTGTATATTCAGCGAAATGTTGTTTTTAAGCCCATTGAAGACAAAATTAGAAATATCTTGATAGATTTAAACATTAAATTCACTATCGTATCAACATTTGATATTTACCTGTACCGCAATGTTCTATATATGTAATATTTAATTAAAGATACAAAACCAGATCATTGCACGTGGCTCGTACTGTGCTATAATAAATAAAGGATACAAAGGGTCTTACGCGCACAGCAACCTTAATATTTTCCGTTTTCACCATTATTAAATTTTGAGCTTTGGCTAAAATCCAGATTTTCCGGACATAGTGAACACCAAAATCACTAAACAATAATGGACAACCGAGTGTTATCATACAGTCATAATACTAATATCCATAATCATCTAAATCAACGCCAACCAGTGTAGAACATTATTTATTTATGCCAATAGTCACCAATAACTGTATACAACATATACGAACCTTTTCATATACGTAAGCTGCATATAATTATATTACCGTGTTACCATTGTAGTTGCCAACTAGCGCAGGTTCCCGTAGGAGTTATTCAATTAGTGTCATGGTGATATCGAATGATACCTGATAAACTTTCAAGGGTTGTAATTAAATGAAATTCTGCTTCATCATTTAATTTTGAATAGATGTATTATATCATATTCGCCTATAGTTGATAAGCTATTTAACGATTACAAGTATTAGCTCGAAGGGTCGATGTTCAGTTGGAAAATGATTACTGGTATAACAATTTGTCCTAAAATTGACCTTACTTACATGTTTATGTTTATACTTACAAGTAGCATCAACGCCTAGGGTATGCATAGTTCCCACATCTACAATATTTACCTCCCTTGTCGGCCATCTTGCTTGGCAATTTTCTTATGTGCTTAATAGAGAAAAATCAGAAAATTGGTTATTAAACAACTCAATTTATAAAAGATATCTTAATCAGGAAGTTGTTAAGGCCATAAGTACATCAAATTTAAGAAAATGTCATTGTCATATATGAATATCCTATATTTAGAATTATCAAAACAAAAATATAAATATCTTCTATCAATGCTTGTTGAATTTGCCAACCAAGATGGCCACCAAGGGAGGTAAATATTGTAGATGTGGGAACTATGTATTGGTGACAGAAGCCATGTTTTTTTCACTATTTCGTTGTCCTGTTTTCAGGGAGTATAGAGTATAACAGGGTGCTGCCTGATTTATTCTATCAATTTCTCGGATATTTCCAGAGGGATAAATTTGTTTTAGTCATCTTGTCTGTTCAAAGCCTCATCCGTGAATGGTCCGTGTCCGTAAAAATTAATCAAAGCATGCGTGTTTCGTCACAGACACTGAGCTATACAGAAGCGGACACGTATAGCTTTACGGACGCGGACGTGTATTGCTTTACGGACGCGGACGTGTATAGCTTTACGGACGCGGACACGTATAGCTTTACGGACGCGGACACGTATAGCTTTACGGACGCGGACGTGTATAGCTTTACGGACGCGGACGTGTATAGCTTTACGGACGCGGACGTGTATAGCTTTACGGACGCGGACGTGTATAGCTTTACGGACGCGGACACGTATAGCTTTACGGACGCGGACACGTATAGCTTTACGGACGCGGACACGTATAGCTTTACGGACGCGGACACGTATAGCTTTACGGACGCGGACACGTATAGCTTTACGGACGCGGACATGTATAGCTTTACGGACGCGGACACGTATGTATAGCTTTACGGACGCGGACATGTATAGCTTTACGGACGCTGACACGTATAGCTTTACGGACGCGGACACGTATAGCTTTACGGACGCGGACGCGTATAGCCTTACGGACGCGGACACTGAGCTATACGGACGGACGTTCCTGCGAATGAACGTTTGTTGATTATTTCTTTTGCTCTTTTGACACCCAACAAAACCCTTAAAGTGCCCAACAAGTGTCCTCTCATGCGGACACGGACGGATGGAAAATGTCCTTCGCATTTCTTCCTGAGCAAGGACCACGCATCACGAACACTATATGCCCCCACATCAGTACATACCGCAGCTACAAAAAAAGATATATAAATATAAATCGAGTTTTATAGTTACTATTTTAATCGACCGATCGCAAATCACTAAACATGCAAAGCATGTTTTTGTTTTCCCATTATTATACTGTTCAAATTTTGTTAAGCATCACTTACGATAATGCTTGTAGTGATGCTTCATAATTTAATACTGAAGCTTATTCGATTTATTTACTGTATTTTCATTTATTTTCGTTGGACTCAATTTTCGTGGTTTTTACTCAAATGGCTATTTCGTGGGGACATAAATTCGTGGATTTTGATTTTTTAAAAGAAATGCCTTATCTCTGCATTTAAATTCGTGGGGATTTGATTTCGTGGATGAGCCGACCCACGAAATCCACGAAATTAAATTCCCAACGAAAGTTAATGCTTTCACAGTATATGCTAGTGCCAAAAGAAAACACGAAATAAATGATATATTACCGTGCAGCCTCTCCAAAGCAACACCCTTTGTGAGTAGCAAAATTATGTTGTTGTTGAGAAGTTGTTGCTCTAGAGATTTAAAAAATAATAGTTAAATCAGTGCAGTTGGAAAAAATCATGCTGTTGTTGCAGATAGGTTGTTGCTCAAGAGAGGGCCGCTATGGAGAGATTGTACTGTAAATGATTGTATTGAAGCATATTTGTTTATTCAATATTTTATGTACGGATAATTCAAGTATAGAGTAAGTGATCCTTATCAAATTTTGAATAGTATATTGAATTATAGGCAAATCATAAAGAGAACGTTACAATTATAACGTCATCATAAATGACGTACAAATGTATCTACGTCGCGTTACGTCACATAACGTCGTTGCTACCGTAGTTCAGATTTGATACAACTGTAGTTACGCACGCTCCGGCAAACATAAAAATGCCCAGATTGATTGAAATGCTTGCGATTTATTCAATTAATTAATCGGTCTTCCTGACTGAATTATTTAAGTATCGCGTGATTCGCTGTAAATAGACTTTAACACTCAGCATCAAAGAAAATAAACCAGTTTTACTGTAAACAACAGAAACCATGTGGAAGAAATTACAGAGAGGCTTCTCACCGGAAGCAGAACCGGAAATTATTCCAGAGCCAAGTCCCAGCCCTTATAGCATGTCAACAGAAAGGGGTCCAGAGCCTGTGAGACGTAAGTACCTTTTATTGTTTTCGATTTAATTCGATTCTAATTATTGTATCTTTTATTTTCAAAATTACATAATGATAATAATATAATAATAATAAATTTATACATACATATCAACATCATTATCATGTTTTCATGATACATATAAGAGAACAAATAAACAAAATATGTAATGTCAAAAAGTGCTTAGAAGACAAAAATGAAGGTATTGGTGGTAACAATTAGGAAAAATATTTTATCTGTCCTTTTGGAAAGATCAGCATTTTTCAGTAACTTCATTATCGTCTTGGTAACAATACAGTGTAGCATGATATTATATTTCATGAAAAGTACTTTGTATTCCATGTAAAAAAGAAACATTATCTGTTCATGGTGTTACGTTAATGGATAAAGTAAAGTTCAATATTTCATTAAAGAGGCTTAAGGAAAATTAAAACGACCGTGTAACTATTAATTACATTTTAGGCATTGACCATCTTTTTCCCGTTTGTATCTAATGTCAATAGACATGTTATGACATGTGTGTCCGTATGTTTTTTGCTCTTGATTTCTTTATTATTATTTATTTTATTTAATGTACTATTTATCTAAGTGTCAGCAGTATACACACTATGTCTAAGGATGTAGGTATACCCTGTCTTTCACTGCAGAAATTGTTATATATAACATTGTGACGATATGCTTGTCCATAATTCTAATGATGCAGAGTAGATATTTAAGATAACATTGCAGCAAAATGTAGTTACAGTACTTGTATCCATAATTATATGTGTGTTTTAACTCCCTTGCTGTGATTCCTATCATGTACTTAGTATGTGTTATTACTATTTTATCTATGGTGTTCTTAAGTTAAGTCAGTCAATAGCTATACATAGGTAATGTTTACTGTTATATGTATACCAACTATAAATATTTTTGTATTAGCATCGCACTCGTTTGTCCAGTAAACGAATGTTACAAGGTGAATTGACGTTAATTTGTATCTTAACCACTTTTATTACAACAGCTTAGTTATTCGATTTTTCTACCTTTATAACTAACTTATAAGTCAGTGTGCATTATAGTTTTACTGTAGCTTTATCATTACGAAGATCACCCAAATACACATTCTAACCGTCTTAGTGTTCATTGTGTAACTAGTTGTTCTTCGAGACCTAGAAGATAGAACGCCAGATTTATATTCTATTAAGATAAGAAATTTTAAAAAATGTGGTATTAAATGGATGCCCTTTTAATTAATATAATTAATGCACGATACTTACATTTCCAGCACCATGCCGTTCACCAATGGGCAGTTATCTCATACCAGAAGGTGGATGTCCACTAACCTCACTAGGTAATTAGCTTTCCACGATATTAAACTTAGTTACATAGTATTAAATTATGTCAGATTTTGTCAGGAATTTATTCATTTATTTCTTCAAATACCCATTCGCATGCTACTTTGGAGCGGAATAAGTCAAGCGGTGTTCTTAATTTGTTATTTTGGTTTACTGTGTTAATCCTTTACTGTTAATACTGTTATCTATGCTATCTGAGTTATTTTTATACCTAACACTATTATCTGTATGTGCTTTTTACAACTATGATCTTTATTTATATTACCTATGCTATCTTTACAACTACTAACACTGTTACTTATGTCATTTAGGAGATTCCTATCCAGGTCCAGCAGATTATTTACCAAAGATGGATCTAACCAAGAAAGGAACACCACAATACTCACTCGTCGGTAAACCAAAGAAGTTGGATGGTAGGTCTCGTACATGTCCCTGTCAAATTGTTCCTAACTGTTCACGAAGTATGCAAGAACACTTCAAAGCTTATGCAAAACATACATTTAATACATTTGAATACATGACGATCCTGCTACAACTACAGCCCAATTCATTAACTCATTGGAATGCTAACCATGTCCATGTACCTTGAAGAAAATACTTTAATTATGAAAAACCTTCTCATAGGGTGCCATAGAACGTGTGTTGGTTGGAGGGAATCATTTGTTCAATTCGTATTAATCAGACTATATACGAAACGAATTCAAATGAATATTTTGATGAAATAAGAAATAGGGAAATTGATTTATCAATAAAAACATATTCAAACAATATAAAGATACCTTTGTGTTTAAATATAGTAATAACAACGAGTTGGTTTATTTGATTGTATTAAAATCCACCATAGGATCTTCATCATTATTTTTAGCCGAGACTTTTAATTCTATTATACTTTGTTTGTTGTGTCATTGATATTTTATTTGTGAGTCGTGTCGACCGGTCTACAGATATATTAAAAGTGTGGGCTGATGTACCATGACGATCTTCGCTCCCATTTCTCTGGAGCAGCCATGAATGAAATGACCACAGCGGTTGAATGTGTCGTTAAACAACAGATAATCATAATAATGATACTAAGGCTGTAATTGTTGTTAGAAGCATTTTTGCGAGTAGCATTGATATTTCCTGTTGTTGTTTTTTTGTCTTCTTTTGTGCACATTTATTTATTCATACTTTATTTTATTTAGTTTATTTATCCGTTTTTATATTTTATCTATTTTTTTATTTATTTTTTTACCATATTTATTTATTTCAGAGAAAATGAAGATACCCGGACCATTTAACTACAACACTTCTGGTGACATCACTTGGAAAAAGAAGAAACTTAGCTTGAAAGGACGTGGAAAAAGTTATTTTGACGAAGAAGGTAATGTCATTTTATCTTTTGGCTCGCTCCGTCTAATAAGACTCCCCTTTCTAGACTGTAAACAAAATGTTCGTTCAATGTTACCCAACATAACTTTAGCCATTGCTTAACAATATTTGACGCTTCGAATAAAGTGTTATAAGCATATATAAAGTTTCCAGTGGGTAATCAAAGCTTTTTAAGTATAAATTAATTGATTTTCTTTCTTAAAGACTTTTGCTACAGAGACGCACACTTTTTTCGATTAAAATGTTTCTGTTACCATATGCTATGATCATGCAAAAGTTAAAACAATTATGATGAACAGTTTTCATCCTGCATATATGTCTATGTGAAAACTGTAGCAAACGTCTTTAATAGAAACTATTTTTCTTTCTTTAGCCATGGCCCACAAAATTGAATTTCATGTTATTATTGCTGTATAATTATATTGCTGTTTTCTTATTTTAGCTGACAAATCCATCAGTTTACTTGGTAAATACAAAGTAGAACATCTGGCCTTTGGAAAATCTGGACCTAAGTTCAAAATGGGGACACGTTGTGATTACAATGTGAACACTGGGCCACCAAACGCTCTGGTGCAACCTGCCGACTCTAAAGGTAATTTCCTGACTTCCAATCTGTGTGGTTTGCTGGGCTATGAACCAATACATATTTTACGCTTGTTTTTTATTTGGGTTTATATCAGAGAGAAGTTAACATAACCAGTTGTTCTGTATTCTATTTTATTAATCAAGTATTGGCTTTGTTATTGGACCAGTTGTATTGGCCCGACTGTCCGTGGCCCAATAGTGAAGCTACTATGAACTCACTTTGATTTATGAGACTTTTATCAATTAACTATAATTATCATATTGTATGCTCTACAACTATGATAGGGGACATTATAAAGAATTCTTTCTCTCAATTTGCCGTCTATGATCGTCTGCTGATATGTAAATTTACACGCAACGAAATTCTCTGAATGGTTGCGCTACACCAATAAATAATACAGGTCAGAGGGAGCAATATGCTTTCACATATGAAACTAGCTTCTGTGTCGGTACGGTACCATTTACCTAGATGGCTTCCATTTCTATGTTTATTGTCATTTTTTGTATTTGTCCTCCTTCTCAGTCAATCAAAATGCTTGAATATCTTTTTGCCCTCCATCTCAACCAATCAATATGCTTGAATCTCGTGTTGGCCTTCCTTCTCAACCAATCAAAATGCTTGAATCTCGTGTTGGCCTTCCTTCTCAACCAATCAAAATGCTTGAATCTCGGGTTGGCCTTCCTTCTCAACCAATCAAAATGCTTGAGTCTCGTGTTGGCCGTCCTTCTCAACCAATCAAAATGCTTGAATCTCTTTTTGCCCTCCTTCTCAACCAATCAATATGCTTGAATCTCGTGTTGGCCTTCCTTATTAACCAATCAAAATGCTTGAATCTCGTGTTGGCCTTCCTTCTCAACCAATCAAAATGCTTGAATCTCGTGTTGGCCTTCCTTCTCAACCAATCAAAATGCTTGAATCTCGTGTTGGCCTTCCTTCTCAACCAATCAAAATGCTTGAATCTCGTGTTGGCCTTCCTTTCTTAACCAATCAAAATGCTTGAATCTCGTGTTGGTCTTCCTTCTCAACCAATCAAAGTGCTTGAATCTCGTGTTGGCCCTCCTTCTCAGCCAATCAAAATGCTCGAATCTCGCATTTGCCCTGATTTTCTCATGTTGGCCCAGTTAATCTTTATATTGACCTAAACTCTCTTACGTAACACTGGACATTTATTGAATATTATATACATGTAGTTAATTAGTAGTATTAACTTTGAGCGTGACTGAATATGATAATTGCAATGTTTAGTTTTTTTTCTTGCTCTCTCGCTCGAATTGTTTTTTTTCAATAGCAGTAATTAAGCACTTATTCTAATGAACTTGACTGTTTTCGAATTCATTCCTTCTAAATTAAATAGTACTACAGTATATTGTATATATACAGAACAACATCTATAGAGCAACACCATGTGGGAGCTGCAAATATTGGCCGTTGTTAAGAGGTTGTTGCTCTACAGAGGTTAAATCTATAGTAAATATCAGCTTAGGGAAATTTTGAAGGTGTTGTTATAGAGAGGTTCTGCTCTACAGAGGGCCGCTCTGGAGAGATTGTACTGTACACATTTTGTTCAGATCATTTTCTACTTGTTGGTTACATATATATACCCTTTCAGCGTAGTTATAACATTTTGCTTCTGTAATGGGAGGTCGAAGGTTCGAGTAGGACTTAGGGACGTTCTGATATGACCGAATGAATGCCGACTCTCTAACTTGTCAGTAAACACGTATACTAGTATCTGATCCGTTCATCGTTGCTTTTTTGTATAAACACCATTGTTTAATATACGATGAATCTTTCACAGGTTTCAACACACCGGGGCCTAACTATAGACCAAACTCAAGTTATTGGGGTCGGGGCCCTAAAAAGTCCTTTGGCGACAACTGGAAGAACAGATCACCAAAGGGTCCAGGTATTATAAAATTGATAAAATTTGATACTTATAAATACAGGCTAATTGTGTATATGTATGCGTTAGTAAATCTTTGAGAAGTACATTTTCCAATTAGTTATAATTCTTTCATTTACTAGTAAACAAGTCGTAATGGACTGATAATGATTGTAATGATGCTTTAACAAGTAGAGAAAATTAGTTAAATGTTTTATTAGATATTCCCAGAGAGTGCCCGGGTTAAAAGTAAACAATTTTCAGTTTTAAAAGACTAAATATGTATTATGTGTTTAAATCTCTACCAGTTCTTTTTTTGCCATGATGCGCATGCTAATAAGGCAAACCTACAATAAACAGACCGTATGCTAGCAACTGTTTAAAATGTAGAATTTAAATACTGTAGTTTCATTTATTTTCGTTGGGCTCAATTTTCGTGGTTTTTACTAAAATAGCTATTTCGTGGGGACATAAATTCGTGGATTTTGATTTTTGAAAAACAATTCCCTTTCTCTGCATTTTAATTCGTTGGGATTTGATTTCGTGGATGAGTCGACCAACGAAATCCACGAAATTAAATCCCCAACGAAATTTAATGATTCCACAGTAGTCATTTAGACTGTGGTCGTGATCCATTGGTTAGTGCGCTAGACTTGTAACGCGGCGATCCGGTGGCGGCAGGTAATGAAACCCTTTTATGAAAATTGACAAAAATACTGAATTCCTCCATCCGTGAGGAAGTCGTCCGCTCCTTGTGGAAAGATATGTTAGTGCTGGTTAGAATACAGTCCAGGAAAACTGGTAAGTTGGACCGGCCGCGTATCTAATGAAAAAAAAACTGTTAAAAATGGTATTAAATCTACTGAAAAAAAAATGAAATAGCCATCAACAAAGAACTAATGTTCCCTATTATTTAAAGGGGCATACCCTACAACTGACAAACATTCTGTGAAAGTGTAAAAATGTGTTAGATGTATATGTAAAACAATATAATGGATAATTGCAAGAAGAACTTTGGTCATAAAATGACTAGTTTAGGTACTAGCCGCAAAAATCATAGCTATGAATAATAAATCACTTCCACCCAAAAATTGTACAACAAATTCCAAAGAGTTTCCGATCTTTTATGGAAACTAATATTTTTTGTGATTTTACTTTTAATTGGATGAATTTTTTGGCTGAATATCTTTCTTCGTCGGCTTTTTTCTTTACAAGCTTCTAATTTATCATCATTTTGCCTTGATTCTAGATGCACCAAATTGTAGGGTATGCCCCTTTAAGCCCACATAGATTAAAATGTCCTAATATCAGCCAACATGATAGCTTTCTATTGGTTTCGCCTATATAAGTAACACAGAGCGCACAGTTCTAATATAGGTAAGAACTTCGACAAATACGATATTGGAACTTTTGAATAATGGAATTACGACTAAGTTACCTGACTAGTATTGAAATAAAAATAAACGGGACGTCTTGTAATGAATAATCGATGTTTGGACAATTGAATATACTTGAAATGTAAGGAATTTTAATGCACTGTATTCTAACAGTATTGAAACTTTTTTCTACAATAACAGACTAGAAGTATTCATTTCTATAACTATCAAAGGATTTCATGACGAGTGAATAAGGACCATTGTTTTAACTCGGTGTTTAATTTATAGCTGTATTGTAAGAAAACAATACGGACACATTCTCTGATTTCCATGCGTGTCGACCGTTACTGTGGGATTTAAACATTCTTCTGTAACTTGGTATAGATCTATAACTATCTAACTTATGTTTTGTATGTTGTAACAAAGGGATTAAATTATGCACCAATGTAAATAAATTTTGATGGATTTTATTTATTATTCTGAATAGCAAATTCATCTGACGTACGTGAAAATTTAAAAGGTATGTTGTGAAATTCATATACATGTACATGTATATACGAGTGCTAAAACCATTGAGGCCACTTGTAGAGTAAGCTTGCACATCGACGCATTTGCACATGTTTCGGAAACTTTCAAAACTTTTTTATGATATCAGAAGCTTAATTCCGCATAATTTTTCACTTAAAGATTTATTCCTTTGCCAAAGAAAGATAATTTAGTTGGTGGTCATTCATAGAAACAATGTAATTGAAAAAAAAGTATGTACGTTTGTCAATGTATTGAGCACAAGTGTGTGTCTACATTCAGTTAAACCTGTGAAAAAGGCCACCCTTGGCTATTACGAAATATTACCTTTATCGGCAGGTGTCCTTTATTCTGAGATGTTTATTAACAATGGTTTGACTGTGTACAGAAACAAACTGAATATGAAACATCATTTCCAATACATGTATGAAACGTCGATTGTTAACAATTGTTCGCTGAGTAAAAAAAAAACATTTTTAAAGCTTAATACACTACATGTATATGGCACAAATATACATACTTACTTCAAGCTCATGAGCGTGTTGGGATAACTTAGTACCTTATACAGACAAACCATTTACTTCTGGAGAATCTGTCGTTAAACACAGAATACCTGTACTATTTATTGATACTTTGAATTTTACTATTCAAATATTTTAATGTGCGTATATTTGCTTATAAGCGTGTTTGGAATTTCTTAGGAAGGACCAATAACTAAAGGACAGTCCGTTGTTAAATACAGAATACTATAATTATTGTTATAATCGCCATTATTACGGTTATTGTTTCAGGTCCAGGAGATTATGACGTTAAAACAACACACAGAGGAACATCCCATTCGTTCGGGATAAAATTACCTGAACCCGTCGCTGTACAACAAAGTAAGTCGTGTCTTAAGAGTCATTGATTTACTCGTAATTTCAAAACTGTGCGCGTTTTTTTGTGTGTGCATATTAACATGAATATTTAATCATTACTTGACGACAACCATGGTTTACGTTGATGTATGTACATCGTATTTTGCCTTTGACTTGACATACATGGTTATGTAACTACAGTATTTACGTCGGTTTTACTTTGACTGATGCAGTTTAGATAGGAACAAAAAAATCTCATTTCTTCTTATTAGACTGAGCGAGCCAAAAGTGATAAGAATTTCCTTATTGTTTTTGTATCAAGTATTTATCTTAGTCCTTGAACCACATGATTTCATCAAACACACATGAGATAAATCTCTCATTCGAAAAAAATAGGAACAAATTAGCATAAATGGTCTCTTAGTTACCAAACTTATGTACATAATTTTATGCACATATTATGAATATTATTTGCAAGCGTTCTTAAATGTTATATGATTTTCATTTACATTCAGGCTTATAAGTAAGAAGCTTTGATTATTTTGGATATACGATTTATCATTCTGTGATTATTTCAGCTGTGAATAAATTCAGTCCCGCTGCCAACACTTACGACCTCGGTACAACAATAGGTAAAGCCCCGGCTGTGTCCATTGCAGGGCGACCAAACGAAAGTAAATCAGGTAAATACATGTACATTATACATTTACATATCAAGGAACTAATCAACGGAATGAGAAATTGATTCGTCCCATGTGACACTGTAAAGATACGAGACACTAAGTTAGGTCTACACTCAAAATTATTAATTAACCCTTAACCTGCTGAATTTCCTGAATGGATTTGTCCAACTTCTATTTTGAAACAGTCCATTATCAACTTAAGGGATATCACAATGAAAGTTTAGAAATTAGTCACCCATCAGTAAAGATTCTGGTCATACTACATGGGTGTAGGCCTACAGGCTGGTCTGGCTGTATACTAGTGGTAAAAGCTTAGCAGTTTGACTCCAGCATTGTAAGGGCTAAGTCTGTATCCTGTTTCAGAAAACATATTAATTTAAATACAATCTACGAGATTCTTATGTACATAAAGTTAAGTAAAGTTTATGAGATACTCATGTACATAAAATGTCGAGTATTCTGTCTGTGAACTGCCGCAGAATGAAAATCTATTGTACATACGAATAAATACGCCTGAAACTCGAGTTTTTACTGATATGATTACATTGTACATTTTGTATGTAAATAGAATGGATGTAATCATTGTGGCCAAATTATACTTTTTTACATCAAAATTGGATATTCAATTTTATTATCCGTAATGTTACCCCCTGACATTACTTGTCTCGGGTGAACATTACGTTCTATCACCCTAAGTGGGATGTGATATTTACATAGTATGATCCCCTATTTAATTATTAAAATAAGGCTCATGTTGCGTTATCTGAAACAATAAAAAAGTTATTTTCCAATCAATGTCAGTGTCACTGGGACGTTTGAGAGCATGGGGCGCCCACGAAGACTTCGCATTGATCATAATATTCTATCCATAAATAAAAATTAATTTTACTTATTTATTTATATCTTTTTATTAGAAACATTTGATAAAGTTTAGAACAAATAGAGTCCTAAGTTTCGTTCTTAATTAATCGATACTTTCTTTTATATCCGGTCTCCTTATATAGTAATCTTTTGTAACATTTCTACGGACCAATTAACTCTGTCAATATATTAAGTTTTCATGAATGAAATATGATCTACATTTTACATACAGATAAAAACACGAACGTGAGGTATTTGCTTTTTTAATAAATGTTCACTTCACGTATATGAACAGGAATTTTATCTCCGAGTACTTTTATAAATCTGTAAGTAATGTACTCGATCTTGGGTCAACCAAAGTCATGTTAACATTAAGACAAATAGTCAATTGTTAGGTTGTATGAAGTTGGAACGCAGTTCACGAATATGTTTTTAACTGCGTTCCAGTCAGCATTTCGCGATTCAATTTTTAAATTGCGAACTTCAGTTCGCGATTGAAAAAAAAATTATGTATACAATTTAATTTTTTTTATTAATTTAAACAAAAATATGTTTTGAATTGCGAATGTTATACAACTCAATTATTAGGCGTTTTTTTAAATATAGCAAAACCCCAATTACCGATCGTTTCTGTATTAGGACCATGTAGGACTGATTGCCTGTATAATTATATATTTATTCTCTATTGAGACCACTTCAATATTAGGAAGTATGTCTTTGGTCAGCATTTTGATATACTATACTTATGTATACAGTCAACTCTGTGTTAGTGGGCACCTCCGAATAAGGTCACCATGTGGATAACGACAATTCTCTGATAAACCGTCATTGAACTATTCTATTTTTACTTCTAAAGGTTTAGACAAAACCGAGCTGATGTGTTCATTTATTATATTGATACAGCTTCCAACACACCTGTGCTCCTATAATTTTCACTTCATATCCAAGTTTGTTAAATATATCTATAGTAAAACATCGATTGTCCGAAATCAATCGACGTGACCGAAATACTATTTCGGATAATCCATGGTTTCGGATAACACGATTCGGATACTCAAGTAAAATATTACATTGGAATATCTAGGGGTAAATCGAGACCGAAAATTCATTTCGGATAACACCATGCAGTTATTCGGATAATCCGAGTTCGGATAAACGATGTTTTACTGTATTTAGATAAATTCTCTAGCTCTCTAACTTTGTCTTGATTTTCTCTGTCTCTACTTCTTCTATCTCTCTATTCTTATCATCAGCCTTTCAGACACCATGTCCTTCCACTTACACGCTGGAGTTTAAAAATGACAAGTACAAAGCCACAACGCTTGCCTACAAATGGTTCGAAATGGATGGTAAGATAGACTGTGTCGTATGCAGTGTAAACTTGTTTGTTTCTGATCCCCTACTCGTTAAAATTGGGTAGGTAGGTGGGGAGTTTTTATCATTATTGATGGAAGCGTGCGGAAATGTGAAAAAAACGTGAGCAGTGGGTGTACGTACCGTTCCTCGGGCCTTATAAAGAAATCTAGGGTCGCGAGGAAAAACAATTAAGGGTAGGTCGGGTATAACCAGAAACAAACATTTCTTTTACGCCTAAGTTACTTTGAAATCACTAGCTTGAAAGCTGTTCAGTTAAAACAAGTACACGTATTCAGGACGAAACAAACATCACCTACGTTTAAGGAGACTCATATTTCTAGATTCGATATTATTCCGGTTTATTGGATTTTATTGACCAATAGCAGTCAAACCAAAAGATAAACGGCATTATTTTTTATAAACAATCGATCGGTATTCATTCTGAAGCGCAATTTTCAGTTACTTTTGTTTAAATCTAATTAGACTATAATTAAAGAGCCGCATGTTCACATGTTTGCCTTAATTTATTGGTGCGTTTACTCATGCTTAATAAATGTTTACTGAAAAACTTCAGCTTGGGAAGTTAGTGGTTTCATAGTGATATGTACTTACAAAGACATTGTCATCAAATGTTCTTACAAACAGATAACTGACAGTGAATATTTTCTGACAATGTTTTAATTCTGTATCTGCATGATGTTTTGTGAAATGCGCTTGCATGATTAACTGTTGTAGATATATTGTACCTTTTTGTAGAATGGTTAAGAAATATGACACTCCGAGGATGCAGCGATATCACACCCGGTCAGAGGGTAGTGTGCTCACTCATCGATCACCAACCAGTGATGCTGGCAGTGTTTCACTTCCGAGTATACGTAGCACGACCCGAATGTCGTCCAGAAGTTACCGTAGCAACATGGGCTCACGTATGCATCTTCCATCGGACTTTGACACGCCAGGACCTGGGGATTACAATATAAAGTCCACTATTGGTAAATCTCCGGGTGCCGTATTTAAGGGCGATCGAGGAAGAGCTTTTGAGCAAGCTAAGTCTTCAAATGCGGTGTTTCTGTTACCACGTTTAGCGAACGCCACTCCGGCCCCGGGTGCTTACAATATCAAGTCCTCCATTGGAAAAGGCCATACATCCACGTTTGGGCATGCGCGGAGAGATTCTAGATTTGCCGGTGACCGAAATAGTAATGCTGTGTTTTTATTGGCCAAGTACGATGATCCAAGCCCCGCCCCAACTAGATACAACTTAAAGTCTTCCTTAAGTTCAAATTCTAGTTTCTTAACAAAAGAGAACAGTATAGCTCCAGGTGCCACTTTTTCGCGTGCTAAAAGAGACGCACGTTTTGCTGGCGATAAAAACGCCAAATTCTTGCTTCCTAGAATTATACCAAAGAATCCACCACCCACTACCTACAAAACTGAAGAACATATGACATTTGGAAAGTCGGCGAAGGGAGCGAGTTTCGGACGTGAACGGCGTAATGCTAGATTCCCTGGTGATACAAAGGCCAAGTTCTTACTTATGGAACGAATGGACCAGTTCAGGCGTCCTCACTCCTATTCTCAATATAGCACAAACTATGAATGAACAAACTCGTTGGGCCAGTATATAATTATGATAGTATTTAGAAGAAACGTGTATTGAGAAACACGTATTTTATAATAATTTTATTATACTAGCTGTTCGTTGTGACTAGTGGTACATAGGTCATGTAAACTGTGCTGTTGTTAATATGTTTTATCATTCTCGGAAATTTCATGGATCCTAAACAAAGATTTAGCATGGAGTGTTTCCTTTGCGAAAATAACATTTTGGCAGACAAGGAATTTGACGATGTTCTAAAAGGTTATAATACAAAGTGTGTCAATTTGTATTTTCGAGGCTTAATAATACAATACAAAACTATTTAGTTTTTCGATGGAAAAGTAAATGGCATTCTTATATATTGCCGTATTCAGTGTTTGTATTAATAACACAATACTTTGAACGAGGTGATATTTGCTTCTTTGACCCTACAAGGATACTACGTCATCGTGCACCTGCTGAATGCTTCCAATTGGACCATTTTCCCCTCGCGCCAAAAAAATGTGTTTTATTACCGGTATTGGAAATAATTGGCTATTGTACGAAGTTCATAGTTATATATTGTTTGGTTCAGGCCTGAAAAACAGACAAACTATGACACTGAGCAGGTTACGTGAAAACCGTGCATGAGTATACTCTTTATAAATGTCACTGCACTGTTAAGCTATGGCAGAGCTATACATTTGTATAAGTTTTACGACTAAGATGTAAGGAAATATCATTTATGAATTAATATAATTCTGAAAAAAAGCATTCTTTTTTCGCATATTTTGTAGATTTTATAACAACATAACATTATTTACATCAGAATTGATGATTATTTTAAACAAATAGTGACAAATGTGCTCAGGAAAGGCTTAAGAAAATTTCAGTTACGGAGAAAATGACTTGAAAACAGCTTCTACATTCATTATAATTATCTCCCTTATTAAAAACCAGAAAATTGGCTTGTGGCTTTATTTTTTGAGTTTCAAGTTCCAAATTCAAAAGTTAACATCCTTATCAATACCTTTATTCAATCATCAAACTTTTTGTAATAGGGGTATAATGACTAATCATAAATAATCTAAAGACGTGGTTTGGGACCGTGGGAAAATTTATTTTGGATTCAAAAGTCACCTTTTTAATTTGGATTACCTCCCTTAGATATTTAAATCGAAGAGCACCAGGTCTGGCACTTTTGTATATCATTTCTATTTTATCATTATATAACCCTGTTGTGTATAGTTAAATGCTTTCATTAATGCTTGAAGCTCAAAAGTGAAGCTGCATACTCATTAAATATGTTTCTTTATATCTGAGACACAATTAATATATATAATTAGGCACGGTGAAATCAGTATGAATTATAATATACTTAAGGGTGCTGTTTTTTATTATTTATTAATATTAAAAGAAACTACACATATCCACGAATTATCAAAGATTATGAAAATATATTAAACGTTGTTTTTTTAACATATCAATGTGCTTAAAAATGAATCTGTTTAAATTTGGGTCTGACTTCTTTTTAAAATCTGAGAAAAACTGACTTTTGAAAAGAGATATACAAAGCCATACTAGAAAACTATGCCAAAATCACTCGGTTTATGCTTTTATACATCAAAAATGATAAAAAAAAAAAGTTTAACAGGTATGCTTTGTAGTAAGTTAAACGAATACTCCTAGTGAAATCATGTGGGGGCAAAAAATATCCAGTTTTCACTCCCGGCCTAAACCAAAGGTTCTAATTGCAAACTTCTTTATCGATAACATAATATACAACAGCCAATCTTTGGTGCACTGCATCATTTTATGCTACTTAAATGATTTCATAAGAAAATAGAAGAATTTACCTCTAAGTCGAGAGATTGTTACTAAAAAACCATGGTCCAACTGGAAGCATTCAGCAGGAAGTAGTATCCTACCATTGTATTTGTCATGTGTTACCAAATTTACCTGCTGTAGAACATTCTGTTGCTTCAATGAATTGTTGACATCATCCAAGCTTAGTTCATTAATATATTCGTATTTCAAAAGATCAATATATTTGTTTTATAAAAATGTATTAGATTATGTTCACAAAATGTTCGCACATTCTTATCAAGAATGCTTTTGTTATTTGTAAAATAAAGATTTTTGTAGTTAGTGTATAGTCTGACATTTTAATATTCCTGATATTTAATTGTATGTCGCTCTGTGAAATGAAAGGATGGTGCATTAGGCAGTTGGTGGGGAAATTATTGATATTTCAAAGTTGCATGTTGAATATAATTCCACTATCGACAGTCTATTTGCATTCAACAACTTAACATATTGATAATTGTATGTATTATTATGTTGTAAATATGATTTTACAATTGATATTTATATTTTGTGTTGTGTGCCTTTAATTGTCTCTTTTTTATATTTATAGTTGTAATTGATATGGATTCTGTGAAGAAATAAAATTCAATGTTTGATTATGATTTAAATAGCTTGATGTCGTGCACTATTTTTTTCTATTTCCATAGTAACATAACAGTTTCAATTTTTTTTTCAGACTTTTGGGGAAATTAACCCCTACCCTTGTAATTGGGAATTTTAGCGTGTGTTTAAAATTCTCTAAATTGGAAAAAAGTATGACTACAATTTTGCAATGTTTAAATGAACACCAACCAATAAAAAGTCTTGGGTCAGATGGAAATTTTAGAATAAGTCTGGTAACCAGAGGCAAACTTTGTTCATGTCTTAACATATAACTGAGCATAATCAGTATTCTGATGCCTAAAGCTTATCAGTCATATAATCACACAAGGCAAATAGTACCAAATAGCAAATACCACGTTATTTTGTTATAAAATGTCGAGAACTCCAAAACGAAAGTCAAAAATAGAAACACAAAACACAGAATTTAATTTGAGGGTGATCAGTGGTAACACACAGGACTACTGAATGAAAGAACGTGGATTCGAATCTCGGCTCCGCCTTTCGCATATTTCAGACACGCCCTTTCCGTCACTGTTAAAAGATCACACGAAACAGGTGAGGCGTGTTTCGGTGTTTCACACATGATAAAAAACCTGTAACAAGAGTATAGTGATATATATGCCCAGTTCTTCTGTACGCTCTCTCTCCTCTGGGACGGCTCTGAAATGACCATAGCTGTCGAATGGGCGGTTTTAAAAACGACTGATAAACAGAATTGGATTCAAAGGAATGAGTATTGGAATACCTACTGGGAGCGAAAACGACTGCATACCGTTGTAGAATTATATTGCAACTTAATGTGCTGATATTATTATTTCATATTCATTTTTTAGTTTGAAGAATTTCTTTTGATACGGTCCGCAGGCTAAGCAACTCATTGGAAAAGGTACCTGACAATACTTAGAGCACAATTGAATGAAATGAGAAAAGCCAAACTGATCAAATATGACATGTCAATTCTTTTTTCAGGAAACAAAATCTAATATGATAGAAGAAACTTCTTTCAGTAGACAATTATTTTTCCTAAGCTATAGAATGTTTCAAAACTAATGTATATTTACATATATATAGTAATACATGTATAATTTATGATAGTCCTACTATGTAACAATGGTGCAGCCAAATTAAAAAATGTACCTTATTATGTATACATATGCATTCAATATACTTAATTAACAGAACCAAAGAAGCCTGGACCATGTGATCATAACGTGAAACACGTGAATTTGAAGAAAAACCCAAGTTTCTCGTGCAGGCGACGTGTAAAAACATCGTATCCTGACTCAGTAACCTATGACAGAAGTAAGTCAAATTTTAGTTCAGTCTAACCTGTGGACAAAGGCCAACAAATGGGAGAAAATACCTTTTTGTGAACATTTGTCTGTCTTAGACCTTTTTAGGAACATTTGGCTGCCTCATACCTAAATATTAACATTTGGCTGATTCTTACCTTTTTATTTTGTCGAATTTAAATGTTGAAGGCATTTGTATGCGGTCCTCTTTTAAGCACCAACCTCCCTTCAACAACAGTATGACTTTTTTCCCCATGCACCATTTAACTATTAATTTAACCCCTCTAGAGAAACTACCTCTCAACAACGATATGATTTTGCTATTCCTAAAGGGTGTTGCTTTGTAGATGTAACACTGTGTAAAACAATAGCATATGATTGCAATTGATTTTATTTTCTCTGTATGATATAATTCTAGCACCAGACGCTGTACCAGGACCAGGGGCCTACAACCCATGTCAAGATATAGATGAAAATGATAAACCTGCGTATACACTAAGGAAAAGACTTGAACCTCAAGTAGACAGTAAGTAATATCAGGGGGACCAATATATATGCATGTGTAATGTGTACAGTCAAACATATGAACAAAGGCCACCCTTGATAAACATAATGTGGTCTTTATTGACAAGTGACCAATATTCGGAGGTCATCTTGTTCATAATAACCAGTGGTGGTTTTTAAAGAATGGTCATTATTTACAGGGTGGACTTTATTTGAAGGTGGGCGTGACTTACATTATATATTTAAACCACTACTCTTATGAAACATGGTTTATCTACAAAAAGGCATAATTATATATGTACCATTTTGATATTTCATTAGAAATGTTTATTTTTGGTTCTTTCTTAGAAGCTCAGTGTTTAACTAACATTCATAAAAAATACTTATATATTAAGTAATATTAAGGCCAAAAAATGTTTACATGCTCATTAAAATATGGTAGTTAGGTCAGAGATGTACAGTTCTAATGGCAGTCAAAGGTCACAGAGGAACAAATTAAAGTACTAGTCATGCAAGAAACAAACTTTTTTTTCAAAACCTAATCAATACAAAATAAAGGAACACATGTACACACTATTTTTTCAGGAGAAGGCTTTCCAGGACCCAATGCATATATTCCGGAAAAACAGGACAAACCAAGCAGTAAAAAGGCTCCCTCATTCAGTATGGCTAAACGTCTAGTACCTCCTAACAGTATGTATTGTTTATAATACTTGATGTCAGTAAAATATGGTAAAACTTCAATAAACAACAATCTTATTATTACGAAAACAACCGCAGTCATTCATCAGTTTTCAATATTTATTCCATACATTTCTGAGGCGCTGGAGCTGGGGCAGCAAGGTCGGCAATTGCCAACCTAATATTTTGGTCAAAAAAAAAAATTTCTTATCACTGATTTGATCAGATGTCAATTTAAATTAACACCTTTCCGCACTTAGGGACTAACACCGGGTGATCATTGATCGTGTGGTAACACACTAGTCTACTAAACAAAAGGTTGTGGGTTCCAATCTTTGCTCCGCCTATTGCATTGCTCAGGAATGCTTTTTCTACCAAGCCAAGTACTGTGTAAAGAAAATCCCAGGAAAAGGGGCAAGTCATGCATTGTTGCTTAACACCAGGCACGATAAAGAACCAGGAAGCTATTTGAAAAGAGTGGGGATATAAATGCCCGGTTCTCCTGTATCTTATCTCCCCTCTCTCTGGGGCAGTTCTGAATAACCATAGCTGTCAAATGGGCCATATTACACAACAGACAATTAAAAGATAAAACGAGAGGGCCAAGATGGCCCTATATCGCTCACATGACAATCATTGTTCACTCATTAAAACATTGTTTTGAACCTGTGACCTAGTTTTTGACCCCAGTTGACCCATGTTAGAACTTGTCCCACATATAAATAATACAAACATTCTGACAAGGTTTGGTGAAGATCCAATCAAAACCATGAAAACTACAGCTTAGACAAGGTTTTCTTAAGATTTGACCCTGTGACCTAGTTTTTGACCCCATTTGACCCATGATCGAACTTGTCCAATCAAAACTGTGACATCTACAGTGTTAACAAAGTTTTCCTAAGATTTGATCTAGTGACCTAGTTATTGACCACAGATGACCCATATTTGTACTTGACCGTCATATCATTAAAACTAACAATTTGACAAAGTTTGGTGAAGATCCAATTGTTCAAACTCGTCCAAGATATTATAAAGACAAACATTTCAAGATGATCCAATCAAAACAGTGACTTCTAGAGTGTTCACAAGGTTTTCCAGCAATTTGCCCTAGTGACCCAGTTTTTTGACCAGAAAAGACCAATTATCAAACTTGACCTACTTATCATTCAAATAAACATTCTTACAAAGTTTCATGAAGATCCAATCAAAACAGTGATTTCTAGAGTGTTCACAAGGTTTTCCCTTATTTAGCCCTGGTTACCTAGTTTTTGACCCCAAATGACCCAATATCGAAGTCGTCCGAGATTTTGTCGATATTAACATTCTGATCTAGTTTTGCGAAAATTGAGCTAAAAATGTGGCCCCTAATGTGTTCACAAGGTAAAAGTTTGACGACGCATGACGCCGGACGAAGACTAATAACAAAAGCTCATCCTGAGCACAAGTGCTCATGTGAGCTAAAAATAAGGATTAACTAAAAATAATATGATTGAACAATTTGAAAATGTGGCTGTACACTACTTCATTCACGAACAATATATCCATTAGTTATTTATGGTACATTTCAGGTATGAAAGACACACCTGGACCAGGTGAATACTCGCCGAATACGAAAGGAACAAATAAAGGAAAATACACTATGACCTCCAGACCGAAACGAAAAGGAAGTGAGTATAAAATTTTTGTCACGTCACTTATTTAATTAAAATCGAGAAACAAGGATAATTGGTTTGTTGTATTAAGAACTTGAACAATACCAGGACATGTCTCTGTAGTTTATCAATTCTTCATCATAAGTCCCAGATATTTTCATTCATTCATTTTAAGCCGTTATTTCAGAGAGCCCTTTTTTTATCTGTATACAGCTACCTAGTATAATACTGTATTTTCAGTCATTTTCGTTGGGATCAATTTTCGTGGTTTTTACTAAAATGGCTATTTCGTGGAAACATCATAAGATTAGTGGATTTAGATTTTTTAAAAGAAATGCTTTATTACTGCATTTAAATTCATGGGGATTTGATTTCATGGATGAGCCGACCCACAAAATCCACGAAATTAAATTCTCAACGAAAATTAATGATTCCACAGTAATTATGTACATGTAATGTTGATATTTTTCCATTGCAGCTTTTGTCAATCCATCTCCAAATAAATACAAACTTCCTGAGTTAATTTCTGGCAAGAAGAAGGGTGTGGTGTTTAAGTCACGTGCTAGCCCCTATGTGTACTCTGGATTTAGAACCAACAAGATTGAAGAACCACGTGCGTCTATCTCAGCATATTAGAAATAAGTTAAAATAAAGTCCAGTATTTAAAACTATATTTTTTTTTTTTAATAAAAACACATTTTTTAAGAAATACCATTTCATCATTAAAATTTGATCAAAGCTGCATTATACAGAAAAATAAGCTAATTTATGCAGATCTCAAGACCGGCTAAAACCAGTTTTAAAGCATTAACAGTAGCCTTAATAACACATCACATTCATTTACTGGTATATTTTGTATTTCACTGTTGAATAATGAGGAAAGGTTTTATAGAAGGATTTAAACAAACAAACTTCAGAATTTAGGATGAAAAAAAGGGGCCACCATGGTCTAGTGGGTATGGTCCCAAACTATAGAAATTACTTACTGCTCACTGCTATGAGCTCGCTTTTTGACAAATTTCATATGCAAAGCTGTCATTTAGTATGCAGGTCAAAGGTTCTGACCAGGTGCTTGCCAGGGATTTTCCTCCATTGTTAATGCCGAACTAAAATTCAAATCAAATTGATACTTGATTACAACAAATGTTACAATATAAGGCATAAAAACACATGTTTTGCTCATCAAAACTATACTTGTTTGTTACTTTAATGTTGTTTTACGATGCACCCACAACTACAGGTCCTGTAGCAAGCATTTAAATGAAAAGAAACATCAAGTATAAGCCTTACCTATATTTGTGTATATAATACATGTAGTATCATACACACTGGTAACATATATTTTATAATACATTGTATTACTTAATATAGCATTTACAGTACAACCTCTCCAGAGTGGCCCTCTCTTGAGCAACAATCTCCCTTCAACAACAGAATGCTTTGGAGAGGTTGCACTGTAAATCAAAAAGTGTATTAAATACACATGAATATGTTCAGTGTATAAAAACAGAACAAGCCAGTCAGTCAATTTTATTTTTTTATTTTAAACATCCAAAAATAAGATGTTACAGGGTCTGTGTTTTAAACATACACATATTTTACCACATTTACAACAATGATACAAACAGATAGAAGCATGATTAGTTTTCATTTTTTGTAACGCAGAGCAGAGAAAGAAATCGACGAACACAAAACAGTACAAGTATTGAGTACGAAAACAGCTGATCCGCTGATATATTTCAAACATATTTTCACAAAATAAACTTAATACTGATGATGTTGCTTGTAACAGCAACTTATTGATATTTCCTGGACACCTTAGGTGCCACAGAGATTATTAAGGACAAACGATAAAATACATTAGGGTAAGAGGGAACTAAATCTTGAGATTTGGAGTCTCGCCTTAAAGTTTAAGCATTTAAATCTGATTGGCTGTTTAGTTTAAATATTTACCAAATACTGACCAATCGCACATATTTGGCCAGAAACCATCAAAACTAAATTTTATGTCACAAACTTATGTATGTGTGACTTAGGTGTGTTTTAAACCAAGTTCTTGTAATAGAACAAAAAAATTTCAAAGACTTCAACAACAAAAAATCTATATATCTTTTAAATTGGTCAAATTATGAAAAATATTTTCTATACATGAATGACACCAAACTCTTAAAGTGGCTCTTCCAGGGCTTTCATTTGACCCTTAAAAAGGCATTTTGATGCTTGAAATTAGCAAAATAAAGTTTCTGACTCAGGAGAATTTTGTTTAGGAAATGGGGAAGACACTGGGAGCTGGTAAAAGGGGATAAAATCGCACATTAGAGGCAAATTTGGGAAATATTCATAATTCAAATAGAGGAAATGCATATTTTTTCTTTTAAATGTAGCACATTTTCTGAGGGGAAGATACTGACTGTCAGTGTCACTTCCTTTGTAAAAAAAACTCAATATATATCACGAAATAGAAAGGAAGGAGTTCTACAATGTTTTATGTTCATTATGAACATTAGATATTAATATTCAGTAACACACAACATGAACTAGTACACACAACAATATCTAATGAACAAAAAAAGCTTTTACAAACAAAGATGATAAATATATTTGAAGTTTGTATTATCTACAAAATAGTTAAAAACTTGATATATGCTATTATACATACTAAATAAACTTGAGAAGGCTTTCTCTCAACAGTCTCTCATGGAGATCAAATAAATATGGAGCAAAGTCAAGCAAAATGGTGATAAGAAAATATATAGTACTGAATGATTCCTAATTAACTACCACTGGGGTGTTCGTATGTTTTACACTTTGTTGATGTGTGGTACAACAATTTTTAGGTGATTGGATATAATTTGAAGGATCTTAAAGCATTTACGGTGCATTATAATGATTTATTTTTCTCAAAAAAGGTGGGAGAGGTATTGCAATAGGGGAGGTCAACTTACAGGGATTATTTCCTATTTACTATTTTTATTGTCCCTTTTCTGCAACATGGCTGTCAGTTTTATATTTAAAGGGACTGAACTCCAGATTCAATATTTTTTTTTCTTAAAATCTCAGAACTGTAAACATTATCATAGGAAGGGGGAGGAGGCTGCTAAGGGGAGGGGAACTTAGCCCCACCCCCACCAAAAATTTCTACCTTTATGCTAATTAAAAGGGACTAAACTGATTCTCTCTCCTCCCATTGTCAGACAAAATCTAAGCATTAACTCCCCAATCAGACAATGCTTCCTAAGGGCCTGCTATAAATATGCTAATGTGATTAAAAGTAATATCAAGGTGTATCATTTAAAACCTGTAGTCATTTATTACAATATTTTCTTAAGTCTACAGCAATGAAGAAAACTTTTTGTTTTTTCTTTACTTGTTTGAGTTTAACACCCCTTTTCAACAGTCAGTCATATGAGGCGGACATTTTATCTAACAATCGTTCCTAGTTTCCGATCCTTTATGGAAACTAATATTTTTTGGTGATTTTATTACTAATTGGATGAATTTTTGGCTGAAACTTTCATTGTCGGCTTTTTTCTTTACAAGCTTCTAATTTATCATTATTTTGCTTTGATTCTAGATGCACCAAGTTGTAGGGTATGCCCCTTTAAGTTAGTTTCCCTTTGTACTAAGTACAATACCATAATAACAAAATGAATCCAACTGAAGTCAATCTGGAGTACTGTCCCTTTTTTAAATACCAAGTTACAACATTAGTACAATGTAGGAATGGTAAAATCAATACTGTTATAGATATACACATAGGCTGACTAAATATGCACCCTAATGACTATGTTTTATAATCAAGTATGTAGCTTGAATAACTTCAAAATAAAATGAATCAATGAAATATTCTAGTAAATCTCATAACCAATGAAATATTCTAGTAAATCCCTTAATCAATGAAATATTCTAGTAAATTCCTTAATCAATGAAATATTCTAGTAAATCTCTTAACCAATGAAATATTCTAGTAAATCCCTTAATCAATGAAATATTCTAGTAAATCCCTTAATCAATGAAATATTCTAGTAAATCCCTTAATCAATGAAATATTCTAGTAAAAAAACACACACAGAAGTATAAAAATATTGATATTTTTCACTAAAAGTATTTTGATTTTAAAAAAAATGTTGAGAAAGCGGATCTGATTTCAAGTTTTTAAACGCTATGAACTTAAAAATAACAATCGTTCAATGACTATATGAACACTAATTAACAATAATATGATGAAAATATCACACAACAAATAATAAACAATAATAAATATGATTTAATATGTACAAATAAATATATACATGAATAATCATTAATTAAGTTTAATTTCATAACAAATGAAACAAGAAGTGTTTGTGAAACACAGACGCCCCCTGTGACCTTGACCTTTGATGTACTGACCTCCGAACCAAATCTGAAGAGCTTTGGACAAATCTTTCTCCAGATATTGGTCAGACAAGGTTTGGTTATGTTCGGACCTTCCGACCAACATGTGCAAAGCAATATACCCCCTTTTCTTAAAAAGGGGGCAAAAAAATAAACACAACAAATATAGTGCCTCTATTTTAGATTCTTGTAGAATATTAGATATCTTAAATATCAGATACCATACTGTTCCCACATTAAGGGAATGTCTATTCCACAATACTAAACAGTTCACGACATCATTTGCAATGCATTTTAAATGTTTCTTATCTATATATTATATTTTCTTACGTCTCAAGAGCAATATTATGATATTATTCTTTACATCTTTATAAAAAATAATTATAAATAAATCATACATGATCATTGATCTATTTCTTCAAATTTCAGCCAAAAAAAATCTGCACAATGATTTAGTAATTTGTTATACACCATAGTAATATTAGTATTGTTATAAAAAAATAAAATCAAAATATTATAGTGTATAGATTTATAAGTTGAATATTTAAGATACTATTGCTCTACTAATATACTACTTATAAGCCATCAGCGCAAATTACTTTAAAGCTTTTATTTATCCTAGACCTAAATTCAATATAACAAGAGGGCCAAGATGGCCCTATATCGCTCACATGACAATCACTGTTTACTCATTAGTACATTGTTTTGAACCCGTGACCTAGTTTTTGACCCCAGACCACCTATGTTCGAATTTGTCTTACATGTCATTAAGACAAACAGTCTGACTAGGTTTGGTGAAGATACGATCAAAATTTGACATCTACAGTGTTAATAAGGTTTTCCTAAGATTTGACCTTGTGACCTGGTTTTTGACCCTAGGTGACCCATATTTGAACTTGTCCTTAATATCATTAAGACAAACAATCTGACAAAGTTTGGCCAAGATCCAATCAAAACCATGACATTTAGAGCTTTTACAAGATTTCTACCTAAGATTTGACCTTGTGACCCAGTTTTTGAACCCGGCTGTTCATCCTTGACCCACATATCATTGAGGCAAACATTTTGACAAGGTTTGGTGAAGATCCAATTAAAACTGTGACATCTACAGTGTTAACAAAGTTTTCCTAAGATTTGACCTGGTGACCTAGTTATTGACCCCAGATGACCCATATTTATACTTGACCGTTATATCATTGAAACAAACGATTTGACGAAGTTTGGTGAAGATCCAATAATAACTGTGAAATCTACAGTGTTAACATGGTTTTTCATAAGATTTGACCTAGCGACCTAGTTTTTGACCCAAGATGACCCATGTTCGAACTCGTCCAAGATATTATGAAGACAAACTTTCCGACAAGGTTTCATGATCATCCAATCAAAACAGTGACTTCTAGAGTGTTCACAAGGTTTTCCAGCAATTTGCCCTAGTGACCTAATTTTACTACAGAAATTACCCATTTTCAAACTTGACCTACATATTATTAAAATAAACATTCTGACAAAGTTTCATGAAGATAAATTCAAAACAGTGATTTCTAAAGTGTTCACAAGGTTTTCCCTTATTTGGCCCTGGTGACCTAGTTTTTGACCCCAAATGGCCCAATATCGAACTCGTCCGAGATTTTGTTGAGATTAACGTTCTGACCCAGTTTTGCTAAAATTGAGCCAAAAATGTGGCCCCTAGTGTGTTCACAACAAAAAGTTTCACGACGCACGACGCCGGACGGAGAGTGATCCTAATAGCTCACTTTGTCACTTTGTGACATGTGAGCTAAAAATGGTATCAATTGAATCACCATGGAATGCAAAAAAGACAGCAAAATATTTAAGATTACCTATTAATAAACAATTATACTAGTTTATAAAAGTTGATGAAACGGAACATGTACATAAATGGTCAGCACCTAACAAAGATGAAACACAACAGTACTAAAACAACAAAATGATAAATGCTGTCACTTACAAATTATGAGCAACAAGTTTATACAGTTTCCAGTCCGTAACACTGAAAGGCAAGCTATTGATTCTTACACTTAAGCTCCTACAAAAAAATTAAATACAATCAATAATATGCCAAACAAAAAGTCCAAAATATACAACTGGTCTTATTTCGAGTGGCATTTCTATGTTCAGCCTTCAGACTAACAGTTTTTTACAGTGTCCTTATTGACAGCGTTATCTAATGTTGCAATTCAATTTGAAGTTTCACATAACAAGGGAAGCTTGAAGAAAAGAATCAATATGATGTCCTATCCATCTGAATGTAGCGCAAAAATTCTGTTCCAAACAGTATTTAATTCACTAAAATATCACACGATTCATACTACATTAAGTTAGATATCTCATGGATACCATTAAAGAATCCATGTGTTATATCATACATGAATTAGTTTAACACATTATAACTTATATATTATGCAATACAGATTTTCAAGAAAATAATCCTACAGAAATTCAACAATTTGTACATATTTTCTGCAACCATATTTCCCTAAGAATTTAGAAAAAAGTACAAGTCTGATTTAAGTTCTGTCCACAATTTCCAAATAACCATGGCAACTTTAAGAATTCACTTTTCAGAATATTAATTTGTTGTATGAAATTTAATATTCTTTTAAGAAGCTTGCAAGTCTCGCATCATACCTTATGTCAATTCTTAATATAGATACAGTACAACCTCTCCAGAGCGACCCTCTCTTGAGCAACAACCTCTGTGCAACAATGTCATGATTTTTTCACACTGCACAATTAAACTATTAATTTAACCTCTCTAGAGCAACAACCTCTCAACAACAACATAATATAATTGCTACTCCCAAAGGGTGTTGCTTTGGAGAGGTTGCACTGTATTTTAGACAGTGAGCATTTGATAGATAGTTGATCGTAATGTGAAGTGAAAGTTCACGTTCAATTATTGTGCACAGTTTTGCAGAGATAAAATCGAACAGTTAGGCAACACTAATCCATAGCACACATATACCAGTACACTAACAATGTGTACTAGCATTAAAATCCAAGAAATCCTTCAATAATGTTAATCTTCGTTTCTCAGCAATGTCCATTTGATTTTCAAGATCCTGTAACAGATGAATTTTATTTATTTAGCTTAACACCATTTTTCAACAATTTTCAGTAATATACGGCATTTGAATCGCCAAACTAGTTTTTCTGGACGGTATTCAAACCAGTACTAACTTACCCGTCCATTGTCGTCAAATTTTCAAGGTAGGGCACGTATGATCTGCTGCGATCGGGAATCAAAGGCGGGTCACATGGCTACAAATCCAGCACACTAACAACGGGACAACGGCCCGAGGTAAACTATAATTTAATCAAAGATCCTGCATGGATGAACTATTATTTTATCAAATATCCTGCATGGATGAACTATTATTTTATCAAATATCCTCAATGGATGAACTATTATTTTATCAAAGATCCTGCATGGATGAACTATTATTTTATCAAATATCCTCAATGGATGAACTATTATTTTATCAAATATCCTGCATGGATGAACTATTATTTTATCAAATATCCTGCATGGATGAACTATTATTTTATCAAAGATCCTGCATGGATGAACTATTATTCTATCAAATGTCCTCAATGGATGAACTATAATTTAATCAAAGATCCTGCATGGATGAACTATAATTTTATCAAATATCCTCAATGGATGAACTATTATTTTATCAAATATCCTCAATGGATGAACTATTATTTTATCAAAGATCCTGCATGGATGAACTATAATTTTATCAAATATCCTGCATGGATGAACTATTATTTTATCAAATATCCTCAATGGATGAACTATAATTTTATCAAAGATCCTGCATGGATGAACTATTATTTTATCAAATATCCTCAATGGATGAACTATTATTTTTCAAATGTCCTCAATGGATGAACTATAATTTTATCAAATATCCTGCATGGATGAACTATAATTTTATCAAATATCCTGCATGGATGAACTATTATTTTATCAAAGATCCTGCATGGATGAACTATTATTTTATCAAAGATCCTGCATGGATGAACTTTTATTTTATCAAAGATCCTGCATGGATGAACTATTATTTTATCAAATATCCTGCATGGATGAACTATTATTTTATCAAATATCCTGCATGGATGAACTATTATTTTATCAAATATCCTGCATGGATGAACTTTTATTTTATCAAATATCCTGCATGGATGAACTATTATTTTATCAAAGATCCTGCATGGATGAACTATTATTTTATCAAATATCCTGCATGGATGAACTATTATTTTATCAAATATCCTCAATGGATGAACTATTATTTTATCAAATATCCTCAATGGATGAACTATTATTTTATCAAATATCCTACATGGATGAACTATCATTTTATCAAATATCCTGCATGGATGAACTATTATTTTATCAAATATCCTGCATGGATGAACTATTATTTTATCAAATATCCTGCATGGATGAACTTTTATTTTATCAAATATCCTGCATGGATGAACTATTATTTTATCAAATATCCTGCATGGATGAACTATTATTTTATCAAATATCCTGCATGGATGAACTATTATTTTATCAAAGATCCTGCATGGATGAACTATTATTTTATCAAATTTTTTAGTTTCCATTCATTCTCATAGCACAAAATACTGACATTAAGATTAATCCATCATTCGGGACATACTGACACAAAACAAAGCTAAATACAATAATGAAACAGAAAATGTGAATTGTGTTTTTTATTAATCTATTAATCAATAATTCAATGATTTGAAATAAAGATGTTATGTAATGATGATTTGGTATGCCACCTTCAATTTGGCCAGCGCTCATGAAATACAATAGTGAGGACTGGGGCTTTATTATCTTGGTAACCTTTGAACTAAAGACCTAATTCACTATGATGACATAATTAGAATGTAACGTAATTTCAACATACCCCTCTGTCTGTGATTTCTGCTCTCTCAACTTTCCAGGACAGATTCTCTACCTCAGCTTCAAGTTGAGCTTGCTGATACTCAAACTGTAATACCATCATTTTCTTATAGATAGTTATTTATTCAGACATACATACATTAAATATACATTGAACAAAAAATAGTATGGATTTTTCAACAAAGATACTAACAGTAAACTGTAATGGCTGATCTTAAATGATAACATGTGTGAAAAAAAAAAGAAATCAAAATTCAACCATATTCCAATAAATTGAAGAGAAAAGTGTTAAAAACATTTTAGATCATAGATCTACAGGGCATCGTCATGCAAAACATCTTACTTATAATATTATATCATCACAAAATTAACACTATTAATATATATATCACTGTTTACTATGTATGTTTTAAAAACATATACAGTCAAACATGTCAACAAAGGGCATCCGTTGGAAAGACAAACTGCGGCATTTATTGACAGATCGAGGGTTCAACGCAACAGTGTCACAACTCATATTGAAATAAGAACAAGTTACGTCAGTGTTGCGCTAAGCCCTCGAGATGGTCTTTATTCAGAGATTATTTTATCTTAAATAAGCAATGATGGTTTTTAAAAGAATGACCTATTCGAGATGACATCAAACACAGTAAGTAACTGTTTTGACTGTATACGATATCATATGAGGTCAAAGTTCATAAGTAACTTCTTTAAAGTCCCATAAGCTTATAAATTTATCGGTCGTAATAGTTTCTGTTTGTCCTATAACAGAGGAATCCGGTGTGTTTTCCTCCCGCACATACTTTATAGCTAGAAAAAAGGTTACCTAAACTACTATCGTATTTTTTCAATATCATTGAAAAAAAACTATTTATAGAACAGATGTTTTTTCCAGCAGTCATATTATGCACACGGCATAAAGTGACGTCAGGCGCTCTATATATTTAAAGTTTACAAAAGCAAAATTCACAGTGAAATGAGTGTTTTTAGAAGAAAAAGGGCTCGTTGCGTAGGTAATTATTATCTTGGGATAATATCAGCAATTGGTTTTTTTTGCATATATATTTCTATAGCAAAAAGCTAATGGGACTTTAAATTTTGAATGTAATTACTTACCAGCTGTTTTCTAGCACATTTTTCCATGTAATAAGCATATGGGTAAGTGTATTGTAATGTGTAACGACACTGAAATAGAAGGATTATAGATGTAGTAGGGAATTTATTAATACATGTATATGGACAAATGAAGAAAATGAAGAATTCATCTTCAAACATGAATTTTCTACACTAAGGTATAGAAAAAAATGAAATACATTTATTAATGATTAATTGTTTATAAATAATACGGATCGTGTATAAAGATTTAATGCCTTTATTAAAACTGTGCAGTAAAATGGGATATCATTAAAGGAAAGAAAATGCGGACATGAAGAAATAATGCTTGTTAAGAACAAATGGAATTCCTTAGTATCAAAATAACTTTCTTAAATGACAAATCCTCAAATCATATACAGTGCAACCTCTCCAGAGCGGCCCTCTCTTGACCAACAACCTCCCTTCAACAACAGCATGATTTTTTCCCAACTGCACAATTTAACTTTTAATTTAACCTCTCTAGAGCAACAACCTCTCAACAACAACATAATATTTGCTACTCCCAGATGGTGGTGCTTTGGAGAGGTAGCGCTGTATACAAATGTTCACAAAAGCATGATCATTAAAGACGTTTCCTACAGTTCACTACATTTTTCATACAGACATATAGGCAAAATGAAAACGAACAATGGAATGGCCTAAAATAAGCAAAAATTCAAGGGCAGATAACTCAAAAACGAGATCAGTGACCCCCAATGTTTTTGGCTTAAAATGTTTCTGTTATCATATGCTACGATCATGCAAAGTTTAAAAAAATCATTGATCAGTTTTCATTTTGCCTATATGTCTATGTGAACATGTAGCGAGCTGTAGCAAATGTCTTTAAGTATCAAGTTTAAGGTTATATTTACAAGAAGAGCTATCTAACCTTTTTAAGGAGGCAAGCAGCATCTAATAAATATTGCCAGTCAATCCATGTACCAGTACTGTTCATGACTTTCTCTTGTATACGAGATGTAATCTTCTCCAATGTTTGTTCTTCTAGTTTTAAACTCTTAGCATGATTCTCCCACTGTAAGAGGAAAAAATCAATTATAAGCGTCAATAAAAAATCAAACATTAATATTGCAGCATGAAAGACTTACTCAAAAAGACACGAAAGATACGGGATTAAATAACTTAAATAACGCAAGTTACTATGACGTAAAAAAGATGCATATCAAATAAAAAAAATACAGATGTCAATTTGGTTCTGTATCACAACTTTATACAATCTTTCAGATAATATCTCATATGTCAGAAGCTTATACAAATGTACAGAAATACATGTACCAAACAACTGAAGTATTAATATGAACAAAGCATCATTAAACAGCATACTGTTTCATACTATTGCCAAGTTACTTGTTTATCACCTTGGCACCGGCAAAACAATCTTGAATAAGATCAACATGTGTCTATTTCATATCACTGATGCAAGGGTCTGACAACCAGTCTAAAATGGAAGCCCCTGATTGGTTGGTTTAAATACCATCTTAAAAACTGACCAATCAGAAGGCAACAATCTGAGACTGGTCTTCAAAGTAATTATTTCATACTGGCAATAAAGTACTATTTATTTAAAGAGTCTGACAATCAGTCTTAAACGGAAGTCCCTGATTGGTTGGTTTAAACAATATTTCAAAAACTGACCAATCAGAAGGCAGCAATCTGAGACTGGTCTTCAAACCTGGTCTTTAGTATTACTTTTTATTTGAAATAAAAAGCATTGTATAAGTTCAAAAAGATGGTAAATATACAGTATTTCAAACATTACATACTCTTTCAAAGTAGAAGAGGTATTTCTTCAGCGCTTCTCTAGCTTGAGCATGGACTGATTCATTGGCAATGTTGGGATTCTCCTGAAGTATACAAGTTGTCATGGTTACATATCATATAAATTATAACAATAGTACACTGCTAAGGCACCAAATGACTAAGGTTTACGAATCTACATGTTATGGATTTTCTTACCATCCAAACTAAATCACTCTAATATTCGTTTCAGTACAACCAGAGCGACATAAAAATAATACAAAAAGTGTGATTTGTATAAAACCACAGCCATTCTATAATAAATACAGATATTATTGATTACTAAAAGCTTTAAACAAAGCTATTCAAGGTACAAATATCATGAACCATGAAAGATTAGTGTGTCATAGCCCTTTCCCTTGTTAGACAAACATTCTTAGTGCATTTGTGAAATTGTGATACATAATATGGACATATAAGATGATTATGTTTCATGTATGAATAGCAATTTGAATAGAAGATATTCAACAAATCCAAAGACAATAATAACAGACCCCAGTTTCAAGTAACTTTAGAAAATTAGAAGACAATCTATAAGAAATAAGCAATTAACTGTTTCAAAATTGTCTCAAACAGTCAAAGTTCAGCAAGTATGACAAGTTACAGATTGATCATCACTAAATACAGGCACACCTCAGTAATTAAGAAAGCAATTAGTCTTGCAAGAATTTATTCAGCAAAGGCACTCAATAACTGAGACAAACCTGTTAGTCCAGGACCCGAGGTTATAAAACTTGAGATCAGTCTATGAGCTCAAATCTCGTATTTTGTCGTTCATTTTCAACAACAGTTTTTACTATGCCTTAGTTGAAATAATAATAATATTAATTAAACATTTTTATGCCATCGTGATTGATCTAAATTATGTATTTAAACATTAAAGTCCCATAAGCATATAAATTTATCGGTCGTAATAGTTTCTGTTTGTCCTAAAACAGAGGAATCCGGTGTGTTTTCCTCCTGTGCAAGAAATTTTTTTCCAAAACCACTAATATCATTGAAAAAATACTATTTATAGAACAGCTGTGTTTTCCCCGCAGTCATGTTATGCATACGTCATAATTTTTTGGAGAAAAAAGGCTCGTTTCGTCGGTAATTATTATCTTGGGATAATATTAGCAATTCCTTGTTTTTTGCATATTTTTTTATAACAAAAAGCTAATGGGACTTTAAACAGTAGTACATTTTTATCTGGAATTCATGATGAATGAAATTTCAGCTCTAAAATCGTTCTTAAGTTTTATAACCTCAGGGTCAAGTAAGTGGAAGAGAATCCAATAAAGATTTGTGAGAATTTTTATAAAAAAATAAATGTAATCAGTTACCTCAACTGGTCCTACCTTATATCTGCTGCATTCGTAATATTCACTACCATGGGCTTTCCAATCTCCCAGACACATCCAACAAAAGTCGTATTTACATTTTGAACATTGCTGCAAAAAAGAAACAGAAAAAATATACATGATACTTTGACAGTTCTTAATACATGATTCATAGTGAAATACATAAAATATAAGAAAAAATACTTAAAACAGAATTTAGAAAATGCCACTCCAATGTACACCAGCACCAGGGTTAACACAAAAAAGAGAAGACCCTTATTTCCATAGTGGATCTTATGCTTAATGTAAACGATCTCGAATAAATACTGTGCAAAAAATTGTGACATAATAATTAATATATAAAATGCAGTAAGGATGAATAATTTAACATACCATGTGATTACATCCTCCATTCTTCTCTATACAGACATGGCACTTTGGACACTGCAATAAAAATTAATATGGTTATCAGTTTACCTATAGATATAAACTCCCATATGGTCCATGATCTTTTTCTCTGAGTTCTAACCTCACACAGTTGATCAATTGGTGCCTTTCAGTTTTAATGGAGTCCAGAGTAAAACCCCCGGGGGGAATACCAGGGTAGAACCACAAGCTAGCTGGACAGCTTCGTCACATGTGATTTTTTAGGTTCCTGATCGGAGTCAAACCCACTGCAGTTAGGAGCTAGTGTTTTCTAGCTGGTTACCATGACAATTCGACCACAGCGGCTCCCTCCAAGGTCTATGAAGGACATGTTAACAAACAGATCAATGTTGCAATATATGAACACTTTAAACCACAAAGCTACTATAACTTGCATTAACATACTAATTTCAAAATACTCTAATTAAAACTTTTTATGTATTACAACTCCTACTTTTTAAATCGATTTAAATTTCATATGAAAATAGCTTTTTTCAGAATGTCTGACAATCATAGAATTGTAGTACAAACAGGTTAATGATTAACATATGGAGATGATGTGTATTGATTAACATACTACTCCAGACCTGGGACAGAAATTCGACTTAGAATTGGTGTTTAATATTTTAAAAAGGACATACATGTATGTTTTGCCTCGCCGCTCTTCCTTGCATCGATATGTAATATATTAATATCAAAGAACACATTGCATTACATAGTATTACGTTATATTATAGGTACATTAAAACCTCTCCAGAGCAGCCCTCTGTGAAGCAACAACCTCTCTATAACAACACCTTCAAAATTTGATATTTACTATAAATTTAACCTCTGTATAGCAACAACCTCTAAACAACGGCCAATATTTACAGCGCCCACAGGGTATTGCTCTATAGAGGTTGTACAGTGCATGTAAACATACTACTTACATCTTTGGTATTAGCACTAATGTAGTTTGCTGTCTCTGAGTCATCTGCACATTTTGTTAACCATTTTTTGATTACATCACAGTCAGTGGGGGCATGGTACTCTATACCACATTTAAAACTGAAAACATCCAATAACTTAATGAATACAGTGAGTACATTACATACCGGTAGTTTAATTTCAATCCATTTCATCACAAACAATTCTTCTTTGTTAATTTTTTTGACAAAGTAGGAATAAAAGTAACAGGTTTGAAAAGAGTGAAAAAGCAAGAGATATATTTGAATTTAATATATAATTAATTAATTATAGAGATCAAACATTGAAGTTAGTTCAGTGCATTTCAAGAGATGCAATAGAAAAATAGAATGTAACTCAATGCATCGTTTTGTCTCAAAAGCTAAACGATGAGGGTACCAGAGGTGGAAGACAAATATCCTTAACATTATTTTTAGGAAGTTGTTACAGGTACAAACAACTATGCACTTTATCAATTGACACAAAAAAACACGCAAACTTATCAATTGAGAAATAACCATGTTAACTGTAGCATACATGTAAACAATTTAATAAATGAGTTGTCAGCACTGGAGTTTTTTATCAGTCAGTAATTAAAGGTTCTCGGTCTACTTAAGGAGCTAGGTCTCTGTTTGTTTGTTTGTTTATTTGAGTTTTACGCCCCTTTTCAACAGTCAGAATCATATAAGACGGACAGTTCACCTAACCATCATTCCTGGGAAGAACCAGTACTAGACTCCCATCCTCTGCAAGCAACTGCCTACTTTCTTACATAAAGAGACATGGTCGGTAGCAGGACTCAAATCCACAACCCTCTATCAGTGAGAGATTACAGTGATCTGAAGTCAGCGACCGTAACCACCTGACCACTAAGATGGGTCTCCAAGAATATTTCAACACAATGAGAAAAGGCAGATAAGAACATACATTAAAATGTTTAAATACTGTGGAATCATTAATTTTCGTTGGGGATTTAATTTCGTGGATTTCGTGGATCGACTCATCCATGAAATCAAATCCCCACGAATTCAAATGCGGAGATAAGGCATTTCTTTTCAAAAATCAAAATCCACAAATTTATGTCCCCACGAAATAGCCATTTTAGTAAAAACCACGAAAATTGAACCCAACGAAAATTAATGATTCCACAGTAACAGAAAACTTACCAAAAACATGACTTGCAAGTGTTACAACTGATTTTTTTGGCTTTGGCTTCCTTCGCTTTCACTACTATAGGGCAGTTTGGACCGGGGCAGAATCTAAGAGAAGGATGACTCTGAAAATAAAACATCAAATATAGATCTAATGCAAGCAAGGATCATGTAATATTCTGATATTAAATATGTTCTTCATTACACAAAAGAATAAAGATAATATATCATACTATACCAGAAAAGAAATTTATACACACATGCACACAGGTTACATAGCTATGGCGCAGACAAGTTTTAAAGTAAACAGTCCCTCAATAAGAAATAATAATCTTTTATAGAGTAAGCAAGAAATGTTTACATATGGTACATGTTTGATTAGTGGTAGAGAATAATGCAAGGTATAAATGTATGGTATAGGTTTAATTGGAGGTAGAGCAGGACCGTAGGAACTAGAGGGGCATATCCCCCTCCCTGATAACTTTGGCTGTATTGGTGTTAAAAAGGGGCTGTAACTCATTCTCTAATCTACCCCACCCAAATGTCAGACAAAATCTAAAGTAAGTCGCCCCAAATCTGAAATTGCTTTTCACGAGCCTGTAGAGAATAGAGCATGGTGTAAATCATATCATTAAATGTATGGTATAGGTAAAATAAGAGCAGGGATCTCAATAAGTTTGTGGCCAACAGACCCAAAAGCTAGACTAACAGGCCTGCTAGGGGGGGGGGGGGGGATCCGGTCATTTTCTAGCAATATTTTATAAACTTTTGAGATTTCCAACCGGCCCAAACACATTTCTAAGCAGCTAAATTGGCCTGTAGCCTGCTGTTATTGAGTACCATGTAAGAGGCAGATTATAGAGCATGGCAGAGCTTTCAATGCCAAGTATAATACATTTGTACCTTGACATATTCCAGGAAAGAGAATTGAGAGTAGCGATCTCTTAGATCAGGTTTACTAAGCACACTGTACAGAAAATCTTCAGGTACCATCACTTCACAGTCTTTAGCCATACATGATATACCTGAATAAAATAAATCATAATAATTATTAAATTTACTGACATATCACTAGGAGAAAACGCCATAAAATACTTAACCTATAAACTGGAATCTACTTTTAAGCTCATGTGTGAGTTGTGTCAGGATACAAAGAAATATTGGTTGAAGTTTCGTGAAAATTGACCTTTGACGTACTGACCTCAAAATCAATAGGGGTCATCTATATGTGTTGACCAACCTCCAAACCAAATCTGAGGAGCTTAGACCAAATCGTTCTTTAGTTATTGGTCGGACAAAGTTTGATAACGGACAGACGACATGTGCAAAGCAATATACCCCCTTTCCTACATACAGAGGCATAATTACAAATACTATATAAGTTCTAACTGTTAATAATACAGTATAATTTTATCAAACATCTTGGTAATAGAAAAAAACTCCCCATTAACAAAGAAACATACCTAGTGTTACACCTTGTTGAATTTGAACTTGGCAGTATGCATCCCAGCATTCACCACAGAACATGTGACCACATGACAAATCATGAAGCATTTCACGTGACACAGGATTCAAACATACGGAACAAACGGAGGATGGTCCAACAACAGGTTGCTGTAAAACAAGTGTTAATATATCTTATTATAATTGTATTGTTTTTTTAAGGGTTTAACATGATTTTTCAGTAATATTTGACAGCCGGTACACTTAACCAGTGTTCCTGGACTGTATTCTAACCAGCACTAACATACCCTTCAAAAAAGAGCTAGGAACTTCTCAATCCATGGAGGAAAATTGACAACCTTGATCACTGGGTTTCAAGCCAAGCACATCAACAGTCAGGGACCTTTTGCATTTCACATGACACAGGATTCAAACAAACAGAGGATGGTCCGACAAAAATAGAGACAGACCACAAGCCCAAACCTGTGTAGACCCACTGACCTTCTGTAAGCTGAATTTGGTCCCTGAATGGATTCAAACTAAAGGGGATGAAGGGGCCATTGATTTCAGGTCAAAGACCATAACTACTCAATCAGAGAGGCCCCTTTTTGGCCAATTATTTCAATAGACATGAGCTGTAGAGTCATATAAAATATAACCGGTCAGGCCAATGTTAATATCACATTTATTAATTAACAAATTCAACTTTTTAAGAAATATAACCAATCCTGTCCAATTTTGGAAAAGGATTCTATCATAAAACTAGATGAGGTAGCCAAATGGCAAAGTTTGTGTTAATTTCCCTATTATATTAAACCAAAAACATAACTTAACATTTTATAATCAAACATTCACATACCTGACACTTGACTTTTGGAATAATTTTGGAATCAATAAGTAGTTTTGAAGAATTTTTGGAATGGCTGAAAATAAGATAAGAAAAAAATAATAGATAGCACATTGGATTAAAAAGACATCAATAATTATAAATATTAAGGATTCATAACAATCAAGCATTTATGATACTTTTATCAAAATCACTTTTTTTAGAAAAAATTGGTGACAACGTCATACTAATTTCTGGACTTGATTTGCCAATTCTGTTAATACTTAAAATTTTCATCAAAACAACGGCCAGGGTCAAACAGGGACATTAACTAGATTTAAGGAAGGCCTCAGGCATATACTTGGTAGAACCATTTATTTTCTGTAAAGAACAAATGTGGATGGACAGATTTCCACATGTGATTTTTTTCTGATTACGTATGAGATTCCACCTCACAGTTGTCAGGAACTAGTGATCACTAGTCAGACAATGGAGACCCTGCTTTAGGTTTAAGCTGATTGTACATGTATGTATGTATGAACATCAATTCCATGTAACTTATAAATATATAATCCGCAGTGAATTTTTTCCAAAATTTTCTCACTACCCATGCCCAACGAAAGGAAATTCAACGCAACAAATTTCAAATGGGAATATATAATAATTATTAATAACATTTATTTCTAAGGAATATGTGATTATTTAGTTGTTTAAATCATAAATATCACTACACTGTAGTTGGTGACAATGGTGATAAAACTGGTGTATTTTTCTTATTTAAATCATAATAAATGATCATCCGGAAAAATTCTGGCCATTTTAGGGGGAAAATGAAGAAAATTTTACTAGGGGGAACTGCCCATATTTGCAGTAAATATAGCAAAAAAAATCACTGAATCCTTACCACTCAATGACATATTCCTTTTTCCAGTTGTGAGCATGGAGCAACATCTTCGCCAAAGATGGCACAATCTGAAACAATACATCAATACAGCCAAAAGTCAAGCATCCGTCATCAATAACAGAATTTTATAAAATCTTTCTTACAATGACACGGTTATCTTTACTTGTGAATAATTCAAACAAAGAAAAAGTAAGAGGTTTAAAGACAAGCAAATGAGCAATATGCAGCCGTATTTCAATACTGTAACTATGTCTTCTGTTTTTTAAATAATGTATTTCGCAAAGTCTAATGTGCAAAATAAGCTTTCAGGTCAGAGGCTAATTCCAAATGACAAAACTTATATTTACAATGTAAAATATAATTATTTATTATTAAATTGAAGTGACTCAAAGCATAAAATATTATACATCAAGTCACTGATTAGATTCCTAATTGAACCAGTAAAATGAATAGTAATTTATCATTTATTATGTGTGCCATCAATTCATTGAAACGTTTCATGAGTTCAAGTTCAATACAACCGTTCAAAAAAAAAAAAACTTGGCTAAATAAATCTGAATAATCTAAGCATACCACTAGTACATTCAGGGTGCTCCCTAGACTTCAAAAGTTGGGGTCAAAATGACCCATAGCTGATAGAAATATAGAGTCAACAAAATTTCCTACTAATGTAATACTAATAGTAAATTTGACCCTTTGGTACCAATTCTCAAGAGTCAAAAACCTTATTTTGCAAATTTCAAGAGTCAAAATGCCATTTTAAAGGTCAAAGGAGAGCCCTGACATTATATACGGTAACTTATTATTGAATAAACATGAAGATATCATATTTACCTTCTGTGAGCTACAGAGAACCTCAACCTCCTCATTAAGAAATCTTTCCACGTCTTCCACCTGTAGCAGTTCATACTCAAAGTACTCAGGATCATCACTTTTCTTAGGTTTATCAATGTCAAGGTCATCAGTGTCATTGTCATAGTAACCACAATAATCATCATCATCATCCATGTGATCTGACTGATCATAGTCAGAGTCATGGTCAGAATCTTGACTTCTCATATCGTCCGACATTTTTATCTGGTTATCGCTCACCAGGCCTCCTGAAAATGATCTAAGACTCATTAATTGTCTGATTCAAAATCTCATTACAGTGGCATTATATCAATTTACTCTTAGAGTAAAATAGTATATGAAAATTCGAAAAATTAAAATAATGAAAGCAATTTCATGTTTCGTTAGCGAACGCAAAGAAGAAGAAGAATCTGTTTTGTTGAAAAAGCACAGATCAGGAAAATAAAAGTCAAACACCATAGAATACTTATCATTTTTATACATTATATATATTATAAAATTACGAATGTATCTGTTCAAAGCATCAGTTAATTAATAGACATTTATTTCTGAAGCTTTTTATTCCAGTTCATGCTCATTTTATTTTTAAGTTCAACAGTCAAAATGTTGACACTCAAGTTTATGTGTTTTTGATAATTGTTACATCACTCAGACTTATCACATGGTTTTTGTGACTTTTATAATTGGTGCAGAGATACTTTTTTGAGAGATCTGCTGTACTCCATGATAAAAAAAATGTTTGTCAAAAATGTCAGTGTTATTTATAAGTTCTAGTAGTCTACTATTACAAAGTACTATAGTATACTAGATTTTGACTTAGCAACCACAATTAATATTAATGATTTTAATTTTTACAATACTATATTTCCCCACACTACACATCTGTTCATTTACATTCAACTGATCAGCTTATCTCTAATCCAGATCAAGGGTCAATCCCCTTAAAGCATTTCAAGTTCAACATGAAGGTGTTTGAACATATGTTATCATGGATCATGATGATGATAAAACTGATAAATATTACGTAATGATAAAGTTAACACATCTGTTTACAGCCTTAAACAATAAGGGAAATCAATTATTTAACTGCAATATCCAAAGTAAATATACAAACAATGCTGGTTAATAATCAAAATAGAAAGGCATAAACATGCTGGTTATCATTATATCTCCACATTATCTGGGCAAGTTATCAAATATTTATTTCTGACTGCCTGAACATTATATCTATTTTTTTTTTACTTTGAATCAATACCACACATTATATTTCTTATATATTATACTAATAATACTAGTATATATATATATATTGGAATGCAACTGGCAGAATATCATCTCAGCATACAGCAAAACCTTAAGACTAAGATAACCTTTGCGCTAAAATTATATTGAATTGATTTATCAAGATGAAAACACCAAAGCAGTCTTCGAATTAGTGGGTTGTTCCCTGCCCGAAAGGATTTTTTCCTTCTTTAAGTTTAACTTTAAGTCTTTTGGGGGACAACCTAGTATTAGAGAGTTTTCTTCAAAAAGTATGTAGTCAGGTATCCTGTCACAAAAAAATAATTCAAAGACTGCTGAAGCCATTCAGAAACTATTCATTAAATAATTTAATTGTAGTTTTACGTATCCTACTCCTCACATTAACTGAACTTATTACCTCATGTAAATGATGATAACATTTACTCATGACGGAGTCATGTACTGATGTAGACAGTAGACTACTAGTACTAGTTATTAAGGAATTAACACTAACAAGTTTAATGCCAGCCTCTTTTTATCATAAAAGTTAAAGTTAGCATCTGAATAGACTAAAAAAATCCTAACTATTAATTATTCCAGATACAATGAATATATATATCTATCAGCTTACTCTTATATTGTTAATTTGTTTTGTTTACTGTAACAAACAATTGTTATTAATTATTACGAGAAATTTACTGCATTAAAAAGCTGTCTTTAATGAACTCACAACAGAACAGTGTCTATCATAATATGGAAATAAAAGAAAATGACTTTGTTTACAACCTACTAACAAAAGTACTCACTGACACTTACTTTCCCAAAAATGACTAATCTTACATTACTAATTTAATTCATCGAGACCTTTATGGATAATAACAATATGTAAGTAAATATAAAACGTTATACTTCAATCTATTACACCAAGGTATAAAAGCACAATATCTGGCGACAGATGTGTAAACACAAAAATCAACAAACGGAACAAAGCGAGACGTAAAATGCGATGTTTTGTTGGGAAATTTATTATTCGACCAAAATTTTTTTGGGTCATGCAATCGAAAGTGAAAAATACGAACTAACCTGTGTATCCAGTACTTTAATAAACTTGTTTTATGTCTTGACACTTGAATTTAATCGAATTCTTAACCAGAAAGTGACAAAACTAAACAGTAACAAGAAAAAAGCCTTTGTGTGTCATCTGTATTTGTTATAGCACAAAGGGGTCATCTGCAGGAAGTGACGATTGTCCTACTTTTCTATTTCCGTGAAAATGGCCTGGTATAAATATTTACCAATACTCCGAGTCGCACAACGTCTGGTCGACATCTGATTATTAATACAGCGACGACTTGCACTTTCGCTTACTAAAGAAAGTAAATTGCCTTTCTATGAAATAAGATGAATTTTTATACATCTGAAGAGATGTACATCATGTGTATACATTGATCCCGGATAATGTATATTGCAGACAACAATTGTATGAATTGAAGGTGTGACGTACCTACAGAGCTCCCAGATGGAACATCCTGGGGAGGAGACGCCTAGATTCTAAACTGTTCATGTTTTACAATTATATGTCTGTGGACTGTGAACCAACGTGTGGTGTAATTTTTATGTTTATGTAGATCTATGGTTCGCAGTTGTAGATAGAGCGGAATATGTGTCTCATAAATCGACCTAATAGTTTGGGATGACACAGATAACATTTTTTGCAATAAACTTCAACTTCGGTAAACCAAGGATTGCAACTCAAGCATTACTGTTGTGCGGTTATTTAAGTAACTATAGATTTTTCTCCCTTAGTTTTATTCGCGTATTCCTTAATACATATCTACGGCAACTTTTAAGTGACATACTACTATCTAATTTACTGAACAGGGCGTACTTTGATTGACTTGGAGCCGCGACCGAGGACCAGTGGATTGTGCGCCTGATTTGTTACCCGGCGACCCATGTTCGATTCACACCATTCCACGACAATGTTCCTTCACATGTGTAGAAGTTGGAAGGGTAATTAAGTTAGTACCGGTTAGAATACCGTCTAGGAAAACTTGTATACCATAATTTAACCGATAATTATCTTAAATGAAAACAAATTGTTACAAATTAAATTCGACGCCGTACAATTGATATACATGCATATGCGAATTCTATGACCATTGTTTTATTTCAATTAATATAATTTTGGGTTTAATGATACTGTTTTTATAAAATATGTTACAATTGTACCCTCGCAGGTCCGGTAATTACTACGGCATATACAATTTTCATATAGAGCTCTAAAAAAGAATAAATGGAGAATTACTGCCGTATCATTGTTAGAGAATGTTTTTCTTTCCAAATAAGGAATGGCTTGAATTTTTAGTTTAAAAAGTCCATGAAACGACACTTGTTTGTGCATCGTGTTGATAATCTGTGTACAACAACCATGTATCTCACATTCACGTATGATCTTTCGTATTCACATATCTAAGGTATTCAAGTTTACCTCATACTAACGAATCTCACGTATTCATGTACAAATACTTCACGTATCCACGGATCTCAAATATTCATGTACATGTAGATACTTCACGTATCCACGGATCGCACGTATTCATGTTCTTCTAGTATCCACGGATCGCACGTATTCATGTGCAAATACTTCACGTATCCACGGATCTCACATATTCATGTACAAGTACTTCACGTATCCACGGATCGCACGTATTCATGTTCTTCTTTTATCCACGGATCGCACGTATTCATGTACAAGTACTTCACGTATCCACGGATCTCAAATATTCATGTACAGATACTTCACGTATCCACGGATCTCACGTATTCATGTTCTTCTGGTATATATCCACGGATCTAACGTATATAGTCATGTACATGTACTTCACGTATCCACGGATCTCACATATTTATATGTACATGTACTTCAGGCAGCCAAGGAGCTCACGCATTCATGTTCTTCAAGTATCCACGGATCTCACATATGCACATATCTCACACTTCGAGTACTTAGAGTATAGGCATGTATCTCGCGTACTCAATCTGTATCTCGACCTTACGTTTTTTTCATGTATTCACGTATTTAAAGAATTGTAGAAGAATAGAAAATAGACTCGAAAATAATGGTAGTAACAACGGGATCGTCTCGAGATTGGACTGGACTCAACGTAATTAAGATATTCTTGCAATATTGAACAATGTTTCCCAGCGCAGAATTTCTTAATTCATATAAAATGCCGTATTTTATTGTGTACCTACAACTGCATCGTTCCATACAAGAATCAAATAAGAATTCCAAGACTTTTTACAAAGAATTCTCTGGATGTAAAGCAATAAGAGGAAAGCAAAATGCCTCGTGGATCGTCGAAATAACGCTACGATACAGGATTGGAAATCCTGGAAAGGAATTCCAATATAACCATATCGTTAGATTTGGACGAAAATGGCTCTATTTTCAGCGTGATATGTTTGCAATGAATTAGTGATTGGAGATTTTTATTGCCATAAAATCAAAATTTATTCATGTTAAAATTTAGCTGTGGATAGCACGTTTTTTTTAAAGATATATATATTTATTGATATTAATAGACAAGGAAAATTAATATTACGATGTGATATATTGGTACATGGATAAAACTAATTGTAATATGTTGAAATCTCATGAAAATCTAGTTTCAATTCTGTCATTGGCAAAGTGTCTTCACGAGACAATATTAAAAGCAATATCGAAAGTGAAATAAGTTTTTAGAGAATACGTCTACAATATTTAATTTTATAGAACAGACAGCAGCGTTGTGAACGGAGAGGCACATCGGCGCAAAAAATGTTCGATGACAACGACTTAGGATATGTTTATTCGTGAATTTATAATTTTACTATCTGTGAAACAGAAAGGAATGCTTTTGTTGAAAATGCCGGAACTTTACAAACGTCACTGTGAACAAAATATTTAATTATTTATCGAAAAAATATATTTGACGCTAAAACACTAGCATGGACTGAAAGGTTTCGGTAATTTTTTAAATAATATTTTATAAAGGAAGAAAGTATGCCAACACGTTGCTGGGTTTATAATATTCCACCCGTTTATTACAGCCGTTCCTGGAAAGTCAGTGTGTACATTTTTGATGGGCAATAACAATTCACCTACATCAAGGTTCATGCAGAGAAAGATAATAAATCGCTGATAAAATTTATATTCTGATGTTTGAATATAAAGTATCTCTCCAATAATTATAACATCATATTAATAATACGATAGAATAACTAACACCATTATTGCATTTTTGTTTCAACCAATCTGTGATGCGGAATGTGTAGGAGTTAAATTGCGGAAAGATAAATGTATAGTTTGTCCACACGTGGTTTTCATATTAGAAATAAGATTTCATTCTTAAATGCTGTTCAAACATTATTGGACATACTCCCAAAATATTGCGTCGACAGAAGGAAGGTGATCGTGTTTTTATCTTTTTTGGATTTTATAAGTAGAAAATACCTAAACATATACGTCATGTCCAATGAAGACTTTGGAGAGGCGCCATACCAAATGAGCACATCGAATTACATGACAAAATATGAATGGGATAATATTGCCTTGTTTGGAAATATTAGTAATGACACATCACTGGAGGATGTTGCGCTCGAGCGAGACCTTTGGCGTGAAATTCCTCTGGGTATTATTTTGACTTTTCTCTGTCTACTTACGACAGCAGGGAACGCAATGGTATTGCATGCAGTAAGAACAGAGAGGCGACTTCAATCAGTAAGTACATTAATGATTTATCTCGGATCAGTCATTCATTACTGAATTATATATTGGAAAGAAATCTAAGATGCCCGCGAAGTACTTATTGCCAAAGTTACTGACATACGTTCCTTTACCTAACAACGTTTATATAAAATCGCACGAACGGGGTACATACCCGATGTCATTGATTTCTAATAAATCTATTGAGAGAAAAGTCCCAAATGATTTGCAGATTTTTTTATCATCTAGATTTCTAAACTAACGTATTACATCTATCAAGGGTGTCCGGCATCTTCTTGCATACATAATTCAACAACATTCCATGTTTCGGCCCTACAGAGTCTGAGAAACGTACATTAATTCTGGAGTTTACGCTGCGATGTTTTTTTTTCTCAAGTAGGACTGAATAATTCATATACTAATTGGCTCATATAAGAATGATATCAACAGCAGGGCATTAGCTTCATTCATAGCAAGAATGGATTTTCACAAATGTATGTTTTACTGAATTATGCCAATGTATTAGACAGAGAACGGTTTGATCAAATGTAGCTAATTAGATTTATTTGCTGGTTTGCATTGTATAGAAGGTGCGTCTAGGACATTATCGCTATGTACTTATGTATATATGATAATAATTGTGATTCTGATATTCCATTATACTACAATGCTAAGTATATAATAAGATTGTTTTATATAAACGCCCTCTATTTTTACATAATTTCGATCTACTTACATCGCCGTATAATCGTGTTTAGTCAATTCAATTATGGCGACACCATAATAGTATATTTGACACTAGACTAAATATTAGTTTGTGAATGGAACCATTGCAAGATCAGATAGTAGTTTTTGGTCCTTTTATCCACGAAACGGCAGAAAAGCTAGGGTAAAACTCATCTAAATCACGCAAGGTAAAACTGATCTAAATCACGCAAGGTAAAACACAACTTGAAACTTGAGCGATCTTAAGCACGTTCTATAAATGGTTTATTTTAAAGCCAAACAACCAATCGTAACTACTCGAGCATTTCCGTAACTAAGAAATACGCATCGTTCATAAGTGTAAGGTTATAACTTTCGGCTATGCGGTTTCCGGTCTCTAATTATACACTGGTATTCGTTTTCAAGGATCATTCTCAGAATTACAGACTTACTTTCAAACGTGTCTATCGTTTGCGATTGACAAAATGGGCATCAAGTTCCCATTGAAAGAGAAACAGGTTGTTTCCATCGTAAGATTCACAGGGTTAGTCCTGATGGAAAGTAGCCCATGAACACCAACAGCAAAATGGCGGCCTGTCTGGGGCACTTTTCTTTAGATAAACACCGACGAGTTCCGATTTTCAAACCCCGTGTTATCATCCGTACATTACATTATTAGCCTGTTCCTCTATACATTGAGTACATAACTTTAAGAAAAATAGAATCAACCAATTAATGTTTGTAAACACAACATTGAAAACAGTATAACTTAGACCTGGACACCAGGAAAGAGAAAATTAACTCATGGTCTTTTTTACAAATATGGTGTTGTAATACAACACAGTTAAAGTCCCATAAGCTTTTTGCTATAAAACATATATGCAAAAATCAAACAATAGCTGATATTATCCCAAGATAATTATTACCGACGAAACAAGCCCTTTTTCTTCTAAAAACACTCATTTCACTGTGATTTTTGCTTTTGTAAACTTGAAATATGTAGAGCGCGTGACGTCACTTTACTACGTGTGTATATCATGACCGGGAAAACTCAAGGGTTCTATAAATAGTATTTATTTCCATGATATTGAAAAAAATACGATAGTAGTTTCGGAAACATTTTTTCTTGCTATAAAGTATGCACGGGAGGAAAACACACCGGATTCCTCTGTTATAGAACAAACAGAAACTTTTAAGACCAATACATTTATAAGGTTATGGGACTTTAAATTTTGTTCTACAATATCACATATTGTCCTAACATAAGCGATAATCTCTTATTTCAAGAAGACCTAGTCTCTGAAGTATGGTGCTCATTCTTTATCAATCGTAGCAAGGAATGTGTGGTGGGATCTTAGCATCAGAAAGCCTTGATGATTGAATGGAGCCAATTTGCTAGATGCCTACTGGCAAATTAGTTCAGTTACTATTACAGTCAAGCCTGTGTTTACAGCCACACCAGAATAAACGCCACCATGTGAATTAAAGTCATTCTTAGTAAACAAACATTATTGATTACGTAGAACATATACTACCTTAAACTGGAGACATTATGTCATAAAGGACACATAATGTCTTACCCAAGGATGGTTTATGTTCTGTTTAATTCTGCATATATTTTCCCAAGTACTTGCCTGTCTTCATACACAGGTCTTCCAGTGCGAAATTGGAGGAATAAATTAAACAAGTGGATAATATTTCAGCACTGATAAAAGCATACCTTTGTATTACATTTCTGCGAGCTAAGTATTACAGATATAATTATATATGCCACCATGTAATATGATTATCTGAAGTAACTATCAGGTATTTTTGTTCGAATACCAAAATCGGTGAGATTCGACAATGTTTACATATTCCCTAGAACGGATACACATAGTAACGGAAAATCATTTGTCGGAATTAATTTGCACAAGTTTTGAAATTTTTTACAACTGAAATAAAATATTCATTTTTAGTTACTGTTTTTTAAAACCAAATATTCATTTATAAAATTATAAATTGTACAATACGGATTCGTTGTTTTAAAAAACTATCCCAGTAGAAATTAATTGAATAATAAAAATAAAGCGACCCGGATCCTTTAGTGTATTTTCTTGTGTCACTTTGGGGCTTCCTACGCAAAAGAAAATGAATAAATAAGATTTTTTCATCCCAGACGTCTATTTATCGCTTCAGTTTAAAATAAGAATTTGATATCCTGGGATCGAACTGTCTGCGCTAAATTGACAAACATATGTATCTACACTTCCAGTTAGAAATTTATCGCGCTAGTTATATGTTTGACTCTAAGTGGAAACAAAATCAACAGTACTACGTCATGGCCTTATTGCGCTCTAGCGTACTGTTTGTCCTTGTCTAACATGGGAACATTTTGTTACGTTCGACAATGATTTTGAGAGAATCATTGGGCATGATGTTGGTTGCCTGACGTTAAAACTTTTTTTGGGGGGGTCCTGTATTCTCCCCCATTTCCCAAGCAAAAAGGTATATTTTCTCCACTGAGAGAAAACTTCTTCATAATTAAAAGAAATCCCCAAATTTAATGTTTCACAGCGCAAATTTCCCCCATCAAAAGAAACCGATACCTGTCCCCAAAACGGTGGAAAGGGCTGGGTTTCACCAGCCTTGGGGTATAATTTCAATGGCAAAAGTCTAACTGCCAAGTTTGTTTCACGGTTAGCAGTTGGTGAATTTGTTGATGGTATTCGATCACGAATTTTTCTGTTTGGCATCTTGGAACAGTTGCTATTTTGTGTAACATGCAGTGACTTGCTCGTGGAAACTTTTAATGTTCGCTTTGAGGCATGGTGAAAGTGAGAAATAGTTCACTTCTTACAGAAATCGCAAGCGCATGCCCATACATGGCAATCATGCCTGTAGACAGGTCAACGATCGAAACTATGAAGTGGTTCACTTAGACCTATCTGATTTACAAATGTGCGAACGTTTTTTAAAAATAAATTTAAGTGTTTGTAATTATAAATCATACAAGATAAAACGAATTACTACTACATGTGTATATAACTCGTTTGATGACCACGAATCAATAAGGTTAGTTAATTTGTAAAAAAAACTGATTAATTTTCTAACCCCAGTTGACGTCTTTTGATGCTCATCTGATGGGTTTGCAGATAATTACAAATTGGAATTTCTTGTAAAACCATTGAGAAGCCGTATGTTCATTCAGACAAATATCAAGAGTAAGAATGATTGATTAACATGAACTAGAATTTCATGCTATTTAAGTACACAACAACAAAAAACAACAATAAAAGAAACATCTTCAACAAGACAACAGTAAAATGTCGATGGCTTTGTGCGGAATGATGTTTAGTTCTAGTTCATGTCATTACTATGACGTTTGCTTGTATTTTTAAATTCGAGGACATTTAAATGATTTTTGCTGTATTGGTCAAATGTTCACACTGTGAATGATTGTCTAGACATATATAAACTAGAATTATTGTAATTTATAGCACAAGGACACATAAAATAATGTCCATTTTCAAGGGCGGGGTCTGGCTTTGGTGTTAGAGAATGGCGTACGTACATTTCGGTACATGTACTTTGTTATGACGCTAACAGATAGATAATGTAGCTGGGAAAAATGCTTAATCTGTATTGCTCCATTATGAACAATGAGACGGACATTCTATAGGCATGTATAAAGATATCCAAGTCAGATCTACGGGCGGGGTGCATGTCTTTAAATCACTCAGTGTTCTGAAATAAACCTATCCTGGTATACTGAATTAAAGCTATTTAAAGTGACCTAAAAGGCTAGTATAACCATTTGATGATTTGTCTCCATAAAATCTAGTGTCAACTCGATGAATTGTCTAGAAAAAGTTTTAAAATACACCTGTAGATTTATACGGACTGTGGTTTGAAAATACATGTCTTACACAAAAAGGTATTTGGATTTTGGTGTGACTAAAAGAGTAGGCAGTGCAGAGTGGGTGGGGTTCACATAAGACGAGGCAGTGCAACATTGGTGGGGGTCACATGATATATACTAGTAGTTGTTCTATAATATTTCCTGGAAAAAATCGGTGATATAAAACAATTCCACGAGCAGTACAAGAGTAAAACTATACGGCATTTGATGAATGTGCTTTAAAAGCGATTTAAAACATCTTTAAACGAACCAAACAAACAATTGTTTCTTTGTGTGCATGTCGCATGATTAAGCTATTTCACTGTTTCGGCGACTTGGATTCGGCGTGCTGATAAATGTTCTAACGATTTACGTAATTCATTCTTATCATCAAATGATGTACATAGTGTTTGACCAAGTGCACCAACAGAGCAAGCACTCGATGGATTACATGAAAGTAAACACCTTGATCTGGTGTTGAACTCGGATATAATATCGACTTAATGTCAGCAGATGCACTTCAATTAAAGATCTTAAGTCATACATGTATATAACAAGTCATGAAAGCATTTTAATTTTGGAAACAGTCAATTGTTAATTCTTTTAAATTACGTTTGATGTTATGGCCAAAGGGTAAAAAAACACTCAGTCAGTTTAATGAAACATGTATTCACTAAGCAGGAGGATGCATTATGTAAAAGTTTAACAGCTTAGCTTAGCTTGCAATCGTTCGCTCAGAACTATCAGTCTATTCTTGCCGATTGGTATACTTTCTCTTGTCATGCATTATGCTACTGTATAGCTGATAATGAATGTACTATGTTATATCTATAAAACCTTGCTTAAACTGTCTGTTAATTATCTATGTGTCTCTTTTGTATACAGTGCAAACTCTCCAAAGCAATACCCTTTGGGAAAGGCAAACTTATGGGTTTTTTTGTTGAGATGTTGTTGCTCTAGAGACGTAAATAATTAAATCGTGCAATGGGAACAAATGATGCTGTTGTTGAAGGGAGGTTGTTGCTCAAGAGAGGGCCGCTCTGGAGAGGTTGTACTGTGTATAATATTCCTTGTTGAACATACGACTCATGAGTACTGTAAATGGAGACTAAATATACGAAAAGTAAACTTGTAAATCTGAAAGGTATTGCTTCGTATGACGCATTCCATGTACTGTATTTTCATTTATTTTCGTTGGGCTCAATTTTCGTGGTTTTTACTAAAATGGCTACTTCGTGGGGACATAGATTCATGGATTTAGATTTTTGAAAAAAGCCTTATCTCTGCATTTAAATTCGTGGGGATTTGATTTCATGGGCCAACCCACGAAATCCACGAAATTAAATGATTCCACAGTATCTTATAAACCACTTTTTCAAATAGCTCTGTTACATTCCCAATCCCGTATATTGACTTTGGACCGCTTTACCATTCTCAAACATTGTTGATATTTGTCTTAAACAATACTCCAACAATAAACTTTAAAACAGTTGTTTCACAATATGGCATTTACATTTAAAATGTGTAGCTTTTCACGAACATTATGAAATCATTTCTTGAAATTTTCATTTCAACGACGTGTCTTTTTTATTTCAGGAATAAAGATATGGGTTTATTTTTATCTTTGATTTCCTAAATCTTTTTCTGTCATTTCTCATCAAAGTTTAGATAAAACATGGTCACGCGATCTGTCAGTAACTCCTGCACAAAACAAAGGAAAACATTCGATAAAGACAACGGCTTTGCAATTATTTAAATTTCTCATCACTTTACGGAGGGAACGGAAATATCCGATGTTTCACGAAGGTGTTCCGCATTTGTGGACCTTCTGACTTTATCCCCCAAAGCAATAGACCAATTTGCACATAACATCAGAATGTACTCGTATTTGTAGACCAGTCGAATATATTCTGACTTTATGTATTGTGTGTTTGTAGACCAGTCGAATACATTCTGACTTTATGTATTATGTGTTTGCAGACCAGTCGAATACATTCTGACTTTATCGCCAATCGCAAAGGTTCGTCAAATTTCATTCGTTCAGTATTGGAGTGATTATTATGTCTAGACTATGAGAGATAGTAAACGTAAAACATAAGCTTAAAATGCAGTAAATCGTTGGCTATGTTTTTCTTTTTTCAATTAGGCAGACAGAGTTCACAGACATGTGTGCAACATGTCTTCCCATTAAATTGCCAAGTGGATTCTGCATTAACTCTATAATAAAGTAGCCTGAAATTATTTGAACTTTGTTTATTTCAGTTCCAAAGGGAATGTTAACACTGTATAATAGTATGTTCATTGAGCTAATTAAATAATTTTGAAATTATTTGGTTACAATAAACTCTAAGCGTTCGACGAATTACAAAACAAACAAACAAACAATACAAATAATGTCGTTGTGTACATGTAATATTAATTTGTTATATTACATAATTTGCTCCAGACAACATCAGAATATTCTAGAATAGGTCTTATAAAGGATTATATTTGACAAGTTTATAATGTTTTTAATTAAATATATTTTTACTGAATATTTTTTTTTAGAATAAATATATTTTATAATCAAATATTTTTTTACTGAACATTTCTTTAACAAATATTTTAGTTTTAGAACATAAATATATTTTGAGTGAATGAATATATTTGATATAGAATATTGCAACATTTGTCATGCCATAGTTTACGCTGCTCTCGCTTTTGTTACGTTCGAGGTAATTCTTCATGGAAGTGATATGCGCTTAGTTCACTAAGCCGACTTGATTAATGGGGTTATAATGGGATTTTGCAGCATACTAGTAATTTATTTCATTCGGTAATTAAAATCTTTCTGGAACATATCCTGTCATCCTAGACGCTGTTAATGTGCCGTAAGTCTATGATGACAAGATCTCGTTAACTAGACGATAAGTATCGACATATTCCTAGCAAAAAGTAAAATGTTTCAATTTTCTTGGATTTGTCCACCTTTTCAAAAGTAACTGACAATATGATTCGGTTTTTGCAACATGTGTAAATTACAGACCACAAATATTGTCGCCAGTTAAAACAGTGATGAATATTCTATAAAGTACCGGACTCCCTGAAAAACAGGAATTCCCTGAAAATCGGAAAACCGGACTTTTGTCCCAGTCCGGAATGGGCCCGGTTTTAGGGATATTAAATAAAAAGAGTGAATCGCAGAATTGAAAGATTGCACATTTAATTTGATTTTTTTAAACTCGAGAAGTAGATTTAATGTAGACATTTGACGAGAAGTGAGTATTTCATACGGTGTAAGTGATTAGTTTTTCATGGCTTTGGTGAAAATACTTCAATATCATAAAATAATACGAAACAAGTGTTTCTTTCTTAGCCAGGGAACAGGGTTGATCGCGCAATACTCAAGACGTGTTGAACACGATGTGTTTCAGGCCGACTAGATTATTGCTCGTCAATTATTGAAGGCTTTGAGAAATACATTTTTTTATCATAGACTAAAGACCATGCGCTGAGTCTTGTACATATTTCATAGATTCGGACTTGATTAAATTATTTCGTGACAAAGACGAAAGAAATATGATATACTAGCATCGAACGTGAAAATTAGGTACTTTAATAAAAGGTTGCTACCTTTCACGCATCGAGCTTCGATTCTTCTTCTTCCACAATTAGAAAGTAATTGAATTAGATATATCATAGGTTGATTCAACATCCCACTGGTTCTCTTCAATGATTGGAAACTTCACATGTTTTGTCTCGAGATTCACAGTTTCTAATTTAGTATTATAATGAAAACTGAACTGAAAAAGTCATGCTGTAGAAATCAAACGCAATGCTAAGAGTATTTTAATATTGTTTTCACATTTCTACACTGGCGCAATAATTAATTACTATGAGCAGAAGATTTAAATGCCAATTTTCTGAAACTGATTTTGTCATAAACAAATTGAATAAGAAAAACTTGTGGGTATCAATTTTCTCTTTGTCAAGAATGGATTATTAAGTGAGAAAATGAAGAGGTGGGATTTTGATCCACTTGACCTAGGAGCAAAAGTCAAGGTCAGAGGTTTGAGAGGTACTGCCTGGGTGGTGTACAGCTTCCTATGCTCGAAGCATCCCTGATTCCTACGGCCCAATCGGTAACGCCTTTTTTCAAAGTACTTTGTAATGTCACGCAAAGTCAAAGTATGGGTGAGCTAAACGCTTAACCATCATATATTTGAAACGCAGAAGAGACAAGCTGAATCAATCGTAAATATTCGTGCATTTCCGTCACTTAGAAATACGTACTTTCTTTAGACAAAAGTCGAGGAGTTCCGATTGAAGCCGAATAAGAATTGTATACATTCATTTGTTTGTTGGGGGGTTATAATTGCTAGTTTCTGCGTACTAAGACAATGTCTTGAATATTTTAGTTCAAGTTTACTCGTATTTGCATGAACACCCTTTTATATCATGATATACTTTTTAACAGTTAGATCTTTTTGCAAATTTTAACACTCTCCCAACAATAATGATTATACAAATTCGCAGCATCTGATAAATAACAGAGACAAAATAAGACTACAACATTGTGCATAAGAGAGGGGAGGGGAATATTTTGAGGGACTGTAAAAAGATAAATGAAATTGGACAATAAACATCGGAGATATTAAGACATTTTTTTCATTATTTATTTAACAGCCCTCGTGTATTTCTTGATGCTTTACAGAGCGTATTTGCTGGAATAATCTGAATATCATATCATAAGCTTGCAATACTCTTAATAAGAATCAATGTATTTGGTGGGGGATAGAATGTGACTAAAGGATTATTGAGATATTTCAGGCTATTATACTAACAACCATGCAAAGAAACGGATGCTAATATGTCAGGAAACATTAAGACATCAATCTAAAATCATGTTGCAAGAAACATAAAATCAATCAAATGAACAATTTATATTAAATTTGCAGTATAATGATGACAAATATGTAAGAATTTCTAATTTACATGTTGATAAAAGTGGTTATACAATTCCTCAGATTTTTTTCACTGAAGTTAAACGTAGCACATCAACAGTCAGGGTCATTAAAGCGACTTTTCTATTTAAACGGTGTTTTTTTTAATTGCTTGTGTATATCGAGTTTTACGCCCCTTTTCAACAGTCAGAGTCATATGAGGCCGACAGTTCACCTAACCATCGCTCCTGGGAAGAACCAGTACTAGACTCCCATCCTCCGTAAGCAACTGCCTACTTTCTCACATAAAGAGATATGGTCGGTAGCGGGGCTCGAACCCACAACCCTCTATCAGTGAGAGGTTACATTGATTTGAAGTCAACGACCTAAACCACTTGACCACGGAGGTGGTTCTCAAGCGGTCACGGGAGGAAAACCCAAGAACAAACGTGGGTAGAACCACTGAATGCACTGATCCCCCGTTAGGTATCTGGACAGCTTCCTCATATGTGAAATTTAGTCACTGTGGGATTTGAACCTGAGGTACTGGTGATCATTGGTCAGAGACCATGGTCACTAGACCAGTGAGGTCCTTCAGTTTTAATGGCGAGGTCTTAAATTTACTGATCTATCAAAGCTATCTATTTTTAGTTTATAATGTGTTGGATTCAATTTTTTATTACACAATTTTCAACTGCTCTTAGAAAGAAACCAGACAGACACTTACATCGCATACTGGATTTGAAACGGTTATATTAAAATTGGACGTAATAGTTTTTATTTGTACCATAACAGAGGAATCCGATGTGTTTTCCTCACTTGCATACTTTCTAGCAAGAGAAAATGTTTCCAAAACCACTTGGCCCTATCGTACTGTTTTCAATATCATTGAAAAAAATACTATTTATAGAACCGCTGTGTTTTCCCGCAGTCATGTTGTGCACACGTCATAAAGTGACGTCACGCGCTCTATATATATTTCCAGTTTACAAAAGCAAAAATCACAGCTAAATGAGTGTTTTTCATAGAAAAGGGGCTCGTTTCGTCGGTGATTATTGTGTTGGAATAATATTAGCAATTACTTGTTTTTTGCATATTTTTTTAACAAAAAGCTCATGGGACTTTAAACTATCTGGATTTTGTTTTATCAATAATTCAATGTGTACACCCAGATCACGTGATACTCACATCAACTAGTATTAGCTTGATGACGCAGTCGCTATTTATAGAATGATCAATAATTCGGTCACACGATGTGGTTTTAAACATGCACTGTAACCATCTGTTTGTTTCCTGATCTCTGTTATTCACCTATAAACAATAAACATTCTATTGTCCTAAAAATTCAATTGACAACATTTCGAAGAAGATAACACAACTCATTTTGATGAAGTAGAATTTTAAAATTGGATTTATCGATTTCTTTGTTTCAAATTATTTCCCAGCTTAAAGATGAACAAATAAATATCGGTATAATTTTTTAAAGAGTTACAATCAAACCCGTTCTATTGTTATTTTAGAAGATTTAAAGTGATATAAAACTGTCTGTCTTAACTTATTGGAAATCAAATCAAACACTCGCTCTTTTATATGAGCTTTAATTAGCGCCAAGCAAAATAAGTCAAGCGGGTTGATGTGAACAATTTTAATGATATTTAACTGCCAGTAAGTTGACTTTTTTCTTTTACCATGTCAATTATCATTCACATAGGGTGATGAGTAATTTCAATTCAAGGAATGATTATTTAGAACATATCAAGATTGTCGAGCGTGAGTGTATGTGGAAGGTGACACTACGCACAAAACTGAATCCATCTATACAATGGCTTTTGTCTTGGTCTGGGTGAAACTATTTCAATATTGTACGAAAATTAAAATGTCAGACACATTTTTCTTCATTGTCAGATATATTTCCCGTCTTGTTTCAGTTTTCATCTTTCGTTTTCATCCCCCTCACAGTCTGTAAGTTAATTATCACCGTGTCTTCTTATGTTTTGTTGTACATTATTATGTCTGACTAATTCATAGTAATTAGTGGCATTGTCTTGTTCTTGGATGTGTTTGTTTTAATATCGTTCGTCTCTTTATCATAAGGTTTGGTTTCCACTTCATTGTGTGTTTTGTCCTATTCATTCTGAGTTTTTCTCAGCGCAAGAGATGAACTTTATTCTATTCAACTAGGCCATTACTCGCTGTGCGCATAGATTTTTATAGGCTGACCTGAGTAAAATTTCTGTTATCTACATCCGCCGTGACTTTTTCCATTTTTTAAAAAAAAAATCAAGTTCATTAATAGAAAGCTCCTGTATTAAGTTCAACTTGCATACGTACTTTCAGAACTTGGAATTAAAAGGGGGAATTCCTTTACCAGTAAGACTTTTTCAATTCAACAATGCTTAGAAAGATTAAACAATACCACGAGTTAAAGAAGTTTGCTTAAACAACAAACGTGAAGAAATACAAACAGTAAGTCGGCATCTATCACCGATTTTGGTAAAACTGGGACCTGAAATAGGCCTATATCATTAAAGAGGCAGACAGGACTGATGGGTAAATTTTAAACAATCAATTACTTTCTGTTAATTCTGATATATGCGTGATGATATCAGATTGATGTTTACAAAGAAGCTTATTTGCTTTCTGATGTGGTAGTTGATAATTACAAAAGTGTCGTTTCATTTTGATGGGTTTAAGAAATAAACGATTGCGGGCTGTCATTCATGGAAGAAAGGTTATTTGCATACTATACAAAGACAAACAAATGATTTATACTTACAGACACGTTTAAAAATGTACAGCTTAACGCTACCGTTGTCGCTTTTTCGCGCATTTTCATCAAACGATCGCTACCGCTTTTTCACGCATTTACACACACAAAAAATATCTCGTGCACCTAAGAGAGGTCACGCACCGATGTGATATCTCGAGATTTTATTGGACTTCCTTAGAATCCTTTACTCTGAGACACAGGCAATGCTTTCATTAAGCTATAATCAAAGTTGAGACCATTGTACAACGTATGGAGACTTATAATGGCGTCATATCGTATAATTATTTGTATTATAAATTTTTATATGCAGGTGATGTACTTGTGTACAAATCATAATAAATATTTTGTTCTATAATGCGTATATTTCGTCGATCACTATTCACTTTGACATGTGTTAGAAAATAGAAATGTAAATGTACGTACATTAAATATTTGCAATGAGTATTGTTGTAACATTACAAGGCGATGGTCTTCATCGTGAATCGCAGACATACGTGCATACGTAGATGGAAAGAAGTAAAGTCATAACAGAGTTATTGTTCTATAACTTGCTTGTTTGTTTATTTGATTATCTGTATGTATCATATAAGCACACTCCTTAAAACTGTAATGTGTCTCTATGGTATCTATCTTAGAATCCTAGTACACTCCCCACACACAATAATTACCTTCGATCATTATACCAAGAATGCTGAAGTCCACAGTAGTTTTACCAGATCACGTCCAGACACAATATTAACAAATTGACTGAACGACAAACTGTATTAAAGAATTCCACGTTCATAGATGTGGTCTGGGAATCATAAAAGAGTAATTACGTAACATCAGTTCAAATTATAAGAACTCCGTCAAGTCTGGTGATAACATGACCAATGCATTACTTAGACCATGTTTTGCACCGTAACGTTCATGTATAATAATATGTGAGACAGATACAATGGTAGTACACTACGTCATCAGTTTGATCTCCCCCGGAACATCTTTCTGTAAACATCATCTCTTATCTCGACTGACAGGTAAATTGCCTTATTTTTGTATCAAATCATTTTAAGTAATTTAAAATGATATAGCGGCTGCGCACCTAGGATTTAAAATGTATGCAATGGTGATGTGAAGAAATTTTGTAGTATGACTGTGATAAAGGCCTGAAAACTTTTTTTTTTCATTTCTGTGGCAAACATCCGGCTGTGACCATTCAGAACAATATTTTATCCTGCTTCCACGCATAGATGAGACATTAACGTCATGAACTGTTTTTGCAATTCTTTTATTTACAATAGCCATTCCTTGGTGCGCTATATTTTGTTCCTTTACTTTTACGAGTTCTTATAATAATCAAAGTTCTGAAGGTTCTGCTGTTGTTCGGAACTACAAAACAGTCAAAAGTTGAATTTCTTTGTATAGTGAGGTATTGGGCTATGTTCTGGAAACTGGACGATAGTTCAGCTTCCCATAGCCGTCACCACTCTCTTACACACCGGTTCATACATTCACCTCTGTGACAGGCACGGAAAGTAGGCCCGATTTATGTGAATTTGTTCACATGATTTGAATGATCCAAAATGGCGACATGAACGCCAGTGAAAATACCAGAATTAGTTTGTTTTGTTTGCTGTGTCGCCAGATTAAGACCAGTTAGTTTCAATAGAAGAAAATCCATTTTGTTTATATCAGCCGATACGTTCTGCGTAAACGGACAAAAAATAGTTCCGTTAATATAAATCAAATTAATTTATTTCCAACCTATTTAAGATACTTTAAAATATTTTATTTCCCGTTTTGACAAGATTCTTGTCATGAGCCTGTTGCAGAGCTGTATGTGAGAGGTAACGAACGACAACTCTGCTAGGAGATTGAGCCGTCACTCGCTCGACGCGCATGAATATTGATGAAGACCAAAGCTCTTAATGATATGCGTTTCTACACCAACCATGCAATTGTTAAAGTTCCATATACATGTATGTGCTTTCAGTACTTTAGTTTGTGTTTCCCCATCTAATCACCAAAATTAGTTCAGCAATTAGCATATAAACATCACGTGAATTATGACGTCATCATTCATTGAAATGGGATTGTTTAGAATTTTCGTCATGGGTACAAGTTTATTCTAGTTGTTTGTGGGTATATAGTATAGTGTCTATTACTAGTTTGGGTAATCCTGGCCATTTGATTGGCTAATGGTGATGACTGAATCTATTAATAGTTGATAGGCAAGTAAATCATGCAGGCATTGTCCTAGATAAGTTGTTGTGTGGCGTAATATCTGAAATGCTATTGAAGTATTAATGTGGTAATTTGAAGTTCAAGCAAGTTATGGTGAATTTGTTAACATTTAGGGTTTATTCTATCTGATAGATGTATGATATATCCATGTGCTTGTAAACCATATACAAGAATTTATTCATATGACAAATACTCATGATTGTCAATATATGTGTATTACATATATCATGTAATCATGTTAAACTCCCCATAATGGAGGATGAATAAAATATACAGTCAATATCCTTTATGAAATAGCAACAAGAAGACATAAACCAATATAATGCGTCTTGTAATTCGTCTATCTATAACGTTTTGTTATAGTTTTTCTTGTTACGACTGTTTTCTATTGCTCGTTTACAATTTTGCACAGCCATCTGATTTTGACTTGAATGCACTTAGTATTTGAGTTTGTATTTATTCCACTGAATTGAAAAGTGGGAACTATTTGCGTAGGCAGAAGGTGGAAACTCTTCGGTATGTAGGACAAATTTCTCGACCGATTGTTGAGAAATCGTCTTAACATTGTGTTCCTACCGAACAACAAAAGCGCATTCATCTTAGAAGCGGCTGGTGTGCAACGACGTAGTTTATTATACTATTGGAAAATTTGTACCACAATAACATTATATGTATGTTCTGAATATTTTGAGAACACGACCGCCACTTTAGGCCATGTGTATAAAAATGTTGGTTTGAGGTAATCCTGCCCAGAGAAATTTCAGAGAGTAGGTAGGTAGGAAATATTGTTTTACAATTTATTTTTTACATTGAATCCAAAATGCTATCTTGATATTGAAAAAAAAATACCAAGAGACCAATAAAGTTTGGTAGGGCCGTTTTGGGTGAGTAGGTAGTGTAACCCCGAACAACATTTTTTTTCAGGAAGGCCCTATCCATAAATTAATGTCAAATAAAATTTTGGACAACTCATAGACACAATATGACTATTATTTTCAGTGCTTCACGTACTGTTTCGAAGATACACTAAAGTTGTTTACTGTGGCTAAATACATGTTTTTCCATGAAATCGGGATCACGTGTTACTGTAGAAGTAAGGCGTCCTTATAGACGACTCCCCCCCCCCCCCACTCCCATTTTGATGCCCTGCAATAATTATTTCCATGAATTTTTCTTTGACCACGTGGACCGTCCGTGCTTGAGACGCTCCATCCGACATCAAATACCTCAAGTCCAGAATTTATGGGCTTGTAAATGTTTGAACAAATGTTAAGTGCGCGAATTGACAAAAGCAAAGTTTTTTTTAATTATTGAATTAGTGTTTTTAGAGTCAGGGCCTTGGTAAGTCTATAAATGGCAATTATGTAAAACACGGTAAATTAAGTTAGCCAGTTAATCTGTCTGAGTTTTACGACAGTGATAGATTTACCGGTTGGTAAGAATCAAATGGAAACGTTTAATACTCTAGAAGAGTATACTTATTCTGTAGTACAATTACATGTGAGTAACAACGATGGTGATCAATCTAATGACAATTATCTGTTACCTACTTGGTGTTTCTCTCGGATTTATGGCTGTGAAACTTTTATAGGATTTTAAATGTCTGGCATGCCGTCAATGTCTACATGTAGTTTCATTCCACGTCAAATACTTTAACTTAACTGTGTTAAACCATATAATTATAGGGATGTGTGGCCACAGAAAACTAATTTCTTTAAGAGGTCGGAGATTAATATTGACAATCACGCAAAACTGTACAAAAGACAACATGTGTGCATAGACCACTCAGTTGTAACGCCAGACGATTTACTCCCAATACAATTATTGGTCTCTGGATAAGAACACATCAACCTGAGCAGGCTTTTTACACTACCGCCCCCCGCCCCTCCCCTTGTCTCAAAGATCGCTTGTTCAGACAAGATTTGTTCACAGCGTCATTATAGCGACTCTGCAAGTAGCTGAATGAGATGGTTATATAATTAAACTAAGGACAAAGAATGGTAAGTGAACAATTGAAATGGAACCTCAAACTTAATTCACAAGTACAACTTATCATAACCATATTAAAAACGTTAGCATCACATTACATATTCAACCTTACGCCTAAGTAGTGTTGTCCCGATTGACACTGAAAATCCATAACTAATCGGACCTTCCCTAAAATCGGCGACAATCGATTGTTTTAGTGTTCTGACACCGCAGGATCCTAGGGTTGCTAATTTTATTTTGTCATAAACTTGTATTTCGTGTTCACATGTTTGTTTGGAATTTAAAAGTTTCATTTAACGTTAACAATATCGGAGAAATAGGCTTATTCATGCTTAAAGTCATGTATGGAAGAGGTGGAGCCTTGAATGAAAGAATGGTCATATAAGAAACTGGTTTACACTAGCTTCGACCTACTGTAAGATAGCTGCACAGCATCCTCACCTTGGTAGGTTTCGGCGGGAGGGAGGGCTCTTGAAAATTCAAGGAAAGTTTCTACTACTTGTCTAATTATTGCAAAACAAATTAAAATCCTAACATTCGACAGCTTTTTGAAAATTGAATGTATTGTTTCACAAACTATGCTGGCAGGACGTAATTAGACACAAAAATATGATAATTTGCCCACTTTTCTGCAAGATCAATGTTTTTGTGTTCAATAATTGAACAAATAAATTTCTCAACAGCGTGAATGCTTTAGTTTTTTCACGGTTATTAAAACTTTCGTTCAAAATCTATGCGGATCGTGAGAATCGCATGATCGTGATGACTGAAATATTTTATTGCTTGCTTGCGTTTCGAAAAATATAACACATTTTCTTTTGTACATCACTCAAGTGAAAATTGTTGATTTCGACAGGAAAGAATGCGTACCGTTCAAATATTAAAAACTAGACGCGGCTTAAAATAATGAGATATACGCAGCACCATTGAAATGTTCCATAAACACCGTTTGGCGTGTCCTGTCCAAAAGTTATTAATATTTCATGAACTGTTCATGAAGCATGCAAGACTAGTTCTAGAAAATATTACGATTTCATGAATTCCTCTCGAAAGGGTGGGACAGCAAAAAGGTACATTAAAATCATACTTCAATAAAACGAATTTACACTTAAAAATGGGCTTCTGTTTGTTTACCATGAACTTACGATCACGTTGTCTGGAAATGGCTGCCTAGCAAATTTCCTACACTGGTTCCCATTCCATTTTGCAGTGCACCAAAGGTCTATGTACACACAAAGTCAATAATAGGAACCGGTTCACTAAATTTCCAAGCATCCAAGCGTATACGTTCTTGGTACGGACATGTGCTGTTACAGAAAAGTAATAAAATACTGCAATTATTATGATCTATATTACAGAGTAGCGGTTGCATGCAAATTACAAAGAAACGCTATTTAGATCTCTCATGTATGTAACAGTCATGTATCTGTGCATAGTGCACTTGGAGCGAAATAATATTGCATATTTCAAGTACCTCGTAAAACACGCACGTAAGCACCAAATGATGTTCGTAAAATTCTACTACGAGTTGGATAATTTGGATAACAGCCCCTATTTGTTTTACTGACGGGTACATCCATACGAAACGCATCATTATATGTAATCATTCGTCGGAAAGGTTAGAGTATGACATACAACGGTATTAGGTGTCCAGGATTATCATGAAATATAAATGTTACCTACTCAAGTCTGCTTATAGATTTCAGTAATTACTTCATGTATAACATCTACCACATCAAGTCGATTTATCATCAAACACTAAGTACTACATGTACTTTATCGGGTGTTATACAAAAACGCTTTTTATCCGATAGACAATGTAATACATGGGATATATAATACAAAGTATGCAACTACAGTACAACCTCTCCAGAGCAGGCGGCCCTCTCTTGAGCAACAAACTCCCTTCAACAACATGTTTTTCCCACTGCATGGTTTAACTATTAATGTAACCTCTCTAGAACAACAATCTCTCTCCAACAACATAATGTTGCTACTCCCGAAGGATGTTGCTCCGGAGAGATTGCACTGTATATAATATGCAAATGAAATATAAAATCGAAACTCGACTTAGAATTGGTGTTTAATATTTTAAAAAGGGCATACATGTATGTTTTGCCTCGCCGCTCTTCCTTGCATCGATATATAATATATCAAAGAACACATTGCATTACATAGTATTACGTTATATTATATGTACAGTAAAACCTCTCCAGAGCGGCCCTCTGTAGAGCAACAACCTCTCTATAACAACACCTTCAAAATCTCCCTAAGTTAATATTTACTGTAAACGTTAACCTCTGTAGAGCAACAACCTCTAAACAACGGCCAATATTTGCAGCTCCCACAGGGTGTTGCTCTACAGAAGTTGTACTGTATATAAACTCTGTGTTATATCTCTAATCCGGACCGGGGATATCGGATTAGTATAGTTACCGGATATTTATAATGTAACTATCATTAATTTCACTAATTATCAGTATACCCTATTATTACCATTTAATATTTTCTTTTAAGTATTCAACGGGTTATCACGATGTTCAGAGTTCGGGTAAAACACCCACACTTATGTTTTCTTTGAAATTTGAAAATTAAAGCTGAACAAATTAGTCTAAAAATGTTTTTTCCACAGTTTTAAAGCGTTAAGTATTTCGAAGTAGACGTTCAGTCGTTCCGTTTAATCTAATAAAATTGATAGGTTGTGTTTTTGATAATATTTTTATAAATCGTTGTTAAAACCTGTCTGATTTTCCCAGGAATTAAATATTTAAGACTTTCCGAATGTTTAAATCGTGTTCATATAAAGTACTGTTGAAACTGCGAATATCCAGCGATGGAAATTTATTACGTGTGTATGAGAGAGAAACACTTTTGAAAAAAGTTATTTGGTGCTCAGAGTTTAAAGCATGTTGATGATAACTCTGGGGACCAATTGAAACAACTAGAAGCATATTTTTAAGAATTAAATTTGGATGAAAAGAAATAATAAGGCCTAGACATCGATTTTATTATCATAAATGTGCAGGAAGCCACATGGTTTTGGTCCGCAAGATTTACCAATATAAAAGACACATACATGTATATACCCATAGAAGCCACTTCAGAATTAAGATCACCTCGGAACTGTGTGTTTCATACGACATGCCTTTATTATTAAGATGGCGCCGTATCATGCGTCTTAAACAATACGCCATGATGCCCCTATTAATTCAATAATGTGCCTTGTGTCATAAATATACCCTTTTCATTGGTCTTATAAGTATCCAATGATTAATTCAGTAGCAAAATTAATTCTAATGCCAGTCTTACACAGAATGCTGTAATTGTATTGTACACTATGCATTGATAGATGGAAACAGCAACTACAAGGAAACACAAAACATAATTAAGTATTGCCCTTCATGGTTTGAACAGGGCTCTGAAAGTGCCCCTTCAAAACAAAAAAAACGCCATACCTAACTTACATTAAGTGTAACTCATGATAGAGTGGACGGATTCGGATCGGTTTCCTATTTATTTCTCCTATATTTTAACCTTAATTGCGACCATATTATCAATAGTAAATACAGTAAAACCTCTCCAGAGCGGCCCTCTGTAGAGCAACAACCTCTTTATAACGGTCAATATTGCAGCTTTAACAGGGTGTTGCTCTACAGAGGTTGCACTGTACATTGTATTGGTCTAATAGGTGGACTTAATACAAAGGTTTTACTAAACTCCAGAATTCTCAAACTCCGAGGTCCAGAAACATGGGCAAGGCTTTCATTTAGTGAGCTGCATTACTCACGAAAATTGGAGTAAATGGTAATAAAAGACAGGAAATGTTGTTTATCGCAGAAATGATTGTATTACAGAAAGTATCTCTTTACCTTCAACTAAACGAAATCGAAAGGCCAATGATAAAAACCTAACGCAACCAAACCGGAAAAATGATCGCGACCCAAAACAATTCGTAACTTAAAAGGTCAAGAGTATTTTTTGACATTATAATGCCATCTCTGTCTAACAAGCGCCTATCAAATTAATTGTGTTGAATGAAAAAAAAATGTTTTCAAGTGTATGCTTGTTACTTAAGTCTTGGTTTAAAATGATCATAAAATGATGTATTCAAAAAAAATATTTCCCTATCTATCTACCCAAAATTCTAAAATGGGTACCTTCATGACAAACCTAGATATTTTTAACTTAGGCCTTGGCTTCAGTAATGGAAGATCACAGTGAAAGTTACACGCTGGATCATTGAACTAAACAAAGAAGCAATCAGGAAGACTAAACATTATCTAAGTTATTACGTTTATGCCATTACAATGGAAACAAAACGTTTGCAATATACACCATATATTATGTAGATCGAAGTCATGAAAGAACATCGAAATGTAATCTTCTGATTTAATGGACTTACAACATTCCGATTAAACAGAATGGAAAATTAACCTTCATCTCTGTCTGGGAATTGACAAATAATACTTAGAGTGATGAGAGACTATATGACATTGGTTATACAAATGAAAACATTCTTATTAATGTTTGTAATAGATCTGGTTTTAGTCCATATGATGAGAATTGACGTATAATATTCTGAGTGATAAGAAAAATAATATTATAATATTGCAAGTTTTTTTTTTATTATATAGCTGTACCGCCTGTTAAGGGCACCCCGCCCCCTCTGAAATCATTTCTGAAGTAATGCAATTTCCCCAAACTTGCAGTTCACTCCTTGAAATTTCATTCCCAAAATTAGTTTCAGACGAGAATCCCCCCCCCCCCAAAGAGGCTATTTCAGCCCCATATAAAGGACTAGGGCGCCTTCCCCATAACATATAGAAAACCCCTGTATTTCGAGGGCTTAGCGCAACACTGTCGTAACTTGTTCCTATTTCAATATGAGTTACGACACTGTTGCGTTGAACCCTCGATTTGGTTATACAAATGAAATATATTCTGATCAATGCTTATTACAGATCTGTTCTTAGTGTGGAATTTGTTGGAGGAGTTTTAAATTTTCATCTGTCTGTTGTCTGGTAGTTTAACAAGCGATACAATGTTCTAACGAGAAGATTTGAATTGGAACAACATAGTTATTTGGTTCTTATTGTGTTCAGAATTGACAGTAAATGCAGTGAACATGAACCCAACGTAACTGTTGAAATGTCTACACAGTGGTTGGGTATTCAATTACTTTTTACATCATTATATTCACATAGTCTTAGGCGTTTTTTTCTGTGTAATTTGTCCAGAAATTATTGACAAATCGCTGACTTATTGAGAAAATTGCCTTCATGAAAAACCGCTTTCGACGATATCGATAATACTGACTACAGAAGTATGCTTCTAGAAAAACAGGAAGGGGAGTAGATCTCAGAACTTTATTCTGTAGCTAAACAATTATGAAAGAGGTTCTATTTGATTGTTCAAACAACCATATTCTTTGATTAAAATAAGCACTAATGCACATTGTTATTGTCTATACACAAACATGTTTATTACTCGATTAACAATCGGATGCATTAATTAATGTATAACTTTCATGCCCGCAAGCTATTTCCTCGGCTTCTTGTAAATTCAGGTAAATCAAGAAAACAATTATGACGTCATAATGATAAATACACGAACCTACTAAGAAGGATCGAATTTCCTCTTACTATGCAATTCATGGATTTTTCCATCGAACAAACACCGCCTACTAAAAAGATGAATAGTTTTATGATAGCTTACAAAGGAAAATATGTTTTTCATACTTGGCTTTCGTATTAAATTATCAACAGACTCATTAATCTACAAATACCAAGACAGATTGACAAGATAAATAGCACAATTATGTAATTACTTTACAATACTAGATGATAGCTCATAAAATAATATCCTGATGTATATGAAATTGACATCGTTGCATGAAAAACAGTAGGACGTATATTTGTATACAGGGCGAATAGTCCACGAATCACGATTATTATTATTAATACGAGCCGGTATCGTTTTTGCCACTGATTTGAGAAACAAGAAACTGTCTGATGCATAATGTAGATTTTAAACAGTATTGAGATATCTCCAAGCAGTAGAACTAGCTAATACGCACTAGCTTATCATGGACATAGCAACTGATCGAAGGACAGCCGGTCCATACCTCCCACTGTGGGACACTGTTTTATCATGGACATACCAACTGATCGAAGGACAGCCGGTCCATACCTCCCACTGTGGGACACTGTTTAATCATGGACATACCAACTGATCGAAGGACAGCCTGTCCATATCTCCCACTGTGGGACACCGTTTTATCATGGACATACCAACTGATCGAAGGACAGCCGGTCCATACCTCCTACTGTGGGACACCGTTTTATCATGGACATACCAACTGATCGAAGGACAGCCGGTCCATACCTCCCACTGTGGAACACTGTTTTATCATGGACATACCAACTGAACGAAGGACAGCCGACCCATACCTCCTACTGTGGGACAATATTTAATCATGGACATAACTGATCGAGGCTGTAACACCATTGCGTTAGACTGTAAGAAACTATTTAATCATGGACATACCAATTGATCGAAGAACAGCCGGCCAATTGCCCCCACTGTAAGAAACAATTTAATCATGGATATACCAGTTGATCGACTTGACTTACATCCTAACCAATACGTTCTCTGTTAGACAATGACGTTCAAATTGATCGAGGCATAAAAGACCCGGCGCGCCCACTTTTGGTTACTATTAAATCATGGACGTACTAATTGATCTAGCTATAGCAGACACAGAGTATCCTCTGTGCTATGCTTTTTATTCATGGGCATTTCGATTGATCAAAGAAAGAAACACTTCCATTCTGATTTGTTTTCACTTTTATTGACGAACAAAATCACTAACTGAAAATAGACGTTTTTTTCTATATTTATCACAATGTGTTATTGTCGCTGCGCACCTTTTGTTTGCCCTTCTCCTATTCGTCCTAATCTAATTTACCCGAGAGACTGTGAATTTTAAAAGCACATTTTCTGACAGACTTATATAGATAACACATTTAGTTGTAACGCATTGTTATCACGTTTCCCCGTGATATCTCAAGCCAGACAGTGTACCGAGCTCGGACAGTCCATAAAATACTTTCTGTCCAGATTCTCAATGGTAATGAAGAATATACAAATAAGCATTGACAAAGCCATACTATACTCATGTAATCATTGATAGGCTATATTAGACGGAGCAGTCTTTATCAGCGACCTGGCAATATTATCTATTGAGTGCATTTTGGACACATGTAATTGCGGGTGATAGAGTATGTCTGTCTAAGGAGTGTAGTCTGTGAAGCCGGTGGTTGAAACCATCATATTGAGACATTGTTTGTTTTTTGCATATATATTTTTATAGCAAAAAAGCTAATGGGACTTTAAGCATTTAATGTTTTTGTTATAACTACATTTGTCAGAAGCATTCAGTATAGGTAGTTTGTTTCAGTTGTCTTGTACGGCTTTACAATTTCTAAATACATGTTCATAGTTTTCTCCAATGAGCAATTCTGTAAGTAAAATACAACCTCTCCAGAAAGGCGCTCTTTTGAGCAACAATTTCGCTACAACAACATGATTTTTCCAACTGCACGATTTAACTATTAATTCAACCTCTCTAGAGCAACAGGCTCTCAACAACAACATCTAAATAATTATATTACTCCCAAAAGGTGTTGTTTTGGAGAGGCTGCAACGTAAACCATTCTCCATCTGAATCTTACTTCTTTAATTCTGTGGAGTGATTCATATTAGAATTGTTTAAGTATGTTATCATGTAAAAAACTGATGAATTTATTTTGCTTTTTACCAATAGATGTGTTTCTTGAAGTGTGCCTTCCAGAATCTGTGTATATGAAGGTGTTGTGAATTCAATTTAAATTATTGTGTCATATATTTATTATTGATGAATATAGCAACAGGGTTGTTAATATGATGTTGTTGTAAAATAGTATCTTACTTACTAGTGTGTTATGCGAGATGTTAGGTAGATAGCATCACAGTCCATTGTTAGACATCACGACCTAGAATTCCGACCAGTTTCTGTAAGATTTGATTTGGGCGGTTTACGAACGACCCCTGAAATAAACGTTATCGTATTCGTTAAGCAAAGTTTATTAAAATATCCTTTCTATGACTGACTATAACTTGTCACTGGAATTAAACGTCGCGTCACAACCATGGCCATTTTTCGACTTTACGGCTTGACAGTTTTGGAATACCCCCAGGCTTACACCTGGATAGAACCAAGTACATATATTGGGTTTCGTGTCCCCAAATGGTTTTAAAGTCGGTAAGTACAACGCGGAGATGTTTCAAATGTTGCTTCCGTAAGCGGCTCCTCCCCAATTGCACCCGATGGCATAAACGTTAGTTAAATTTACCCATTGGTTTTAAATGTGAGTTTTATTTTGGTATATTGATTGCACCAATCTTAAACTAAATTAAACAAGAATTTAACCCATGTATTCGATGATAAAACTTTAAGAAGTTGTGTAGATCCTCAGACTGTCTGTTTACTAGTCCGAACAGTCAAGGTCGTCTAGCATTTGGTACAACAAGAGCTGCCATTTGTTTCAGATTGACTTCCGTATTAACGTTTTAGGCTTACTGAAACTTTTAAATCGGTGGTTTGATTTAAGAAAGGTTTGTGCATTTGGAGACTGTAAGATATAATTATGGCATACTGTGGAATCATTAATTCGTGAGGACATAAATTCGTGGGTTTGATTTTTTTAAAAGAAATGCCATATCTCCGCATTTGAATTCGTGGGGATTTGATTTCGTGGATGAGTCGACCCACGAAATCCACGAAACTAAATCCCCAACGAAAATTAATGATTCCACAGTATCGCGATTGCAACTAGGATCATATAGTCCTCATGTATTTTCAAGAGCCGCTCGCTAGATAATTGAGCCATTGTGGTGCTGTGTTATGCTGCATACATACCGTGAAACAATAAATTTATGATATGGACAATTTTCTCACCAAGCTAGAAATCAGACTGTTTTGTTTGAATGTGTTATATAACTAACATTTAAATGTGTTTTCCTCTAATGTACAGTATGAATAATGAGATAAATCCTCTCAAAACAGACAATCTTGCATCGTAACGGAAACATATACTTCATCATAATTTCTGCATCATTCTTACATTCCTTGACATTATATATCATAATAACAGTCAATGTTGTTTGTAGTTAAATCAATACGTGGGAAATATAATACCCGATTTGTTGCATTGATAATAGCCGCGCATGAGAATATGTAGAATAGGAAATATTTAGACTGTTGGACAATTCCACGGCTGCGATACTTCAATGTTGTCCATGTATTTCAAACAATGTTAATTTTACAAAAATATAGTTATGGAAAAATAGTCATTCTTTCTTTGGTAGTTACATAGGATTATTCATTTTACGACACGTTTTGAATTTATTGTAAGAGTTGCTGTCCGTGTTGAAAAAATTAATAATTTTCTATCATGGAAACCTATAAAAAATATTTACCTTTCCAAAATCTGTCCGCCGCATTTTGAGAAAAAAATGTGAGTTCCAAATACCTTAACACATATGTTCGGCGGGCGAATCCCATACTTAATGACACCTCTTGCTATTTTTCTGGTATCACCTTTACCAGAGGGAATGTGGTTGACGATGCTGTTTTTAGAATCTATATGTCTGAGAGGCGGTACATGTCCGTGACATATGGACTGAACTTTTATAATGCATGTTGTGTCACTGCGCCTCATTATTTCAGTTTCTTACTTTACCTAAGGAAGAATGCAATAATTGTTTATTATCCTGCTATCACGCTCATTAGGTGCAGGAGATAGCCCTGCAGGATAAACTTATCTATCTCCCGTCAGTGCGTCACGTGATCAAAATACAAATCATTTTAAGATTCCCACGCTCTGTTAAAGCTAAAATAGAGATTTTTATACTTGTTGTCATGTGTGAACTGCATTAATGCTATTTTGAGTATTAAATATTAAACCTTTAAATGCGTTGTTTCCATTTTAAAGGGTGTAAAGCTCCGTATGACGTCATAATAAGTGACGTCACAAACGAAAATACATTAGTGCACGTTACGTCACATATAATTTAGCGAAAAAGAACGGATTTCAGTAAAAAATGTAGTGATGTTATTAAACTTAATGAGAATAGCAGGATAAATCGAATACATGGCTGGTATTGGAGATGGAGAAGGTTTATCCGGTTCGCTGCGAAAGCGAATCTCGGCTCGCTAAAGCTCGCCAAGATACGCTATCTCACTCACCAGATAAACCTTATCCATCTCCGGCACCAACCACTGTATTCTCTATTTATGTTATGGAATGAGATCACGACAACCTCTTAGCAAAGACCACTGAGTGAACAACTCCACTGTGTTAATACAAATGTAGCAGAACAAAATACCACCAGAGAACTTCGAAAGACCGATGGTGTCATTTCAACTTCAAGATTTCACAATTTCAAAACATGAAATAATGAAGTTGAACAATTTCACGATTTCACATTTTCACGATTTTTCTTTAAAAAATCACGATTTCACAATTTCACGATTTTTCTTTAAAAATTCACGATTTCACGATTTTTTGAAGTTGACATAAATGATGTCCGTGAAGTTGGCAGCCCAGCAGCCTAGCAGCCTAGCAGCGTGAAGTTGGCAGCCCAGCAGCCTAGCAGCGTGAAGTTGGCAGCCCAGCAGCCTAGCAGCCCAGCAGCGTGAAGTTGGCAGCCCAGCAGCCTAGCAGCCCAGCAGCGTGAAGTTAGCAGCCCAGCAGCCTAGCAGCCCAGCAGCTTAATATATTTCTACAGTTAAACTGCACCACAAATCATGCAAAAACTTAAAAACGCATGAAGTAATAACATTATGTTGCTGTCATGTTTATTAGAAGAAAAAATACGATTTTTATCGATTTTGTGAATCTGGCAGTGTAGCGGCCGCATAGCGGACTATTATAGTCAAACATAAAATGCACAAGAAATCCGGCTAAACACTTACGAATCGATGATATAATTCGAGTTTATACCTTTAACGTTCATTAGATGAGAACTTACACATTTTTTCTTTTTTTTGTGAAGTTGGCAGCCCAGCAGCGTCACATCGTAATCTATATTTCTACAGATAAACTTCTCAACAAATCAAGAAAAATGCTTCAGAATGCATAAAATAATGTCAGTCTGTTGTTTAAACATTAATTAACAGAAAATATATAATTTTCATATATTTTTTTTCAATGTGAAATTAGCCGCTGCTAGCAGCGTGAAGTTGGCAGCCCAGCAGCGTAACAGCGTAATCTATATTTCTACAGATAAACTTCACAACAAATCAAGAAAAATACTCCAGAATGCATAAAATAATGTCAGTCTGTTGTTTGAACGTTAATTAAATGAAAATATATGATTTTTCAAAAAAAAAAATTGTGCGTGAAATTAGACGCTGCTGGGCTGCCAACTTCACGCTGCTAGCAGCGGCTAATTTCAAATTGAAAAAAAATGAAAATCATATATTTTTAGTAAATTAATGTTTAAACAACAGACTGACATTATTTTATGCATTCTGAAGTATTTTTCTTGATTTGTTGTGAAGTTTATCAGTAGAAATATAGATTACGCTGTTACGCTGCTGGGCTGCCAACTTCACGCTGCTAGCAGCGGCTAATTTCACATTGAAAAAAAATATATGAAAATTATATATTTTCTGTTAATTAATGTTTAAACAACAGACTGACATTATTTTATGCATTCTGAAGTATTTTTCTTGATTTGTTGTGTAGTTTATCTGTAGAAATATAGATTACGCTGTTACGCTGCTGGGCTGCCAACTTCACGCTGCTAGCAGCGGCTAATTTCACATTGAAAAAAATATATGAAAATTATATATTTTCTGTTAATTAATGTTTAAACAACAGACTGACATTATTTTATGCATTCTGAAGTATTTTTCTTGATTTGTTGTGTAGTTTATCTGTAATAATATAGATTACGCTGTTACGCTGCTGGGCTGCCAACTTCACGCTGCTAGCAGCGGCTAATTTCACATTGAAAAAAAATATATGAAAATTATATATTTTCTGTTAATTAATGTTTAAACAACAGACTGACATTATTTTATGCATTCTGAAGCATTTTTCTTGATTTGTTGAGAAGTTTATCTGTAGAAATATAGATTACGATGTGACGCTGCTGGGCTGCCAACTTCACAAAAAAAAGAAAAAATGTGTAAGTTCTCATCTAATGAACGTTAAAGGTATAAACTCGAATTATATCATCGATTCGTAAGTGTTTAGCCGGATTTCTTGTGCATTTTATGTTTGACTATAATAGTCCGCTATGCGGCCGCTACACTGCCAGATTCACAAAATCGATAAAAATCGTATTTTTTTCTTCTAATAAACATGACAGCAACATAATGTTATTACTTCATGCGTTTTTAAGTTTTTGCATGATTTGTGGTGCAGTTTAACTGTAGAAATATATTAAGCTGCTGGGCTGCTAGGCTGCTGGGCTGCTAACTTCACGCTGCTGGGCTGCTAGGCTGCTGGGCTGCCAACTTCACGCTGCTGGGCTGCTAGGCTGCTGGGCTGCCAACTTCACGCTGCTAGGCTGCTGGGCTGCCAACTTCACGCTGCTAGGCTGCTAGGCTGCTGGGCTGCCAACTTCACGGACATGTTGAAATGTCACAATCGGTCTTTCGTAGAGAACAGATCGACTGCGCTTAAATGATGTTTCTTCCTTGTCCCCATTTTGTTGCTTTTGTTCACAGACGGACGGACGGAGAAATTAAGACCTTTTGCGCCTCGACACGAGTATACGTAGTCGATGTATGGCAGGCTTCCTTGTTCTGCGTAATTAACTGTAAAGCAGGTCATTATAATCTCGTACATAAAATGTCAAACATGTGTTTAGTCTTCTAAATCGTATCATTAATCATTGTACTATATCCGATTTCAGACCTTATAAGTAATAATGGATATGTAATGTTGCATACTGAGTTGTAGATCAATTTTGAGATAATGGAGAGACACCGCCAGTGCTGATAATGCCAGATATGGTAGAATTTCCACCTATAATTTGTTTTCATCAATGTTAGATAGGCTAGCTACCTTTGGTAGGTATCTAGAAAATATTTGAACAGTTGTTTCCTATTTTGTGTATTTTGGGGTTTCATTGTTCATTTTCATCGTTCATTGTTAATTTCGAGCTTCAGACAGTGTTTTCAATGGTTGTCTCAAAGGGATTCCTGTTTTCAACTTTTATACCGAGCAAGACATTTATAGAAACCAGATAAATATTGTAAAAATGTGTGTATCCTCGAGAGGGTACCAGGGACTCGACCTACACACTATGGTATGATTTTATTACAGAACATAATTGTTATCTTAGCGATCATTGAAAGCAAAAATGTGTTTTGTATCTAATTTATTTTTCCCAAATACTCATCATTGATATTTCTACGATTGAAAAATGTGGTGATTGATTAAAATAACTTGAAATTAAATTAACAGCTTCCGACTGCGATTGACAAAAAGGACCAATCTCTGTGCTTCAGTCTTTCGATGGCACGTAATGTTTTCACTGACAAAGAAACACAATATTTTCTGGATTTCTATCAATTAACACTAGTACTCTTTATAGCAAACGGATAATTCTAGACCAAATATGTATATTTCGTAACTATTGATCGGATAATTTTTTATGCAATCATGCAAACCGTCGGTCTCTCGGTTTGACGTTGCTTCAAAAGCAAAGTGCATTAGGCGACCTTTTCCTGCTTTAAAGGAGCATACCCTACAACTGACAAACATTCTGTGAAAGTGTAAAAATGTGTTAGATTTATATGTAAACCAATATATAATGGATAATTGCAAGAAGAACTTGGGTCATAAAATGACTAGTTTAGGTACTAGCCGCAAAATTCATAGCTATGAATAATAAATCACTTCCACCCAAACATTTCCATGACTAAATGTATGTTTCACAAGTACATCATTTTTATGATTTTATTTTTAATTGGATGAATTTTTGGCTGAAACTTTCTTCGTCGGCTTTTTTCTTTACAAGCTTCTAATTTATCATCATTTTGCCTTGATTCTAGATGCACCAATTTGTAGGGTATGCCCCTTTAACGACAGAGAAAGACGCCAAACATACAGGTGGATAACCACCGAGCTTGACAGTTTCCTCACATGTGAAATATTTTGTGCCCAATTGGAATCGAACTCAGTGCGATGAGAGGCATAGTGATTGATAACTAGCTTTATAAAAGTCAGTAACCCGGTCTATAAATAATATCTTTAAACATACGTGGTTTTCCTCATTCATTCCGCCTCTTAACTATCTCTTTAAGAAAAAAATCTTTCTTCAAGTTTTGCGGAAAACAGCGAACATGTTATTTAACAGAACATTATCATTTAAACTAACAATTACTGTCAGTAAAACGACGGAATTGTGTTAATTTTGAACATTTAACGTCGAATACCAGAAGTGGTGAGACGTCTGGATTGTTAAAAAAACAGTCAATACACTTTCTTTTCATGAAAATATGATAAAGAAAGAGGGATCGCTTCTCATTAATTCTTAGGGATGTTTTATCGAAATCCCAGTCACGATCTTTTCAAAGAACTGCGCATTCCGTAACAGTACATGGGCTATCTTAAATAAAGTTTGTAACAAACTTGACTAGAATTGTAATTAACTGCCAAAGGCTCACGCTCAATTTCCTTACTGTGTCTTAAACACGCGCGTGGTGTAATGGAAAAACATTTTAAGTTTACTGTTTGAAAAGAATTCCGGAATTACGTCTGTAATATCATTTCAAACTTCTGAATTTACATATTTTCGTTTAAAGCTCATTTTTTTGAAAATCTAATCAAGAACTATTAAGTCCTTGGTCTAATACTTTAAAAGGTTTGACAAATCCACAGTGAGATTTTTTTCCAAGAATTGAACGACAATGACGAATGGGTTGAAATTTATACATTCGTTTATTTATTGAAAGCAGTTAAAATAAATAGATGACGTTAAATCAGAAACATTTAATGGTAAAAAATTTCTCAGTTGGCGATTGTTGTGACTTGCTCCACAATGAACAGAGCTGTAACATGGTGTAGAAGTTAAATTACTGCAATGTTAAGAGGCGATGAACATTCCACACTTTATAGCTATGGTATTTAAACTTGCCTGTATTATAGGAAGGTTTATGTGCACTCAGAGAATAAGAATTTAAAAGTTACATCATAACATGCAGGATCAAATGCGGTATTTATAAACTGTCACAATTACTATTTTAATGCATAACTGCGCTGTGCAGCTTACCGATAATCACGCAACAGTTCAATCAATTAAGGTTTGTAAGATGACCACGTTTTATAGAGGATGTTATTGAAGATGATGTACTCTTTTGACTCACGTTGTTTTACATTTACATGACAATAAGACCATCCTAAAAAAAATGTATCTTTGCGGTAGAACCTTACTCAGAGAATTTTCAGTGAATTGGATAAAAGGACATTTTTTTTATATTGAATCAAAAATACTGAATCCAAAATGCTGTTGATATATTAAAGAAAAAATATCCAAAATACCAAAAAAAGTTTGGTAGGGTCGACTTTGGTGAGCAGGTAGCATTTCAGCATATGAACTCACGATTTAGTAACGAGATGCCATCAATCAAAGGCAGATCTTAAGTAGTGCTCAAGAATAAAAAGTGACTTAGAAAATGATTTGTATTCATGTACGCAAATTCAGCATTAAATATACACAGCCGGACATGAAACCTGACTTTGAATAGATGGTATTTTAGTCAATGGCAATGGGCACTATTATGCTAAACACGAGACTAATCAAGCTTGTTAAACATCATTCAGTAGGGCCTATGTATAGTTAGACCTCTCAACATCGCAAGTAATGTTTGAACAGCTAAGTCCTTCGTTTGTTTGATTATGATTATAACTTGAGAGATTGAGCTGCATATAAAATGTCAGACATTACATTACATCTGAATGATCACAATCAACAGACGGACGCTTGCTTTATAGTCTACGTACTCTTCAATCGAAATCTTAATCTTATAGAGGCTTTTCCCTCACAGAATATGATTGAGCTATAGGTCCAGACAGTCATTTTACTTTACCATCTGCCTAAAAGTAGCAGGCTTTTGTTATGTAGCTGCTCCATGCTGAACAAAAATGTTAATATCATAAAAATAATATGACCAATTATCATTTCTTTCATGGTTCCATCGGATAATAATATTGATTTTACGACACATGTTAATTTCTTTTGTAAGAGTTGTTGCCCTTGTTGATTATTTTATTTATTTATTCATTCATTCATTTATTCATTCATTCATTCATTTATTCATTCATTCATTCATTCATTCATTCATTCATTCATTCATTCATTCATTTTGATATTACGTGATGTACTATATTTTTATTTTTTCAAATTACATCTATACTGTGCTATTGCATCTTTTTTACCGTGAGTTTTCATTGAAATTGATGTTCTTTTTACGCTAATCTTTGAAACATGGGTTAAAAGGAAATATAAAAGGAATATGCATCATTGCATTTTTTAAAAAACTCACGGTAAATCACTTTCTATCATGTAAACCCATAGAATTTTAAAAATTTTCCAAAAAATATTCGCCCCATTTTGAGAATAATAAAAGGGTGTTAATATCCTGATACCTTTAGACAATAATCAAACAAATACGGGAAAGCTAATGAAGTTATCTATTCCAGTGACTCTGTAACTATTATAGTTGTTCAGCAATAAACCAATTCTGCTGCTCTGAAATAAATCATTCCAGTTGCTAAGTAACAAACCATTCTAGTGACCCGATAACCGATTCATTAATGAACATTCATTGCATTATTTTCGGTAGGTTAATAAGTATCATATCGTATATGTCTCAGATCATGGACAATTATATAAAATTGTGTATAGAACAGTCCATTAAGAGTCCATAAAAACGGCCAAATTTGCAACCAATACAAAAATGTATTTCTGAAAAAAAAAATCAAATCACTACCGTATCTTATAGTGGAAACAAGTTTACCAAACATCGTGTTGATTCATCATTCTAGTCACATTTAATAGGTGATTATATCGGGAAAAAAACGTTTGTAGTTTTATTTTGGATTATCAAGATACTCCAAAGATATATGTATACGATACTCGCCTAAACATTAACAACATAACAGTATTTGCTTCACACAAACGTAATCTAACACACATGTGTACAATCCTTGGTTTTATTACAATCAAACAGTTACCCTAGTTTTAGCTTTTAGACCGGAATTGATATCAATTAAGATAATTATTTATCTTACCATAAAATTACAAATTATCTTTTAGATAACACACAAAAAATATCTAAATTACGTTCATTTCAACGCCTTTAATCTGTTTGTACCTCAGGTATTCGAAACTAGAACTATCACTAAAGGTGATGAATACCCCCAGATGCGGCCTTGACACAGTTATTGTTACATTTACAGAGGGAAATATAATGCATTTTCATTTTTTTAATACCAGCAAATTGTTGCTTAGATATATCCTGACCAGTTTCTAAATATACATTATATAAAAAATAACAAAGGGCCATAACTCATTAAAATTTACTTGGACAAAACCTATTGTGGACATGCACAACTTGGCAAACTACTTATCACTTCTAAGAAGTTTCACTGAATTCCTGCATGTAGTTGCTGAGAAATAGTAAGGACAAAATTTACCTAATTGTATAAAACAAAGGGCCATAACTCAGTGAAAATTAATCCAAACAAAACCTGGTTATTGCATGCACAACTTGGCTTGCTTTTTATAACTTCTGTGAAGTTTCAATGAATTCCTATGAGTAGTTACTGAGATATTGTATATACACTGTATAAAAACAACAAAGGGCCATAACTCAGTGAAAAAATTCAACCAACCAAGACAAGCTTAATGCATGCACAACTAAGCTAACTACTCATCACTTCTGAGAAGTTTTATTGAATTCCTGGCAGTAGTCAATGAGAAATAGTCAGGACAAAATTTGCCTATTGTATATACTGTAGAAAAAAACAAAGGGCTATAACTCAGTGAAAATCAATCCAAATGAAAAATGATTTAAGCATGCACAACTAGGCTAACTACTTATTACTTCTGTGAAGTTTCGTTGAAATCCTGTGAATAGTTGCTGAGAAATTGTTCGGACAAAATCTGCTTAATGTATATACTGTATAAAAACAACAAAGGGCTATAACTCAGTGAAAATTAATCCGATCGAAAATTGCTTTAAGCTAGCACAACTAGGCTTACTACTGATCACTTCTGTGAAGTTTCATTGAGATCCTGTGAGTAGTTGCTGAGAAATTGTCCGGACAATATTTGCAGACGCACGGACCGACCGACCGACCGGCCGACCGACCGACCGTCAAGCGTGAATCCAATATAGCCCCCATATATTTCATATCTGGGGGTATAATAAGTTTACAAAATCGGTTTGTTTCCGTTTTTATGTTAATTATAAATAGTATATAGGAAAGTAAGGAATTTCGTATTTTTTCATTATTGTTCAAAGTGATAGGTAGGAGATTCGGGTACGGTTCAAATTAGGGTTGGTACCGTAATCCGAAAAGAATTAAGCTGTAATCAAGAACTAGGGTAAAATATATCAAAGGTTATCAAAAAATTGTGCAAAAAAAGTTCAACCACTCTTCACATAGAAGAGCCAAAAAAACACTAACATACAATTGCAATCGGAACTCCTCGGCGTTTGTCTAACGAAAGTGCGTATTTCTCAGTTACGGAAATGCCCGAGTTGTTACGATTGCCACAATTGGTATCGATGTGGCTCGATAAACAAGTGTCCTCATCCCAACCATCGAACCAAGGACTGTGTCTAGAAAATTACAGGAAACGGGCGAGGCGTGTATACATCGGTGCTCTACACCGAGTACGATAAGGTAACAGGAAAAGATATTCGAAATAGTATATAGTCGGCTCTTAAATTATCATAACTGTCGAATGGGCCACTTAATAACAGATAAGAGTATGATATAACCACTCAACAAAAAGTTAAACGATTTAGATGTATTTTAAACAATCAACAACACATGTACCATAGAAATATAGGTTTGGACAACTTTTTATCTTCATGATGTTACAGGTAGTTCGATGAAAAGGGTTGTATTAAATACGAATTTATGTAAGTAAAACAGTTGTATATGTTATAAACGTATACATTAATATTTTCATAAGTTAAGTATATATTGTGAATATAAAATGTATAAGTTTCTTGTATGTATGTTTGTACCTAACACTATGTAACAAGAACAACTATAACAACACGTTATAGGTGGACGCATTACAAGAAGCATATTGGTTTATGTTTTTTTGTATGAAGTTGCTTTTTCATAAAGGATATTGACTGTATATTTTATTCAATCCTCCATTATGGAGAGTAAAAATATTTATATGATATGAGTAATACACACTATAATGACAATCATGAGTACGTGACAAATGATTAAATTCATGTATACAGTTCACAAGCACATGGGAATATCATACCCTACATCAATCAAATAGAATCAACCCTAAATGTTAACGAATTCACCATAAATCTGAACACTATCATACAACCAAATTGAACTTCAAATAGCCACACAACAACTCATCCAGGCAATGCCATCATGCTTTTCTTACCTGTCAACTATTAATAGATTCAGTCATCACCATTAGCCAATCAAATGGCCAGGATTAGCCAAACTAGTAATAGACACTACACTATATACTCACAAACAGCTATAATAAACTAATATAAGTATAATTCGTCTAGAAAAAATCTACCGATTCCAAATAATGCCACTGGGTGGATGCAAGTAGTGTACTAGTGTAAGCTCATTGCAATACACAATCGGAACTCCTCAGCGTTTGTCTAGAGAAAGTGCCTCGGACATAATAGGCAGGCCGCCATTTTGTTTTCGTTGTTTGGGGGCTAATTTCCGTTTTGGGAATCCCCAGATGGAAGCAACCTGTTTCTCTATCAATAAAGCGAACGAAAAAACACGTTTGAAAGTCTGTAATTCTGGGAATAATTCTTGAAAACGAGTACCAAGTGTTTGAAAAGTAGTCACCGGAACTGCATAACCAAAATTTGTAACCCTACACTTATGTATAAGGCGTATTTCTCAGATAGGAAATGCCCGTGTAGTAACGATTCAGCAATGTGATTCTTTCAAGAGAAACGAAAAAATAATATTCACCATCAAAGTTGACAATACGGCCACATTATATCGATGATACTAATGGGATTAATAACGCCATTGACAACAATTGCAGATATACTCTAGTATGTCATTACTGTCATCGTCCTAAAATGAAACTAAACCTTAAGGAAGAATGTGAATCTTTCAAATATCTTTTTGGGTGCACCATACTGCCTTGTTACCATTTTGTGACAAGTCTGAGCAGCTTCCGTTATATTATACAATAGGTGGTTGAGTAGTGATTGACAGAAATGTGTGATGTTAACCATGGTCTCATGCGTCTTGTCTGTAAATACCAATTATGTTAACCTTTTTTCCAAAATCAAATAACTCTCAGCTCTAGACACGAAGAAAAAATCCTGATATTAGTTTAGATTCTAAGACCAGCCTCGATATTACCCAAATCAGCCTGGAGCATTGTATTCGTGTCGTATTCATTGCCAGGCCAAGAATGTTTATCAATGCACCATTGTATCAAAGAGACATTCAAACGAGTGCATTTCACATCAACCAAGTACAAAGTGATTTCTAAATCTGTACAAATGCTCATAAAACTGTGTTAGCCAGACGTCAGCATAAGGTTTCCACGGCTTTCAGTTTTAGGGCAATCGTGACTGGACAATTAATATATACTGTTGCTTACAAAAATAGTCTTTCTTGTCCAATGTCTTTCTTTATTTAGGCGCTCCCATGACAATGAAGTATTGTAGTCAGAATTTCTTCCACAGTGACCCAAAATGGCAATTCAGAGGATTAAGATTGGTCTGCATTTCGGAGACGTGTAATCCGATAAAAATAGGTTCGTGTAAACGCATTATCTGATAGACAATTCTTAGGTCCCTGAACACAAACTGTGATATCCCAAAAAATGTATTCACCGTCAAGAAAATGTACATGTATTTATTTCTATGGCGTTAGTTTAGTGTTACCTAATTTCTATTCAATAAAAATTATACAAGTCTCTCTCTCTCTCTCTCTCTCTCTCTCTCTCTGACAATTCAACTTAATCAAAGTACTGAAAGTACTCATGAGAACTGAACTTACAGAGACTTGGCACTGCAACATGGAACGGGAACCAGTTGAACAATTGCACGGCGGATGTAGTAAAACATAGTACTTCGGTCCGCACCAAAAGCATGCACGTCGAGCGATTGACGACTATGGAAAGTTGAACAATCGTTCATTGTCCAATAATGATATTCATTAAATGACGCCGACAGACAGCTTTTAATTGAACAGATATTATCGAATGAAAGTCTGGTTTCAGCCATTGTTGTATATTCGTTTTTGTTAGAAACCCAGTATTCATTCTGGTTACTGAAGTTACACATATTGAGAACCAGGCTATCGGAGACGTATTCAATAAATTCCTAAGATGAAATGCAGACTAAATGATTCCAGATTCATCTAATTTGTATCTAGATATGCTGGACATCAAATCATCAAATATTGTATTATTCAACATTACAATAAAATCTGTGATAGGGGCCACCTACAAATAAAAGCCACCCTATGAATAAAGGCCATTCTTTAAAACGTCATTGGTTATTTAGAATTAACGTCCTCCGAATAAATGTCATCATTCGACAAAGACCAATTTTTGTATTTCCAAAGGCTGGTCTTTGTTCCCAGGTTGGAGTGTATTAAATACTGGTTTCATCATAAATCTCAGATTTCACTCTAATTATTATTATTATTATACCATATTTATATAACCCTATTTTCATGTAATTACACGTTCAAAAGTGCTGTACAATCACGATTACGACATGGTTAAAACAATATGTAATGAATACAAACATGTTAGTCAAAAATGATATGGGTAAAATATATACAACTATGGACAAATTTATAAGTCAACAAATCCACCATTAATTTATGCAGACAAGTAAGGTACACAATAATTCTAAAATGATTTAAGTCCGGTTGGCTTCGTAAGCTGTTTGGCCAGTCCACACGCGCATTACTCCACCAGCCGGTGTTCACTGTTCACTACGCAACTTCACTGAATGATTTCATTGACTCAACATTTAAAAGACAGTTTTGGCTGTTTGTTTCTGTCTGAAAAGCGTAGTTAAATATTCTGTCGACACTTCTTACAAAACCAAACTTTTAATTTTAATTCATTGCCCCAGGATAATACCAACAATACCTAGCACTGTCTAAAACAAGCAACTATTCTACAAAATTTGCACAAAACGCAAGATATTTCAGAATATGCTGTCGTTATGTGCCAGTTTATTTCGAAGATTAATTTCCTGCGTATAATTGTATACCTTGATAAAAGTGGAAACAACTTCGACACAAGCCTCTAGATTAAAGAAAAAAAAACGGATTTATTTCATACTCGTGTTTAATTATTTGAATCATTGATATTACTTTTTTCTTATGCAAAATTAATAACACTGGTGGTAAAATAAACCATTAAATCGTATGACAAGAATATAATATTTCTTTAATTATGTGGAACTTTCGTGTTAAACATAAATCACGTTGTCTTTGGGTACTTAAAAGGCAAAAATAACCATATTGCGACGAAAGAAAGTCATTATTCATTATCATACCTTTCTAAGTTCCACAAGTCATAATTTGATACAAAGAACATGCTGCTCAAATCACTGCTTTTTCAACTTAATGAGACATTAAATGATATTTATTTCAACAGTCTACGTGATTCCAGCCTCTTCAATCATTTTATCATTCTCAAGTGTGTTCTTGTAAATGCCATATTGTGTACTTTTGTTAATGTTTTATAGAGTTCGCAATAGAAAAATGTTTTATTCAAAGTGGCCCATCCACGTTCAATAATATTGTCAATATTATTGATTCAATTGTCAATATTATTGATTCAATATTATTGACGACTACCATTTAGCCCTCAACGTTCAATATTTTCATCAGTCTCCCGATCAATATTTCGTTCTTTTCTACTAGACTTTCATAGGAATTAGATAAAATATTGATCAATATATTGATGAGCATAAAACGTACATCAATAATATTGATAATACTTCAATACTTATCTGAGATTTCTGATCCTTATCAATATGTTGATGAGTTCTTCAATATCGCCCACTCGCGGAAATATTTTCGTCAAAAAACGAATATTGACAATATTATTGACAACGATATTGAACGTGGATGGGCCCCTTAAGATGTTCGTTTCACAAAGTCGGCGATATTCATTTTTTTATATCCATAGCCGAGGGGCGGGTTCTCGTGCAACATGACATTACAGCGCCAACAGCCTTAACCCGTTCCCCGAATGCTTGCTTATTTTGATTGAACGTTATTATAGTGAAACGTCCATTAACGTATGGTCACCGCCCAGAAATGGTCAACAGTCGCAACAACTGCCACTTCAACCCCCCCCCTCCCCCGTACATGTTCAACATAAATAAACAAATGTAATTGTTTGTGACTGAAAGTCAATTAAGGTTTGGACAAACCGCATTGCTTCCATTTTGTTACCGTAGTAACACATGAAGGATATTCATTGGATCTTTATTCAATTAGCACCAAGGCAGGACCGACTTAAAGTCAATTAATCACTGGCGTCATGACAAAATAAGAGTATATATCATGTCTTCTTGAACATGTTTGTTTCCTTGAACGTTTAAAGCTTAAGCACATGTACAAGAGAACATATATGTAACAAGTTTTGTTAATTACTTGAAATCACGCGGTGGAGAGAGAATGAGCTTTTTGAAGACAACCAAGCTCACGTTGATGGTCTAGTATCCAGCTCGTACGGTGATCTTGTTTGATAAATTGATTTATGATTTGCTAAATTGGTGATGACTATCAGCTTATTGAACTGGTTCCTGTTCTGTTGGCGAAGTCTGTACAAAGCCTTTGGTGCACCGCAACATGGAACTGTACGATACACCAGTTCATCAAACTGCTTACGTAACATCATTATCTGCATTACTAAACTACAGAAAAACTGCTTGGGCTAACCCAGTAAAAATCGTACTTCGTACATTCTGAATACCATCATACCATATTTAAACACAGAAGTAAATGTATTAGAGTTTTTATGTAACAATTAATTTCTTCGAGTTATTGTAAAAACAAATTTGTACCAATGAATATGAGTCATTTTCAAAAGATGCCACATTTCATGTCTCCTGGGAATAACAATTTTCGCATGTATTTGCTGAAAACCCGGGTATTTATGAAAAGTATCAATGTTTCCCGAGGAATCAAAGGCCCCAATTGTCCATGTTGTAACGTGTCTCCAAATGAATTTTTCAACTTCTGAGTGAAATTTTAAAAAAAGTCAAAATGGCTATGCCCTTAAATTTTACCCTCACTTTTGATTTAATATCCCCCGGATATATGAATGATTAAACATATACGTTATATCAACCCCTTCTTATATTTATTTTAGAATTTGTCTCCAACGTTTTTCAGTTTTGTCCATGTTGTAAAAATATACATATACATTGTATCAATATAATTCTTTCGGAAATAAAAACTCAATATGCCAAGTTCTTATCCTTGATCAGAATACCCTTATATCTATATTTATTTTAGATTATTTATAATAAATACGTTGTTTTCTTCTTACTAGAACATTACTTAAATTACTAAAATTACCAAGAACAAGTAATTATCCCAGCAGGTTTATGATTAATTAGTGCGCAAAAAAATCAGAATACTTCAGAAAAAGCAACAGCACATGGCAATAATTGTTTGATTGAAAATGAAATTCATTTATATATTTCATCTTCATTACAAATAGTAAGCCAAAAGGTTCATGTGAATATGACAATGTTACATACATAAAATGCATATAGCAGTGATATTAGTAGAATTGAAAGTACGTGGTGATAAAAAGTGAAAGAAATGATAGACATATGGTATAGAAACAATGTGAGAAAACTGGTGAATATTTTCATGGTAATATCATGCAAACCTTCCTAATGCACCCTTTGAGAGTAGCAAAATAATGTAGTTGTTGAGAGGTTGTTGCTTTACAAAGATCAAAGTGAAGCATTCTGTTGCTAAAGAGAGGTTGTTACTAATGAGTGGGCCGCTCTGGAGACTGAAGAGGTTGAACTGTATTCCATTTTACAAAGTGTCTAATGATAAATACTGTAGAATCATTAATTTTCGTTGGGGATTTAATTTCGTGGATTTCGTGGTTCGACTCATCCACGAAATCAAATCCCCACGAATTCAAATGCTGAGATAAGGCATTTCTTTTCAAAAATCAAAATCCACGAATTCATGTCCCCACGAAATAGCCTTTTTAGTAAAAACCACGAAAATTGAACCCAACGAAAATTAATGATTCCACAGTAAGTGGTTGCTTTTTAATTATATAATTATATGGTCCAGAATCGTGTATACTATACAACTAACTGATGGTTAGAAATAGAATGCATTCGATTGTGTTATCATCATTGTAAAAAGGGTTTCAAAGACACATTCAATTATTTTGGTGTTGTATTCCATCGTAAGTATCAAAGAACCATTTGTACGAAGTTAATAAACACCAGGTCATGCAGATGTATAATAAAGTGTTTCGGGGCAATTCAAATCATTCAAATACTATCTACAGATAGCAAAAGACCGAAACTATTAAGTATTCACAAATTGTTGTAAACTAACACATGGTACATGTATTTTGAAGAAAAAAAACACTATAAAAACGATTTTGTATCGATGTTTTCTAAAATATGTGTTTTAAACCAAGAGATAAAAGATACTATATCTATCTTATAAACGATTTATGTACATTTTGTCAATAAAATGAACTTTTATCTGACCCCAATTGTAGTAAAAACCTTAAGGAATGTCATGAAATTCGGTCATATGTTAGTGGCTTGTCTGTTTCCTGTAATAAAGCGTAATCTATTAAAGTCCCATAAGCATATAACTTTATCGGTCGTAATAGTTTCTGTTTGTCCTATAACAGAGGAGGCCGGTGTGTTTTCCTCACGTGCATACTTTAATTATAGCAAGAAAAAATGTTTCCAAAACCACTAGTTGTAGTTCGTCTATCTTATTTTTTTCAATATCATCGTAATAACTTACGATTGTATTTTTGTCCTAACAGTTTTGAGTGAAATGTACATATTTATATGCATGAGTTTAGAAAAAAAAAGTTTCATATTATCATACTATTTCATATTATCATACTATTTTACAAACTGTATACTTTCGTGTATGTAATTTATTTGTAAATTGAAAAAAAAAAAAAAATAAACGAAACCGTATGGTTTCACCAAAAACAAAAAAATACTATTTATAGAACCACTGTTATCGTTATTATACATATTGCATTAGGATGACCAAATTTGTGAGATATTGAAGTCACCAGTGACTGACAATATTTTAAATTCCATGTAACTAGTAGTTTTAGCTCTTATAATATAATGCTCACTATGGAATTGAGAGAGTCAGTATTTATAAACCTCTCAATTACTATTTTTTTTATATGTATAAATGCTGAGAATCACGCAACTGTTAAATCAATTAGCGTTTGTAAGAAGACCATGTTTTATAGAGGATGTTATTGAAGATATAAATTATGTACTCTTTTGACTTTTAATGACTACTCGCGTTATATTATACGACAATAAGACCATCCTTATAATAAATTTATGGGGTAATCCTACCCAGAGAATTTTCAGTGGGAAGGTAGGTAGGAAATATTTTTTTTACAAATTTATTTTTTACATTGAATCCCGATTACCTGTCAAAATGCTATTTATATGTTGAAGAAAAAAATACACAAGAGACCAAAAAAAAGGTTGGGCAAAGCTGTTTTTTTTTTGTGAGTATGTAGCTTAACTCCAAACAAAATATTTTTTAAGGATGGTCATATCAAAATAAATTAATTCGTGAAGACGTTTAAGTTGGAATGCACTTTAATAGCGCTTTACATATTCAACGATATTTTAACCAAAATAGTAGAAATAATGTCAAACCAGTGCCACCCCCGAATAAAGGCTACCCTGTGAATAAAGGCCATTGTTTAAAAATCGTCATTCATTATTTAGACCAAAATGACCTCCGAATAAAAGCCACTGGTGAATAAAGGCCATATTTTGTCTTTCCTAAGTGTGACCTTTGTTTGACTGTAAACGGTTACACAAAAGGAATGCCATAGAAGAATTATAGAACAATATTGAAAATAATAACTCTTAACATGTTTAATCAGATTTGATATATCACAACAGACATTTTTACATTCTGGGAATGGTATATTATCCTTTGGCTGTCGCAATTACAAAATAATGTCATTTCATCGTATAATATCGTATAATATATTTCTTATAAAGTCTCAGTTTTTGCTCAATAAATTCAAGCAAAAGCAATGTTCAGAAATCTGACAATGTGTTTATATACAAATGGTGTAGATCATATGTTTTGTTCGATATACCAGACACTGTTCTCAAGGTTGTATAGTGACCTATGTCTGTTTCATATTGTTTATTACCTTTCTTAGAATCAGATAGAATTATTAACTCAGAACATGATACTTGCACAGGCTACCGGCGTGTGAAGGTCCCCCCCCCCCCCACAGACCCTCTACTACCCGGGAATTCTTTTTACATTCTGAAACACTGTCAAATATTATGTTTATAACATGTTTTAAAAAAGCAAAAAAAAGTTTCACCATATACATGTATATATATTATAGAGTATTATAATTATATACATGTATATGGTGAAAATAAATTTGTTTTTGAAACTTTTTTTGACGCCATTTTATTATTAATGCCCTGATGAGTCAGTGACGAAACCGGAATTATATAATAATACCTATGGAATGATAGTTATTTTTCATTATTATAGAGTATAATTATACTCTATAATATATAAATATGGTAAAACGAATTCCTGTGTAGTAGAGGGTCTGTGGAGGGAACTTCACACGCCGGTAGCCTGTGGATACTTTGTCAGTAGATTCAGTGAATATGTGCATTGAGAGTACGTCTAGTCTAAAATAATGTTGATTGGCATTAAAAGCCATAAATATACATCTAATTACGGTTGAACAATACAAAGTTCCCACAACTACAATATTTACCTCCCTTGTTTTGAATTGGCGGCCATCTTGAAAGTCAAATTTCTTATGTGTTTAATAGAAAATAATAAAAAAGTGGTTATTAAACAACTCAATTTACAAAATATAACTTAATCATGAAGTTGGAAAAACCATAAGCATATCAGGTTTAAAGGGGCATACCCTACAACTGACAAACATTCTGTGAAAGTGTAAAAATGTGTTAGATGTAAATGTAAAACAATATATAATGGATAATTGCAAGAAGAACTTGGGTCATAAAATGACTTGTTTAGGTACTAGCCACAAAAAACATAGCTATGAATAATAAATCACTTCCACCCAAAAATTTCCATGACTAAATGTATGTGTCACAAATACATATTTTTTATGATTTTATTTTTAATTGGATGAATTTTTGGCTGAAACTTTCTTTGTCGGCTTTTTTCTTTACAAGCTTCTAATTTATCATCATTTTGCCTTAATTCTAATTGCACCAAGTTGTAGGGTATGCCCCTTTAAGTAAATGTAGTTAGTTGTCACATATGAAAATTCTATATTTAGAAGTATCAGGACAAAAATATAAATATCCTCTATCAATGCTAGTCAAATTAGACTTACAAGATGGCCGCCAAGGGAGGTAGATATTGTAGACGTGGGAACTATGTATTTGATGAAGAGAAATAAAGAGATTTTAATTTAAAGGACAATAAAACACACAAGTTGAAGTTTGTTATAAATGTTCACCGTATGTTCCACTCCGGGCAGTATTTGGATCGAATCAGCAAAAACTGCTTCAGTTAGTTGGTCTGGTAGTTAATGCATGTTGATAGAACGTATTGGCCGTGGAGAGAACACCTTTTTAACAAATTGAATCATAATGAATAGAGTAGAAGTGTATACACCAACATATTCACTTTAATAGCAGAATCGTGCAGTTACCGAACCTTACATGTGCAATAAAATTGATGTTATGTAATCATGTTGTTAGTCTTTATGTTGAGCAGATCCCATCAGAACATGACGAAAGTCCTTTTTGGCTTGGAGCTACGGCTCCAAGCCTATGTATTGTTTTCGGTTACGTTTGTTCCCTAGATGCTGGTAGATGCAATGCGAAAGCTGGGTACAAGTGCACAAAAATGTTAAGAGTCCGGCGATTGGTTGAGAGCTATATGTTAACAGTCCGGTGATTGGTTTACGCTTACTGTGTGAATCGGTATCACATGACTTGAGTGTACCAACTTCACTGTGCTAGTCTATTATGAAATCAGGGTGTTTCACTAAAGATCGGTTTGTTCTATTAACATTAATTACACGTTAAGGTACACATTTTAAAACTGTCTTTTTTTCTGTTACTATGTACAATATATTTAAATCAATTATTTTAATCATTACTGAAAGACATATTAGCGGAGGATTGTTCAAGAGAATTTAAGGAAGCCCCTTCTATAATGAAACCTGCGAAACGCTATTGCCGCCAATAATTTTGTCACGTGATCTTGATGTACACATTTGCGATTTCATTGTAAAATCGGGGTGTTTCACTATAAATCGGCATGTTCCATCAACCGTTAAGGCACGAAAAGATAAGATATATTAACGCAGTCTCAATTATTTTTACTTTACTAGCTCTTTGTTTAATTATCAGCATAATTGCTGAAGGTAATAAGCGGAGGATTAATTAATTAATGAAATACACCCCTACTATAATTTTACTTGCGAAACGCTTTCTCTGATGCAATTTAATACTTGTGTACAGTACGATGAATTATAGGAAAATCTATAAATAGAAAAATATGCCGATGTTTCAGACTACCTGTTGACTTTGAAAGAGGACAATTCCATAACTAAAATGGTCAACAAGACGAAATAAAATGAACCAATTTAGTTATGGTATCAGAACTAACTTTTATCAGCAACAACCAGCCAAGCCTTTCCTTTTTAAAAGGAAACTTTATTCTACTTTTGAATTAACTCATACATTGCTGTTTACGCTACATACAATCGCTCAAAAATGGAATGTTCATTAAATTAACGGTCATTTCTAGTATTTGTATTTGGGTATTTGAATAAATGTATATAAGCATGTATTCGGGTTTTTTCCTCTCTCATAGAACATCGTATTCGTTTTGACTGGTTAAGTCTGGTTACTCAACCTTTATTCAATGACAATCAGTTCCTAAATTACCCGTCATTTAGTCTATTAGAACTTAAACTAGTTCTAACATGGTCAATTCGTTATCCGAATATACAAGATTTCGGCTAAATCATAATTACTTCATGAATCGGGCCAATTTCCCCAATTTGTCACTTCAAAGTTGTGAACATCGATTATTCGGCTTCCTATCTTGTCGGCCAATTTGTAAGCGACGGAGTTCGTCGTTTAAGAGGAAATTAATTTGTAAAGACATGTTAGGAGCGGAATCATATTAAGCGACAGACTAATTGACTTTAACCGCTGAATTGATTGTTCTGCCCGTGGGCTTTAGATAAAAGATACTCATGTACGCGTTATATAGAGCCATTGTACGCTGCATAGTTATGTATGAGATTTTTGCACGTACTAGACAAACTTCAAGGGGCTAATGTTTTCTACATTTCACTCTTATGACGCTTATTTTTTTAGTAATTTTCACATGCCCCGGGGTGCCGTAATTTGATTACCTCAGATAATGAAATGTTTCACTAAACATTGATTTTCAGTCACGTGACGAAAAACACATTGACTTAATTAACAATCTCAGACTCAGCATTTTAAAACTTGTTTGAAAGTTTCTTTCGAGTAAAACGTAACATAGTTACACACAACTTGCCCACCCATATGCTACATTGTAACATTTCCCCAAGATCCAAATTGTGAAACATTCAATGACTTAACTGGGATGCTACAACGTAAAAAAGCCAAACATGAATTTAGAACTATTTGTAAATAAGGAGCATACTGCATCGACCTTCAGCCAATCCTTACAAAACATTTTGATGTTGAAAACATGAACACACTTTTTAAAACTGTCAAACCTGAAGCTGTTATCAATTATTTAAAGTCCCATAAGCATATAAATTTATCTGTCGTAATAGTTTCTGTTTGTACTATAACAGAGGAATCCTGTGTTATCCTCACGTGCATGCATACTTTAAGGCAAAAAAATTGTTTCCAAGACCACTAGTCTATCGTATATTTTCAATATCATTGAAAAAATACGATTTATAGAACCGCTGTTTTTTTCCCCGCAGTCATGTTATAGTACAGTCCCTGAGGGCCTCCCGTGTGCAAAAAAGCAACAACTTCTCTTCAACAACAGAATGGTTTCCCCCACTGCACAATTTAACTATTGATTTAACCTATCTAGATCAAACAACCTCTCAACAACATGCAAACGTCATAAAGTGAAAAAAATACCATTTATAGAACCACTGCTTTTTCCCCGCAGTCATGTTGTGCACACGTCATAAAGTGACGTCACGCGCTCTATATATTTCCATTTTACAAAAGCAAAATTCACAGCGAAATGAGTGTTTTTCATAGAAAAGGGGCTCGTTTCGTCGGTAATTATTGTCTTGGAATAATATTAGCAATTGTTTTTTTTTTGCATTTTTTTCATAACAAAAAGCTAATGGGACTTTAAAGGAAGTTACAGGTCAGTTTACAGTAGACTGTGGTACTTTTTTATACATTTCATTTGATCTATGTTAACTATTATACAATTCTTTTGTTATCACCGTACGATTTTAAACCTATTCATGTCGTTACACTTCATTCTTATTTAAAATTTATACATTATTTTATTACATGACTTATAATAATCATACTTCATTTTGTTAATTTAAATGCATGCTATATGACCATTTGTTGTCGATGCGCCTTAAAGCAACACTAAACAAACAAACAAAGAAAATGGTTACTCTTTAACACATGTTCCATGATAGTGAAGATAAATTGATCATCTGAACAGCTAGGCAGCACAAAACGAACAACAATAAAAACGTATGACGTTAAGAACACGAGACGCCCCATTAAAACATTAATTAAATTTGAATTTCGTGTGCAGAATAAAAAAACGACCATTTTTTACTGATATGAAACTTTATCCCATTTTAATACTTTTTGTTTGATTTAATTGAACATCATATTTCAAAAACGTTATCTACTTTTTGCATTCTATAGTTAATAACAAATCGGTTCCATGACGGTTATTTTAACTTAAGTCAACACACATGGTGCCTAGTTACCATAGCAACGCACGCGATGATAATACCGGCTTTATCAAATAGGTTCCAATGGCAATTTACCCGCACGTTGCCCAGTAGAAATTGCTCATTACAAATAATATGTAAATAAAGTTTCCTTTTAAAAAAGAAAGACTTGGCTGGTTGTTGCTGATAAAAGTTAGTTCTGATACCACAACTAAATTGGTCTTTTTTATTTAGTCTTGTTGACCATTTTAGTTACGTAATTGTCCTCTTTCAAGGTCAACAGGTAGTCTGAAAAACCGGCAAACTATTCGATACCTTTCGCCCATTGAAGGTATATTTTTGGTCATGTTGATAGATTTTACCATAATTCATCGTACTGTACCGTGACAGGTTTTACGGAAACATGTGCGTTAAATAGGAAAACGAACGCGACTCAGTTTGAGTCGTTTACCTGTTATATTTTAAAGAACAAGTGGCTTTGACGATTAACTGCAATGTAATGCATACGTATCATCGTCAAAGACCTTCGACTATTGACAAGTATGACAAATACAAAAACTGGGGGGGGGAGGCTAGCAGGACACCGCTAGAAGTACTAGAATGCATGAATAGAGGGCACTGCCTCGGAATTCATTTACTAACTAACAACCTAACGTCGAACAAACACATTGATGAAACATGTAATAAAGCATACAGGACACTAGGATTACTTATAACTTCGTTCGTGTTGAGAAGAGAACAATGTCATACAAAGAAGAAATCTCTAGACGCCTGCGCGGTGTAGAATTGACCTAGACTCAAGTCACGTGATACCGATTCACACATTTAGTGTAAACCAATCACCGGACTGTTAACATATATAGCTGTCAACCAATCGCCGGACTCTTACTAGTTTTGTGCAATTGTACCAAGCTTTTGTATTGCATCTACCAGCATCTAGGGAACAAACGTAACCGAAAACAATACTTAGGCTTGGAGCCGTAACTCCAAGCCAACACATTCAGCATTATATTTATGTTTTACTGGGGTTCAAAATAAGTAATATGTGCACACTAAAAATGCATTCTTTTCCCAGTAATTCTCCTAGACAATATTGGATGCTAATAATTATCAAACGAAAATTAAATTTACTTGACAGCAATTTGGGAACAACTAATACATCACATGTCTGGATGATTAATTATTTTGTTTGCCTGTCTAGAAATTTATCGGTTGCTTAAAGGCCCATATAACATCTAAGGTTATTTCAGGGATGCCCCAGAGAGAGGGGGGAGAAAATACTGGAGAACCGGGCAATTGTATTCCAACTTTTATTTCGAATAGTTTTTCCTGGTTCTTATCGTGCTCGGTGTGAAGCACTGTCACACCCTATAGGGATCCTTTCGAATACAGCTCCTCGGGGTAAATCTATTCGGTGAATGGCACTCTTTAAATTGGGAAGCTGTAAAATAGCATGTGCAAAGTCGAATACTGCTCGCATACACTTTGATCAAAACGATGATATAAAAATGTCAACGAAAATCATTTACTTTACTGTGTACTTAAATTTTGGCAAAATGGTTAAGCAGGGGTTATATAGTTTCCTTAGGATAATGTAAGGCCGGACAACAAACAGACAAACAAACAGACAGACTGGCGTTCTCACAAAGTTGATTTCTTGAGGTTTCTTGAACTTCAATACACTTAGTTCCAGAATACAACTTTAAACTTGACAATAAGTGAATGAACCGAACAACCAAAATATTATCACTTGTATATGACAGACAGACAGACGGAAGGACGGACGAGGATCGCTATTGCATCGAAAATACATATCGTGTTGTCAAGTGTTTCCATAAACAGCAAATTTATCATCATTTAATGAATTGTATCAGGTAATAGGGAGTCTCTATCCGAGGAAAAGTAACAACTACTCCGAATACAGCTTCTTGTTGAGTAGGCGAATAGAGCTCCTCAGCGTGATGTATACGAAAACGTTTGCGATTACAGCTCCCCGAGGATCTATATTCGAAGGATCCCTATTGGGTTTGACAAAGCACCACGACTCACCCTTTCCTGATATTTCCTAGACAGAAAGGCTGAGAAGTCGATGGTTTCTTGTTGATTTAAGTTAGTACTGATTGGAATACAGTCCAGGAAAACTGGCACGGGGAACCAGTCACCGTTATAACTAAACTATCATTTAAAAACGACGTAAAAACATTGAAACGAAACGAGATTAAGTTTGAACAGGTTCATAAATGGGCATTGTTTATATTGATAAATACTCTACTTAGATGGTAGAACAATATTTAACAAGGACAATGTGTAGACAGTTAATATTGCATGACAGTTTATTGGTTATTGTCGATTATTCTGAGATACCAGTTATTTTGAGTAGATTATAAAGGCTTTAGTCAAGTAAGTTGGATTTCATCCCGTATGAATTGTTTTAATTGATCCAAGAGAGCAATAACAAACACACCCTGTGGGTCCGTGAGAAATGACGGGTAAAACAATACATGGTAAATGTAACTAGAACTATCACTAAAGGTGATGAATACCCCCAGATGCGGCCTTGACACAGTTATTGTTACATTTTACAGAGGGAAATATAATGCATTTTCATTTTTTTAATACCAGCAAATTGTTGCTCAGATATATCCAGACCAGTTTCTAAATATACATTATATAAAAAATAACAAAGGGCCATAACTCATTAAAATTTACTTGGACAAAACCTATTGTGGACATGCACAACTTGGCAAACTACTTATCACTTCTAAGAAGTTTCACTGAATTCCTGCATGTAGTTGCTGAGAAATAGTAAGGACAAAATTTACCTAATTGTATAAAACAAAGGGCCATAACTCAGTGAAAATTAATCCAAACAAAACCTGGTTATTGCATGCACAACTTGGCTTGCTTTTTATAACTTCTGTGAAGTTTCAATGAATTCCTATGAGTAGTTACTGAGATATTGTATATACACTGTATAAAAACAACAAAGGGCCATACCTCAGTGAAAAAATTCAACCAACCAAGACAAGCTTAATGCATGCACAACTAAGCTAACTACTCATCACTTCTGAGAAGTTTTATTGAATTCCTGGCAGTAGTCAATGAGAAATAGTCAGGACAAAATTTGCCTATTGTATATACTGTAGAAAAAAACAAAGGGCTATAACTCAGTGAAAATCAATCCAAATGAAAAATGATTTAAGCATGCACAACTAGGCTAACTACTTATTACTTCTGTGAAGTTTCGTTGAAATCCTGTGAATAGTTGCTGAGAAATTGTTCGGACAAAATCTGCTCAATGTATATACTGTATAAAAACAACAAAGGGCTATAACTCAGTGAAAATTAATCCGATCGAAAATTGCTTTAAGCTAGCACAACTAGGCTTACTACTGATCACTTCTGTGAAGTTTCATTGAGATCCTGTGAGTAGTTGCTGAGAAATTGTCCGGACAAAATTTGCCTATTGTATATACTGTATAAAATCAACAAAGGGGTATAACTCAGTGATAATTAATCCGAACAAAAATTGCTTTAAGCATGCACAACTAGGCTTACTACTGATCACTTCTGTGAAGTTTCATTGAGATCCTGTGAGTAATTGCTGAGAAATTGTCCGGACAAAATTTGCCTATTGTATATACTGAATAAAAACAACAAAGGGCTATAACTCAGTGATAATTAATCCGAACAATAATTGCTTTAAGCATGCACAACTAGGCTTACTACTGATCACTTCTGTGAAGTTTCATTGAGATCCTGTGAGTAATTGCTGAGAAATTGTCCAGACAAAATTTGCCTATTGTATATACTGTATAAAAACAACAAAGGGGTATAACTCAGTGAAAATTAATCCGAACGAAAAATGCTTTAAGCTAGCACAACTAGGCTTACTACTGATCACATCTGTGAAGTTTTATTAAAATCCTGTAAGTAGTTGCTGAGAAATTCTCCGGACAAATTGTGTCTACAGACGCACGGACCGACCGACCGACCGACCGTCAAGCGTGAATCCAATATAGCCCCCATATATTTCATATCTGGGGGTATAATGACTTCAAGGAAATTCCACATTTGTTCAAGAGTTTTATGTAATATAGATAATTTCGAGTGAATGATTTCAAAAGAATATACGCATGAATCAATAGCCGACAAGTTTTATTCACAACAATGCATCCTAAAAGACTTCCATCTGTGACTTTGTGGACGGACTAGTCTTAACACTTTCTATCCATTGCCTAGATTACATGAACACGATAAACGATCGACGAAACATAGATTGAAGTATTGTGCCACAGCCTTGTTGTCATGTCGTAATATTTCTCTGAGAACACGCATATCTAATGCAGCGACTGACAGATAAACACAAAAGTTAAAACTGGAACAGCTATGGATTCATCAATAAAAAATAGAAGGACATCGCGGCAATCATTATTAAATGCTAAAGATCGCCACGTATGTATATAGAACGAGCTCATTATGTGTTATTTCTCTGGTGTATTCGCTAATATCTCGTTCGGAGTTTCTTAGGCCCTCGTACCGGTTCAAAACCATTCTAAGACAAGATACGAATAGTTTTACATTAAATTATAAGCTTATTATATCTCAAATACGAATTATTTTCAGAAAAACGATTTCTCATATCCTTAGGGAAATGAAAAGACGCCAATCTAGTCAATATACACACCCCTTAAACTATAGCACAAAGATGTAACCTTTGGAACGTGAAAAATTCAATAATATCACGACGAGCCTCAAATGAATGAACAAATATGAGAAATACTACAGGAATTTAAAGTAGAATACACAGAAGAGTAACATCTAAGCTAATGTAACAATACTGGAGTTTTTAATAATTAGGTTTGAGCACAACTAATTGCTTAGCTATACGGAGCCAAGACATACTTGCTTTTGCTTGCATATGTACAAAACTATTTTCTTACGGCACTCTCCTCCTGGTTTGAGGGAATATAGTGAACAAACTTCGATGAGAAGGGCATAGTTCCTGTTCGGGAAGTACTGACGGGGAATCACCTTGCTCCCAGAACAGGAACTATGCCCGACTAAATATGTTCAGTTGGTTTAAATAATATATTGCATATTTTATAGTTTTCCATTTTCTGTCAAGATAGTTTTCCTGTCAGTGTTTTGATGATTGGCGTAGATACTTGTACTTGACAGTGAGTTCACGTTAATATAAAACATCTCTCATTCCAAACGACAGGCGTCCTGGGACCAAGACGAGGAAAGTATTAATGAAAAATATCATATTTTAAGGTCTTTTCATAATCATCAAAACACAAATATGAGATGTTCGAAGTACGAAAGTTTTAATAGAATTATTGAGTTCTCAAGGAAGGTAGCATAATGTTTGCTAAAAAACACGAGATGGATAAAAACCCACACGTGTGTTTGTACTATCGGTGAAATCTATAAACCCGACCTAAGAATTCCGTGCATAGAACTCTAAAATAATATAAAATAGATAAATTTTAAAGATCATTTCGGTGTAATAACAATCTTGAATTATATATTCATAGAAACTAACACTCATATAATTTTCTTGAACGTCGACGGCTGGAAGCTTTAAATAATGTTCTGAATGTATAATTATGATACTAGTCAAGGTCACTTTGTTGCTGTTATGTATTTTCAGTCGTCCCAACGGAGTCTCGCATAATAACGGTCGTTACTTTTTGCCGGTATTCATCAAGGCAAATTTTCTATGGTTTCTCAAAGTATTTCATGACGTGTAATTATAAGCACGTAGTAAATCGAACTTGACAAAAAGACGCATCAGACAGACATGGTATGAGACTTAACACCTCTTTGTCGGACATTAATGTTCGTAGAGGAGGCAAACCGTCATCCATTAATGAAATCCAAAACAAACATGTTCAATCGCTTACAATACAGAACAGATACTACTCCTATTTTTTTACAAGTTCCCGAATGTTCAAAGATATTCCTACCAATAAATAAAGTAAATAGCGTAGTCATTCCGTAATTAGAAAAAATAGTGGAATTAAATGTAGTAAATAAATAAATGTAAAGATACAAAAAAAGGTGGGCGGGATTCTTTTTTTTTTTTGGGGGGGGGGTAGGCTGTCTTTATCATCATGATCGTGTTGGCACCAATAACGACACAAATATGAATTGTTTCTTCACCAGAATGAGTCACAAGAATTACCATCATTTAATAAACTGCGAGCAGGATTACATGACAACCAGCATGTGCCTACATTGGTATAAAAAGAACGTAGATATTATACTTAATATAGCACAAGAAATGTATTCGTATTGTATAACCTATTCATTTATTTCTTAGAATGTCAATGACGCACAAACCCATGGTAATAGTTTTCAGCGTAACGTCGTACATCAAGATATAATCTAAAATACGCGATAATAATGGATGGCGATGTGTGCCATGAATAACATTTTCTGCCATAATTTGTCACTGCAAGAAGGTAATTACAGAATTTCGTGATACCATACCGTGTCAATGAAATAAATAAATAAACGCCAGTTATGTAATTAGTGTTGTAAATTACCGTAATAAGTAACATGAGGAACGAATGTCTGCATCAAGACAATGTATGGTAAATAAATTATTATTTAAAGCGTCTAAGATATATATACATATATACTGTTGTGTATTTAATTACTTTAACACGCTGCAAATGAAATGTAAGGATTTACGTAACAGCCCGGTAAATCTCCATACACAAGAACCGCAAAACACCTCGTTTATGAACTATGTTGATACAACCTAATTTATAAACGTACAGTAGAACTTCAATATGGAATCATTGACGTTCCACAGGCTAGATGGTCATCTCCCTCACATCTGTCTGGTCCCAGAGACAATAGCAACACAACCAGGGAGACCCCGGGCCCCTATTTTACAGTTTCACTTTTTACGAGTTTACCGGTACTTAAAGCCGGTACTTGCAGTTTTTAGTTGAGTTAAATTACTTTATTTAGTTCCCTTAATATATAATTAACCTTAAAGGTACCTTAAAATGCTCAAAAGAGACTCACAAAGAACGTCGAAGTTTTCCATTCACCCCTTAAGTCCTCCAGAAATCTGCTAGTCTAGTGTTAAACACCGCTTAAGACTAAACTACGTCACGGACAATGAAAATGTAGTTTGTAACGTAACAAGAAACCAGACAGCTCCACAGTAATTAAAGGCGTTTATTTGATAAACATACAATACGATGCTAGGGTTTATTTGAACATTCAACAGCTTTAAACAGACTTCATACCGTAAATGACGTTTGGGACAAATTGTAAATCACAAAGTCTCCCCCCGGTTTGTTTGTCAATTAGTTTCTAAAGAAATATGCTAATATAGTTTGTCGTCATGACACAAGTAGAAGTCAAACACAGATGTCAGATGGCAAGCACTATACATGGAGTATGTTTTTCTGCTTGTATAGTCCCGACATTATTAAAATATCAAAGCTGTATATTTTCACGACCGAAGTGTCTTCGGCAAGATTCGCTAACTTTTGTGTGTTCTCTTCATTATAACGATTGTACGGTTGACGTAAAATAAACCAAAACTATTGACTATTGTACGAAGCTATTAAAAGTAAACGCGTCCAGCGATCGTGTAATATATTCAGCTTTGACAGTTTAATAAAATCGAACTGTACCAAAAACGTACATAATTTTGATTTCATTTACTATTGATAGTTGTTACTGACAGTTGTTTGTTTTTATGCTCAGCTCTTTTTATTCATCAGGTTGAATCACTCGGAAGTATGGTGAAAATAAGAACATGGCCAAATATTTCAACTGAAGCAATACATGTGTCTTGTCAATCTTGTTCGTTTTAATTCCCATGTTTGTTCGGGATCAAACATTCATAGATAATGCTCTAAAGGCAAAATATGCAAGAGGTAGATATTATAGCACTTAATTATACATGTACATGTATTGTGCTGAACCTACGCTAAAAAGTATATCAAACTCAATAAAAGACATGTTACTGTTTATCTCTGGTATATTGACGGTAAAGTTATAACTACAGTGTGAAGAAAATCTTAGAAATATCCTTAGATACTATTCGAAGTCAATTCGGGACAAAATCCTATTATCCATTAAGTTGTAAGCTAATTTCGTGTCTATAGTCCGCAGTAAATGCTTCCCGTTCGTTTCTAAACTGGTAGTCTAAAATAGAATGCTAATTTTTTATGTTTGACTTCTAAGTGTGACCTTGACCTTTGAGCGTCAGACCTGGTTATTGTGCACTGCAGACCGTCTTATGGTGTTTAACAATTATGCCAAGTTATTTTATTAAATGTAAATGCATAAGAGAGATACAGCCTAGACAAGGAAAATCCGGCCGGACTAACTAACGTACAGAAACGCAACTGCCATTGTGGTGAATATGTCGAGCTCACCGCAAGCGGGCTCGACAAAGAACTGGGTTTGAAATAGACAGAGCGGTCAAACCTTTTATAACACGTTCCTGGTTCTGTTCTATATAATCGTATTCTTAAAGGTTTCATACAAATATCAGTTTATTTGGACAGCCTGAAGCTTAACATTAAATCACATTCTCCAGTTTCCTTTTCCGTTTTGTTTTTTTGTTTTTGCAATATTTTTTCTGTTAATTGGATAATTATAACTTTTCTTGACCATGATGTGTACGTACTTGCTCCAATACCAATCAATCTTAAAGTAACCAGTTTCAACTTATTCTCAATTAAACATTTTACAACATGTTTCTTTCTGCTCTGTCTATTTATTTGTTGAACTCAGCAAGAAATTCTCACAAGATTATAAAAGCAGCAACTCCAGTTTCCATTTTTCTACTTATATGAGTGTTTGAACTAATAAATTTCAACTATGGAATATATGTCTCTCGCCGTTGTATAAGTAGAAAATGAAAAGGAATTGCCTGGGAATGTCAGGTGCTATTACTTCAATCTTTCACTCGAAAATTGCCAATGGCCACATAAGTTGTAGTGTAATCAAAAGTCTGCCAAATGCCAGACTTCCTTATACAATGTAGAGGGAAGTACGTACTCCTGTAAAGTTTTACCGCGGAATATTATTAAACACCAGACCTAAATGAGTTTACGTTTTAGGAACATTTGTACTAAGTAATCAATTGTATAAATCGAATCAGTGTTTCATATCAGTGCATATCAAGATGTCATAAACGATGAAGTTGATCAAGTTTTTGCATTAATTCGAAGTTGCGCGGAATGATCTTCCCCTGGATTGCGTAAAACTTCCACATAACCAGTGCTATAACCCAATACTCTTGGGGACATATTTCAAGAAAACCTAAAATCATGGTTTTACAATTTTGAGAATAAAAGGTGTTAGCACATGCCAAATGCACCTTCAGGAGAAATTATGAAGACAACAACCACATTAAGAAACAGGCCAGGCGTCACGCGCACATTACTTTGATTTAGCACTTCAGTCATAAATACAATGCATTGGCAATTAGAAAATGACAAAGGGGTTGTTGAGAATTCGCACATGATGCAACCAAGCAATAAAAACACACACAGCATCGGAGGTAGCATAACCATCAGCATTCAAATACATTATTCGTGATCGTTGGAGTTTCAACATGCAAGTATATTAGACGTGATATTCCCATTCCGATGGACAATACATTATTACGTTATTCGATTATGTTGTGAGATAACATTCACACTGTACGTATGGCGCGTTTTGTCCGTGTGCAAACCCAGAAAACATACTTTAATATATATACACGCTGCATGTTTTCGCTAATACATGCTTGACACATCTAGCCCAATGTTTGTCTGGAATGAAGACATGTATTGAATGTGACATGTTTTTAAGGTTTTTTTTTCTGAATTTGTATTAGGTCTTCACCATTGAGTCTATTTAAAGATGTTTGTATTAACCTTTAAAATTTCTTTGTCGATGTACGTGTTCTAAAAAGTTACTTACAACGTGGAATTGTTCGACTTTATTAATGTGGTTGATCCTTTTTTATCTTTAAACGGGCAGTGTTATGTTTCTACCGTTCTAATCTCACACAAACTACAACGGACAAGACATTAGAATTTCAAGCTTAGTGAAGCAGTTTGCGGATAAAAACTACTTCACATAACATACTAATACCAGTAACCAAAGATGGACAAAAAACTGAATTTAGTCTTAAATGAATGTTTCTCAATGTACAACCTGTTTTGTTATTCTTTTCCACTTCGCCAATAACCTTGTCAGATAAGTCCCCGAGAGGTTCCTGTCTATGAATGAAATCAATTCAGACATCATATTTGTCGTTTGATTGACACGTGTTTGATATTAACTTTTTCCTGACTGAGGGACAATATATGAGCTGGTTAGGTTAACAGAGTTATATGCGAGACGCACTTTTCGGGCAAATTTAGGAAGATTATATCTTATGTCGAATCTCGCGTAGACAGCCACCATTATTAATTAGTATATAGTCATACATGTGAAAAGGCTTGGTGCATGTTTGATACGATATATTTAATTGATGAATAGGACATGCATGTCACATATTCATTTGTTGATAAACGTTGAATTTGAATTTCAGTAAAATCCTTACGATTAGCAATGTGTCTTACCTTCAAAAACATTTGATACATTGAAATCATACAGCCGCAAAATATATCATATAAAGGACTCAAGTGGAATATGTTGTCTTAAACTGATCTAGCACCAGATGCTAATAATGGTTGTCATTGAAGGGTGAAATAAAACTATTTTGTATCAACAGAGTGATATAAATGATTTGAATTCAGATGTAGACAATGTAAGAAATAAATACAAAATATGGTTAATATGCACTTTATAATGCTGACTTTGATTTGATTATTTCAGACGTCTTAGATATTATTATGCTCGCTATTTCATTATGTAGCCCATCCTTCACAAAAAATCTAATAGAGGAAGGAAGAAAGAGAATTAATATTACAAGAAAATAATAACGTATGGTAGGAACTGATTATTATTTAGTTCTCTAAAAAAACAGTCCATGCATTACATATCAACTGCATTACAAATATAAATTTTACATGTAAACTTATATTTGAATACTCCCTTTTATGCCTCTTGATGAGATAACACCGTCCACGAAGCTTATTCAGGTAACTGCCTTATGCTATGCAACACCTTTTTCTACGTGTCCCCCTAGAACGAGAAGACGACGAGGGAAACATAAATATGTATATTGTTTGGTTAGAAAAGCAATCCCTTAAAATACAAGTTTATTTGAATTAAAGAAAAACTAGAATACACAAGTTACATATGCTGTGATGAAACTAGAACTTACTGATAACCGCGGTTAAGCAATACTTGTTTTTCAAAGAGATTTTCAAAACATTCCTTTTTTATACACTTAGCAAGAGGGCCAAGATGGCCCTATATCGCTCACATGACACTCATTGTTCACTGATTAAAAGATTTGTTTGAACCTGTGTCAATAAGTCTGTTGATGTCAAGGTTTTCCCGTGATTTGACCAGGTGACCTAGTTATTGACCCCAGAAGTTCGAACTTATCTTACATATTATCAAGACAAACATTCTGACAATGTTTGGTGAAGATCCAATATAAAGGTTTTCCTAAGATTTGACCTGGTGACTAATCAAAACTGTGCATCTAGAGCATAAACAAGATTTTTCCAAAGATTTGACCTGGTGAACTAGTTTGAGACCCTAGCTGGTGAAGATCCAAATAAAAACTGTGAAATTAACGAACGCTTCCAAGATACCATGAAGACAAACATTCTTACAGGGTTTCATGAAGATTCAATCAAAACAGTAACTTCTAAGGTATTCACAAGGTTTTCCAGCAATTTGACCTGGTTACCTAGTTATTGACCCCCTATGACCCATTATCCAACATGTCCACGATATCGTTAAAATAAACATTCTGACAAAAGTTCATGAACATCCTATCAAAACAGTGACTTCTAGAACATTTACAAGATTTCCGTTAATTTGCTCTGGTGACCTAGTATTTTACCCAAAAAGACTCATTATCGAACTCATCCGAGATTGTGTCGATATTAACTTTCTGACCTGATTTTATGGAAATTGGACTAAAAATGTGGCCCGTGGTTTGTGCACAAGTAAAGTTGCCGCCGGACGACGCACGTTGCACACTGCACGACGCCGGACAAAGACTGATCACAAATAATCACCATGAGCACAAGTGCTCATGTGGGCTAATAAAACACAGGAGCTTCCTCTCAAATACACACACTTTCCATAAAGGGGTTTCTAACATTAACACATTTTTTAATTGTGAGGATTCCTCTTACTATGCCATTGATATGTTTTCAAAGTGTACACATGTGTATAGTAAATGTACAAAACGAAATATAAATGATAGGGAATGGAGAAAATGAATATCTATTACAGACAATAATTATTAATCATGACAGGAAACAAGCAGGAAAGCCTACAGACACGTCGGAGATATGCAGCCCAACAAAATGTTAGTTGTAAATGTCCAATAATCATTTGTAAGTACAGAAAATGACGATACACGTATTGAAATGACTTAAAGGCTAGATTGGACAGGTCTGACTAATCCGCGCAGATACAGAGCTGATTATATTACTTCCTTCAAGGATGGCTTGTGTATTAAAAGCGCATTAATGAACAAAGGTTGGAATTACTCCACTCCTTAAATACTTTACGGGGAATCAAAATCTGACGACTTTGATAATTGCTAATTATAACTTGTCATAATTGAAAAATAACTGAACGTTCAAGATATATAAAAAGACAGTTTGCCTTACTTTGAATATGTACTGATTTTTACGACAGTTGTATGTATATCTGTGGTCAAACGCTTCATTTATTTAATCATATCTTCATTTATATCTATTATAGGTTCATTAAATATCTATCATGTTTTCAATAATATATATTACATCTTCATTGATATTCATCATATTTTCATTAATTACATCTTAATTATATTCATTAATATCCATCACAGCTTCATCAATATTTATACTATTTTCACTCATATATATCATATTTCTTTAATATCTATAATAACTTCATTAATATTTATCATATCTTCATTAATATCTCTCATATTTTCATAAATAATATTATAATTTATGTCATATCTTTAATAACTCTTCAATAATATCTATCATATCTTCATCAATGTATGCCACACATTCATTGATATCTATCAAATTCTCATTAATATCTATCATACATTTATAAATACCTATCATATCATCATTAAAATCTATTATATCTTCATTAATGTCTATCATATCTTCATTAATATCTATATCTTCATCAATATATTCATAATATATATAATATCTTTATGATATACATCACATCTTCGTTAATATCGATCATATCATGTATATCTATAATATATTCATTAATGTCTAGTATCATATATTCATTAAATTTCAATTATATATTCATTAATATCTTCATTAATATCAATTATATCGTTTATTTTTATTGTACAAAAATACGTCGGCGAAAAAATTCTAAAGAGACCTTTAGGTCAATGCAATTGGCAATTAGTTAATGAATACTTCAAAACAGGTAACTTTCCACAAACAAACCACAACATGTTAATTACAGAGGATAGTTCACATCAAATAGTATCTTTAGTACGAATACATGAGTATATATTTTCTCGTTTCGCTTGAAGCGTTTTAATGTAGACAGTATATTACGGATTAAAACAGAATTCTTTTTGTATTTTTCGTAGCATATTCCAACTCCAAAGAGAGTTAATAGAGTAAGATGTGCACTTTTTATTTAGTTGGCCATACATTCATTATTCTTCTGATGATCATAAAATCATCAATGACTCTGGATATTATACTTGTTGTAGTAAACAATGGCTGTGGTAACAGTTAATTTGCATGTTTCATCATAATACAGTGGACAAAAACTCACAATTTGAGAGGCATTCTTCACACCGGTCGTACATGGTCAAAACAACGACCCAAACCATTGAGTCTACACTAATGGCGGACACTGTACTGTATCGAGCAAAATGAATATTTTAATCATAAGAAACCTACAAGAGGCAGTTGAAATTTTTCACATTCTGAGTAGAAAAGGAACTTTCTAGATTCATCTCATGCAATTATTGCAATTTCTGATTTCATAGGAAGACTTCATAAATGCATAGTAAGACATGCATCAGGAAAGTTAAAAAACAATTACATTAACATCGTACATGTATTTTTAATAACCTTCAGCTTTGCTTATAATTGATATTATCATTGCATGGTTTTAAAAGAACATTCAGAGGACATTGCTTGTATCTTTTGTCTATATAATTGTGGAAGATAGTACATTTGAAGAAAGGGAAAACAACAATCTAGCAAGAATATTCATGTTTATCTGTTGTTTAAAGGCCCATTTGACAACTATGACCATTTCAGAACCGCTCTCGCGAGAGAAGATACGGGAGAACCAGGCATTTAAATTCTTACTCTTGTGGCGAATATTTCTTCTTGTTTCTTTATCGTTTCCGGTATAAAGCACTGGACACGACTCACCCTTTTCCCTGTGTTCATTGTTCTTTGCGATTGTTTTCTCTTGTTTTAACGGTTCTGGTCTATCCACTTATTTTTTATGGATCTTCTTATTTGAAAAAAAATTATTCGAGTGATTGAAATTACAAAATAAATAAAGAAAAATACGTCAATATCATTACACATGAACACAATAAAAAAATATTGGTGTTCGTTAGTATCAAATTGAGTTATTTTTAAAGTATTGGGTACAGGTGTTTAGATATCTAAAACAGTTGTATGGTTTACTTTTGTATATTTCCTTATTTAGAACATGAAGGAGAATGGTTAATAGTACTGTGGAACTTATGGCTTCATTTGATACAGGAATAGGCGACATTCATTAATAAATTGATTACTGCTCAGTGATACTGCGTATATACGACTCGTGATACGTCAATATATTGGTAGCAGGCAGTCATTAATAAACGACTTACTGCTTTGTATGTGTACGTACGAATGTTACAGGCTGCGATGTTGCTTTATATAGAGAGAAAACTCCTATACAAAGTTAAATTATACCTTTATGAGTAAAAACACGTGCCCTTCATAGAGCTCGACAAATTATGGCCTACTTCAGACCTAGTGTTGTTTGTTCAACTAAATAAGTTAAAGTCGGGTTTTTGCGGTCAATATACAATACGTTTTCAGTAATGGTCTTACGTAAGTTAACGATGTCTCGCAATACTAGCGCACTAATTCTATCCTTTAAGGTGTGTTAGTAGATATACGGATAAAAACTTAAAAGAAAGTAATGCATTAGAAAACCTAAAGATGAACAATGAATGTGGGTGCGTCAAATATAAGAGATAGGTAATAGCCTTCCAAATGCTTCAGATCACAGAGAATGGCGTATTCCATAATCAAACTAGAATGTAAAATGTCTTTGGATTATTAACGAACCAGTATAAATAACAAATATGGAGTACGTATCCAGTAGGCTAAAATATAGGCCTTCGCCAAATAGTTTTAAACTGGAGGACATTGTGAAACGATAACGCAAAGATACTCAAAGACTTAGCTAATAAGACTATATCTAAAACATGATACAGTGGTTGTTTATGTTACATGATTGGAGTCATGATTGGCAATAATGTCCCGTTTTGTTCTATTTTACACAAATGGATTTATCTCTACAAATTTGGCATATCGCCCAGGCACCATGTTCAGATCTATCTTCATGGCATCATCAGAGTTTCATCCTTCATATCCCTCGCTGATATTCATCTATCTAGACAATCTATATAGACAATATGTTTGTCATGTGATTGACAGGCGTTGGGAATTTACTTTATTTTGCCTAGAAATGATGAACACCATACGACTAAAATGTACTTTAACATAGTATTTGAACAAACTGATCATAGATAAAAAAGAAAAACAGTGTTACAAAAATGTTGTACCGTGATCACTTTTTAAGTCTGATTAGATCTGACATATATATTACTGATCATTAACACAGACTTTCATCCAAATTGCATTGTGGAGGGGCTTTCGCAAGAAATATCAGTTTCCAAAAGAGAGACGGTATATTTTAGAATTCTCATTGATTATGAGTTCATGACAAAAAAAACGCGTCTAACGAATAGCTGACTTTTTCATCTAAGTCGATATTCTGCTAATCTTTAAAGTCACTACGTCAAGCGTCATGATCACGTTGGGCAATTTTCTGTCTATAAAACAAGAAGTTTGATTAATTCCAGGAGATTAAACAGTCAAAATTAAGGAAATGAAGTAAAGCTGTACATGCATTACTGAGGAAATTATAAAAGGATTTCGAATTAAACTTCAGACAAAACTAGCTTTAAATATTAACGCTTGGTGTCATGGTGAAAGTGTTAATCAGCCCTGAGAACATTTAAAATTGTTTGAGAAATTAAATTGCAAAAAAGTTAACTTTAGGTGTTGTTCAATTAATTGAATGTTTACTATGTCTTAATTAAGTGACATCTTACGTGTGCATGCTTCCAGTCATTTATCGTTACCTTAATTAAAGTTGTATTTTTTTACGTGACCAATATGGTTCAAGTTTTATTAGAATTAATAAAAGTAATAATAAATAATACATGACCATACGTGGTTCAAGTGTAACCCAAATTAACGTAATGCTTTAGACGTGACTAATTTGATTCAAGCTTTATTTTAACCTTATACAACATATGGTTCAAGCTAATAAAACATATGCATGCTGAATATTCATGAGAACATGTTAACAATACAGCTAATCAGAATGTCGTATCGAATAAGTATAACGATGATTATATCTTTTAATACGAACAGCTCGTTTCTATACGGATTTTATAGAAATCTTTATAATACGAATATATCAATTTACATCAGAAATTATATAATACTGAAAAACGAACATAACAGAAAACATAAAACAAAATGAAAATACATGTATAAAAATGGACTTTTCAATCTGACTAAAGTATTCGATCTTCCTTACGGCAAGATCTGATGACGGCCTATACCAGTTTCTATTTTCAAAAGTCGGAATTTCCATTATCACTATTTATATCTATTTATAATTCAGCCAATCGTATAACTCGTTTCATCGGTACTTTGGCCGACCTGACGATGTTATTTAAACGTTAGTAAACATTAAATTACGTATAACATACTTGTCTGCAACCACTTTGTGATTTTTTTAGTAATCCTGATCGATTTGGCCATAGTAGTACAGAAAATTTAATAAACACGCATGTCACATGGGCGCTACCATTACATTTAGTTGCGTAAGAATAGGTGTTCGTGATAACTACAAGTCAAATATTGTTTTTTACTGCGGTTAAAAATAGAATCAGATCACTTTCAGAATTATGAAAGTAAGGCGCTGATTGGCTAGTGGAAAAGGTCACCTGAGGTGACCTTCTATAGGTCGTCTTCAGATCCTCATAGCGTAGCGGGTTTGAGGATATGATTTTAATCAGATTGATGGACTTTTTTAATTCATGGTTTGGTATTCAAACGTTTTCTTTTATTAGATTTAATCTAATCTCATTAATAATGATATGATTAATTTAGAGCAATCTACTAATCTTAAGAACAATATACAAAGTTAACAGCTAAAAGCATCCTATCTGCAATCAAAAGTATCAATATCATACGTTCTGGAAGCCATGCTATTACTTAATTACAACAATTTTATGCCACCAATGAAGTAAATGTTGAATGATTTTGTACGACTTTACTTCAAGCTCATGACTACAATAAAATACATGCTCTTTCAAATAATTTATGATTCAATGGGTTGAACTAAACATAATTATTCGATGATATACAGTAAAATCTGCGAACACCAAAAGGGGTGAAGATGCATGGCCTGCAGGTACAATTGGGGTTTATTGTGGGGTTAATTGTACTGTGATGTCAACATATGTTTCCTGGAGAGACATTCAGGATTTTTACGTAAGAGAGACTATGTTTTGACATTTTTTGTATGCCTCCATGTGTTGGGTGGCTCTTGGGTTATGGGGGTTGGGGAAGTTTTGGGCAAGGTAAAATTTATGTATTTGTTTATTTTTTCTAGAATTCCTTTTCTTATATACACTGTATATTTACTCGGAAGTGGTCTAAATCTAAGACACTATTATATTAGATACAGAAATGTGAATCTATAGTTAAAAACTTGAAATTAAATTCCCTGAAAATTATGCTACCATCATGAGCATACAGTTGCATTGACCCATAACGTTAGTCTTAGAGCGATGTTGACTAATACTTGAGTGCCAATTCGTTTTTGTTGATGGTGATTCAGAAAAAGGTCCTCGGGCTAAGTGGCGTTCTTCTGTTGTTTTCGGTTGGCAAAACCCTTTTTAAGTATTTGTTAGTCTAAGTTCAATGGCATCACCCATGCGTTCTTAAGTGTGTGTGTTTTTTCTATGTGTCAAATTTCCAATTCTGTTGTCTTGAATTTTTCGTTCGCTTTCCTGGCTTCATTGTCCTCTATTTCATCCATCGGCCCATATTTCAGAGATGTTATCAAACATTTTCATCTTTCAACTTTGAAATTAAGCTTCTGTATTTTTTCTGTCCATATTCTTGCAATGGCGATAAAAGTCCAAACACAAATATCTCATACAGACATGGTCTGAATTAAAACAATCTTGACATCTGTTGATTGCATTCCACTATGTTTAAGAATTTTAAGAAATGATATAATTATCTCTGGAGAGAGGTCGCATCCTTCTGGTAAACCATTCTAGAGGAAGCCTACATGAACCACTGTTTAATCATTTACAGCATTCTGCACTTGGCACGCATTTAGAAGTTAAAATGATACATGTACCTATAGAGCGCTCTGGGACTTGTGGCGGGGTAATTTTTACTTGGACATATATAAGCATATGAAACAAATAACTATTCATACAAATGTAGTTTGAAAATCTTTTAAGTTCATTTAAGATAAAGAATCCACTATAGTTGTTTTGACTGTTGATTTATTAACTTGTTTGTTTGTTGTTTTTGATGTCGTTGTTACATGTACAGTGTTAGCAGTGATGAGAATTGATGCGGGTTATATAATTTTGTAACCAAACGCAAATTGACAATTAAGTGCAGCATGGCTTCCAGTCTGACTAAAACATTACACAGACCAATATTACGTGGAAACCAATTTGATTTATGGTGACAAACACTCCCCGAGGCTTGGGACATTTGTCAGTCACTAATTCAATTAGAAATCCTTTGTTGTTAGGTCGTGTCCGTCAATTTTTGTAAGTAAATGAATTGATCTATCGCGGTCGACAGTAATTTCAATACACAAAACACGGTGATCCTAATTGATGTGTGCAATCTTTTATATATTTCAGGTCAGTAACATGTTTATTGTTTCCCTGGCGATTGCTGATTTAATTGTGGGTCTCTTCGTGATGCCGACCAGTACAGTTTACATATTCACGGTTGATTGGAGATTTGGGGTAGCCGTTTGCCAGATTTGGATCGGAATTGATTACACGGCCAGTACGGCTTCCATTCTAAACCTGTTTATTCTCAGTCTAGATCGTTATTGGTCGGTGACATCGCCACTAAAATACATCAGAAAGAGAACAAAGAAACGAGCGGTGTTAATGATAACGGGCGTATGGCTTTTATCATCCCTTTGGATAATTCCTATTGCCGGATGGCACCATTTTTTCCACGGCGGTACAAGAACGGTAAAGTCAGATGTGTGTGACACGGAATATGCTAAGAATAGTGCGTTAAAAGTAATTACTGCGTTCTTTAACTTTTACCTTCCTCTTGCTGTTATGTACGGTCTTTACTGGAAAATATTTCAAGAAATTAGGAAACGATCGGAAATGGAATTAGGACAAAGAAATTTCAAAAATTGCAATCCGTATGTGTCTACTGTTAACACTTGCTACGATGATATGTCTTTAAGTAATCACAATCTAGATATGGGCTCTGAACAGAACAGCACGGCTGAACCATCTAATGCATCACACGTTCAAACTATTGAGCTTCATAGACATAAAAGTTCAAATATCAATCATGAAAGGTCAAGGAAAGGTTACTTAGTGACAAAATTTCTGAAAAAGCGGAAGCGAGGCAAATCAAAACACCATCGAGATAAAAGCAAGCAAACAAGCACAAGTCCTTTTAGTCCCACGGAATTGTGTAAAGTCGAGTATGTGTATGATGAGAACGTGATTGACCAAGAAACCGAAAAGGTTGAAAGGTATTTTTATGAAGAATATTCTGCGGGAAGTATACCACTTAAACCTCGAAATACTGCACGGAGCACAGGCACGACTCCTGGTACTGGTGATGCATCGTCGTCATCAACAGGAACACCAATCAGCTCGTGCTCCAGTGATGAAGAAAAACGAATAAAACCGCATGAGAATTACTCTCTAGTGAGTGGACTCAGGCGTATCCGTCGCGCGGAGACAATCATTGATACAACTGCAGGAAATGTTGGTAAGAAAGGAAATTTAAGAAACGGGTTTGTTTTCCGGGATGAAAGAGGTGGCAATACGTCGAATATACTTAACATTAAACACCGAATTAAAACAATTCGACAAAGCTCTGCGTTAACGAAGGAAATTAAAGCTGCCAGACAATTGGGTGTGATTATGGGAGCATTTACTTTGTGTTTTCTGCCGTATTTTATATTGTTCTTGGTTGTGGCGTTTTGTGATGGTTGTATAGACCAAGGTCTCCTACTCGCGATGACGTGGGTGGGGTACCTGAACTCGACCCTTAATCCATTCTTATATCCATTATGTAACACGAACTTTAGAAGAAAATTTAGGATGATGCTAGGTATCAAAACTAAAAGAACTAAACATCATAGAAAAAGAGGAGGCTACGACAAAAACAGTTTTTCCACAGCAAGATATGATTAAATATTTTTGAATTGATCGTGCTATTTATGCCAAACAAATATACGACGGTGATCTTTCTGTTGGACGATGTATTGATCAACTTACAAAGTTGGCGATGCCAAAAAAGAAAACGTTATTCTTATATCATATTTAAATACATGTATATATTTTCGACATTATTCATACTTGGAACTTCGTACGTATTAATTCTAGTGTATTGTTTGAGATCCGTGGGCATTAATGCCTTATGTTCTTAATTAAAGATTGTTATTTTACTGTCTATGTAACAACATCGTGAACCCAGACCAAATTTTAAATCATAGTTAAACAAAGAGCAACCCATCAAGAGGAGTTATAGTTAGATAAAGATATTTTTACATAAAATATTTGACTGACCGATTTTTACTCCTGAGGTTGTTGAATTTATTATGATCGAGCGATTTTCTTAAACATATAGAGAGGTTGTCGGTTCCTTGTGGAAGGTAATTTACTACTGGTTAGTTGAACCGGCCGCGGTATATAACTGAATTATCGTTGACAAGAAAAACTATAACAAAACGTTATAGGTAGACGAATTTCAAGAAGCATATTGGTTTATGTTTTTTTGTATGAAGTTGCTTTTTTCATAAAGGATATTATCTGTTTATTTAATTCAATACAAGGGTATAAAATATTTACATGATATGAGTAATACACATTATAATGACAATCATGAGTATTTGATAAATGAATAAATTCATGTATATAGTTCACAAGCACATGGTTATATCATACCCTACATCAATCAAATAGAATCAACCCTAAATGTTAACGAATTCACCATAAATCTGAGCACTATCATACAACCACATTGAACTTCAACTAGCCACTCAACAACTTATCTAGACAATGCCTTCATGATTTACTTACCTGTCAACTATTAATAGATTCAGTCATCACCATTTGCCAATCAAATGACCAGGATTAGCCAAACTAGTAATAGACACTACAGTAAGCACTCGCAAACAGCTATAATAAACAAATACTCGTAAGTATAATTCGTCTAGAAAAAAACGGCGTTGAACCCACTGAATAGAAACAATGATTATTACATGTGTATCAAATACAGAGAAGGGAGATAATCACTGACGCATTTTTCACTTCCTATATTGTAATAGTGTCCAACATACGTGTATCATATCACATATTTTTAATTAATTAAATTTCAATTCAAACGATAGTTTGTTTTGTATATGTGAGTTGTCCCTTTTCTTACATTTGCAATCGTAACAACTCGGGCATTTCCGTAACTGAGAAAAAGCACTTTCTATAGACAGACATAAACTGGTTCCCGTTGACTTGTGTGTACAAAGCCTTTGGTGCACTGCATCATGGAACGGGAACCAGTTTATAGACAGACACCGAGGAGTGCCGATTGTTATACATAATATGGTGACATTTATTTGAATTATACATGTCGTTACGACTATTTCTGAGGACTATTCAGCTGACATTATTGAATGGCATTATAATGACATTTGTTATCACTCACGGTCGACGAATCATTCAATTGATGGATACCTAAATCATTACGATTCAATATTCCACGCTTTCGTCGATTTCGCTTCTCAGCTCCCAAAATCGCACAGTTTAAACGCCGTACCATTTTCGTGCCGTTTCGGCTCAACGATTGGTCAAAATCGGAGGTGTGGCAACCTTCACCTTTAACAGTCATTTTGCCAAAGAGAGTTTGAATCGTCAAATAATGAATCGTAATGCCTTAGGTACCCATCAATGGAATGATTCGTCGACCGTGAGTGATAACAAATTTGATTTTCTTTCGATTTACACCGGAGTGGATATGAAAAGAAACTTAGGTCACATCGATGCCTAGTGGTACTTTTTGTAAGTTTGAGGGCTTATCGCTCCAGTTCAGAGCAATGTATGGATATAAGAGTGGATGGTGGTTGAAGAGAAATTATTTCTGCGTCGAATAAGACCAGGCTTTTAAGAATCGGTTCAGAATTGTTACAACAGGACCTTGATGAACATGACCAGTGTGATTTCTGAGCCCAGGAGTTCTATACCTTTACTCTATAACATATATAAGGGAAAAAATCTTTTTTTTTGTCAAACTTTATTTTGCTGTTATCACATGCCGGTAGCCTGTGGATGAATAGAGAATTGTGAGGGAACCAGACTATAATAATATAAGATTTATTTATCGGAATCTGGATTTCTCCTAATATGATTCTTCATTACGTTAGTCGCGTGTTTCGAAGATTTTTACCTTACAGTATACTTTATCCTCGTATTAATAAAACATCAAGACTCACACGCAAATTACAACTCTTATAAAGCAGACAATACCCATAGGAATAACGTTTTCATTCAGATATATATATAGCACTTTGAAGTCAGCCATGATAATTATCTCTCGTAGGTCAAACAAATTTGTATTGTAGTTATACGTTACCATCAAAATGTCAGTCATGCATGGTATCTCGTCGGTCAAAGAACTATCATATGAAATTCTTGTTTTAATTAAATGTTGATGCTTTAGCGTTACACGAACAAAAACGATAATCAATTAAGTGCAAACTATTTTTGGTTGATTAAGGCCGTAGAATTACATAATAAAATTATAATGTACATTAAGAACGTAGAGAATGGTGATTACATGTAAGAATGGGCAGATATATCTGATCTGATTCGTTTTCGTCAGGAAACATTAAAGATGAATTCCGTAATAAATAAAATAAGTTCAAAGTCATACGAGAAATTGCAATAGCGTTCAAACAAGCGAATCTAACTTCAGATTTATTGTTGGTAAAATAAAACGACGCAGTTAAGTTATCACAACTAATGCCAACTCTATTGACGTATTGATATACAATTGAGGAAAAACGCATTGACATTTCTAAAACGATTCCAGTCTATGATTCAATCTTACGCCGAAAGAGTTCTCTTCGCGAAGTTTTCAAACTTTGTAATGAATCCGGCAGTTGGATTTTCCAGTCAATATGGTACGATAAATTGATCGAGCATTTAAAGATAAAATAAACATGAAAACTAAGTATTACAAGCTGAAAAGATACGAAAGATTTTATCATTTTTATCATTCAGCTGTAATGATAGCAAGTACATGTAAATATACGAACTGGCTTCCAAACTTGCTTTCTTTGCATTTTTTAAACAATAAAGTTATACTTGTCTTACCCCATACTTTAATTGGTTCTAGGTGAACTTGTATTTAGCACACATAAACAAAATTTGCTACATGTATAAGATGGCATATTTATCCAAACAGTAAACAAATTGGACTATTTTAAAGTAATACTACACGTAGTACATTGTAAATATGTCTGCGCAACAAGTATTATTCGAATTTTGACAAATAAATCATATAAACAAAGAGTGCCAGGTCACAAAATACGCCGTCAAAATTCATTTTTCAAAGCGTCAAGGAGCATAACTCAGAAGTGCCTAAACCGATTGGGCTGATTATCGGTCTTGACCGAGATCATATGGCCATTAACATTTACATCAAGTTTGGTTAGGATTCGAATAAAACTTTTTAATTAGAGAGCGGGTGTTGTTGTGGACGTTACCCAAACCATGGGTGTTCCCATAATACGACCTGTTATGCAAACGGGCGTATAAAAATCTAAGTCATAGCTGCATGAGAGCTGAATATCAAGAAGACCTAAGTGCACTAGAATGAATTTTAAGTTAAAAAATGTTGATGCATTAAAAGCTGAAGATGTATCCACGACACTATTTCGTGATAATTATGCAGGTTTTGTTTTCTGCAATTTTACAAAAAGAGAAACATGAGTTGAATCCAATACAATAGTGTCAATATGATATCCATTCGGAAAAAAACTAGACAGATTTCCTTCTTACTTCATAACGTAGTCGACCGAGGTGTTACAAACTCTTAACTTGGTGCAAACTCAGGTGTGTAACTTAGGATGCAATTATTCAGGGTGTGAACCACAGCTTGTCAGCTTTAGTTTCAAAATTCAATGTAAAAAAGGAGCATGCTTTAAGAAATAATTTATTGATGCTCTAACAGTCCTTCATAGTTCATAAGATTTATTTGTCGAATTTCGAAGGTTATTAATGTAAGAATGCTAGCGATCTCGTTTCTTTGTGAAAAAAAAGTCAGTTAACTATGTAATCGAAGAATATTCCTAGAAAAAATATATACGAAAAATACCACTCCCCAAAATAAGATCTACGGCAAATCTAATAAACCCAAATCACACACAGTACATAACAAGATATAATCAAAGTACTAAAAGTACTCATGGAAACTGAACTTATATAGTTTTATACAACAACATGGAACAGGAACTAGCTTAACAAATGCATGGTGGATGTAAGAAAATGTTGTACTTTGGTCCGCCATGATTAAAGGGGTATGCCCTGGAACTAAAGCGTCTCGAATAGCAATCGAATTGGTATCATTTTAATGCCTAAATCAATTAATGAAAGCCCTGTAAAATATTTACAAAATATCCCGCTAGTTTACTAAAAAAACACATTTCAAGATTTACCAAACCTGCCGATTTCGGCCTCAGAAATTATTCATCATTTTCACCCTTTCGGGATCTGTCAAAACCGAAAACCTCGCTGAAAAAATGTCAACAAACTGAAATGGTAAGTATTGCTCATGTTATGTTCACTTGAAAGGCAGCGCACATGCTCAGTTAAACTCTCAGACGTATCGAAAATATCGTTGTCGTCAATAAAAGGCTGTACAAATACCGACGTGCGCGTTATAGGGTCATTTTTGAACGCACATTCTTTTACTTTTCGGTAATAATTGGTTTTACAAGTGACAAACGCATTTTTTGGTGTACGAAAAAAAAGACACAGCAGTTCCTGGGCATGCCCCGAGCGAGTGACAGCTATGGAAAGGTGAACTATCGTTCTGGAGGGTATCTCCTTTGAAAGGTCTGCTGCAAAGCCACATATGGTGTTTAGTAAAAACCGGACGTTGCGGTAATAAAATATTTAGTTTTCAGGGTTGAACTAACTGTGCAGTTTAACCAGTACAGTGAATATTGTTATCTAATAACATTTCCAACAACGAGACAGGAAAAGAACTATGTACACATAAAAAATCCTGAAAAAATGTCACAGAGTGTGCAATGTTGACCGATTAATTACGACATGGGCGTCTAAAGTCGACTCAACCTTTTACTGAAAACAGTATATCACGACATCAAAATGATAAACAGAATATATTAGACAGTATTCAGGCAACTTGGAAAGGTAAGTTTTTCAGTTTGATATTAATACCACTTCATATCTAAGAATTCTTTTGGACACGTTAATATTTTCTATGCTTTATATACGCCTTCTGTGGTTCCATGGATCGTGTGGTGAACAGTACAATAATTATTAGACAGTATTTAAGTAAGCTTGACAAGTAAATTTTTTTCACCATTATATTAATACCACTTCATATCTAAGAAATGTTTTGGACAGAATTAATATTTTCCTATTCTGTATATACGCCTTCAGGGGTTTCATTGATCACATGATAGGTCTGGTTCTTTTTATCAAATGATGAAAATAACGATAAATACAATGCATACATGTAACTGGGTGGTTAGCTGACAAACTGACGCCAGTATACATCAAAGGTCACGGAGATATTGATAGTGCTTCTTAAACTGTATGTTTTCTTGTCACATTTGACACTAATAGGAATATTCTGGCTTCCTAACAACCTCATGGATCGTGTTTTTAGAATGTACAAACAGATAAGGTTCATTGCAACGATAACCTATTTAAGCGATTGAAACAACATAGACGTGATTCAACTGTTGATATTTATTTGTGTTACAATAGAATCATAAAATATAGAATTATATAAAGTCAGAGCTGACTGAATGGAACTTTTGAATAGCGATCATCTTCACATTAAATAAACCTCTATATTGCACAATATTAAAATCATATCTCATATACAATTTACCAAAAAAGGATCAACACTTTTTAAGTAAAATTAATCCATAATAAAAAAATAATCTATTTTTCCATAATATAGTAATCCTATTAATCAAGTATATCAGTTGTTATTGTGCAGAAATGAACTGACACTGCACTATCACAATATATCACGCAGACACGTTGGGCATACAGAAACAAAACAGATATTTTTAATTATTTACAGCCCATGGTCAAATAAACATAAACATACACTTACATGCGTGAACTTATTTTACAAACATTGAAAATAACATAAAATGTAACAGAACAGAACAAAATCATCTATTTAGCAATACAGTACAGTTATTATCTAGCTTGATTTGTGAATGTGAGAATTTTGTTAATTAAGTAAAACAGAGGGTAGAAGAAACCAAAATACTTATTAACGTGTTATAAATAAGTTATATAATGTGCTGACATATAGATCTTACATAAATAACACATTTAAAAAAAATCCATACATGTATAATGAAGATCTTAAAAAACAGGTCTTCATTTACATATTTTGCTAAATAAAATAATTTTGTTATCAGAATTGAAATGCAAGAACTAAATAAACCTATATTATGTACACATACCATATGGTCTCTATTCAGGACGCATTTATTGATACGACGGATCAAACAATAAAGCTCTGAATACAGCTAGGCCAACAGTGTATACATGTACATGCAAAAACCAAAATGTGAACAATGAACCTCTCCAGCATGTATCTATTGATATACATTTGTAATAAACTGGATGACCTACAAACGTCAACACTTTTCAGCTTCAATTTCATATTTCATTTTTCCCTTTTGTGGTTTTGTTCACAAGTTAAGAGTATTTTTCTGTTGGTTTAACGTTCTTTTTCAACGATATTGCAGATTAATATGGCGGCCGGCTCAGCTAAGCAATTTTGCTGGCCTGCATTAAGCAGTATCAGTCTTCACGCTAATCCACTAAATTTTCCATTTTCAATAGTCCACATACAGTTAGGGCTAGTGCATTAAAAAAAATAGTTCGAAGACTGCAGTACTAACTAACACTATCACAATGATCAGGCAACTTCTCCACATATATATGTAGAAAATTCGACATTTTTTGTCAAATCAAAGGTACATGTAACACGTACATGTATATTATTCAATGAATATTGTACATAATTATAATACAATTCTCATACATATGTATTAAGATATCATTTTAATCAAAATTAATAAATATTTCTCCCAATAGAACATATTTCTGAAAAGCACAAAATCCGAATTGTTTGACAAATCTGTAAAATATAATCGTCCGTATATGTTTTCTGAAGAATTGGAATACACTTTATTGAGAAGATGTCACGGATCTTACAGTGTATATAATAAATCTGTCTGGTTGTCAAATCACAAACTACTCAATGTAAACGATTATCACGTCATTGAATCGGTCCTATCCTCAAAACTGATCAAATCATTGTGATATCTTTTAAACTTATTGACCGTTTATTTGTTACCACATATTTGCCTAACTCTTGATATGCACAGTCTGTTGTAAACAGATATGTATTACGAATGATTTACCAAAGCGTGATATTTATTGGCATATACAGTTGATATTCTTTTACTCAATGACAGAATGTCATTTTCTAAGAAAATATGAGAATTAACAAATAAAATATGTCTGATGATTTCTTTGTGAGGAACCATTTTTAAACAATACTGGATTTATTATACAGAAAGAGATTCAAAAGAATAAATTGATGAGAAAAGTGTTAAGCGAAAGTTTTAGATCAGCGACATTGCTTCTGTTATCTTGTATACTTATATCATATACCCAGATGAGATGTTGCCATGAACAATAGCCTTGAACCTCTAAAGTGTCTGTTTCTGTGTTTAACATGTAATACAAATATTTCATATATTTAACACGCAAGTAAAATGCCAGCTGAAGATACTAGTATGTATAAATGAACATTAACCTTTTATCAATTCTTAATAAAATAGAATCCATGTTATTTAATGCGCCTAAAATATTTTAGTACCATAGTCAAACAGTACAGATGCCAGTTTATTGGAGAAATTTTAATTAATTTTGAATCACGGTGAAAATTGAATATGTCGTCAATTAAAATGCTTATACACTATGAATTATCAGATATATTACACCCAAGTAAACGAAGGTTACAATGGAATTAAATATCTATTCAAGAGATAATAGGTTTACTGTCCTTTGCTGGCAAAATATGCCGCTCATGAATCATAACTGGGGAAAAGGCAAATAAAGCACAAATTAATTTGTTTTGTTCCAGGTTAAGGTAGGTAGGTAAGTTTACTGACCGTGTCATTGCTTAATACTTGCTTTTATTGGTTATAAACTTATTTATTTTACATCGATAGAAAAGCAATTAAGTTTTTACAACTTATATTAACTACTCTCGATGACTTCTTCCTGGATTCTGACCAGTAATGACACGGGAAAGATGGATTGTGAAGATTACGGTCATATTCCGCCACAGACGGGATTCGAACCCGCGACCTCTGGATTAGGAGTCCGACGCTCTACCCCTACACCACTGCTCCTCCTACTTTATACAGAACAGAACAGAACATACGTTTATTAAATCTTGTGTAACAAGGACACATTGATATAAACAATTATATACATTGTACAAACAGTATTCGGGTAATGTACACAATAAAATCACAATAATCATAAGATGAATAAATGTATATATGCAGGACAAAGTTAAGACAAGAGAAATACATATTTTTCATATGATATTATTATATTTGTAAGTTATTTATTTATCCTTAACATTCGTCTAACGTTTATATCTCAAGCGCATTAAGGGAGATGGACAGATTAATGAGAATACGATAAGATAGCACACATAACAACACCAAAACCCAACCAATTAAGTCATTATAATCACTGATACTGTCATCTGTGATTATAATCAGACCACTGAGTTTCAGGCCAAGCATTCAACATTTCCTTCATATAACAATATTGTCAACTTAATAAAAAAATCACTTTAGAGGCCCATTAGCTTTTTGAATTGAGAAATAAAGAACAATAGATAAATAGATAGTAAATTATAAGACATATATTTATTTGTTCCAGAACGATATTTACATTATGCTTTTCTTTAGTCACAACTCTAAAAAATGTAGTCAGATGCTTTTTCACGTTTTTGTAATACCTTTGAAAACTCGATGCCCAAGGGCAACATGTCTAGCCCACCGTTTAGACAGCTTGTGACCTTGACCCCTTGAACAACAAGTATGGGTGATGTTCATGACAATTCATTTCATTGAAGTAAACTTTTATACCAATTTATAGAATCATTGAATGCAAACCGAAGGCACAGCCCTGCAGACAAACAAAATATATTTGACCAAATGTGTAATCTTGACCTTTGACCTATGGATCTGGGTGTTGCCAAGGACACATGGTCTCATTGTATGTTGCCAAGACATTCTTAAATAAGTCAATGCATAAGGGAGATACAGCCCGGACAAGGTCTATAACACTTTTGATGTTTGACATCTGAGTGTGACCTTGAACTTTAGCCTACGAGCCTTGGTCTTGCGCATCATACATTGTCTCATGATGGTAAATACTTCTGCCAAGTAATTCCAAAATCCATCAAGAAATGATGTGACACACTGTCACAAGTCATTTTTAAGTATGTCAATGCATAAGGGAGATATAGCCCAGACAGGGTTTATAATGCTCATTTTGACGTTTGACCTCTAAGTGTGACCTTGACCTACAGACCTGGTTATCAGGCACTGAACACTGTCTCATGGTGTTTAACAATTATGGCAAGTTATCTTAAAAAGTGTCTATGCATAAGGGAGATACAGCCCGGACAATGTCTACAATTGATCATTTTTGACGTTTGACCTCTAAGTGTGACCTTGACCTTTGAGCTAGAGACCTGGATCTTGCGCATTGCACACCATCGCATGATGTTTAACAATTATGGCATGTTATCATAAAAATTTTCCATGCATAAGGGAGATACAGCCCGGACAAGGTATATAATGCTCATTTTTGACGTGTGACCTTGACCTTTGTGCTAGAGACCTGGATTTTGTGCACTGCACACCGTCTCATGGTGTTCGACAGTTTTGAAAAGTTATTTTAAAAAGTGTCCATGCATAAGGGAGATACAGCCCGGACAAGGATCCGGACGGACACACTAACCAACTAACTAACCAACTAACGTACAGTCACGCAACCGCCATTGTGGCGACTATGTCGAGCTCACCACAAGCGGGCTCGACAAAAAGCACTGTGCTACATTTCTGTATGCACTTCGTAATTAAAAAAACACTTTCGGAATGTTTTATTGCAAGTAAAAGTCAGTTTCACTGATAAGACATATTTCAATATAAAATAAGACCAACTTTAATATTTTAACATCCAAACAGCTAATGGGTCTTTAATATTAAGACTCGGTTTTTGTTCAGATAGTTGAGGAAACAACAATATTATTTTGCATAACTTAGAATTTATAAGGAACATACTACACATTCAAAAAGCTTATCTCAGAAAATTACTTCATGACTCAATCTGAAACCAATTTCATTTCCCAAGCCATTTTAATTTGAAATTACATTTCCTGAAACACAAGTAATAATATGACAATTTCGAGTATTATCGAGTTTCTTAGAATTGGGAAATGAAATACATTTAATGAATTTGAGACATGTAATAACAGTGCAAAAGCTGACATTTTTTATTAGTTATCATTGTTATGCCAATTCAGCATTTTAGAGCCTGCACATGGTGTTGATTTACGGACGTACAAATATTTATGAGTCGAAATATGCTTTATCTTAATGCAGTTAGTCATTTAGTCCATTGACATGCAAACATATATTTCGGGGACAGAGAATGTAAGTTGTGACGTATGAACAAACATTTTGGAGAACAGAAAGCAAACAAAATGTTCTTGACAAAGACAAGAATCAAGCACATAATTTGCGTGAAATCTAAATAGTAATACAATGTACATCGTATTTACAAGTCGTCCATTTTGTTTATAAAAAATCCTTAACTTTTATTGTGTATAATGATATTGGAACAACACCTACACAAAAATATCGTATATTTACAGTATACGACTGATAAGAATTTGCTGGACCTATATCATAAATAACTTCATACAGAAAGCAGGCCAAAACAAATAGAAACTATTAAGATAAGATTTATTTTGGCATAAGGTACATACATGGTCACTATAACAACATGTAGTGAAACATAACACAAACATGAGCATTATCGCCATGGCTTGCACACCAACACCAGGGATAACACAAACCGGTAAACCCTTATTTCCATTATCTCAAGCTTGAAGTTTTATCACAAGAGACTGGTATTGGTGATAGCTATTATACATATTTTTTCTCACAAAAACAGTTCAATTTGCATTCCTCCGCATTGAGCCAAAACTCAAATAAATGCATAATGAAACTCAACAATTACCAACACCATAATATACCAGTAATAACTTTAATGTTGTAAATTTACATAAAGTCACAATAAGCTTCATGAATGGGGCATTGTCAGATATATCAAATGGTCCATATAAAACAGAATGACACATTAAAACACAAGTATACTTCTACCCAGTGTAACAATACCACGTGATCATGACGTCACTAAAGGCATCAAATACAATTGTAAACATTAGCCGCAAGTATAATATTTTATTTCTTCACCGATCTCTATCAAACATACGCCAGCCTAAACTGTAGCCTGAAATTTTTTCTTGGAACTAGTGCCATATTTACCATGGCCAAATCTGAAGGAATATGTCAGATTAACGCAATACATTGTTACAATATATATTGTTTGGTACAAAACAGTCTCCGGTGTTCCCGGTTGGTGTAAACTTGACTCTTCAATCATGCATAGATTGTTAGATAATGCAAGGAAAACAAGATGGCTTGTATAATACTAAATATTGTTTTCCTTTAGATATTTCTCAAAGAAGGAACGACCAAATGAGATCAGATATGGGACCCTTCTGTAACATTAAATTTTTTGAAACATTTTAATTTGATATATTTTAACAAATTTTAATTGCGAGGTCTTTTGAACATTGATTAATACCAATTTAAGACATACTGTGGCTTTATATGTCTACAATCCCAATAAATTTCTCTCAATATCAATAAACATAGAACATACTTATATAAAAAAATATGTAAAATATTAAATGTGCGGTACTCGAATTTCTATTGATTCGTTGACTAAACTTGATCTATATGAACTTATTCAGTATATATTATATGTAGTACCATTCTGCCTATTTTGTTGTCATGAATTCTGTTTAATGCCATTTATTAACATTGTCTGATCTATGTCTTAAGGTAAGTGTAACATTGCAATTTCTGCTAGACAGCCTACTGGTATACACATACCCCTCACCATTTTGTAAGCAACTGTCCTCCAACCCTCATGGTGTACTCGCCTGAGGTGAGAGAAACATACTTCGCTAGTAATATCTTCGAAATAATTGTAATACAGAAAGAGCACCTCGCCAGACTGAGAGTGTCAATCACCCACAATAAGTCAATCTCTACCTACAATCCTACATTTCATTTGTGTATGAATATGGCGTAAGCATGAATACGAGAATGGTGTGTGAAAGTACGGTGTCGCTCCAAGTAGATCTTGCAAAATCAAAGACGAAACCTATTTCTGAAATTATGGAGACATATTTTATTTCCATTTTATTCATGTGACAAAGAACCTCAATTAATATACGAATGACATAAGACACAATGTTTTAAACCAAAGCATCACGGAGAACAAGTGCCTACTAATCGCACTACAGGCTGGGTACCAATTATCGACACATTTCAAGGTCTATAATCACGTGATATATTGTTTTGATACTACAGGGTCTGGGAAAAATGGCGGCGTCAACGAGTTCGAAGGTAAGTCATATTTTTCGTCGAATGTTTAAATGTTTCAAGTTTTTCATGTAGTCCATTTTACAGCCAACGACTTTCCGAATTTACGCACAGAAGCATTTAAATGTAAAATTCAACAAAGGGCACGAGCACCCTTAGAATAATTCAATCGCGAAACCCTGACGATATATATCATTGAATTGTGAGATATTATTGACCGAACTCCTCACACCGGATACGTCACGCTTTGCTACTGTACTGTACTGATCAAGGGAGGTAACCGCTGCGGGGAGTTTTATTATTGACAATGGTGATAAGAAATAAAACGTTCAAGTTGGTAATTAAGTGTTTATTTATTAATCGGAAGTCGTCAACGACAACACAATTTAGGGGAACAAAGAAGAAAATGACCGATTTATACATATTATTATGTGGCCTCGTGAACAGTATAGTAAAAAGAAATACAAGCTGAAGAAAACTTGGATCGGGTGTGATAGCTGTACTTTCTGGGCATATGCATGATATGTAAAAATAGTCCTAAAATCAAGGAAGGACATAGCTTCCTTAAATTCTGTTTGTGAACTAAGCACTAAGTAGTAACTTGCCCATCATGGGCTTAGACATGCATAAACTGTTATATGGTTCTATTTATTTCTTTGAAATTATAATTTGCTATTAACTTATTCAAACTATTTAATTTATTTTGTCATACTTTTATTCATACATTTTAATAGATGTAACTGCATGTATTCTATTGTTTGTCCCAAACATTTACAAAATACTATTTAGAAGTAATGTTGCATGATAAATGATAATATATGAGGCTTTTATTTTCTAACAAAAGGGATATTAAATTCGACGAATGTGGTAATAAAAGGCTTAACATGGCCTCGCCTTTTTTCAGTCAATTCATACTTCACCTGAGATTACCAATCTAAAAAACAGTACTTCTTAGTAAAATATTCTTTACAAGTGTAAATCTATCACATAAAAAATAGTCTTCATTAGCAAGCGTATGGTAGAACTTAATGTAAGCCTCTTTGCTTTTCCTTTAACAGTTGTGTTAAACAATTCCTCCATCAGGTGTCCTTCCTTAACTGCTGTAACTGACCCATTGTCTGACCCAGCTGAAGAGTCACTAAATTCTTCTTCTGATGTTTACAACTGGTAGTTTTTGTACACAATATATCATTTGATAGATATCCATTTACAATATTCAAACCGCAAAGCAGCTGTACTGTGCTTTGGCAGTAATATTTTCAAGTGTAGGCGACAGTGTGATATTTCTATTTATACTCATACCAGTATGAGCTTTCTGCTGGAATGGTGTAAACAATAATTCTCTGAGCACTGCTCTCACTGGCACAATTTTGGAGTATTGAATTACTGGATCCCCTAGATTTTGTTGTCTTTTTCTCTTCTTCACATGAAGTCATACTGACAAACCCTTTTTTTAATCTGCAGAAATAAATCAAAGTAAAATTATGAATACATCATATTGATTATTAGCTAAAGAGTTAATACTATACAATGTACTGTAAAGCAAGCATGTATTACCAGCATGGAAAAATGCTATTGTTCTCAACCACCAAAGAGTAAAACTTTTGATATACCTTATTTAAAGAATCTAAATTCTGGAATACTTTGACCCAATCATTTTCTGTTGATACATCGACTAGGGATGATCACGCCTTTGTCCCTCTTCCTTTCTTCTAAGCCATTTCTTTGGATCATACTTAAGAAGGCAATCAACATGTTTTCTTGAATCTTTATATAAACATGCAATATCAAGTTTAATATCTTTATCAAACTGCATGCTGACAAACATCTTATTAAAATTTAAAGCAGATTCACAAACTTCATCCTTCTCTGAGTGTATATGCTCAACTTGTTCTACAGAGTGATTCAAAGGATATTATTCTCAGAATTTTGAAATACATTCTTTGCAAATATATTTTACTTATTTATCATATAATTTGCTCGTAGCCTACTGGAAAAATCAACGAAGCAAGTAAAGAAACAATTTTTTGAGAATCTACTGTGGGGTTGTTGCTTTACTTGCTTTGTTGATTTTAACTTTAAATTGGAAGTCACTGGTCAATTAAAGGGTACCATGTGTTTCACATATATATAATACCACAGACAGAGGTACTGATAAAGTTATTACACGAGCCGGAAAACGGACTTGACATGAATGCAACCAAAGTGGTTATATATGTCATCACTCAATGAATATCCCATGGAACTCTGGCATTATTACAGATGAAGGAGTAGTTCTCAGACAGATAGCTGGGAGACAAGTTGGAAGATTTCCTGCAAATCTGTGCAGGGCATTGGTTCGATTGTTAGAAAAAAATTGGTTGCACTGTACAAAATCAAATGTAAATACCTTGGGTTTGTCCTTGGATCAGCTTCAGCTACTTCTTTTCAACCTGGCATAAGGCGTGATCGTCCTGAACTTCAATGCAGATACGACCTCACCGTTCAAATTTCAAAATTCCGTAACACAATAGCAGTGTTTGAAGGATTTTTATCTAGGTAAACATTCGATGACAGGTTATGGTGTTAAAACTGTATGATGAACTTACACTGCCTATAGGGCTAAGATACATTACATTTATCAGTTCATTGGCTTAATTGCATTCTGTTTTCAAAAACCGCAACTACTAAAATTTAAGCTGTATAGATCTACTTCTGTAACCGATTGATTTACAGGAAAAAATATAAAAGTAACAAACATCCAATGGATTTATATTTTTCTCTTCTTTTCACGAAAACAAACTCATGATTTAAAAATACTGCCTTTTCTTCCTACAGAGGCAATGCCTTGAAAATCCGTTAGAGACATTGAACCAGGAATGCGAGGCATGTGACTAAGACCCAGCAGTCCTGTATATTCCACAGTAGGGAGTCCAATAAAACTGACAGGGTCATTGATAGACTAGCTTCTAATTTCATAATCAGTGGCTATATGGCTAATATATAGCTACTGTATAGATACTTAAATTGATTCAGTGTTTAATTAATAATATATATAAATTATTTTTTTTTTTTTTTAAAAGTATGTTTATATTAAATGCAAAATATTAATAGACAGCTCATTTAATATGATTAAAGAAGTTTATTACTAACATAAATGCTCTACACTTCAAACACATTTGCAAATGTATTTCACATCAATTTAAACAGTCCATCATTTTGTGAAATTAATACAAACACCTTTGCCTTTTAAATTAAATATTTGTAACCAATATATTTTCTCAAGCTGTACTGGTATAAACATAGTTTCTTTGCAAGTTATTTTAAAGATTATGATAGTTATATTGTAAAAAATAATTTCATGTATAATTAGAATGATTTTATTTAGAAACAGAAGAATTAAGCATTCAGTTGCAATTTTAATGTATAAAGAAGAAAAAATGACAGGAATAAAATGGTAGTGACAGTAATTGTTATATTCTAGTATATGTTGAAGTCTGTTACTGTTTTACATAATCTGGTAATTAAAGGATAACATTCATTTATTGCATAAAACGCTTATAGGCCTATAATAACAACAGGAAGTTATCCATAAACTAATTATCACAAAAAATCAATAAAATTGTACACGCATGACTAGGTGTCAAGTCTACAGACACTTAGCTGACCGTGAAAAGACAGGATTAATTAATCCCATTAGGGGCAATAAAACAATTAAGAGATTAGACCTCATGTGGTTTTTTTTTGGGGGGGGGGGCACTTATATAGTAGCTGTTCAATGTCTTTAATGATGCCAGTCTCTCAATTTGGCAACAGCATGTAAATAAAAACAGGTTTTGAAAATAATATTCCCAATAAGGAGAAATTACATGTACCTCGATTAATCTCCAATTAAAGGCAATTTCGAGAATTCTTCCATAGCGGCAACATCGACAATACGAGTCACTATTTATACTTATCATCGATGGTTTCCTTCATCAAGAGATAGTGTCCTCGGCCAATCTCGATGGAACACACATTTTTCATCCTAATGAATGATGCCTATACCAAGACGCGATCAAAACGTGCAGACGAAATTTCATGCCAAGGGAGATTATTCTAGTAAAACTGTACGAACTTTCGTTCTACGTATTTTCGTACTCAAAAAAGTATTTTCGTACTCAAAAGTGTAGCAGCGTAATCGTTCTTTGTTAATCTTTGTCATCATTAGGCAAAAATATTGAAAATTCACGTAATTCTCAATGTTTATATACTGATTCATGATTTTGACTAGTATTCAGGCGCGTAGCTGCCTATACGCGAGTACGCGGCTGAATCCACATGATTCTGACAAAACATCTGTCCTGACTATAGCGTTTATTCGCTGATTTATGGTACCAAAACTGACTTCTTGAGAACTACATTAATGACCCTGAAATCGCCTAGAATGCACCAGATTGCACCATTATTTTCAAAATTTTCCGGGGGACCATGCCCCCAGACCCCCCTAGCTTAATCCTGAATCCACATCCATGGAGGGCTAGCTACGCGCCTGGTATTTAAGACAGAGCCAAAAGGCACATTTAAGGGCGGATAACTAAAAAACGAGCACCGCGACCCCCATTTTTCGCTTAATTGATCATGCAAAGTTTAAAAAGTTATCTCTGTACATTTCTAGTATGTCTATATGCCTATAAGTGTAAATTTGTTGAAACTCTCAGATGTCCTTAATGTACAATTGTAACTTGAAAAGGTCTTTTTCTTTATCATTTTCCAGAAATGTGGGACAATGGCACAAAATGATTTGGACTTAATATGGTGAAAGACACCAATGCCGAAATCGCATCAACACAATTTTCTGACACCCGTCACTTCCAAATAGTATCTTTATAAAGCTAAAACACAGAAGAGAGTTTAGAGTTTATTTGTGGATGAAGAAATGATTTCATGCATTCGCCTAGTGTGGCACTTAAAAAGATATACGTCATTTTCGGTATTCCAAATTATTTTCGGTCCGAAGGGAAGAAACTCAAACAAAAAATAATATACTTGATTACTAGTATTATACAAATTTTCATAACTTTAAAATCAATGTTTTTACTTGAAAATTCCTGTATGTCTTCAATAAATGATCTTTTATTACTAGCATTCATCCAAATAATTATTTTATCATCAATAAAAAAATATAAGCTATTTTCTGTAATCTTAAGTTGCTGTCCGTAAAAAGTTGTTTTCAGTAATACTTCAGTTCAAGTACTTTACAAGCCTGAATTATAGGAGAAAAATAATGTACCTGATGCAGGGCTTGAACACACAATCTTCTGTTTGCAAGTCATGAAGATACTCTAGCAAGTGAGCCAATCAAGCTGGATAATATCACAGCCAATTTATATAGATACGATATATAAGTATATACCGTACTACTGCAGTAGCATATTCTTTCATAATACAGGATTTATCTGTTTGTTTCATCAGATTATATGTCCTGTTTCAACAGTCAGTGTCATATGAAGTGGACAGTTCACCTAATCATTGTTCCTGGGATGAACCAGTACTAGACTCAAATCCTCCGTAAGCAACTGCCTACTTTCTCACATAAAAAGACATGGTTGGTAGCTTGGCTCGAACCCATGACCCTCTATCAGTGAGCGGTTACAGTGATTTTAAGTCAGCAACCTTAACCACTTGACCAAAGAGACAGGTAATATATACAGAGTCGCACATGAATATGGAGCAACGAGTCTAGATATGGGTAGCTATATGGAGACATTGATCAGGTATGACAGAAAACTTGTCTGTTAGACATACAACCCATCAACAGGAAATATTTGTGCATATCATAAGGTTGCAGAACCCAGTGGCTGGCTATACATTGTACATACAGAGTATTAAAATGCCTACCTTTGTCTCTGACTTATGATCAGACAGGATCACAATAAAGAGAACTTGACTTCCATTATGGTATCCTGGTAATAAATGAAACATTATCAATAAAGATTGACAGTAGAAAGCTGAATAATTATTACAGCCCTTTTTTATTGTTTGGGGAACAGTTATAGAGTTCCTTTAATGGGGGGGGGGAGGGATTTGCATCATGAAAAACTAAATTTGGGGATTTTTTTTTAATTATGGGGAATTTTTTCTCTCAGTGGGGAAAATATATACTCTTACTTGGAGAATGGGTGAGAATGCCAGACCCAAAAATGGCATAAAAAAGGGCCTGTTATAATTAATTCATACTGATGATATTGCGCAACAACAAATAAACAAATTACAATAGAACTCTTCTATAAAAGGAGGTTATTTTACTGATGGAAATCTTTAATCTGATCAAATTTCCCCAATAGTACTGTGTTGTTATGTTTCAGAATCATCGTATGTTGATAAACAACTCATAGAATTTATATATTTGTTCAATATTTAATACAACATGTGTACAAAAATACCTGTAACATGATTACATAAATGTAAAGCTCACACATGGCATGAAATTTGACCAACTACTGAATAAGAAGCAAAAACAACTAAATGAAAATGTAACATATTTACAGACAGTGGTATCAATTCATGCATTCTGCCTCGTGAAGTGAAGTATCAAATCAATAACATGAAATTTGATTGGATTAAGTCAATGCTATTTTCTTGAAACAGTAAAACCTGATTGTTCACATCTATCCCATGAGGAAACAAAACCATTTAAAAATGATATAAAATGAAACATTAGATGCTCGCTTAAGTGGTGCTGCAGCAAAGAATAGAAGCATTATTTGTAATACAGTTTCAACTTAAAATTAAAGCAGGGGGTATCAATAACCATACTGTAAAAAGTGACAATGTATTCACAAAGTATACAAGGCTGAAAATAAAAATAAGTTTGTTTGGAGTGTTCCGACCTAGAATTTTAGCGCTGGGTAGGTACATGTAGGTGGGGATTTTTTTTACCATATATATAACGATAGTAAAAAAATTATTTTATTTACTCGATAGGATTTTTGTGGGTAGGTAAGAGGGTGCCAAACAAACTTAATTTTTATTTTCAGAGCATTCAGAACTGCACTCATTTAAATATTGAGCTTGATTAATACACATAATTATGTTGTTATGGCAACATCTGAATATGTTATTCAAAAGGAATTCATTTGGATTTACTTTAAAATGAAATTTCTTAAATGATCTACAAGACTTATAGGACCCCATTCTACACTAATGCCACTCTTAAAATCTACAAACTGTTTTATTCCAGATGTAATTATACTAAACATTTAATGTGTTTCAAAGATTTTATTCCCAAGCAACAACTTATTAAGCTTAAGATAGAAATAAATAATCCTTATTTATGGTACATCACAAAATGATTATGTAACCAGGTTTACATTGGCTTCATTTTCAGATTCACACAATAGCAAAGTATTAACATTTATAAATGAAAATATGCACTTAGCCTCATAGTGACTAATAGAAATATTTCATAGAAATTTCTAATATCAACCTAGAATTAAATCCCTGGAGTATTTACATAAATGTGAAAATCAAAACAACTCTATCAAATCTAAATTTCAAATATCTAAATAAATATTTCTGTAACATAATATAAATATGTATACATATAAGAGTGTCATATTTTACCATATTTTCTATCCAAAAAAAACTTAATGTAAGCTCATTAAAATAAAAATACAAGTAATTAAAAATACAGTATCTAAAATTAAATTGCACAGTAATTTGTTGGTCAGTAATAGATGCTAAAGAAAAATCCACTAAGCCTTCAAAACAAGGAAGAGCAAATATTATCACAATAGACAATTAAAGATAATTTAATAAGTAAAACTAGTTTTCTAGAAAAGCAGAAAAAAGACCCACAATTGACTAGCAAGATAAAAGAGGCTTCCTATTTACTTCACAAAGCATGAAATCAATATGATTCAGCAATAATAATATTATACAGTAATAACTCACTTAGTGACAATGTCTATATTAAGCCCACTTTATTAGGCCTAAATTAAAAATATATTTGTTTGCCCTTTACCGACCCTGAATTTTAGAAGAGGGTCGGTAGGTAGGAAAAATATTTTATTTTTACTTTGACCTTTACCTTAGACTTCTATCTAGATGCATTCTATATTCATTTAATGTATTCTGCTACCATACAACTATTTATTGTGTGCGTTAATCAACCATAAACATGTACTCAGTGCCTTAACACTCATTATTGTTTTCCTTCATTTCTTCAAATGATACCTACTTTATATGTTTATCGAAAGCACTGAGTGAATACATGTATATTTTTCCAAGTATAAAAATAAAGTTCTCCGAGATTTTGTAATAAACTTTTTTTTGAATCGGCATGACTTTTTCGTGCCGGTCGGTAAAGGGCAAACAAACTTAATTTTAATTTAAACCTTATAACAAGCACTTCTTTACAACTATACTGAACTAAACATAACTCCAACGTGATTATTGTTCCGATTTTAATAAATTACACCATCACTTCCACTTTGGAACACTGAACACTGGTATCTTATTCTACATGTTAAATTGATATTGTGCACTCATTTCACATGACGTATATAATTATGTGCTGATTGAAATCAAATAAAATGAACACAAACAAAATGAAGTTAACCAGTTTAGAAATTTAGGAATCTGTATCTTATGAACATTTGGTAAAATAGATCAAAGGTCTTCAGAGCAAATGCCAATAATTCACGTTTTATAAATTTGGGGGTTATCAGTTACATACAATGTAGTTTTCACTTGATACAGAGACAATCTCATAATTTTTGGTCCCAAAATGGTTACTATCTCTAGATTTTACTGTAAATGCCTTAATGAACAGGAAATTCAATTCTGTATTTCCCAATAAATGCAAAAATTTAAAAAGCCAATATTTTATACAGTAAATAAGTATAGATGGCGAGAATATTAACATCATACCAGAAGAACTTGCCATTCTGACTTACATAATTATATATATAATAATATATATATAGGTTGTCCAAAGAACGTTATTTAATTGATATATTTGTTCCAAAATTAAACACACTTTGATGACGTTACAATTTTGACGTTGGTGTACACGTGTACGCATAAATGTGACGTTGCTATGTAACTACGTAAATTTTGACGCCATTTTATTATAAATGCCCTGATGAGTCAGTGACGAAACCGGTCAGCAATTTAAATATATAATAATACCTATGGAATGTTAGTTATTTTTCATTATTAATTTGCTTGACTCGGATATATTTTTTAACATTTTATAATATATATATATATATATGGAAATAGGCTAAAATGAAATAAAAACAATTACAGCTTTAAAAAAGCTTACCAAGAAAAGACTGGAAGAATTTTTAACAATGGTAACAAGGAAAACATGAATACAATCATATCATATGGGTTAATGGACAGATAGGTACTTTAAAGTATGACATAAATGCATATATAAACTTACAGAAAGGTAACTAGACATACTATGTATTACATATATTGTATGGCTAGATGAATCATACATTGTTATACTATATACTACATTTTATTCTTTGGTTAATAAGTATATAGGGAGAGCCAAATTAAAAATCCTGAAAATCATATGCGGCCGACATTTTTTGCTAAACTAGAGGCCTTCAACCACATTGTTTCCATATTTAACACATACTGTATTAAGAGAATCCTTCAGTGCAGATTAAATTGACCATAACTTTGCCATTTGAAATATCTTCATCAAATAACTTTTATTTTGCTCAGAAATCATAGCTCTTATGACAGATCAATGCGGAACATTGTCACCCCTGGATGTGTTAACTATTATAATAATGATTTGGAACCTTAAGCCTAACTTTAGGGGTCTCCAAGTTCTCTACATAGTAATCACTAGCCCCTCACTGCTGTCAATTCGAATCTCAATCAGGTCAAGACAGCTTACCAAAGGTCAATGCTTCTACCTATATGTACGCTTAGGGTCTTCCACTATTGTTACAGCTGGAAGTCAACAAATGACCCTAACTGTAGATGTATCTTTCAACCCCAGAGAAAAAACACACACTAATATTATACACTGAATGCCAAAAGAAAGTTTATGCTACTCCAACGAGGGTTATTGAATATTCTATTTCACTGGATTAACAAAATCCTTTGCACAGATGCTGACACAGCTTTATTTCCAATACTTAAGCAAATATTAATGATCATTTTATCCAGAAATAACATGTTACAGGGAAATTTTACATAAAGTGTAATAACCTTGCCCTGCAAATACACTGCACACAACCTTTGTGCGTGGAGGGAATAACATTATGTAACAGTTGTTAATAATTATCAACCTTTATGTTGTATAAATTCTTTTGTACGTGATGTAATCTTTGACAGATAGCGCACTTATAGAAGATTATTCAATACATACAATATAGCACAATCATTATCAAATCATGCTCTAATCAAAAATAAAAATACATCATATGAAAAATTCATCATTCCTGTACAATATTTCAGTAAAAATAACATACAGAGAATTCTATTTATAGTACGCAATGATAACATATAAAAGTTTTGAGAGAAAAAAAACTTTGGCATGCATAATTACTAAGAAATTCATTAAAACAAAAGAGATATTTGTGTTAACTCAATGACTAAAGTACTGAGGTATTCATAAAACTAAAAATGTGTCCACAGGACACAAATGCCTATGCTAAGTGCTAAGTCAAAAATGGCCCATAACTCCTGTGAAAATGTTTGGATTTTAAAGGAAATTGAACTTGACTTGTAATTTATTATCATACACCTTTATATAAAATATGAAAATACCAATCCATATAATCTTTAATTATTGCTCGGAAACCAAAATTTGGACAGACAGACGGACAGGGGTGACACATTATGCCCTTACACCATTTTGAATGATGGAGGCATAAAAAAGTACATTTGGCTAACATGTTAAATATTTTACAATATACATGTACATATATTTTCATAAAAATATTAATTACAACATGCATATGCCTGCATGTTGGGAGATTCTACACACATAGACAACAGAATACAAAAATTTGTTCATCATGGCAAACACCTGGATCAAAATGATAAGCTGATAATAACTGATAAAAATTGTTGCTCGAAAAACTCATATCTTTTAGAATATATAACAACTTGCTGATTGCAATAATCTAACAAAACAAGTAAGGATTTCATGAAGTAAACAATTTAAACTTAAAGCAAATCAATTAAAGGAGTGTGATTTATACATTAAACTAACATATTCAAAAGATATATAGATCATAGAATAAGACGGATTTACAATATATCACAATACTTACTGGAAATAAACAGATAAATAGTTTACACAGGATATAATATACATAATGATAATATGATACAAATAATTCATGCAATAAAAATTTATCATAACTTCATTTATTGTATGTACAATTAAGCTACAAAAATGTAATACATTTAAGGCAACCAAAAAAATTGGGGTTTATAGATTATGTTGAACAAAATTTCTACACATACCTTTAGTGAAAATACAAGGTTATGTTTGTTTGTTTGTTTGAGTTTTACGTCCTTTTCAACAGTCAGAATCATATGAGGCAGACAGTTCACCTAACCATCGTTCCTGGGAAGAACCAGTACAAGGCATGATTCATCACTAAATATTTACATACTTTGGATTTTGGCCTTAAAAAGCTTTGGGTCAGTGCAAAATACATTTAGTAGGAAAATGTAAATGTAATTGTTTTTTTTGGCCTTGTAAAACATCTTGGTCAATTTATACGTTTTATATAAAATTATTTGTGTTCATAGGAAGAACCCAAATATGTTTAATCATGACTTTATTACAGGAAGCAGACAAGACAATAAACCTGTTAACAAAAAAGTTAACAACAATCAAAAATCAACTAGTAAAGAATAAGTTAAAGCAACATAAATCTACAACTTTCAAAAAGCAAATCACACAAAAAAGAGATCAGTTTTTGTGAAAACAGTAAATAATTTAGTGTATATTGTGACTAGTCAAGTCTTTTTCATAAAACATATGGAATCTTTCAACAATTAATAATGCAGGTAAGGATTGTACTTGGGAACTGAAATGATATGATTTTAAATAAACCTACAGAAATCAGGCTCTTTTATTAATAACATGTTCAAAAAATCAATTAATTACCAAAAATACAACATAACTTACAAATGTAACAACAGTTTAAAAATTAGATAAAAATAAAAATCACATTTAATAGAAAATAGAAAACGCTTCACATAATGTAGATGCGTACTGGCTCAAAAAACACAATAGTTGCGACTCCCGAGTCTCAGATTAAACATGACCACAGGAAAAGAATGATATGGAAAAATCAAATATTTATTTCATCAGATCTTTGGTCAATAGTTACACAAGTTAAATATTTGATAAATGAAATAAAACAAATCTTATTGATTATCATTACTAAATATGAGGTAACTTTTGTATAGCACGCTGAACTCAAAAATGGAACGTTCATAATTATAAGTAACATTGAATATATATAAAAAAATATTCATACTTTTTTATCCTAAATATATTCTCATTATTTTATGTATGGAGGTAAGTTCTTCAGAGGCCATCATTAAAAAATTTTTGTTTGTGGTAACCAAACCCAGAAGATTTTCAGTAGGTAGGTGGATAGGTTATCCAGAGAGGCCAAACAAATTACATTGTAGGTAGGGGCCTTTTTTGTTGAGTAGGTAGCATTTACACAAACAAAATGTTTTTTATGGACGGCCTGATTTGAAATAAAACCAGAAAATCGATCAACCCAAATATGGGGTTCTAACTCAAAAGTACTAGACTGTTCTTTTAAATCAATATCTAAAAACTACAACCATTTCATTATAACAACATAGAACACTTTCCCTGCGGTAAAATAGTATTAATTATCAACCTGCACAAACAATTTTGATTTAGGCTTCTTGGAAGACTAAACTTGTGTTGATAATCTTATAATCTTTCCAGATTCATAATTCTGTATAATTACAGCAGCAAGTTAATGCATGTATTAGATTACTGTCAAAAGAGCACCAATAAATCCCTCTTAACTGCAGTTCACAAAAACGAACATACACAGAACACTAAATATTCCAACGAGAAAAGACTGATTGCAAGATCAAAGTTAAATTCACAATAATAGAGGAAAGATTGATAACATTTCACAAGTTTTACAAAATACAACAGAAGTTCTAGGTAAAAGGATAAAGCCATACGCCATTGGTAAGTTATGATGGAAAACTGTAAGATTTAACAAGATGTAATAAAACAAACCAAATTCATCTCCAGACAATAAACCATAAGCCACCATCAATTTTTTTCTGTTTGCTGTTTCAACTAATTTTGTGATATTTGGTTAAAGTATTTAAAAAAAAAAAGTATTACCAAAAAAATATATCCAATGAATCATTGACATTTAAGTATAGCTGCATATCTTTGGCAATGCTATGCAGCTAAGAATTTAAATTTCAGTCATCAAAGAACTTAAATTATACATAATTCAAAAGCTTAAGGCTCCTCATCTAACAAGGAGTTAATACCAGCTGGAAGATCGTAACCAAATATTTTATAATCCTTATCATAAACGTCTATCAGCTGTGCCAACATGTCAGGATCTAACATCCTGTAAAAATTTAATAGCATATCTTCCGTTTTGGACGTCTTGTACATATCTTTTCTATCAGGAAAATGAATCTTGTCTTGGACACCGAGAATGTTCAAAAATTGGTCAACATCATGGTCTAGTGTATCATACTTTCCTATATAATTATACTGAATGTGACATGGATGACACAGATTGTAAAATGACTCCCAGTGTTCATTGTAACCCCGTTTCAATGTCGCTGGATCTAATAAATACTGAACAAACTCAGTAAACGTAACGTCTTCACCGTTAGTTAGTGACTCGTTACTTGGATTTTCTCGATAACGCTTAATGATAGTTTTTCCGAAATGCAACTTGAAATATGAATTACCCTTTTGAAGAAATTTATTTCTGAACGCAGACAATATACGCTCAAGAGGGTCCCGGACAAACATGACTTTCTTATAGTGATGAAATCGGTACTTTATACCAGCGGGCGGAAACGTATCTAAATACGATAGATGATGATCTAAAGAAGAATGGACATCCGCCGATTTTAACAATAATGGATCGGTAACGTTCATCTGTCCCGTGAGCAAGAGAAACACACGCTTAAGATTCGTACATGCTACTTTTGGCACATAACAATATAATACTTTATACCGGTCATCTACAACTATATGGTCAAGTTTGGATTTCTCCAAGAAAAGGAATTCAGATCCGTTGACAGTCAATTTTTTACATTCTTGTTCAAGATTGTTTACCCGCTTCTTCATTTCCACCTCATCTTCATTTTGTTCCTGCTGAAAATAATATAAAACTTTTTTAGCAAACTAAATGCATTATAGAGTACAACCTCTGTAGAGCAAGACCCTGTGGGAGCTGCAAATATAGGCTGTTGTTTAGAGGTTGTCGCTCTACAGAGGTTAAATTAATAGTAAATATCAGCTTAGGGAAATTATGAAGGTGTTGTTATAGAGAGGTTGTTGCTCTACAGAGGGCCGCTCTGGAGGGGTTATACTGTACTCAGTTTGAAATTATTAATAAAATGTTAACATAAAATTTATCTACCTATATAAATATTATAAATATATATATTATAAAGTCATCAGCGTATCTTAACAATACTCAATATCTTACATTATTTTAACTCGCATAACAATATGTCAACTTCATATCAATAATCATGTACAAACAAATCCAAATGAAATTATAGTATGTATAGTAATTGTAGTTTTTTAAACAAGTTATTTTGTACAATTGCGCTCAAAAAGTGAGTAAAATCCCTTATAGACAAGTATTCTGTTTCTTTTTAAGCAATAATTCACAACAAAAAAGGAAAAAGTTTCAAAAACAAAAAACAAAGTAAGAACATTTAAACAGCCAACAGAATAAAACTATTTTCACTTTTATATCGGTAACCATGGAAACTTCATCATCATGACAACAACTGATACAATAAATAATACGTACAATAATATTAGAAGCAAGTCTTCTACTCTGAATGACCGGCCCTGAAATAGAAGGAAGTTGATTAGAAACATCTTTATGCTTTTAGGGAATCTAGGCAATGTACAAAAATACATTTATTGAACCACTCTAAACTCAAATTTTCGACCTGGCGGTCTTTTTCAAGAGCTATGACGCACTAACAATTTGTCTCAATTTTGAAGAAATTGAAAAGCATATATAGCTCTTGAAAAAGACCGCCAGGTCGAAAATTTGAGTTTAGAGTGGTTCTGCTGCAAACGATATTGTGATCCCCTTTTAGGGATATATTTATACTAGATTACATTTATTGATTTTATTCTCAAGTTAAGCCACACATCTCATAATATATTTTCATATAAAATTATTACACAACATGTATTTTCATTAATGTTTATAAAATGAATATATGCTTTTTTTATTACTGTCATAAATTAAATGTTTTTAATTCAAATAATTTCATTGATATTAATTAGTAAGCATTGTGCCTCAGCTATATTAGAGATGATAAATAATCATCACTTTCATATATACTAGTACATGTAATCTCTTACAATTAAAATATTAATAATCTCTTACAATTAAATATGAATGATTCTGTTTCAGTACATTTTACAAGGACGCAATATATATATGTGATTGTAAATAGACAAGCACAATACATACCAATAATAAAGATAAAATAATAAGTACATAAACATTCTAACAATTACCGGTATACAAAATATTTTCATTAATTAAAAACTATATTTTTCACATTCATAATCATTACCACTTACACGCTTAACAGTTGGTAGATTTCTCATTAAATTTATCACTTAATTGCATTGCAATTTACTTCTTTTATATAATGCTTTGGTTCAACAATTACGCCCTATAATTTTGAAGTGAATCTATTGTTTACGGGTATATTCATCTGATATGGAAAACGTAATACCTAACACCGAAATTACACGAAACGTAATACAGAAACTACGCCCATCCTTTAAAAAGAGATTTTATCTCACTACTATAAATCCACTCCCAATTTCACACTTCAAATGCAAAGCCACCACCCTAGTAATTTGATAGCACTGAAAATCAACCTCAATAATCAAATGAGCTTACATGTCGAGGGTTCAACGCAACAGTGTCGTAACTCATACTGAAATAAGAACAAGTTACGCCAGTGTTGCGCTGAGCCCTCGATGTACATGAAGTACTCCTTAACTTGAGGCAAATAGATGAAACAGCACGCAATACAAGACTAAAACAATGATTTCAATAATAAAAACTGCTCAGATAAACTAGGTATTGTAATAAGGATGCCTTCAATTTTGAACTTTATGAAATTATCAAAAGATTTGATGACGAAAATATGACCTCAAAATAAGCAAATATTAACTATTTAATTACACTCTGTGCCTATGATCAGTTTACCTCATGCAGGGAATAAGTGAAATTATAAATCTCAAGTTAGTAGAATTCATTTTAAAGATTATACATGAAGTTGAAATTACAACATGAAATGAGCTTATAGAGTATATCTAACTACCGGTAGTGCTTAAAGAGAAGTTAATCATTAGAAAAGTTCAAAAGAGATCCAAGTCCCAAGTCTGTGAAAATTTCGTCAAAATCCCATGAAAAATGTAGGAGAAGTATCCTAAAAGAAATGTAAATTTTTTTTTAAACACCATGACCCTGTGACCTTTGACCTACTTACCTGAAAATGACCAGGTCCTGTAGAGGTTGTCATGAGGAACCTACATATGAAGTTTGATGAATGTAGGTGCGTTTTGATTTTAAAGGCAAGGTTTAAGTTTTGTACAAACAGACAAATAGACAAACCAAAAACAATACGCCACCAATCTATCTATACGGGGGGCATAAAACGGCCCTGCTAATGTGATAACTGACTGTAAGAGCATTTCGAGGGCTCAACACAACACTGTGTTAACTTTATCTTATTTCAATATGAGTTATGACACTGTTGCGTTGAGCCCTCGAAAATTTTATCTAGTAATTGTATTGAACTTACTCGTTACGGTTGGAGCTGATGGAGGTAAATAGAGGAATCCAAACAAAATGATGAAAGCCCCAACAGCAATCAGCAACCCGTACGCCTTCCACATTGTATGCATTTTGATAGCAGTCCATCATCACACAACAGAAGAAATAGTTTGATCCATCATTCACACTGGATATAAATGCTGGAACGATAATAATAATTATACGCAAGTGAAAAATTCTTTCAATCTTCACTGGAAGTTTGGGGCAATAATTAGCCTTTGGGCATTGCAACACTGTATGAAAAAGAATCAAGTTGATTGTACAAGTATAGGGCATTGGACAAACATATTGACTAAAGATATACATACAGTACGGTTCGGGTGATTTGTCCGAAAAAAACAGTCCGAACGCGACTGCCAAAATTCAAATCGCCGCGTTGAAGCAATCTACCTGTGGCTTAGTGCGATTTTAATTCCGCGGTGATTCGCGATTTTCGGACAAATCACCCGAACCGTACTGTACATACATTTACAGGATGCTCTTTACTAGTCTTTAGATGCCCCAAAAAAATAGGGGCAGTTTTACATTGGGCTGAAAATAAAAAAATTCTTCATTTGTAGTGCTCCGACCGACCGATCAAAATGGCCCCTACTTTTCTTTTTTTTATGTTTTCAAGCTGATTTTCTTTATTTTTTTTGTAATCTGTTAAAAAGTACTTTCCTTTTCTTAACCATACCAGAGTACATGTATATGGCCTTTATCCAATACAAACTGGTTGTTCTTTATAGTTTGTTCTGTCTAATTACATTTTTAATGCAGAGCAGACTACATGGAAATAATGCGTATTTCAAAATTGTCAATCATTTTAACAATGCAATTTTAGAAAAAAATATTAATAAAAAAAATACCTACCTACCTACCCACCTCTGGAAATTAGAGTCGGAGCACTACAAACAAACAATTTTTTAATGATGGCCTAGCTTGGTCTTATGCATGACACACCGTCACATGTGGCCACAGTGGGTGAACATTTTTGCCAAGTATTTCCGAAACCCATCCATGTATGAAAAAGTTACTGAGCGGACACAAAATAAAATACCTATTTTTAACCTTTAACCTCTAAGTGTGACCTTGACCTTGGAGCTATAGCCATAGGACTTTCACGCGAAACATCAACTAATGATGCATGGTTAACATTTCTGGTAAATTATTTCAAAATCCTTCAATGACTGACAAACTAATGGTGGTTAACATTTGTGGTAAGTTATTTTCAATCCTTAAATGAATGACAAGGTCACAGAGTGGACAAGACCAAAATTATGACCTTTGAACTCTTAAGTGCGACCTTGACCTAGGAGAGCTTCAGCCATGGGACTGCGTGCGACACATTGTCTAATGGTGGTTAACATTTGTTGTAAGTTATTTCAAAATCCTCCAATGAATGACAAAATTTCAGAGCCAGGGCCCTAGCTGTACTTTAGGGGAAGGGGCCCGGGGCCCTCAGGTAGGGGAATTTTGCGTCATTTTGAGGGAAAAGGGGAATTTCGGGGAATTTTTTTCAACTGCTTTATAACCCTGCAATAAGCATTTTAAGCTTAAAATGGCTGTATTTAAATGTATATTACATACATTGATATATAATTAATCAAAGGATAAAAACTTAATTAATATGAACCATTTAAGCAAAAAAAAATATTATTATTATTTTTTTTTTTTTGAGGGGAATTTTTATCAAAAATAGGGGAAAAAAGTATATGATTCTAGGAGGGGAATGGGGCCGAATTTCGGCCCCAAAAAACGTCAAATGAGGGCCCTGAGAGCGGACATGCTAAAAAGACCAAGCTTATGACCTTCAAACTCTTGACCTTGACTTTGGAGCTACAGCCATGGGAGTTGTGGTATAAGTTATTTCAAATCCTCCATTCAAGTTACAGTAGATTATTTCATAGTGGTGGTTTAATACAATTGGGCAAAAAAACACGATATTATCAAAAATATATATATACATCAAAAGCTAATTAATCATATTTTTTATAAGAACAAGCTATATATATCTTTTTATATGTGAGGCAAATTTTAGACTTCAAGGATAACCCCACATCGGATTATTACAAGCCTCACAAGTCCTATGAATAATTGTAAAATATAATAAATTAAAATGATGATTATGATATCATATATTATAGCTTCTTATTAGACACAGTCCAGACACAGTGTGAGAGTTACACAAAATGTTACAAATTGGTAAAAAGTTCGTTAAGATGTTGCGATGGGCATTAAATCAATCAATGCACGGATCAGTTAACATTTGAACTACCAATTTGTTTCTTAAATTTTCTGTTTACAGCGATAATAAACGAATTTCATTCACTAGACGCTTTATGTGGATTCATAGTGTATTTAGAATTAATGAGGTGTCACTAATGGAGATATAATCAAAGTCGAGAATTACCACTAAGATGAAGAATCCGGATCTACCTTTTGTTGGATTACTGTTATTCCTCTAATTTGAAGAGTTGCGTAAACTGGTTCCTGTTGACTCTTGTGGAATAGTGAGCTTAGGAGGATGAAACGGGAACCAGTTTAACAGTTCAAAGATGTCGATAAAATACAGTCAACCGTACCCTGTGGTAATTTCCGGGTCATGACTGCAATGGATGTATATTTTTGCGGTCCATGTAATATAATTATTGTGCAATGGCTACTTTCTCTCTGTCAAATTCTTAGGTTCAATTTGTTCATGCTTAAATGATGGTCAAGTCCGAAAGATGCGACAGGACCTCTGATGCTAAGTTGTAACTGGGACCATTATATACAAGTTTTGATCTGTATATAATGGTTCCAGGTTGTAACTAAGAAATGATAGTAAAGTAGCTGTTTATCATGACGTCATGCAACTCAATTCCCATATAAACTTCGATGTAATTAAAAACATGCAGGGTCGTATACCTAGCTATACATACGCACCGTGTGAATATACGTTCACTTGCCCGTTGCGTACATCTGTATAGGTAGCTGAAGCCACATCATTTTCCAAAAAAAAAATCAATCAAATTCAGTCTTGTCTTAGATAGGTTGATCCAGCAACTTTCAGAACGTTCCATGTTGTTGAATACACACTAATTTAGTCTGGATACACGCCTGCTTGCTCTTAAAAATCTTTTCTTGACGAGAGTTAATTGTTTAAATTACTAATTTAAATGCTTCTAGAAAAAAGTGTGATGCATCAATAAGTGCTTATATGCATTTATCGGCCCTTATAGCAAAATAACAAACCTTTATACAACTACCTGGTGAATCCAAAACAATGTTGTCTTATATCTAACTATTAAACAAAAATGAGAGAATAAAACTGCAAATAGTTACATGGTTTATAAGGACGACGTGTTTGTATTTGTATAGAAGTATTGTTCACCGCCCCGTATATATACATGACTGTTCATCAATTTCATAGATAGAAATCCGAAACTAGATGATGGTGGATCTTAAGATAATGGTTAGTGTTAGATTGATTACTATTATATCATTATTAATATCATGTCTATTATATCTTGGTCCAATATACATAACTATTTAATTGTATTGGTCCCAGATTATATATGAATTGGTTTAAGAATGCATTCCGTTTGAAACGGGCCTACTGTCTTTCAACATAAACCGGAAGTACAATGCAGACGCCATTATTCCTCAAGGGAGATAATAACGGTTAACTTGGAACGAAATTATAAACATTGAACACGATGTTATTTATTGAACACAGGCTCATTTGACAGCGGTAATTATTTCTCATGCTACTCATTTTGACATATTAACGATACATTACTTAGTTTTAACTGACATAAATAGACAGACGGTTCAGTCAGATTGAATAGGTGACCAACATTCATGAACAGATTCAGTTTTAATTCATTGCTAGTCGTGCTGATATTGAGGTTTCAATAAATACTGATTTATTTGAAAGACTAATATAACTCTTCACATTGTCATCATCGAATCTTAAATCTTAAAATCAATAAATTCATCTGAGACATCTTCAAAAATGAAAAATGGACCAGAGGCAGAACCAGGCAACAACAGCGATGGTTGACCATATTTATTATCTAATTTATCATATCTATTGATGGTCGGGACCTTATGCAGACGCTTTTCACACAGTTAACCAAAAGCGTTTGTATTTCTTAACTAAAACTAAAAAAAATCAAATATTTTGCTTTCTATTTGAGTATTTCTTAAAAACAGATAAATATAAGCAAGGACTTATATATCGTGATACACCCAGTTTTCGGCACTAACCTGTTTCCGGCAGCCTTGGAAATGTTTTAGTTTTTCACAATCCTTTCACAGCTCTTAACGAATCATGATCAAACTTGCTCACAATGTATATGGCCACAAAGTCTCGGCTAAGTTCAATCAGGGCAAAATCAGACAATAACTTTAGAGTTATGGGCCATCTTGGCCCTCTTATTTTTAACACATCTGATTGTCATAATTCCTCACTGTGATTTTGCAACCAAACTGTACTTAAGTTAATTAATTACCAGTTATTCATGTTATGAAATTTATTCCTAAGGTTGAGAAAGCAAGAAAGTTATGTCTGGAAGAAATGATGAACGGCGCCCAGTTCGTTCCGGAAGTGACACTGGAAGAGGTAACAACACCAAACCTAACAGAGATGGAAGACCTGGAGCAAGAGGTGCTGGGAAGAGTTACAGGTACCTATTTTCAACTGCCATATCATTAGATAATGTCTATCTATGTTTTGGTCAATCATCAAAATCAGGTATTCTTACTGTAAAGATGGATTAAGAATTAATTTTAATTCAGCAAGCCCTGGGAAATATCGGTAAAGAGGAAAGGTTTGTCAATTCTTCCACATATACTTCTTTCCATTTAGTTTCACAGAAGTATTGTTTTTTACCATTGTGTTACTGTATGTTTAATATTTTTTTGTTTTGTTTTATTATTCACAGTGAAATGAGATATCAAGCTGGTAGAGGTGGTGGTAGAGGGTCAAGAGGGAGTGAAAAGGGCGATGTTCGAGACAAAACTGGGTCAGGACAGGGAGATGGAAGTTCTCAGAAGACTACCCCATCAAAAACGTAATCATGTCATTTACAAAACCCTTAAAAATATAATGCCTTGATCATTATAGACTGCGCTACTTATATGAATTATTGTCCCTGTACTGATCATTTACGAAAACATTGTCATATGATTGAATGCTTTGATATAATTATATAGTAACTAAGTTGTATACCTGCATAGATTTAATAATGTTAAATCCAGTGATATGTTTGGTACAATGTAGCGTCTGAATTTGCAAAATGTATTGAATTAGTCGTTTATGAGTTTGATTTAGCTAAAGTAATCTTACATTAAATCAATTCTACAAGTATTTAGTTGATTATCATCTACTTCATTTTTATATACTTCCATTTCTATGAGTAACTTATCATTCAATTGATATCTTCTTGTTTACTGAGTTATTACATGAAGTTACAGGGATTTTTTTGGAGTGATTTTATAGCCGAAATACGGTCATATTCCCAATGGAAAATAGTGTTTTTCCCAAGTCGCAAACAAAAATTCCGAATCCAAAAAAAAAAAACAGTAAAAAAAATTCCCAATCCCAAGGGTATGGGTCGTATACCAAAAAAACCCCGAGTTATAAACAACATTTTCTATGTATAATTTTCAACAGTGAATCATCAAAGGGTGGTCAGTTACCATCAACTGCTCCCTCTGCAGCTGAACTTGAAGCTAAATGGCAGAAGGAAGAAGAAGATAAAGTAACAAAGGACAAAGAAAAATTGGAGGAGGAGGAAGAAGAAGAGAAGAAAAAAAGAGAAGAGGAGGAAGAAGCTAAAGTCTGTATTTCTAATCATTGTACATAATATATCTTGTCATTTTATTCTTTAAAAAGTATTCATTCAATTTAGGGTATAAACATACACTATTAATTTAGTCATGAATGCTTATTGAATTATAAATGCAAAATTACCCAATTTTGTAACAGTGATATATATCTAATAAGTCTGCAATACAAAATGTTTACATTGGATGGCTGTAATATGAATATTTGAGAAATTTGTTTATCACTGTTTTCTTGTTGATTTTATTAAAAAATGATCAGAAAGATAAATCAACATATCATTCTCGTTTCCTGCTTTTAATGAATTTGTTATTATATTTATTTGAATAATTTGCTTAAAAGATGAACTTGGATTGTGTAAGTTTTATCAAAGAACTTTTAAGAATGTTTTAAAAAATCTAAATATTTTTTTTAATTTGGTTGTAGAGAAAGGAAGAAGAAGAACGATTGAAGGAAGAAGAAAGGTTGAAAAAAGAAGCTGAGGAAAAAGTAAATATTGACTGGATTCTATAAGAATAAATGTGCTGCGGTCCGCTTATGCTCATTCAGAGATATAATTCTTATCTTAATCAATCACATGATAATTTGAACTTTTGTACGAACTTGTATAAAACGTAATGTACTTACAATAAAATAATTTGAAATTGTGATAGATTCACAATGTTTTGAAATAAGTTAATGTTTAAGATTAAGTTTTAGAAAAATGTTGAATTGTTGTATGAGTTTCTCTTTGCTCTTGTTGGCATTTTAAGCTCCGTACTAACAGAGACATAGATAACAGAGATGAGCAACTTCAGTTATTACCTATGTATTAGCACACATGACAGTTACTTTTCACAAAAATTGCTGATTTTGTAACAAGTAAAACTTCTTATCTACTGATAGCACGTGCATAAAGTTTACATTTTCTGAAAGTTTATTTAAACTTCAGCTGCCGAGTTTTTAAAATATCAATTTTGACTGATAGTTTTATTACACCCATGTTAATACTACCTACTAATGCCATATTTCTAAATAATATCGATTGGTACCAATTTTTTTCAGGCCAACTACATTCTAGTGGATATAGCTAAAAATTAACTTAAAATTAATCTTTCAGAAAATGTATAAATCATATATGTATTTATTTAGTTTTCGAGTTTTACTTGCTACAGAATTTACAAAATGATGTCATGCGTGATATCTTAAGTTGCCAATCCCTGTTATCTATGTCTCTGGTACTAAGTATATTGTTCATGAATACCATTTTATAATTTTCAGAAATTTATAGAAGAATATGCAGCTGAATGTTCTCAGAGAATTATAGATAGAAAGGCACTTAGAGAGAGCAACTTAAAAGCTGAGGGTACAAAAGTTGTTCCGTATATTATACTAATTTTGTCAACAATAATAATTTTTTGAACAACATTAATGCAAAATAACATTAAATTAAGCATGAGTAAATTTTAGCTGTCTCAAATTAGGTAAAAATTCTTGAAATGCATTTCATTATAAGTGTATTTTTGTCATAATTGTACTTACCTCATTTATGTCTTATAGAAAACAGACCAGAGGAAAAGTTTTTCAGCAAGCTGGATTCAAGTCTTAAGAAAAACACAGCTTTTGTGAAAAAATTGGTATGTAAAAGACATGTGATATTTTATGTACTGTACAGGGTTCAACATTAACTTTTTCAACCACTGGACCAGTGGGTCCAGTAACCCAGAGGATTTACTAGACCTGACTTGATTTGAACTGGACCAAATGTTCTCAAGACAAACACCATTGTATAGTACAAAACATCTCTATATCATTACGCTGTTAGTGTATTGAGGATACACCAACAGATGTAACAATATTGATGCTTTATCAGACGAAAATCCAAGTATAGAATTTGGATTTCCAAGCTCGAAACAAAAGCAAATTAAATACATGTGTAAATCTATTCAATTCATTACAACTATGTACATGTTGATAACACGAAGGGAAGGAGAAAATAGCAAGATATTGATGTATTTTTTTAACTAGACCAGTTGGACCAGTTACAAATGGACTTTACTAGACCAGAACCACATTTTACTAGACAATTGAATGTCTTTTGGTCCTATGTTAATGTTGAACCCTGCTGTATATGACAAACAAATGCTTAAATGCAGTACATGCATTTAGGAAACACATAATTTTGTTATGAGATTTAGATTTGATGAAAAACACTCAAAAGTAAGCATTTAGTACAAACAAAATATCAGCTTTTATGAATTGATTTCCACTGAATTTTTATCCATCTTATGTGTGGTAGAAATATGAATTATATGTGTTGTCACTATAGTTTTTAAACAGAATGTTTATTTCACAGAAACTATTGAGTGAGTCTCAGAAGGATAGCTTAACCAAAGAATTTAATGGTTTGAATCTGACGAAATATGTTGGTGAAGTGGTGAGTTAGTAGAATAAAACTGCTGGAACCGGACCCCCTGAAAACCAGATTTCCCTGAAAATCGGGCGATTCTCCAAGTCCCATTCTTTTCGGAATTTATCAAAAGTTCTCTGAAAAATGGAATTTGGTCCCAGTCCAGAAAGGGTCTGGTTTGCAGGGATTTACTGTATTTATCTATGATACTCTTCTATTAAAGTTACATTTATAAGACATTTTAGACATGTATGTACCAACCCATAGTCTGGATATTGTACGCAGAAATATCACAAATCTGTAGAAGTCTGTCTCGTGTTAGCTTGCAGATTTCCAATCCTTATAAATTCAATAAGCTGTTGCTGATTATACACAAAATCTGAATTGTAGGTTTTATTTTACATACATATCCTGTTCAACCAGTAAAAGCCCTGCCTCCGTGGTCGAGTGGTTAAGGTCACTGACTTCAAATCACTGTATCTTCTCACTGATAGAGGATCGTGGGTTTGAGCCCCGCTACTGACCATATCCATTTATGTGAGAAAGTAGGCAGCTGCTTCCGGAGGATGGGAGTCTAGTACTAGTTCTTCCCAGGAACGATGCTTAGGTGAACTGTCCACCTCATATGACTTTGACTGTTGAATAGGGGCGTAAAACACAATATAAACAAAATCAACCAGTAAAAGCCACAACCACTTATCTTTGTCAGTCATGTCATAATGTCATGTGTCTTCTTGTTAGGTCAGAAAAAACTAGTCTAGTTTATGATTACACAACCGACATTTTATTTGGCATTGACTTGGATTTTTCTATCCTAACTTTTCTGTTTGTAGTCTACTGTACAAATTTCTATTTAATGGCCTATAAGCTATGTGTGACTTCCCTAGTGATGTTCAGTTTAGAAACTTTAAATGAAACTGTGGCATTCTCAGCTATATATTTAGTTATTGTTTAATATAATCAGTTTTATCTTTTCAAATTATATACAACTTCTTATTAAAAAGGTAAATATCTATACATTACACGTATTGTGCTTGTGATAAAAGATTGCTAATTTTTGCATTGCTGATTTATTCTATAAACTGTGTATATGCGCCATAAAACAACATAAGGCATCAAATATCTTATTTTTCATAGGCTGCATCAATCACAGAGGCTAAATTAAAGATGTCAGATATTGGCTGTGCTGTTCACATTTGTAGCATTATGCATCTGAGGTATCCAGACTTTGTCTCGTGTTTATTAGAAAGTTGGCAAAAATATTTTCCTACCAAAAAAGATGAAAAAGTAAGTTTCTGTGAATTTAATGTTTCTGTTAATTGGTCGTAATGGTTATGTCATCCTTCACAAGATAATTTGTTAATTGAATAAAGAAAGTAGCCAGTACTCCATTTCATTAATGACATACAGTAAAACCTCGATTATTCGAACACCGATTATCCGAATACCTGGTATTATCCGAATAAGATCTACGGTCCCGATTACGTCTCTATATATTTCAGCTACAACGAACCCCGGTTATACGAATTGGATTTTAAGAATACCTGGTGTAATCCGAATACATTATTTGGTCCCTAATGTTACGAATGCACATATTTTCACTCCTATTATTCCAAATCGTCAATTGATAACAATGGCTGCTTGAGAATCAACTGTCGTGCGCCAAACAATGTGTAACATCAATTCATACACGAAGCGTGTCAACAGTTTAATTATCGTTAAGTTGACCATATTGTTTGTTACGATTTTATACTAATTGCAATGAATATTTCACTGTGATCTCGGGTATAATAAATTAATATCTGTACCTGGTGATCTGTATGAAATTATTTGCATTTCAGCGTCATTCTAAATTTAAAAACTGATTCGAATACAATTAACTAGAATATGATGATTTAGTGCAATATACGTCCAGTACGGAATTTATCGTTTACCAACCAGTAATGGATTATTCGAAACCATGGATTATCCGAATGATTTTTCAGGACTCAACGACATTCGAATAATCGGGGTTTTACTGTAGTTATGAAAATGTTAAGAAGAAATTTTGTTAACCATCTATTTAATTTATCTTTAATTGCTTGGTGTTCATGCATGTATTTTATGTCCCCGCCATTCGAAATGGCAGATGGGCATATAGTGTTACCCTGTCCGTCCATTCAAGTATTGATGTCCAAGTGATAACTGAAGAAATATGTCAAGGATTCGTTTCATATTTTACATGAAGGTGCATAATGATAAAAAACAGGCCAAGATCGATTTTCGTTGAAATCCAAACATTTTTATGGGAGTTATGCCCCCTTTTTGACTTAGCTTTCAGCATGGGCATTCGTGTCCTCCAGACACTTTCTAGTTTTATTTAGTATGTATAAAATTCTTAATGGCACGTCACTTTTCATGATGCTTTGTGTTGTAGATAAATAACCCAAGCAAATACAGAGTGGATCTTCGTTTCTTTGCTGAACTTGTTGCTGTAGGTGTGTTCAAGGACAAGGAAGGTCTTCCACTGCTGGCCAATCAGCTGGCTTTACTGACCGGAAGTGATAAAGAAGAACACAATAATTTGTCCATACTGTCAAGTTTTTGTAAACACTGCGGTGATGATTATGCAGGGCTGATGCCTAGAAAATACAGGTAAGGACATGTTGATGCAAATAATGCTGTCAAACCTGTATTAATGGCCACCTCTGAATAAAGGCCACCCTGTGAATAAAGGACATTCTTTTAAAAACGGTCATTGTCATTTAGAACAAATTACTTTTGAATAGAGGCTACCTGTCAATAAAGGCCACAGTTTGTCTTCCAAAGTTGGCTTTTGTTCACAGGGTTGACTTTACCTTGTATGTTACCATATTAATTCTTTTAAAATTCTGTGATTGAAAGGTCACATATTTTTCATATAATAAGCTATGATATATATGTATGAAGCATTGAGTTGAATACCTCACTGAGTATTGAGTCTTCTCATTGACTAGTTCATCTGAATTTTATATATATTATGTGATACAATATGATGTTTACTCTTTCAGACTTTTAGTAGAGAAGTATGAAATTGAAGTCCCTAGAAGTAAGGTATGCGTCCTATTATGTGCTCCACGTATTTACTATATTTATACTTTTAAAATTAGAAAAAAGATAAAAGGATTCCTTGTGCTTTATTCCTTGCTTTTCATTTTAGAATATTGTGAAATGTACTACAGTATAACCTCTCCAAAGTGCAACAACCTCTCTTGTGTGACAGTGTGATTTTTCAGGTTTTTTTCTCGGTATTTTGGGAATATGACCCATACCCTTGGGATTGGGAATTTTCGCGGTGTTTTAATCAAAATTGGGAAAAATGCATAACTACAATTTTAGCAATGTTCAACTTATTCTACTTATTCTCCAATAAAACAGTAGCAGAATAAGGTATTTACTACCAAAAGTGATGTTAATGAACTTATAAAATTTTAAAAAAAAGTTCCGAATTTCGGCTATAAAATTGCCCCAAAAAATCCCTGTTTTTACTCATTGCATGATTTAACTACTAATTTAACCTCCATAGAGCAACAAGCTCTCAACAACAGCATACTTTTGCTACTCCCAAAGGGTGTTGCTCTGGAGAGGTTGCACTGTACTTTGATAAATGCAGCATTATTATATGTATAAGAATAAAACAAATCACTATACTGATTATTATAATGAACAAGAGTTGGTAGTTCTTCAATTGATCATGTATATATTTTTTTTATATGAAATAAGTCAATGCTTTACCAGTCTTGCATAGTTACTTAATATGATATTTGCAAAGATTGTTAATTTGATACAATTTGTTTTCATTAATAGTACCTGATATGCTTTACCAGTCTTGCATAGTTACTTAATTTGATACAATTTGTTTTAATTAATAGTACCTGTTATGCTTTACCAGTCTTGCATAGTTACTTAATATGATATTTGCAAAGATTGTTAATTTGATACAATTTGTTTTAATTAATAGTACCTGATATGCTTTACCAGTCTTGCGTAGTTACTTAATATGATATTTGCAAAGATTGTTAATTTGATACAATTTGTTTTAATTAATAGTACCTGTTATGCTTTACCAGTCTTGCGCAGTTACTTAATATTATATTTGCAAAGATTGTTAATTTGATACAATTTGTTTTAATTAATAGTACCTGATATGCTTTACCAGTCTTGCGTAGTTACTTAATATGATATTTGCAAAGATTGTTAATTTGATACAATTTGTTTTAATTAATAGTACCTGTTATGCTTTACCAGTCTTGCATAGTGACTCAATATGATATTTGCAAAGATTGTTAATTTGATACAATTTGTTTTAATTAATAGTACCTGATATGCTTTACCAGTCTTGCATAGTTACTTAATATGATATTTGCAAAGATTGTTAATTTGATACAATTTGTTTTAATTAATAGTACCTGTTATTCTGTATTTAGGTTCTACCTAAGGAGAGGCAAAAAGGATGTCGGAATTTGCTGGGAGATTACTTCACAACATTGTGTAAACATTTATTACAAGATCATAAAAATCTGAAAAATATGGAAAAACAAAACAGGAAAACTTTATTGGTTGGTATTTCAATAAGATTTAATTTTAACCAGGAGAAATTAAACAATAATTATTGCAAATGATGTCTGATATATATACTTGATACTTATTTTCTCAATCAATTGTTTTCATTTTGATTATTATTATTATAAGTGTGTTAACATCTAACTTTGGATGCTTTACACTCCATGAAACTTGTAACATCCACTGGTTCATTGTTGAATAGTTTCTTCTCAGTTAATGATGTGTTTGTAATATGTGATTTATAACTCAAAACTTAACGCTACCATGATGGTCAGAATGTATTATATAATTTTAATTTATTTTAATGTATTTGAACTATAATTTCCAGACAAAGGGAGAACTGAGTACTGAAAGAAAGGAGAAATATGAAGAATATTACAATAATTACCAGAAACTGTTGAGCAACACACAAGTATTTGCAGTAAGTTATTGTCACAATCATCTGTTATATCTTACATTATCATACGTTACATTGTGTATGTTTTGTAATGTACCTTTGTCAAATTATATGCCACTGAGAATTTGGTTGACCATGTACCCCAAAAACTGATGAAGATAAAGAAAATTTTATTTTCAGTTTCGATGTTGAAGCACTTACAATACATGTATAATTTTATGCATGTTTTTATTCAAGGAAGTGAATCTTTACATAATTTAGAGGTTATTATAATATTATGAAGAAAACAAAAGGCTGCGTTCAATAAACACATGCCCCAGGTGGCAGCTTGACTTATTCTCGCAAAGACCGACTAGGCAATCACTATGCCTCCGTCTCATTATTCTTATTAATCTTATTCCAGGATTTACTCGATGAAGATCTACCAGAGTTACCGGAAGATGAATTCAAAGATGAGGATGGTGGGTTAGATATCTATAATCCTAAAAATCTAGAGGTAAGTGAATACTTTCATCGGAAACGATTTACTTTTGAATGAAAAAATGGTAATTTGTTAAAAATACAGATGTAGTTCATAGTAGCATTTTTAAGCATTATTTTGATTATTCAAGAATCCTGAAATCTTGTCAAAAGGCAAATATTACATAATGATGTTAAATGGCTATGGTACAAATAAGTTTTAATTGGTTCTTTATGTATGATGCGTGTGTGTCATTGGACAGTATCTATCCATGGAAAAATATATCAGTCACAGTATGAATGATTTCAGTTTCAGTGGTTTTACAGCCGTTTTTTTAAACAATATTTAATTAACATACGGCAGCTGGTTTACCTAACAAGTTTTCCTGGACTTTATTCTAACAAGTACTAACTTACCTTTCCACGAGGAGCTGGCTACTTCTCCATGTATGAAGGAAAATATAAAAAAGAATTGTCAAATTTTCATAGGCAGGTATGACCTGTTGGGACCAGGATTTGAAGCCAGTACACCAGGTTTCAAGTCCAGCGCACTAACCACTGGACCATGGCCGCAAGCCCAAAAATTATTTCAGTACCCCAAGTACACTGAAACCAACTTATAAACCGCCACCTGATATTATTGGATATAAATTTATTGTTGAAAGTATAAAGCAAAAAGTTAAAACTATTTTTGTTTCTGTAATGATATTGAATTTTTTACTTAAATGCTTGTAATCGATAATTAGACAAATGATAATCGAAATTCTTAATCAAAACTTGGAGGAATGTACCTGTCTCAAAGGAACGCCGGACTCCAACATTCCCACTGCTTTGCCTCTTTCTTCTACAGACATGCGGGTCATGTTTTATGTTTTTATGATAGCGTATAGAAAACTGAAGCGATTGAAATATGCTGACCTAATTTTCATTGAATGCACGGGATTCACGAGCAATATGATCGATAACGAAGTATACGCTTCGCATGGATAGATGTGCAAGAGAATATGCAATTAAATAGTGTAATATTACAGGTGCCGCATAATTTCCGAGAAATTTCAGTTTACGAACTGGCGGTTTATAAGTTGGTTTGAGTGTAATTCTTAATATATTTGTTATTAGTTTCAGTATGAAGGTGACACTAGTCTGTGGGAGGATGAAGAAACACGAACATTGTATGAAAATTTACCTGATCTCAAAGCATCTATACCTGGTGTATGTATGACTTTAATACAAATGACAACAAAGAATTTGTGTTTATATTGGTTAAAGTATCTGATGTTGCGATAATATTAAAAAAAAAAATTTCAATAGTTTTCATAGACTCATGAAATTAAGTATCAAATGATTATTTTATTGTTATTGATATAAAAGTATTCATAAGAAAAATGACCAGTTCAGTCAACAGTAATTTGAACTTTGACAGCTTTGGTTAGTTTTATGTGTTTGTTTAGATTTTATGTGAAATTATTATCTTTCCAACTTATATTTTTGGGGTACTTTAATCTTATATCATTTGATGTATTAATTGTTACAAATATTGATAAAAGTTCATGTTTTTTTTTGTGTGTGTTGTACCGAGTGTTGTACTATATTGTAGATATTATACAAAGAGAGTGAATCAGCAATTAAAGAAGAAGTGAAAGATACAGGACTTGAAGACGGTAATTATTTTGATTTAATTAGATTGTAGATAAGTTATTTTTGCTAAACCTTCAACATTTTGCTGAACTAGCCTGTAAACCCAATGAAACTCCAGTAGTCAGTTACTAACTGGCCATTGATTTGTACATGGTTTAGTTACACCCCATATTTGTAACGGCCATTTTGACATTTATATCACAATACAGCTTGCCCAAAATATTGCTTCTGTAATCTGGTATTGAGCTATAATGATGGTTAGCCAGCCATAGAACAAAAGTAAATGTACAGTATTTATTTGAAAACAAAATATTTGCAATTCTGTGTAAACAATGATTTTGAATCTCACTTAGATATGGAAAGTTTGGATATTGAGGATGTGGAACGTGAAATGGAGACTCAACAACAACTTGCTGAACAAGAGTCGAAGGAAGAGAAGAAAGAATCTGAAGAAAATAAAGAAGAAGAAGTTGAACAGTTACTTCCTCCTGTTGTTGAAGGTTTGTTATATTGTTCAGTCGAATTAACTACATGTATATACTTTCTTTTGTACGCTAAACACCCAAATCACCAATTGTTGGCATTGGCTTAGACAAATTTAAGCCTCGTAATGTAGCCTCATAGATATTCCTTTTTATGCCCCTGTATCGATAGATCGGGGGCATATTGTTTTTGGTCTCTCTGTTTGTCTGTTTGTACCAAACTTTAAACCTTCCCCATAAAATCAAAACACTTGCACCTACATTCATCAAACTTCATATGTAGGTTCCTCATGACAACCTCTACAGGACCTGTGCATTTTAAGGTCAGTAGGTCAATGTTCAAGGTCACCCAGAGGGGCATTGTGTTTCGAAAACACATCTTGTTAACTGAGAATATGATTATGAATTGTTAAGAGTTCTGTTTGAATTACCTTGGCATTTACTTAGGCTATAATGGAAGATAATGGTGTACTTTCTGATCGAAAAGTTACTTTCAATTAATCTTCTTATACATGTATATTACTTGACGCTAACTGATAATTTACTGGTCTAGTTCAGGCTAGTATAGGAATACTAAAAATCCCTCTATATGAACTGTTGAATAATTAATTGTGACAGATTTGTATATGTTCATTATTCATTAGAGTATTTGAAAGGAAGCAAGAAAAGTGAGGAAGTTTTTATTCAACTCATGTTGTTATTGATTATTTTTGTTTGATTGTTCATTTCGAGGGCTCAGCGCAACATTGTCGTAACTTGTTCTTATTTCTGTGTGAGTTATGACACTGTTGTGTTGAGCCCTTGATTTTTCTTTGAATTGTGTTTGGTGTTATTTATTTTTATGTTGAATTATTGACAGTTTGATAAATTTTAGATTTTTCAAAGGCAATTTTGTCATAATTTTAATTGATAATCAAATGTATGGGACATTTAATAACAAGATATTCTTATTAAGGCTGCATTCATATTGTAAATCTTTTTTTAACTAAGATGTTCTGTTTGATTGTATACAATATTTAACCTCTTGTGTTCTAATACTTAACATGATAGAATTCCTTAGGCTACAGCCATGGTCCAGTGGTTTGTATGCTGGACATAATTATAACCTGGCAATCTGTGCTCGAATCATGGTCACAACAGGTCATCATACCCTTCTTTGAAATTTTGACAAAAATATAAATTTTCCTCCATATCGAGGGCTCAGCGCAACACTATTGTAACTTGTTCTTATTTCAATATGAGTTATGACACTCTTGCGTTGAACCCTCGATATGTGGAGAAGTTGCCGAGGTCTTCGTGGAAGGGTAGATTAGTACTGGTTAGAATTTAGTCCAGGAAATCTGGCTACATGAACCAGCAACCATAACTGCAGTATCATTGAAAAGCAACACTTAACGCCATGAAAAGAACAGAATTCCTTGTAAATCAATATTTATTTCAACCTGAATCTCTAACATGTTAGTTGCCCAAAATAAAGTAACAAAGTTCAACAAACGAGATAGATAATCACAGTCAAGATAATTCCTTTGTCCTTATACTGTGGAATCATTAATTTTCGTTGGGGATTTAATTTCATGGATTTCGTGGTTCGACTCATCCACAAATCAAATCCCCGCGAATTCAAATGCGGAGATAAGGCATTTCTTTTCAAAAATCAAATTCCACAAATTTATGTCCCCACGAAATAGCCTTTTAGTAAAAACCATGAAAATTGAACCCAACGAAAATTAATGATTCCACAGTAACAAATAATTGACATTCAGATTGTACATAAATTGTTGACTTACAGTACTATGTTTGATATTTTTACAGATGATGATGATACTGGTAGTTTAATGAAGACGCAGTTTGAAGCATACGCCCAGTCCCTTCCTACATGTGTGAATAGAGATCTCATTGATAAGGTATCAATTCTTTTACTTGATTTGTTACAGTGAATCACTTCTAATCTACCCTATCGAAACTGTTACTACAGCATGCAAATTTTTAGAGGCTTCATTTTGAGTGATCAAGTATGCAGACAGTCAGTGTCTTTAATTTGCTGAGTACAATTTGCTTTCCCTTTTTTTCATTATTTATGTACTAAATTGCAATTCATCTATTCATTGCACATATATTGACTGAGTTATCCATTTAACACATAGATCACTGTTTTTCCATTATACATGTACTGAATTGCTATTCATCAATTCGTTACACATATGCTGATTGAGTACTCTATGGAATGCACACACAATTTTATATATATATATGTTATGACGATGAGCTGTTATACTTAAGTTGAAGTAAAGTTTTTGTTTCATTCTGTATTCCCGTATTTTATTTGAAAATTGATACATTTTTATCTAGAGACTATAATTGTCATACCATGTAAAAGACATTTAGAAAATTATCTTTTGTGTCTTGTTGAAATGTTTTATTATTATTCTTAATTTGTCTATTTATTTACAGGCAGCTATTGAGTTTTGTATGAATTTCAACACCAAAAATAACAGGAAGAAACTAGTCCGAGCTTTGTTTACTGTCCATCGAACAAGGTTTGTGTCTTTGTCAAAACATTCTATGGAAGTGTTTGACCTATTCAGGATGAGGGAAAAGCTACTGGTGTTCTGTTTACAATTTATTGCCAGATAAATTTATTCTTTGTTTTGTCTATTATAATGGATCATTTGCAAATGTATGAGAAACACAAAAACTGCCTGTGAAACTTGAAAATCTTGTACCTCTCATTTTGAAATGTTTATGATATTGGTACATTTTATTAATTTCAATCAAAGATGGTAATGAATACCAATTTCAATATTCAGAAGTCCTTCCTAAAGAATATTCAATATGACAATTTAATTGATTGATTGATTTACATTATTTATCAAAATATAGTCAATAGATTTAAAATAACAAATATTAACTTTTTTTTTTCGAATATTCAAATACTGATTTTGCATTCAAATATTTGATCATTTGATATTTTATTATTGTATTCATTGCCATCTCTACATTAAATACATTTAACCAATATTCTAATTTATTGATAGTAAAATCCTTTAAGTCAAGTTTTATATTTCCACTGTAGGTATGACTTGCTTCCATTCTATTCACGGCTTACAGCTACATTGTATCCATGTATGCCTGACGTTTCTAATGATCTGGTCCAGTTGGTGAAAGGAGATTTCAGATGGCATGTAAGTACTTGACTCTGCATTGCTATATCAAGAATATTAATCCCCACAGAGGTCTGTTTTAGAAAGATACTCTGCTATGCTAGTTAAAAATTAAATTTACTAAGACAAAATATCTGTTTTCCACAATTCTTTTTGTGTACGCAATATCTTAGGCTGCCACTAAATGAATAGCTAATAGGACTGTTGATTTAGAAATTGCAATTTGGCTTTGACTAACAGTTTTGTTTTCCATGCATACTGAACGTAGGTATGGATTTGGAAATGAAATATAACTTTTTGGACAAAATATAAAATTGAAATTTAGGGTCATATCTTTTGAATGGCATATTGAAAGATCATATGGAAATAAATCTTTCATAATTTTCACCTAAAAACCCTTACAATGAAAACTTCTGTCAAATTTCAGGTCCGGAAGAAGGATCAAATCAATATTGAATCCAAGCTGAAAACAGTGAGGTTTATTGGTGAGTCTTTGGTATTAATGCATTAAGTGCAGACAATTTAATTTACGTTAATTTAAGTTTATTGGGTAAAATAGAAAAAAATGTTTTTAGGGTCATTCTCAAAAAATGGTTGGTTGTATTTACTCGACGACTTCAGTAAAAACTTGATGTTTGCTTTTGTGCTGTGACATATTTATTTCTGTCTTTTTTTAGGGGAATTGGTAAAATTTAAGCTGTTTCCCAAGTCAGAGGCCCTTTTCTGTCTCAAGGTAAGAAGTCAACATTATTCATTAAGTTTTAATCTGTAATTTCATTCCAGTACTTAACAATACAATTATCATAGAATCCTATAATAAACTCATACTTCGACATATAGTATGGTATTTCTCCTGACCATGTCAAACTTGTAAAAGTGCAGCAATGTCCTTGACCGAATTTTATTTATTTGTTGTTTAACAGCCCATATGGCACCTATGGTCATTTCAGAGTCACCCAGGAGAGAGGGGAGAGAAGATACTGGAGAACCAGGCATTTTTTTATCCCTTCTAAGACTGGTTTCTTAACTTAGTGGTTTTAGCTTTGTAACAACCCGATTTGCAATAAAAATGCAAATTGCAATAAAAAAATAAAATCGCTCAAAACTATTCATTTACATCTGAATCAATGATTGAAACTATTACATAGCATTTTAAATGTTTTTTTTTTTTTTTTTTTTTTTTTTTTAAACTGGTACTTTTGTGTTTTCAGATGTTGTTATTTGATTTCACTCATCATAATATTGAGATGGTGTGTGCTTTGTTAGAAAGTTGTGGTAGATATTTGTACAGATCACCAGAATCTCATCACAGAACTAGAGTTTACCTGGTAAGTGCCACACACACTATGATAACTGTTATCAGTCGTGTATAAGACACATGTTGTAACATACAAAATCGGTTCCGAAATTTCAGGTGCGTCTTATTTATAGGTAGTTGTAGAACTCGAATCAATTCTTCCGTGACTAAAAACAGACAAAATCTGAACAAATTGAATTTATTTGTTTACTCGAGATGATATCTGTTGAACTGCATATTGAAACAACTTGGGGAAATACCTTTTGTAATGTTACGATACCATACTTTCCCCGTACTTCGTAGTCAAGACATCAAAGAGAATTCGAAAATCAACAACATATGTTGCTGATTGTTCAGCTGATTGCGTGTGACACATGGGTGTAATTTTTTCCAGGATTTCCACTGATTTTTTTTTGTAATTAGTTAATTTTAACATATAAGGATTGCCTGGTCCATCCATCATAAAAGGTTAAGTCAAACTGCCACCTGGAGGCTTATGCTTTTATTGATCGCAGCTTCTCGTTTGTGTGTTGATTTTTGAAATTTTTTCATTAAACACTTTTCAGGATGTGATGATGAGGAAGAAGTCGGCGTTAATGATGGATAGTAGATATGCTACAATGATTGAGAATGCTTATTACTACAGTAACCCACCTGATACCCCACAAGTTGTTAGGGTCGAAAGACCGCCCATGCATGAATATATCAGAAAGCTGCTTTATAAAGATCTCTCTAAAGTCACTACAGAAAAGGTAACACAATTCTTATGTGTGTGCATGCTTTCTGTTCAGTTATATCTAAGATGAATTAAGTACAGTCAAACCTGTGTTTGCAGCTACCTCTGAATAAAGGCCACCCTGTAAATAAAGGCCATTCTATGAAAATTACATTTATTAGAAGAAACTGACATCTGAATAAAGGTCATCTGTCGATAAGGCCACATTTTGACTTCCCCAAGGGTGGCCTTTGTTCACAGGTTTGACTGTATATACTGAAAGACCATGCTAAATACATTCAATTGAGTTTGTTTTAGTACATAAGGTATCATGGAGTCAGTTTATAATGTATATGTATATTCAATACTTGTTTGTAGTTATGAAGCAACAAATGTTCAAACTCTTTTAGGAGTCATTTTAGAAATAATTGACCTGTGATTCAATAGAATTATGTTTCCAACTTTGGATCTCTAGAGCTTGATAAACTGAAACACAATTCCATTCTGTCTTCTTTTACAATACCATAACTTTGTAATATTGTTACAATTTTGTCTAACATCTATTGAATCCAGTATTAATACAATAATGGAAGAGAATTTTATCATTGTGATTATGTACATTCTAGGTTATTCGTCAGATAAGAAAGTTGAACTGGGATGATCCGGAGGTATGATCAGTAGTTATTGATTAAAATCTACATTGCTTTCATGTGTATTGTTGCATAAACTGCATTAATTTCCCTATGTATCGGAAACAACTACCGAGTGATTTTTAACTGACAATTGTATATTGTTACATTAGTTGCCTTCCTCAGGAAATTTCGAAATATAAAATTATATTTTTGATTTTGTCCAAATATCTGTGCAAATATATAATTATATTTCCATTATGAATTATCTACATTTTTGTCGTTGAAAGAATACATGTAGTTACATTTACCCATATTTTTAGATTCAGTTTTACACCACTAAGTGCCTGATTGCTGTATGGAATGTGAGATTTAACTCAGTACACTGTGCAGCTAATCTACTGGCTGGTATAGCACCATATCATGTAAGTACAATCACTAAATTGAATTATTCATCAGAATCATGTTGTTAAAGCTGCATCCTTTGTCTAATGCTTATAGACCAGTCATTGGTGAAATTCACAAACCTAAAATACAAAGATTTCTGTTAATCCTTGGTATCTAAATTGTATATTTCTCTTAAATAGATAAAGATGTCAGACAGTGTTTTACATACAGGGCTTTTTTTCCTTCTATAGCAGGGGCCGTTTATAGGCGTCTTCCCCTCAGGAAAATTCTTTAAAATCATGCAGTTTTCCCCAAAAATTCATTTTACAGTAAGTCTTTTCTTCCCATTTTGAAAAAATTATGCGTTATTTATCCCCAAATTTAAAGAAAAGGCCCCTTCCCCTACCTGTGAAAAAAAGCCCTGAAATAGGTATTGTTTAATTTATTACAGTCCAACCTGTGTTAGCAGCCACCTCTGAATAAAGGCCAGTTTGTGAATAAAGGCAATTCTTTGAAAAATCAATATCAGCTATATAGAACAAAATGACCTCTGAAAAAATGACACCTGTCATTAAAGGCCCTTTTTCTTTCCCAAGGGTGGCCTTTGTTTGCAGGTTTGACGGTATATACTTTTAGAATGAATGAATTGTTCTCATTTACATGCTTGTTTGTTCTATTATCCCACAGGAAACAGTAGCTATTCAAGTGGTGGATGGAGTATTAGAAGATATAAGACTTGGAATGGAGGTAAAAATCACTTTCAATATGTATTACTATCATTGACTCATATTGATAATAAGATTATTGTATTGTGACGTTTTTCCCTTTATGAAAGCATGGCTGTGGACTTCATTGTTCATTGTTAAAATGAGGTTAATTTTATCTGAAACCATCCATGATCTTTTGGCATTTGTTTCCCTTAGTATTTGGATTATAAAAACACACAGCTTTACTGGTGTATTTTTGATACAATCAAACTTGAATCACGCTCTACTTTATTTTTATGTTCATCAATAGAATTTTATATCAATATAAGAGTTGCCTTTTCAGTAAATTTTGTTGATTTTTTCATTGTTATGAATTTTTGGTGTCACAAGTTGAGCTAAACATAAAATTGTAAAATAGCTCATCACCCTTCTTGTTTTATATATTGAGCCCCTTTTACATAATACTCACAAAATAGATCATCATCCTTCCTGTTTTGTATATTGAGCCCCTTTTACATAAAACTCATAAAATAGCTCATCATCCTTCTTTTTTATATCTTGAACCCCTTTTACATAACACTCACAAAATAGATCATCATCTTTCTTGATTTCAGATAAATCATCCAAAGTATAATCAGAGACGAGTTAGCTGTGCTAAGTATTTGGGTGAATTATACAACTATAGAATGGTAGAATCTGCTGTCATATTCAAAACATTGTATTCATTTATCACTTTTGGAGTTGCTAACCAAGGTAAGTTCAATACTTAAATGAGTTGATTTTCTCGGAGGATATATGATGAAACATTATATCAGATAAATCAGTAAATACATGTATAATGTAAGATATGTACTTGTAATAGAACTTGATAATAGAATATATCGAGGACTCAGCGCAACACTGTAGTAACTTGTTCTCATTTCAATATAAGTTACTACACTGTTGTGTTGAACCCTCGATATTTGGTATTAGAATCTGAGTTGCAAAATAGCAAAATAAGGGAATGTTTATTATATCTTATTATCACCCTTCCAATATGATTAGGAACGTTTTTATCTTGACGATGTCTTTATATCACCCTTGCAATATGATTTGATTTCCTCAATTAAGTCATAGACTTGTCTTAATGATGTCTTACACTTTGTACATACATTAAAAACATGGTATAAATAACAATTTAGGATTCATAATATAAATTTGCATTGAAAATATGGGGAGTTATCAAATGAGAAAATATTAAGTTCTCAATAAAACATGCTTGATTTAAAAGTTGCATGTTGTACAACTTACCTGGAGGAGTCTTCAGAACAGAAGAAATGCTGGATATAAACCAGGACAGTCGAGGGTTCAACGCAACAGTGTCGTAACTCATATTGAAATAAGAACAAGTTACGACAGTGTTGTGCTGAGCCCTCGAGGTGCTCGTTTTTACAACATAATTAATGCATTTGTTGAAAATTTACTGATCTTTAAAATGATACTTGTTATGACCAAGTTTACTGTATTTTGAATCCTTAACAAATTACATTGATTTTTTTGTACAGTGAATGACAGTGGCATATAAGTACACCTTACATTAGGTAATACTTTGTTACAATTTTTTTTTATTTCAGAGAATGAGATCTCAGTATTAGATCCCGCTGATCATCTGTTTAGAATACGACTGGTATGTGTTGTATTAGAAACGTGTGGACAGTATTTTGATAAGGGATCCAGCAAGAGAAAGCTGGACTGCTTCCTTATCTACTTCCAGGTACTTATTTTGAGATTACAGTGTCTGAAAATTTGCTTTGACTTGATTTCTAGCTTGTCCGTTTTTGAAGAAAGTCGAGCTATTGTACTCTCTATGGAGTCTGCGGCATTTTCGTGCAAAAACTTTAATGTAGCTCATAACTCCGAAACTATAAGAGGTAGCAACATGGAGGTTCATAGGAGGATAAATCTCACTGAGGTGGTAAACAGACGAGCATTGGCTCTACTCATAGTGCTCTTGTTTCACTGAGGTTTAATGTCGCAGCCTAGGTGATCTGGCAAGGATGACCCCAGGTGTACACTCTGATGGAACCACCAACCTTCTGTAACTTAGCTGGACAGCTTCCTCACATTTAAAACTTGTATGATCCTTGGTGGGATATGAGCTCACAGCAATAAGAGCTAGTAATTACTAGTTAGAGACCTTGACTACCTGGGTCTCTGCATTGAATTCTTCAATAAAACTTAATTTATGAACACTATGGCTTTGAACTTTCTTCATAATGTGCAATTTTTACAAGTAGATGATTTATTAATAACTTAAAGTCCCATTAGCTTTTTGCTATAAAAAAATATATGCAAAAAACAAACAATTGCTGATATTATCCCAAGATAATTATTACCAACGAAATGAACACTTTTTCTTCTAAAAACACTCATTTCACTGTGATTTTTGCTTTTGTAAACTTGAAATATGTAGAACATGTGACATCACTTTTCGACGTGTACATAACTTGACTGCGGTAAAACACAGCTGTTCTATAAATAGTATTTATTTCAATGATATTGAAAAAAATACGATATTGGTTTTGGAAAGATTTTTTCTTGCTATAAAGTATGCGCGGGAGGAAAATACACAGGATTCCTCTGTTATAGAACAAACAGAAACTATTACGACCAATACATTTATATGCTTATGGGACTTTAAACATTTCAGACATCTCAAGTACATAATCATGCTATAGAGTTGTATGTAAAATTTTATCTGTACTGATAACTGTACAAAATGAATGGAAAAAATACAGATAAAAGATACTGTATGGGAACTATGTATGGTATTACTTGTAATTTTCTTTCAACTAACATAAATGTTTGTAATATTTATCTGTCTTTTAGAGGTATTATTGGTACAAGAAAAGTAGTCCTATATGGAATGAGTTTCGACCATTCCCAATAGATGTAGAAAATCTTATGCAGGATACATTGGAGGCTGTCAGACCCAAGTTAAAATTGTGCCAAAATTTTGAAGACGCTTGCAAAGCATGTGAAGATCTAGAAAATGAAATTAAAACAAAGATAGGTAAAGACAATTCTCATTTTATAAGATCATTTCTGAAAAATAAATTGAAATATATGAGCTAGTCTGAAAAAACATTCCTACCAAGCATTGTACTGTGCTATGAAAATCACAGGAATTGGGTGTGGCATGTATCATTAAGAACCTAGAAAAGCTTTCCGAAATAAGGGCGGGATATAAATGTCGACTCTCCTCTGCAGGGTGTCCACGGTCAGGGAAAAAGTCAGGGAAAAATTATTTTTTTCAAGGTCAGGGAATTGTCAAGGAATTTTGGAATTTAAGAGAACAATCTAGATTAAATATATGTACAAAAGAATAATGCAATAATATTTGGCAGAGTAAAAGGTGAAAATTGTTGAGGGGACCAACAGATGTCAGTACTTAAGCGTAAAATACAAAAAATTTAGTCAGGGAAATTTGATTTTAGTCAGGGAAAAGTCAGGGGAATTTTGCTTTACTTAAATTGTGGACACCTCCCCCTTCTCTTGGGTTGCTCTGAAATAATCATAGTTGATGAATGGGCTGTTAAACAACAGAAAGACATAATGAACTAATATACTTACAATTCTTGTTATCTGAAAAGTGCAATAGAATGCATGGAATGTTACCTACGAATTTGGTGTAGAGCCTAGATGTATCTTAATTCCTTACGACAAGTATCAAGATACATACAATGTTTTATTTTCATTTTGATTGTATAAAAGTTGATTGATGAGAATAATTATGCGAATGTCTTGAATGTATTCAATATAAAATAAAATTATCTTTTTGTTTTGATTTGTCAAAAATGATCAAGTTTGATAAAGACAAACTACAAATGATTGAATGGCAACTAATAAAAAAAATATTTGCACACATTTTTTGTTTGTATTTTGTTTATGCCTGATAATTATTGTAGGAGAATAATAACAATAATCTGTCTTATGGAGCTGAAAAAGTTGTTGAAAAAATAGTTAAATGATTAAGTAAAAAAATTGTTATATATTGCTATATCTTTATAATGCTAACTCCTTATGAGCATATAAGCTTAAACAATATATTTTAACCTCCACAGCTGCAATATTACCTTTATCTGAGAGTGAAGAAGTTGTAAGTGAGACAGATGATGGTGGTTTAACTACCATACAGGAATCTGATGAAGCAGTTGACTATAGTCAAAGTGACAAACAAAAGTATGAGGAAGATGAAAGTGAGACCAGCCAGAACAGTCAAAGCCAGACTGAGTTTGCTGAATCTCAAACTAGAACAGTAAGAGAACTGTTTAAAGGAGCATACCCTACAACTTGGTGCATCTAGAATCAAGGCAAAATGATGATAAATTAGAAGCTTGTAAAGAAAAAAGCCGACGAAGAAAGTTTCAGCCAAAAATTCATCCATTTAAAAATAGATCACAAAAAATATTAGTTTCCATAAAAGATCGGAAACTCTTTGGAATTTGTTGTCAATTTTTGAGTGGAAGTGATTTATTATTCATAGCTATGATTTTTGCAGCTTGTACCTAAACTAGTCATTTTATGACCCAAGTTCTTCTTGCAACTATCCATTATATATTGTTTTACATATACATCTAACACATTTTTACACTTTCACAGAATGTTTGTCAGTTGTAGGGTATGCCCCTTTAATACATGTTTTATCTTGATCTAGAATGGTTAAGTAGTATGTAGAATAGACTTGTATTTATTGATTTGGGTTTAACACCATTTTCAGCAATTTTTTAGTTACAAAAGGTGGCCAATTCACCTGTTAGAACATGTTTTAGTGGATGGTATTCTAGCCAGTACTAATTTTACCCTTCCTCAAAGAATTAGCAACTTTTTGAAGGAAGAGACCAGTACAGTATGTCACTATGTCTATGGTATCATACATGAAAAATTTATGCTGCTGCAAGTAAGATAATGGTGGAGTATAGTGTGCAATACTCTACTGTCTACAGAATATCATGAATTTTATTAATAGAATTATTATGTGTTTAATTTTATTTATTATTGTAATGATAATATGTATACAAAAATCAGATCACTAATTTCTTTTCTTGATTTAAATGTTTTGTTAAGTGTAATTCATTAGGCTTTAAATAACTTGTATTGCTAGTCCCACTTGCTAGATACAGTAATAGGATAATGTTTGAAAATCATGACATTATTATTAGTTTGAGGCTTTGCTGAGGCTAATGTATTCATAACATATGTTGTGATGTTAGTGTTTAAGATAATTGCTAGTTTTCGATCAGACTTCATATTTATTAACCATATACTTCTTAGCTGTGAATATTATTCTGATATTCAATTTACCTGCATTTTCTTCTTGATGAAGAATTTATATTCATTATTTTATTTCTTGGTTTGTTGTACACCTAAATATTTTAATGACATGTTGTAGTTATCATTATAATAAGGGTGGAAGCTTTTGGGAATTTGCCAGAATTTCCGTTTTATCACTGGACCAAACCATTCTGCACCAAGGTTAGGATTTCAAGTTTCTAAAATGTTCAACGTTCAGCCTTGTTATAACTGTGTCTTTATGTTACATAGGATGAACATACTGAATCAGATGGTGGGGAAGGTGAAGGCGATTATGATGATGATGCTGATATAGAAGATATGGACACTGACCATGATTTAGATGATGATCAGGTAATTCTGTAGTACAACATTTTCAACTTTATTGGTAGTCAGGTGCATTAGTAGGCAAGATGTTACCAAAACAGGGGTGGAAGTTTTCCGGAATATGCCAGAATTTCCGTTTTTTTTAACTGGTTTTTAAAAAAAAAATTATTATAATTTTCACTGCATCGAGGTTATGATATCTGGTATTTCAAAATTTTCAACTTTCATCCATGATTCTGTTACATTGCTTGATATTCATTGATAAAAAATTGTCTATACTAATGCATTACCTACTGTTGCCTAGCACTCATTCATTACAAATAGTAAAGTTTATGATCAAATAAATCATTTCAATTTGGACATTTTAGTAATTCATCTCTTGTACATGTGTTTGTATATTTCTTTATCAGATTGTTGTCAAGTCTAATGTAAAGCGCATAGAATGTCAGGAAGATGATGATTTTATGGCAGCCTTTGATAAGATGTTAGAAGATACATCGAAAGCTAGAAACAATGAATCAATAAAAGTCCCTCAGTTTGATGTTCCAGTACCTGTCAATTTGAAAGGAAGCAAGAAGAAATTTGGTAAGATCAATAAAGATACAATTGATCATAAATTTGACACATTGAAAACATTTACATGACCGTCACAATCTTACTATGAGTGCAGTGAATCTTTTAATCCTTCTCAATAATGAGTCTATTTTTGCCTAAAAAAATAGTTGAATTCTTGTCTTTGACAATAATTTATTTGCAAGTTTATGAGATTGTAAACGTCAATACATAATCTACACTAGGATGTCATGCTGTGTGCTGACAACCAGTGTTATTGATACATGTTGTATTGAGTTCATGTAACAGCAGACTCTCGTTGGCTAGAACTCAGTAAATTCATATACCCTGTCATTCTATGGTCCCAAATGTTTTTGTTTTATGTTTATACAGTTCAACTGCACCTGGCTAGCACCACATAAACTCAAACGTCTGAACCAACAGTCCCATCCCATGGCCAATACTTACACTGTTATTAAATTTAACAGGGTTTCACAAAATACTCAAAGTGAACTATTTAATGTTTAGTTGTGTTTTTATTTTAGAATTGAATCCAGAACCAGTTGAGGATCATACTATAAAGTTTACATTGATTACAAGAAGAGGAAATAAACAACAGGTATAGTAGACAGAATTACTTGATATTGCTTGTTATAATCATAATATGACTATATTATATTGTTTGTTTGTTTATTTTACTTTTATGCCCCTTTTCAACAGTCAAGAGTCATATGAGCCGTCAGTTCACCTAAGCATCGCTCCTGGGAAGAACCAATACTAGCCTCATCCTCCTTAAGCAGACATAGTTGGTAGCAGGGCTCGAACCCAGGACCCTCTATCAGTGAGAGGTTACAGTGATTTTAACTGAACGACCCTTACCACTCGACCACGGAGGTGGGCTGACTATATTATAACTTGATATGACTTAAAGTACTGTTGATTCAAAATCAGATAAATTCTAAAAAGAAACTATGCTTTATGAATATCTGAGAAAAAGTCTGTAAGGAACAGACTTTGGTTGATATTTTCTATTCTGCAGGTTTGAGAAGAAAATCTTACTATAAGCCTTATTACCTATATTTTTTTTCTCGGCATAAATTATCATGTGTATCTATTCATGCAGAGAATTATTTTGTGTCCAGTTTTCAGATCTCAATGTTCCTGTCACAGCAGAATTTGCCACCAAGTTTAAGGAAAGAGAAGAGGTAATTGTCATGTATATAGTGATATAGTGAATATAGTGAGATTTGGAATGTTTTGACTTATTATTTTTTCTGCATCTGAACAAAATTTAAAACCAGATGAAATACTTTTGATAATTCTGATACTTAACAAAAATGTTGTTTCCTGGAGTTGAATGAAAATTTATGTGCATTTTATGTACACTTCACTATTAAATCTAATATGTCCTAAAATTAAATATGAAGAATATGGCAGTGATTTAAATTAGAAGATACTGTATTCCTCACCAACAACATTTATTCAGCATAATAAGTTCATATGAGCATCTTGCCTTCAGTATATCTGCAAGTTATATGTAGCTGTACAGTTAAAATATCAACAGTGAAATAAAAAATATAGGTAGAGAATCTTAAATTGTCAGATAGGAAAAAAAATTAAAAAGTAACAAAAAAAATCTACAGAAAAAAAGTTTTACAGTATTTGTTCCTTGTTCCTTTTCTGATTGTGTTCTTAGTTGATATTCATTTTGTATTCATTCTGTATTTAAGGCTGAGAGATTAGAGAAAGAAAGAATGAAGCAGGTTGTACTAGGTATTCATGAGAGACAGGAAGAGGAGGATTATCAAGGTAATTCTATACATACTGTATTTTCATTTATTTTCGTCGGGCTCAATTTTCGTGGTTTTTACTAAAATGGCTATTTCGTGGGGACATAAATTCGTGGATTTTGATTTTTGAAAAGAAATGCCTTATCTCTGAATTTAAATTCGTGGGGATTTGATTTTGTGGATTTGTCGACCCACGAAATCCACAAAATTAAATCCCCAACGAAAATTAATTATTCCACAATATACGAAAGTTTAACCTTTGTATTTGTGAAATTAGCACACAACAAGAATTTGACATATCAACAAATGTGTTGAAAAGTGTTAATTATCAAACTTTGCTGTCGATGAGGAGTCTTTGTTGGACAGCAATTCTGGCAGCTTTTGGCACACATTATCTATTATTATTATTGATCGAGTAAAAATGGGTAAAATTTCATTACTACTAAACTTTTAAAAACTTAAACAAAGTTTTAAAGTTAGACATTAATGAGCATTTGTTCAATATCTAGTTTCTGTTCTATCTTGAAAATGTTTTTACAAATAAAAGTTTTTGTCTTCAGAAATGCTTGCGTCTTTGAATCGTCCGTTGATGGTGAACAACAACCGTGAAAGAAGAGTTCGTTATCAACATCCGAAAGGGGCCCCAGATGCTGATGAAATATTTGGATCAAAGTAAGTTAACTTGTAGTTAACTTGTTTTCATTTTGTGTATGTTATCTAACGTATCCTGTATAAGGGATGATCGGTGATCCAGTGGTAACGCGTTGAATTTCTGAACAAAAGGTCATGGGTTCGAATCTCGGCTCAGCCTTTCGAATTTCTCAGGGATGCTTTTTCAGTGTCCCTGTCTCAGCTATTGAACCAAGTACGGTGTTAAGAAAATCACAGGATAAAGGACAAGGCATGTATTGGTGCTTTCCACCGGGCACAATAATGAACCAGGAAAAGGTATTCGAAATAAGGGTAGGGATAAGAAGGCACTGTTCTCCTGTATGTTCTTAAGCAGGGATATAGTTCTAAATTTTGTTCACTTTATTTTATTTTGTTATATTTTTCCATTCTATTGTTATGTTATTATGTTAACTTGTATTTTTTCAGGAAAAGGTGATGTGTGTAACGCTGCACAGTGCGTTCTAAGATGAGACTTCCTTGTCTCAATACCTGCCTGTGAGGGAAGTCCAGGAGATGGTTTGGCTTATTATGTCGCAATTTTTGTCTTAAATCCTGTGATTTATACTGAATTCTGCCGGTGTGGTATCCGTATTATGATTTATTTACTCACTTTGGAATAGTGGTAACAAGATAATTAGACATATGATGGGTGGGGAGATGGATTAATGATTTAAATGTGATTTAAATATTGTTAGATATATGTGATTTTGTTTACAAAGCCTTTAGTTACTAGCATTTTTTAGTATGTGTTATAATTTTGGGTCAAATGTTTTATTTGGTCCCTTTTCACAAAATTTTAGTATTGTTCAAAGTATGAGCTCCAGTGGAAGATGATGTGTTTAAACTGCTGTCTGAGTGTTACGTGCAGACCCAAGATTCATCTTTACAACATTTTTCTAACGAGTCATATATTTTCTTGTAGTACACTACAGAAATTTACAAATAAAACCTGTTAGTGTGTTAATGAACTAAGGCATAATGTTATATATATTTTTGTTGAAAATATACTTTGTTATATGAATTATGGTGATTTCACATTTGTAAAAATGATATTGAATTAAATATATTGTGAACATCTAAAAATGTTACTGTTGTTTTTGATCTTGTACGTATGTTTTTCATTTCGTAAGTTGAAGAAAGTCGCACAAAATCTGATTTTCTTATAATAAACTTATCAGAACTAGGCTTGCTGGTTACTGTTGCTCAATGGTTAGAGAGCATTGGTCTACTGATCTAGAGGTTGTGAGTTTATACCCCAGACGAGGCTCGCACTGTGCGTTGCAAAGTTTATTGAAGATATTACATGCTATGTTAATTGGTCCTCCACCTCTGAATTATGTGGGTAGCTTGGTAGTAGCTTGCGGATAGAATGTGGTTAGTACTGGTTAAAGCCTAAATGAAGTCCAGGGTAGCTGGTTAGGATAACTACCTACCATGATATGACTGAAAAAATGTTGAATACGGTGTGAAATCCGAAAAAATAAATCAAGAAAATCACAGAATTAGATATACTTATGATGAATTTCTTATCAAAATCAATTATAAAATCAATCTCTTCTGCGAATTTTTCAATGTTCCGGTATAATTATGATTAGGTTATGATTATAATACATAGTACCTGTGACCTTTATTGTTAGGTTTGGATATCAAAGACTTGTAATCATGATCTAATTATCAATGAGGTTTTAAATCTATGATGTAACCTGATAATATGTGCTGAAAAACTACATTGTAACTAATATTTTATATTCAGCAATATGTGGGACTGGGCGGTATATTGCATCTTTCATTGTACTGGTTGTAATCAAATATATAGGGTTTATTATTTTTGTATCGTTTAAAAGTCAATCTGATATACCCAGTACTCTTCCTACATGATATTCTATATATCAAATTAATAGACTAATCTATTACTTCACAAATAAGTTATTTAATATATTTACTTAACTAATTGACTGCTTTTGTAAACGTATTTGTTCATATCAAGATTGTTCATATTTTTTTCAAAGCTGTGTATTGATGATCAAAATGATGAATACTGGTTTAAACGATTAAATTTAATGAACACCATCTGATACCTTTCAGTTAGGCTGCTAATTACAAATAAAATGTATATTTAGAAAACTTCTGTAAAATAGTGCAATCCTTACGCATACAATTTGATCAGTAAAATTAAATTAGTTAGACAATCTGTTGTTAGTTGATAACCAGGCATTGTTCTTTCCCTTATGTATCAGTTACTGGATGTATTAATTTAACTTTGTAATCCGGGTTCGATTCCCAGTTGTGGCAGGTCATTCCCTTCCATGAAAATTTGACAGAAATATCAATTTTCCTCCAAGTAAGTAGTCTAAGAAAACTGGTTAGAATTGGTCCTGTATATTACTGAAAACTTGTTGAAAAGCCGATAAATAAATAAATTGATTGATTTGACTTCTCATCAATGATCTGCAGTGTTTGGTAAATTGTTTACATTTTACATTGCCACAGGATTACATGAATAAAAAAACGGGATAGGTTAATTATTAGCTAAAATATCTTGACTTCAATATGGAGCAGCTGTCTAGAGGGTTGAATCATTTAGTACCAGAGTAAATTGTTATAACATTCAGTAAACAGTTTCTCTTCTCATAAGCTATTTCCTCTTTATATTTTTTCTGTGTGTTACACATTTACTGTAGTTTTATTTATAGTAGTCATTACCTGTATAACCGAAAGTTAGAACTCTATAATTATGCACATGCTCATTTTCTTCAAGGTAAATACAAACAGTGAGTATTCTTCACAACAGGACTTTCTTATCAATAACAGTGTCAAGTAGGTCTTGTAAAAATCTCTTAGAAAATTGGCCTGGTAATATAAGTGACAGACTTAATTTTAACTCAATCTGTTCTAGCAAAGAACTTAATTACTGTGTCAGAACCTATGTCAGAGGCCACCTCCAAATGAAGGCCATGGTGAGATTAAAGCCCATTCTTTTAAAGCCCCATTAGCATTTTGGATGTTAAAATTAAAGTAGGTCTTATTTTACATAGAAAGATATCTTATCAGTGAAATTGACTTTTACTTGCAATAAAAACATTCCGAAATTTTCTTTTTTTATCACAAAGTACATACATGTATACAAATATAGCACAGTACTTTTTTCAATGCTATTGCAAAAAAATAAGAAAAAGCGTAAGACGACATTTTACGAGATGTGGCTAAAGAAAAGCATTGTGTAAATATATTTTAGAGCAAATAAAGTACATTTCTGATGTTTTACTATCATTACATCTATTGTTCTGTATTGCTAAATTTAATAAGCTGTTCAGTGTTTGAATCAATGACATGCCCTTCCATGAAAATTTGATAAAAAAATGTGGATTTTCCTCCATATATGGAAAAGTTGCCGACTCATTGTGGAAGATTACTGGTATGTTAGTTCTGGTTAGAATTAAGTTCAGGGAAAGTAGTTAAAGGGGCGTGCCAGGAACTGATTTGTCTTTTTTTTCGTACACCAAAAATGCGTTTGTCACTTGTAAAACCAATTATTACCGAAAAGTAAAAGAAGAATCAGCGTTCAAAAATGACCTATAACGCGCACGTCGGTATTTGTATGTCGGTTTGAATAAAAGGCTTACAGCCTTTTATTGACAACAATGATATTTCCGATACGTCTGAGATTTTAACTGAGCATGTGCGCTGCCTTTCAAGTGAACATAACATGAGCAATACTTACAATTTCAGTTTGTTGACATTTTTTTCAGCGAGGTTTTCGGTTTTGACAGGTCCCGAAAGTGGCAGGTTTGGTAAATCTTGAAATGTGTTTTTTTAGTAAACTATCGGGATATTTTGTAAATATTTTACAGGGCTTTCATTAATTGATTAAGGCATTAAAATGATATCAATTTGATTGCTATTCGAGATGCTTCAGTTCCAGGGTATGCCCCTTAAAGTGAACTGGCTGCCATATATAACTGAAATATCATTGAGAAATGGCGTCAAAACCGCTGAAACAAACAAAAAAATACGAGCTTGATACATTTCAGTTTCTGTAAAGAAATACTTATATCATGTATGTTATATGATTGCTCAGACAACATTTTGTATCAAATGTGCAGCTTTCTAATGTATTTTTTATAAAACTTTACTGTACTGTTAAAATATTTCATTTTAAAAAGGAAGATCGAAACAGATACAATAAAAACTTGAAATTTCTTACACCATGTGTGGGCTAGGTAAATAAAAACATAGACATCTGGATAATAATGCATAATTTATAGTGAATAAAAATTTCAAAAATAATTTGTGTTTATTCTTCTAAAGCCAGGGAATGTTTTTTTTTCTGATATAAATTTTTATCTGTCATTTCCATATTATTCTTGTAGTAGGATTTATCTGTCTTGTTTTAAGCCAGAATGATGTCTTACGCTTTGCTGATATTTTGAATATATCTGTTATTGATTAATTTCTGCATCTTTTAAGAAATATTTTCCTTTCTTTTGTATCTGTTTCGATCTTCCTTTTTAAAATGAAATATTTTAACAGTAGGTTTTATAAAAAATACATAAAAACTTTATATATTACCTTCAAGAAGTAAAGATTTTATTATTATTATTAGTCTTTTGACTTGAGTTGATGTTTTTTTTTGTGGTAATTTATCCATATTTCATGTGATGTCATTGTTTAGGCATAAAAAAGTACCTTGGTGAGGAAAGGAAAAATAGCCCTTAAATCTCTATAGTGATCTTCCTTTCACAATATTTGCTTCAGTTTAGGGGGGGGGGGTCTTATTGTTGATATGTTGATTTTGAATGATATGTCTTAGTATTAAACAGTATAAACAAATTATAGCATAAATAATTAAAAAAAAAATATTTATCTACTTTTTGGTGTAAGATACACTAAAAGACAAAGATTTATTGCTCTTTTTATCTGATAATTGACAAGTGATTCATAATGACAGCTCTTCAGTAATCACAAAGGTTAATTACATTAAACATACAGGGTTGTAGATGTTGGTAATAAAGGTTATCATCTTAAAAGTTAAATGTGAAGCATACTGTTATCTTGGTATCATTCCTTTCCAATAAATTTAGACTGTCATTGACTTATTCAATACATTATATGTGTATCTCTATATCATCTCTCGATTAGTATAACAGGTTGATTTTGTTCTGTTAAATACATCGCCATGACTTTGTTTAGTTTAATCAGCATGAAGATCATACATAAATAAACCCCACTTGAATATGGTCTACCTACACCACTGCAATTATACCTAAATACCCCACTAGAACCATGTCTACCTACACCACTGTACCGTTACCTTACTACCCCAATGCAACCTCATCCAACTACCCCAATGCAGCCAAAGTTCTTCTACACCACTGCAGTTTGAATGTACTTAAAACTAACAGCCACATCAAAGGTGTGTGTAACAATGTTCTATGTGAACAACTAGTGCATTAATCTCCAAATTGAAGTGCACCAAATTGACTTAATTATTATATTACCACATGTTGTAAATACTTTGTACTATTGTCCATTTTACTGAAATCTTACCTTAATATATTGATCAGAGCTTAATGCATCAAAAGATTTGTGTGATGTGACTAACTGGCACTATATCAATCTGTTAACAAGAAAACATGCTTTTTAGTTATTGTGTATTTTTGTATTGGCTTGTGTTGATTTTGGTGTATATATACGTATGTATAATTATGAAATTTAATTATATCTATGTATTATATTAGTATTGCTGTAGTCAACGAAAGAATGAATATGAATTTTATGCATTGCTTTTAATTACTGGATCCAAGTCAGTTTGTACGTTTCTTGAACTTTATAGCAAATTTTGAAAGTCATTTCAAGTAATGTACAGTTTCCAGCTGATGTTGGACTCTGAATAACTGTCTTGCTCAGTTAATATACCGGTACTGTACAATCAAACTATTTCATCTTAAAGAAGATTGGAAGATTATTAAACCAAAAAACACCATAAGAGGTATGATTCCTATTTTTATTATTTTTATCTTTTTTATGTTTTATTGAAGTTTGTTTAAACATATATTTTATCACATTTATCCTTTAATAATGTATACCAATTTTTATAATTATCATTTATGAAATAAAACTTTCTTGTTTCATTCACAGGTGCTTGGCATGTGGATATGACCCCCATGGCCCCTCTACAACCCCCCCCCCCCAAAAAAAGAATATCAATTATTATAGAGATTTGATTTTTGGGGGGGGGGTTGTAGAGGGGCCATGGGGTCATATCCACATGCCAAGCACCTGTGGTTTCATTTAGAGCAATTTTTATTTGCACCATTCTGGGAGTCAGAGAATTCTTGCGATATGTCGCCAAACTCAAATCTCACATGCTTCCAGTATATATATGTAACTTTGTTTTGTTTTTGCTTGTTATATTAGTATGGAAATTAACAGAATATTGAATGAACAAAACCTGTCGACACTGAAAAACAACCAGGATAATTATGGCTTTGAGCTTTAAATAAAACTTTCTAGTTAAAGATCTAACTCGTAAGTCCATGGCCATATGCATGTACTGTTAAACCTGTGTTAGCGGCCATCTCTGAATCAAGGCCATCCTGTAAATAAAGGCCTTGCTTTTAAAACTGCCATTGATTATTTTGAACAAAATGGCCTCTGAGCTCTGTCACCTCTCAATAAAGGCCACTTTATGTCTTTCACAAGTGTGGCCTTTATTCACAGGTTTGACTGTAATCATCTTGTTATGTTGATTCTGGTAAGTTTGCAACTCAGGATCTTCTGAATGTGTCCTGACACTCCATGTAGTGTTATTCTATTTTATATGTAAACACTTATATTAGAACTCCCACTTTATGCAAGTTTATTAATTGCTCAGTGGCTATTTAATCAATGTACAATACTATCAGAGAGGCAGCTATACAGACAGGTAACTGATAAGCCAAGTAACTCTTAGATTAGACTCTATACACTACACTCCATACCTTATTTTCTAAAATTTAAAATCCAAAATTATTTCATTCGATTTTTTCTTACAGCTGAAATTTACGATTTTTTCTTACAGCTGAAATTGACGACCTGTAGATATCGTAACAACAAAGATCACCATAGTAACTAAACTGTGTCAAGTTAACAATGCTATTGTAGAGAAGAGGAAGAAAAATATCATGAGTAATATCTACTGTTCCAATTATTGAATTGATCACTTTTGAACTGAACAATCAGTAACATATATTATAGTTAATTTTTTTCAAGTGCTAAGTATTGTTAAAATTTCTAAGTAAGTCATTTTATTTCTTATTGTTTTACTTTACTATTGTTCATAAAATGTCTGTTATGTATGATATTTATATGGATGATATCTAGCTACTTGATTTAACTGATCTTTATTTTTTATGATTTTTAGAAACAACAAAGTGTTTATTGTTAGAATGTGACTAAAAATATTAATTTATTTATGATCCTACTATGTTTGGGACCTTACCATCTATACATAATAATAAATTATTTTTGAAAAAAGACTAAAAATATGAATTTATTTATAATCCCACTATGTTTGGGACCTTAATTATACCATCTATACATAATAATAAATTATTTTTGATAAAAAATAATTTTAAAAAAAAAGATAAAATTTTAATTATTTTAATCGTCAGATATACCTATAGGCTTTAAACAGCATCAAGTTATTAACAGCCCTCCACAAACTGGTTGCAATAATCAGCATGAAGTGAGTCACATTTATTACTCCTTTGAAAAGAACATGGAACGAAATGAACGAATCCTTGAAATAAATCGCAGGAAAAATATCAAGTGTTCAAGTTGTTGATGGTTAAGTCTCTGTTGGCTTCCAAGAAATTATTACAGCTGGTTTCCCTTGATTTGTCTTCCGTTATGTACCTGGTGGATCTTGTAGAAAAATAATACTCAACGGTAACCTTCATCAAGTACCATCTCTCCCCTGTCTATGTGTGTATATTATAGCCTATAGGTAAAACATTGAGAGTTAAGATGGAATTGTAATTAGTTATATTGTTATGGTAGAAAAATATTACTGCTCGTAAAATAAGGTTCTGGGTGATTGGTGAGTAATTGCTTATATCTGATTTGTACTGTGAATTTTTTTTTTTTTAAATTACATTCTTTGTTATGCATAATTGTGTTGATCGTTTTATGGAAATATATTTGTATTGTGCACTTATATTGTTTGAAATTAATGTATGTGTTTGTTATTTGTAATTATCTTTTTACATAATACACATTATCCACATCAAAATTATCAATATTTTTAATGTGATTTTTTTTCAGTTTAAAAAGAAAAATGCACTAATTGAGATGCTTATTTTTGACATTTTACTGTTTAACTCATAACATACCCAACTAAGTATTATGACATCTTCAAACAAGAATATAGATTTTTCAATCTTTTTAGTATTTTAAGAGTTCTTTGTATGGTTTGCTTATAAAAATCAAGTATTCTTTAATTAAAAGTTTTAACAATAGCCAACAAAAGTGTGTTTCAATTGTCGTTGTAATCATGATGTAAAATCATTTAAATCATAATATAAAATTGGTTCACCGATTGGCATGTATTAGATTTTTGATTGATCTATCTGTTTCTGTGACCATACATGTATTCTAAATCTTTTAATGGACTTAGGCTGTATAAAGAAAATGAAATGAAAGTTCTTTTTTTTATTTTAAAAAGGCGTTTTCAAATCTATCATCTGTGATACTTATATTAGATTCTCATCATTCAAAGAATTAGGAAGTTAACATAGTTTTAAATTTTCTCTAATGAAAATTATACACAATACAAAATTTTACGTTTGGTGACTAATTTCTATGGTTGTTTTGTAATATTTTCATCTAGGACATTAAATATGATTTTTTTTTGTTTTAACAAAAGTAAAAAAATTAGGTGATGAATATGTTAGTGTTAAGGAAGTTTTGTTTCATTTTATTGTCCTGTCGTCTTAGGAAGACTGGGAACCGTACGTAAGTGTGATGGCTGGGTACCAGTATTTGAATAAGTATTGCGATATATCATAAATACAGATCTACTATATTTTTATCATACTTTTACAGATCAATGGTCGGAAATTAAGGATAAACTATGAAGATGGAGACTCTAGCAGTGACTGTATGTAGGTCCATTCAGTGAGGACTAGGTGATATGTATTATTATTAAAGCTTTAATGTCATAGGAAGGAGGAATTAAGAGTTCTTGCTGTTTGTCTCAAAATTGCAACAATTTATTGAACACTATTTTGATTAGCAATATATTCCAAGAGAAATGATGCTCCCAGGATCTTTTGGACCAGGAAGGGGGAAATAAAGTTCTAGCTGTATTTCTTAGAATTATAGATGCAAATTATTGAACACTATTTGATTTGCAATATATTCTGAGTTTTTTTTTCTGAGGATCTTTTTGACTAGACTGCTATAGATGCTGAACAAAGTAACAAAAATGGAAATTCGTGACAATGTATTCTAACGTGGGACTGAAATGAAGTTGCACATACGGCTGTCTACTTTATCTAGTGTTTTGTGAAACTCGCGTAAGGATAGACCAGTACTTCAAGATGGGACAAGAATATTCTGTGTACACAGACAATTTACCAAACATCGCAGTGATGCCCAATATAGGGAACATAATACCACGTTTTAGAGGACTGAGGCCTCCCTTCAGACTAGGTAAGTTTTATTGTAATGATGCCTAAAAAATGTTAGTTTCTGGTTGCATGCTCATAAAAAATAGGGTATGTAGGTAGGGGACATTTTTGGTCGAGGGGCTCTTGAAAGCATGAGAAAATGCAGTTCCTTCAGCCTAAAAAAACTAGGGTCATGGGGAAAAATTAGGGTAGATTGAATAACCAGAAATGCGTACATGATTTGTTTTCGCCTGATTCAATCTAACTCATGGGTACCGTTTGAACTGATGAAACTATTACTTTATCAGAAGATATTTCGAAAATATTTACATGAATCAGATGGCCCTAATTCTGCAATATTTATGCTGTTAACTTTAACCAATCATTCTTATGTATAATGGAGTTGGTGAGATCTGTTTACCACGGCTTATATAATTAATTTCAGCATTTATAAACATTATAAGTAGAACCTGAGATTTGTCTTAAATTCATGAATTATAATTGATCTTTATAAGTTACAAGCATTAGGATTTACACAGAGCATCTACATATCTCTCAGTATCATTTTTAAAACTCAAAATTTGAATGAATAACTTCTTAGGTATATTGAGAAAATGTTTTAATCCATCCATAAAATTCAACTCAATAAAAAATCAAACCGAAATTGTAATTATATTTAACTACAAATGTACATCACACCCATGTGTTTTAAATAACTTCAAATTATACATCAACTTCTCATAGTAATAATTCATGAGTTTTAATGAGGTATAGCTATATAATGATGAAATGATTGACTCACGATGTGTGAGCAGGTAAAGATATATTGGTACATTCATACTGTTCTCCTCTGTTCAATAATAAGGGACATAAAAATGTTTATTTCTGGTTACCTTCCCTACCCTAATTTCTCCTATGACCCTAAACTTTTATTAGCTCGAAGAACATAAAATCCACTTTTATTACTTTTTCACAAGCTTTCAAGAGCAAAAGAACGAAAAAAGACAAAAAAGACCTACCTACCCATGTATCCAGAAACAAATTTTTTTTCAGGCCTAAGGATTCCCATACATCAGAAAGCAGTGAGTAATATTGACAGATTAATGTTCCAATCAGCTGTTGTTATTTTTATGGTCATTGTATGAGAGTAAACATATCCTCAGTGAATGCTAATCAATCTCTATATATATCTACATATTCATTTTACATTATTTTCTACTCAGTATTAAGATCTTATGAGAATATGATTACAGCAGAACTGAACCAAAATTTTGAGTGCAAATCATGTACTGTTTAATAATTTGTGCTGGAAGTGTCATTTTGGAAGTCGTTACCCTTAATTCTGTATGTTACATATATACAGTAAAAGCTCTGAAAACTGGATTCCTTGGAAAATGGAATTACCTGAAATTTGAAAGATGTTTCAATTTCCGTGGAATTTATCAAAAGTACTCTGAAAACGGGAACTATCAGAAAACCGGACTTTTGGTCCAGTCCGGAAGGGGTCCAGTTTTCAGGGGTTTTACTGCACATGTTTTAGACCCAAAGTCATCATTATACACCTACCCATCAATGTACTAGCCATGTTTTTATACGGCTGTTTGAAAATGGGTCGTATTATGGGAACACCCATGGCAGGCGGGCGGCATCCACAACGGTGTCCGCTCTCTAATTTGAATAGTTTTATTCGGATCTTCACTAAACTTGTTGGAAATGTTTATGGTCATGAGATCTCAGTAAAGCTCGATAACCAGCCCAATCGGCTTAGGCAGGTCGTTCTGAAGGGGTTGTACTGTATATAGCATTGACTGACCAATCAGATCAAAGAAACTCCCTAACCCTGGGCCTTATGGCGTAAATTAGACTTTTTAGTTTTTAAATGTGTAATTCAGAACCTTGCAGCTTTATTCAATTATTTCAAACTTAATGAAATACTTGCTAGTTACTTCAACCATGTGTAAACCATCCATGTATGTTAAACATTGCACTTTTATAATTATCCCAAGTGTCTGTTTTGAATTGGCTCCCGTATCCTATTACCAGGTAAATCTACACATACAGACTATACAAGAGTGGGAGGGGAACCAGAAGTCTGTTTCCACTTAACTTACTATTTGACATCTTACAATAATTACTCAGTGTTCATCTTCTTGTTCCCTACAACATGTGGAGTATGTTTAATTAACTAGATTGTGTAAATGTGGAAAAATGAGAGTTTAAATATTTATGAATGAATTTGTCTGTGAGCTGAAAGATTTCTGGTAGGGGAAAGATTACCCAGTAATAAATTCGAGATCGGCAACAAGTACAATGTCTATATTCTCTTTTGCAGTCGAAACTGTGAACAATAGCCAATCTTAGGAAAGAAATAATTTGACCTTAATAAACAGGTGGCCTTAATAATATGGAGGTATTTTTTCTGAATAATAATTGAAGATTCTTAAAAGAATGGACTTTACTCACAAGGTGGCCTTTATTTGGAGGTGGTTGCTTACATGGGGTTGACAGTACTTCATGATTAAAAACCATCCTCAAAGTTTTTAATCATGGCTGATAAAAAATGAAATACACTTTAATGGCCCTTTATTTTGAAAAAAAGAAATACTCTAGTCGATTCAGTCCCTGAACCCTCCCCCCCCCCCCGTGCTAGAAGCGTACAACTTATTATCACCATTCTACTGAAGATAAAAGCTATGTTTACATGTACACTTGTATTTTATGACTTGTTTGGCTCAGCTCTGTGCTTACTGCCTTAATAAACTTGATCTGTAGCTGATATGTAATGGGCTTTTGACTTCATTGTTATGTAATGAACCATTTGATGTTTTGTTGTTGCTATTAGTAGTACGGTACATGAACATTCTGTTCCAAGTACTAATAGAACTCTTGAGAATGATAAATACAAATTGTGCATATTAATTATAAAATCATTGATTCATGAGACTTCCATTATTTTGTTAATTGATATATCTTTTGTGTATACATGTATGCCCTACCTAACTCGCAGTAAAGAATATATACTGGAAGCATCCTTGAGTATTTAACTCACACAGCACTAATTCACACAGCACTAACTCACACAGCACTAATTCACACAGCACTAATTCACACAGCACTAACTCACACAGCACTAATTCACAGAGCACTAACTCACACAGCACTAATTCACAGAGCACTAACTCACACAGCACTAATTCACACAACACTAATTCACACAGCACTAACTCACACAGCACTAACTCACACAGCACTAACTCACACAGCACTAACTCACACAGCACTAACTCACACAGCACTAATTCACACAGCCCGTACACATGGCACTAATTCACTTAGCACTAATTCACTCACACTAAATTTTGCTCATTAAGTCAAATTAAAGAATCCTAGCTCTTAAACATTATTGTATTTCATACTTTAAAAATATGTTATATCGATCGCATTATAACTTTTCTCCTATGTTTTAGTTTTAATTAAAAAAACAAAACAATGTGCAATTTATTCAAATTAAGATCTCTAGCTTACAGAATAGATATATCTGAAATTGTGCAGTCAAAATTATCATCGTGAATATCTTTTTCCTAAGATGGCTGAAGAAGTGTTTTTGCCTTGTTCTTTCTTGTAACACGTACCCTGCTCACAGCTCACCCTTGTAAAATTGTTTTTATTATGTACTATGTAAATTGAATAATTGAATATTATTGAGATCTAAAAATGAATTATCTAAGGTCTTGAGCTACAGTCAACCTGTGCACAAAGGCCTCCCATGGGAAATTCAAAATGTGGCCTTTATTGACAGGTGGTCTTTATTTGAAGGTCATTCTGTTCTTAATAATCAAAAAAGTTTTTTAAAAGAATGGCCTGTATTATCAAAATGGTGGCCTATATTCTGAGATGGTCACTAATGCAGGCTTGACTGTATCTACTTTAAAACTTGGTACTACAGTGATATGACTGTAGGTATTTATTGGCACAATTCAATGTTTATGGTCATTAGTATAATAGACCTCTCACATACAGAGTTTTGATCCATTCAAGTACCCTGAGATAACTAGCCTGTGTGAAGTTGATAATGATTATTGTTTGATTGCTCTTTAAGATATCTATTTACTTGGCGCCCTATGCTTGGATGTCATTGAGCAACTTATGTTTGTTTTTCAAGTTGCATGTATATTTATCAGAAAAGTTGTGGCCCATCTAAGATTCTGTTTGGACAAAGATACTTGATACAAATTTTGTTTTCATGAATTCCATTTGAGGGGAGTTAATTAAGTTAGTAACTTAAAATAAAACTTTCTATATAAGTCTGCAAAAAGTTTTAAACTCTTCTTCATAAAATGACATTGTTCATACAGCAAATACTTCTACAGGTAGATTATATTTTTCATTAAAAACTAGGTTATACTTCTACAGAGAAGTAGTACATAGGCTTGGGTTGCTGTGAAAAATTAAGCTCAGTCGTGTACCAGAAACAATTCTTTTTCACGCTTAACCCTAAAATACTCAAAGAGGTGACAAAATAATTCTGTAGATCGAGGACCTTGGAATGAATGCCAAACTTTAGAGAATGCATTGTTATATCCCGCTAGAAAAAAACAACATTAGTAATCAAATTACTGCCTAGCTTTTTGAAAAGCTAACATTTCATGTTTCTGACAGTTATATGTTGGTTAAGTTTCAAGTATTGCAGTCATGCTTTATAGTTACTTATTATATTATCCTGCAGGCAACATTGTCTGATTAGATACAAAGTCATCTGACACCATCGGGCATAAAAAGTCAGCATCTCCTGTCTCTGTCATTATCCATTAATTAGATATTGATGTACAGTCAGTCATGTTATTTAATTAATTATCCTAATTGATCTGTACTGCTGGTGTATCAAGTTTTCTTCACACCATTAAATTCATACTTCCTCATACCGCCAGTGTTGCTATGGCAATATAATATTTTATTAAAAGGAAGCAGTCTTGCGCTTTTTCTATTTACAAGAATCTCTCTACAAAATTCCAGGATTGTTGCATTTATTTTTTATCGGTTTTCAGTACTATTCCATTTACATACCAATTGCTCAAGGGTCTGATAGCTTGGGATAACTTACATTTTGAAATTAAACAAATTTTTTGGTATTATTTCTTCCCTAATAGTCTTGTTAAAGCCTAAAATATTTTTAGTTTCTCGTTACATGCTCATTAAAAATAGGGTAGGTTGGGCGGCACTTTTTTTGCTCTTTAAAGCATGTGATAAAACTAAAATAGTGGGACGGTGGATTCCATTCCTTAGGCTCATAAAAAGTCCAGGGTGTTGGGGAAAGATTAGGGAGTGTAGGTTGGATAACCAGAAACGAAACTTTTTTTTTACATCTTACGGTTATTCAACAGACCCAATATTTGGCACCAATACAAGTTTCTTACTACATAGTCCAAAAAGAACGAAAAAAAGCCTAGGGACATATAGAACCTTCAAAGTATGTAAGGAGGTATGTTTACAAAACTAAGAAAAGTTTTTAGACATAGCTGCCCTAATTTTATGGGGTCAAGTTACCTGGATGACATTTTTTCTAGACTTAAGGCCAAAAAAAATTTGTTTGTTTCTGGTTACCTAACCTACCCTGATTTTTCTCGGCGATTCTATTAATTCTAATAGGTCCAAGGAATGGTACATCCACTTTTTTTACCATTCCACATGCATTCCAAGAGCCCAAAAAATGCCCCGACTTATCTACCCAATTTTATATGAGCATGTAACCAGAAAAAAATAATCTTTTTTAGGCCTTAGTAAGTTGAGAGACTTATGTTTTTCATTTAAGAGAAGGTAATTACTCCTTTAATGAAAGAGTACATGACATATGCACCTGGTTTTAACATTATTATGTCAGAAGGAATGGACCAAGTATTTTGTCAATGAAGGAAAGCTATGGGGATCTACCTTATTGCAGGCATTTGTTTTAAATCTCAATCTCCCCATGAAATTAGCTTGGTTAATGAGTAAAGGTGAAAAGTGTTTAGAAAATAATTGAGTTTGAGTAAAACTGGTATGAGGAATATGTAATTCATTATTTCACAAAGTATAAAATGTTACTAGATATGAAGCTTAGGTGTAAAACAAAATTCCTTGTTTCTGGAGACCTGACCTACCCTAACTTTTCCTTACAATCCTAGGCCTTTTATTAGGCCCAAGGATAGGTGCATCGACTTTCTCACTTTTTCATCATTCTTTAAAGAGGCAAATAGTGATGTTCTGATTAATCATTTATTCAACGAATCATTGGCGAATGGTCTTTGACGTGACGATGACGATGCTCCCATTTCGTCAACGGATTGTTGATTTCTGTACATAGTTGTCATCTTGACTATATAGTGCTGCAGACCTTACATGGTTTTACAGATGATGCTGTTCAAGCTGTAACTGTAAATGCAGCATAATTCTGGCCCAGTGTGGTTTGTTTAATAATCAGTATATTTTTACTCAAACATCTTACTGTTACTGTTCTTTTATTCTTCATAGTTACATGAGTTACTGTTCTTTTATTCTTCATTTTCACATGAGTTACTGTTCTTTTATTCTTCATTGTCACATGAGTTACTGTTCTTTTATTCTTCATAGTTACATGAGTTACTGTTCTTTCATTCTTCATAGTTACATGAGTTACTGTTCTTTGCTTCTTCATTTTCACTTGAGTTACTGTTCTTTTATTCTTCATAGTTACATGAGTTACTGTTCTTTTATTCTTCATAGTTACATGAGTTACTGTTCTTTTATTCTTCTTAGTTACATGAGTTACTGTTCTTTTATTCTTCATAGTTACATGAGTTACTGTTCTTTTATTCTTCATTTTCACATGAGTTACTGTTCTTTTATTCTTCATTGTCACATGAGTTACTGTTCTTTTATTCTTCATTGTCACATGAGTTACTGTTCTTTAATTCTTCATTGTCACATGAGTTACTGTTCTTTTATTCTTCATTGTCACATGAGTTACTGTTCTTGATTCTTTAATTTCCATACAAATAAAAGTAAATCACCACTTTCATTTCATATTAATCATCTTAAGAAACAATTAGCACAAGGAAGCTGACATTTTATGAAACAATTGACTTTTGACGACCAAATTATAAACTTCCTGGTATCATAAATGATTTCAACTTTTCGATTGATATCAGACATGTAAATATTTTCATTTACTAATTATCCTTATTATACACTTTACATTAATGCTTCCGACAAAATAAAGAGATACAGGTTTGGGAGGAATTATGGCTGAAGGTTTTGAATATTCGCAGCTTGAATTTAACGAAGAAGATATTGAATTTTGGAGTAATATTGAAGAATCAATTGATACTGACTTTTGGGGTAAAACTTTTTTTTCAAAACTTTAAGCCAGATATTCGTGTATAATTTAATATTGTCATTTAAGCAATTATAGATCTTGTCGTCATTATTGCTTTTTGTTCATTATCTTGGTCTGTATCTAATTTGTATAAAAATTGTAACATGATTTTGACTGCTTTTATTTGGTTTCATAATTTTACAAGAAATTAGTATCAGTTTTAAAAATTTAAGAATGATCATTCAGCTTTCTATAGCTTTTACTCGCTCAGCGTTGATGATTTTTTATGCAGACCTAAGTACTACTGTGCAAGTCCATGTGAGTTCAGTTTCCATGAGTACTTTCAGTACTTTGATTTTGTATCGTGTGGTTGCATTTTTATTTTATGTATTGTGTTGTGGTTAAAATTCATATTATCTTTACATCATATTGTAGTTTGTAAGTTTTTAAAGGGGCATGCCCTGGAACTTGAAGCGTCTCGAATAGCAATCAAATCGGTATCATTTTAATGCCTAAATCAATTAATAAAAGCCCTGTAAAATATTAACAAAATATCCCGCTAGTTTACTCAAAATACACATTTCAAGATTTACCAAACCTGCCGATTTCGGCCTCAGAAAGTATTCGTCATTTTCACAACTCGACCCTTTCGGTATCTGTCAAAACCGAAAACATCGCGGAAAAAATGTCAACAAACTGAAATGGTAAGTATTGCTCATGTTATGTTCACTTGAAAGGCAGTGCACATGCTCAGTTAAACTCTCAGACGTATCGGAAATATCGTTGTCGTCAATAAAAGGCTTACAGCCTTTTATTCAAACCGACATACAAATACCGACGCGCGCGATATAGGGTCATTTTTGAACACACATTCTTCCTTGACTGTTCGGTAATAATTGGTTTTACAAGTGGCAAGCACATTTTTGGTGTACATAAAAAAAGACACAGCCGTTCCTGGGCATGCCTCTTTAAATGAGTTAGGTATGTATGCTGGTTAGAGTGCATATTTGAGTGTTCTTCGTAAATAAAAAAGGCTAAAAGGAGTGGAAACGGCTATAGCAACTGTAGCTTTCTTTTTACTAAGAATACTCAAATCGAGGGCTCAGCGCAACACGGTCGTAACTTGCTCTTATTTCAATATGAGTTACGACACTGTTGCGTTGAACCCTCGAAATATGCATTCTAACTGTCATAGTGCTCCATCAAATTTTACTATGATATCAATAATAATGTCAATACTGTCAGATGACATAATACGTCATGCCACTATTTCTTCCATATTTGGACACTCTATCAGTCTTTTACACTTTGCAAAATGTGTAAAAAGTTAAAGCACTGTTATAAATTATGTTTTATAAATTAAGAAAGCCAAACATTTTAAAATCTTTGTCACTGATTGGATAAGAAAGTGGGGCGAGCAATAATGTATATTTGAGCTCATGAAAGTATTTGGGACTTTTATGAAAAAATTTAGGTGATAAATATGTAACCCACTTTCACAAATCGTGGCAAGTTATCTGAGGCCTGGAAAATTTTGTTTATTTCTGGTTACATGCTCATTAAAAATAGGGTAGGTAGATAGGTAGGTAGCAGATTTTTGTTTTAAATTGGCTCTTGAAAGCATGCAGAATGGTAAAAAAGTGAGATGGTGGATGTACCATTTCCTTGGGCCTGATTTAAAGTCTAGGGTTGCTGGGAAATTTAAGGGTTGGTCAGAAAAAAACACAAAAAAAAACGATGTTATACCTTAATTACTTGTCATAGTATTTAACCATGAACATCCATCACTTTCTTACTGGAACCAAATCTAATTTCAAACAATATCAAAATCACAAAATCTTAACATACATGTACATGTTATACAAATTGAATTTTGACCCAAATACCAATTAATTTATGCAATGTCCTATTTATATTAATAAATGAAAATCAAGTTTTAAATGCATTGGGAATATAAGGATATAATGTGATCTAAAAAGATTTCCAGAAAATATTATAACAAAATTACCCCTAAATAAGGACCACCTGTCATCAAAGGCCATGATATGTCTTTCCCAAAGGTGACCTTCGCCCACAGGTTTGACTTTGGTCAAATACGCAGAACACAATCACACTGATTGATATCAGGAACAATTTTATCACATGAAACTATTGAAATCATATCATTAGTTTCATATTATGATAACTCTAACAAAATGTCATTGATATGATATGATAACAAACAACATGCCTTTAATTATCATATCTTGAAAAAAATCTGGCTACTTTTATATATTTGGCTACTTTCCAGCTTTAACAGTACATGTACAGAAAGACCCTAAACATACACCTGGGTAGAGCCAGACTGACCTTCCTTAAACCAGCTGGACAGCTTCCTCACAATTATGTTAATTTGGTCTCAGTTGGGAGTCAAACTCACCGCGGTGAGGATCTGGCCCCAGTTTCACGAACAAAACTGAGTAGAAATTCAATAATGGACTCGAGTATTTTTTCTGTCTAGAAATCTTGTGTCACTGACTAGAAATGTTACCATTTGTTTTCTGATATACTTAGAACATGTTTAACATTTCATTTGAGTCGAAAGTCCAATATCCAATAACAGACTCAAATCATTTTTATTCAATTATTCCATATCAAAAGACTATTGTTAGATTGAAATTGTGGGAAACTGTTATTAGACCATATTTGTACCTTCTTTTAATGCCACTTTTAGAATAAAATACATTAATATAGACAAAATACTTGATATAATAAATAAGTTAAGTTTGTGAAACTGGGGCCTGATGATTACAAGTCAGAGAACATTACCACTTGACAACAGAGGCCGTGTTCTTTACTGCCTGATGCTTATTTGGCCATAACTTAGAACACTTAATATCAAAATATTTAAAATCCTTGCCCATTTTGTCTTTACAGGGAAGGAAGGCCTAGATTTGGAGAGAGAACTGAAGAAATGGCTGCATTTAGGAAAAGATTCAACAAATATCAATAATGATGATGAGGAGGAGGATGTTGAAGATGATGACGATGATGAAGATGTAAGAGATGATGATGCCAATGATGATGATGATACTGATGAAGATAAAGATGAAGAAGAAATCAAAAGAAACAGCTCTACTCATGTAGCTGTGTATAAATACTGCAGAACAAGTATTGGATCACCATCCATCAACAGAAATTCCTTCACCGAAGAAGAGATGAATAAATTTGAAGGTAAGGCATAAAAAAATAATAGTTTAACTTTGTTCAATCTGATTACCTGACCTACCCAATCCCCCGCCCCTCGTGACCTAGACTTTTTATACGGCCTCTGAGGAGCAGTTCATGTACTGTCTCACTTTTTACCTCCACAAGCTTTTCAGAATGATAAAAAATATGTATGAAAAGTATTTCCCTACCTACCTACCCTATTTTCAATGAGTATGTAATCGGGAACAAACAAACAAAAACTACACCTCAGGCAACCTGGAATGATTTTTTCATTGTTTGTATTCAATATTCCTTTAACTTCTCCTTCACATTGTTTAAACAACATTTTGTTGAAAATATTTTCACTTGAAGCATGACTAAATCTTAGAATGTTTGCTTTTTCGGAGTGAATCCCCAGTAGCTAACTACATGTACCAGTTAATATACTAATGTCTGAGTCAACATCAATTATCCTACAAGGAGAAACTGGACAACCGAAAAAAAATAAAAATGGAAAATAATGAGTATGAATGAATTGGCTGCATTACCTATTTTCTGCATCATTTACAAAGGAATCACCAATTGCTCGTCCACTCGTTTAAGCTATTAAAGTACAGTCAACACTGTCTAAGCTGTCACCTCTGAATAAAGGTCACCATGTGAATAAAGGCCATTCTTCTTAAAACTGTCATTGATAATTTAGAACAAAATGACCTCTGAATAAAAGCCACCTTTCAATAATGGCTGCATTAAGTCTTTTCCTAGGGTGACCTTTGTTCACAGGGTTGACTGTACATATTCTTGGACCAAAAACATTCATTCTCTTATCAAGCACTTTGTCTAAACTATTAGATAGACACATAATATTATCTTATTCCCCATCCTCTTTAGCATTGGCAACTATCTTGGTCTATTTAAACGTATCTTATCTTATTTGACAAGAGACTTAGTTTGGCAACCAGTGATAGAAATTTTTTTTAAAAAGGCAGAAATGGTTCCACTTCAATGTCTTTGATATGTCCTATGAACCTTATAAATATGAACATAATTTCATGAATGTCAAAAATATGGCTTATAGTGTGTAAAGCTACAGTCAAGCCTGTGTTAGCAACCACTTCCAAGTAAAGACCTACTTGTGAATGAAGGCCATTCCTTCAAAACCAATCATTGATATTTAAGAACAAAATTACCTCCGAATAAAGACTACCTGTCAATAAAGACCACATTATGTATTTCTCATTGATGGCCTTTGTTCACAGGTTAGACTGTGGTGTCTAACAAGAAATGCTATATAAATTCAAAGAAGTGTAAAATCACATTGTTTTGATAACTTTATAGCATTTTCTCAAAGAGTTTTAACAAAAACTGTCTCTATAATTTAATAAACAAGATTGTTACAAGTTATCAGAATATAATTGTAATCCACTATTTAATGATTCAACCAGCATATTTTTTACTCAGTAATGCAATTTCACATGCAATTAAAAACAACAATGTATTTTACCTTGGAAAAGAGGAAAACGATGCCTTGTTTAAACTTTGAAAATGTTTGATTTTGTTGATTTTTAATGTCTGATTTATCTCCCTTTCATTTCTATTTATAGTTGCTTATCTCAATTTATTAGTCACTTCCCGTATTCATGATATAGATCTTTATTCTTTGGTGGTATGATTCTTATCACATACAAACAATCATTCTGCCAATAACTATAGAACGGTCCGATATAGCTTTATACACTTTAAATGGAAAAAGCAATCTTTGATACCAATTTATGTCAACCATTTTATAAGCTTGATGTTTTGCAATATATGTTTTGTGTTACAATGATCCAGTGTTGGCCAGACCAGTGTGAAACACAGCACAAATACCCTGATAAAACAGTATGAATATTTCATGATGTAGTAATGAGATTGTTTGTTGACGATCAGCAGCCATTGTACTTAGTGATATCATCTTACATTTCATGTTGAAGACTAAACAGGGAACAGCTTTATTAGGTTTTCTCCCTGTATTGAAGGCTAATGGTTGCAGTATCTGCTTGTACGCTAATTATCTAATGCCAGATCATGCACTTACATGATGAGGCATCAATGCATATTGAAATGTGCTCCAAGTTGATTCCTAAGCCTTTTATCCTTTAGTGAAAATGGAATTGTTTTACAAATTGAGTGAGGCTGTGACCTTGTCCAGTGGTTAGTGCATTAGACTTGTAGTTCAATAGGTTCTAAATCCTGGTCATGTTAGGTCATATCCATACCATTATATGAAAATTCGACAAAAATGTTGATTTTTATACCCCAGTCTTTTGGAATGCTGGAAGGGCATAAAATAGTTACCCCTGTCCATCCATCCGTCCGTTCAAAGTTTGGTTTCCGAGCGATTAATTAAGAAATATTTCATGGATTGGTTTCATATTTTACATGAAGGTGTTTAATAATAAAATACAGATCAAGATTAATTTCCGTTAAAATCCAAATATTTTGACAAGAGTTATGGCCCCCTTTTTGACTTAGCATTTAGTGGGTGCATTTGTGTCCTCCTGACAGATTTCTATTTCTCCATATGTGGAGGAGAAATAGCTAGGGTCATAAATTTATACATTTATATCCCTACTCTTATTTTGAATAATTTACCTGGTTCTTTATTGTCATAGATAAAACCTCTCCCATTTCCTGTGAATTTCTAATCTAAGTACTTGACTAAGTAGTTTGGATGGGGACACGAAAAAAGTGTCACTGAATAACAGATGGTGGAGCTGAGACTTGAACCCACTATCATTCGCTCAGTAATCTAGCGTGTTACCACTAGGCCACCCACACATAGAATTACAGTGATTTATATCAGTTCTATTTTAAATTCCTGTGTCAAAATCAGTTCATGAAGTTAATTAACCCTCAGTGAAATAAGACAAATGTTTGGTTTCCTGGTATTGAAGGCATTTGCTTGAAGGAAATTAAACACTGTATATTCTCTAATGAACACCCCATCTCTGATAAGTGCCGCAACCTTTTTTTTAGCAAAATCAAATACAAAAATTGTGACTCACTATGAATAATTCAATTATACTGCAGTGCTATCCAGTGACTTCAGGAAACACAGCAGATTGACAAAATTCTGTAACGTCCCTCTGGGTGTTTAATAGGGAATATTTGGTATTAGAGATTCCAGTAGCTCTTAGTTACATGCAAATGTGTATATTAAAGAGCATTGTATGGTTGCTTGGTCTGTGTTTGCATGAGTAGAACAATATTATCTACATTATTTCTCTTATGTGACATGCTGTACTGGATATTTTGTCCATTAGACTACAGTCAAACCTGTGCTCAAAGGCCTTCCTTGGGAAAGACAAAATGAGGCCTTTATTGAGAGATAGCCCTTATTTGTAGGTCATTTTGTTCTAAATAATCAATAACAGTTTTTAAAAGAATGGCCTTTATTCACAGTGTGGCCTTCTTTCGGAGGTGGCTGCTAACACAGATTTGACTGTTCTATAATACAGCTATATATTGGTTAGATCATATCGCCTCTTTAATGATAACAATCTGTTACATACAAAACAATGATATGAACGGAGGCCACAGTTACTTGTTTGTCTGTATCAATGTAACATATTTATCTTAACATATCTATATATTCCACATAGCATTATTAATACCCATATGTAAACAAGTTTTAATGTGGTATGGAGTGAGTTTAGTTGCTGTTTTGGAACTATTTAATTCATGCAAGTATCATTCATGCATACTTATTAGTTTAAACTTATTTATTTTACATAGATTTTTGAGCAAGTTCTTACAACTTATATTAACTACTCTCGACGACTGCTTCCTGGATTCTGACCAGTACTCGCGCCGAAAGAAGGGATTGTGAAGGTTCTGATCAAATTCTGCCACTGACGGGATTCGAACCTGCAACCTCCGGGTTAGGAGTCAAACGCTCTACCCTTACGCCACTGATTCTCCCACATACTTATCATAAATGTATTTGTACATAATACATGCTAAAAAAACACATACTTTAACTTAATTGTAAGAGAAATCTTGATGCAGCTATTTTTTATCTGTCAATTTTTTAAGTTCCAAAATATGCTGATGAAGGTATCATTTTCAGATCAATGAATATTTTGTCATCTTTAATAATTGATAACTATAATTATGTGCAAAAGTAATTGTGATGGACATGCAATTATTATACCAAATATGGTTAACGTAAACTTATTAGTTATACTTAAGTCCATTAGAAAATTATATATAGAGCATTAAGCCTTTAATTTCCTGGCACAAAATTTTCAGTTAAAAACTTTGTGTTAGACGTCTTTAATTGTTGGACTTAGACATTATTTTATAATAATTTTATTATTGTTATTCTTGTGCTAACAAATAATAAATTATTCAGGATAATTATAGTATGTCTGGTAGTTTGTGTTAGTTAGTCATGATAAACATTATGTTTTATTATACCTCACACAACTTATTTACTATATAGTCTTATGTGTCGTCAGAGGGTGACAATCCGTAATGTTACCCTGTGACATTACATTTCGGCCCGCTTGCCATAACGAAACTGCCCTCACGCGCTGACGCGATATTACCGGATGCCGTGTTTTAGTCAATCTGTTCAATATCCTAGACGTTTTTATGGGCGATTATCTAAATCCACTCATAATTTGACATCCTCGGTCGACATTACTTGTCTCGGGTGAACATTACGTTCTATCACCCTAAGTGGGATGTGATATTTATATAATGTCTAGTAGTAAGTGTTGATAAACATATGTCTAGTAGTGTTGATAAACATTATGTTATGTCTAGTAGTAGTGATAAACATTGTGTTATGTCTAGTAGTAAGTGTTGACAAACAATTTGTTATGTCTAGTAGTAAGTGTTGACAAACAATTTGCTATGTCTAGTAGTAAGTGTTGACAAACAATTTGCTATGTCTAGTAGTAAGTGTTGACAAACAATTTTTTATGTCTAGTAGTAAGTGTTGTTAAACATTGTGTTATGCCTAGAGTAAGTGGTGATAAACATTGTGTTATGTCTAGAGTAAGTGGTGATAAACATTGTGTTATGTCTAGAGTAAGTGGTGATAAACATTGTGTTATGTCTAGTAGTCAGAGATCATAAGCGTTCTTTGATATCTAGCAGTCATTGATGATAAACATTGTGTTATGTCTTCCTGCCAGTGTTCTTTAACCTAATTTTTAGTCTAATAGACAAATATGATCAACATTCAGACGTAACATGCTCTCAATTTTTGTCACTTTCTGTAAATATGTAACATACCGTACATCTGTGTTTATTAGATACTTTATCCACCAAGTAATTCATTAGCTATGTGACAGCTTGGTAGACATACATATTTGGCCTTTAAAGTATATTGAACTAGTATAATTTACATGTGTACTTAATATATAAATTTATTCATTGATTTATGTCAAACTTCTGTGAAGTGGAGTTCATTCTGTACTGTATAAAAAGTTTGTTAAAGTTACAGTCATACCTGTGTTAGTGGCCATCCCCAAATATAGTCCTCCCTTTGTAGTCTGTGAATTTAGGAACTACATGTCCGAATCACCCAAAAGTGAATGATTTTTCTTTATACTCTATACATAATTACCGCAAAAGTTACTTGTCCGAATCAATAATTACTTGTCCCAGACAACCAGACAAGTGCTAATTTCACAGACTGCCTTTGAGTAAAGGCCATTCTTATTCCTTTAAAGACCATCATTGATTGTTTAGAACAAAATGACCTCTGAATAAAGGCCACCTGTTAATAGAGGTCACATTTTTCTTTTCAGGGGTGGCCTTTGTTCACAGGTTTGACTGTAAATTATTCATTTGTTCAATTTAATTAGATATAAATACAAAAAAAAGTAGCTGAATCTCTGTTAATTATTTCTTCTGTACTTTAATCTTAGAGAAGTATATATGGGGCAGCTCTTCCTTATAAGCTGTGAGCATCTTCATGTATTGTAATCAATAATTCAAGTAAAATATTTTCCTTTTAAGCTATGTGTATTTCTCTTTTAGTTGTAATAATTCTTATTAATTTTTGAACTCTTCCTTGTACTATGATTAAGTCAACAGTTACTGTGAACAGTTTTATAATTGCACATTATATAAACCCACCAAGAACTGGATACTTATTCTGCCGATTGACTGCGGAATTGAAAGCAAAAACTAATTGATGTCTGGCTGGATAAACCTGAGGCTGGTATTAAGGGTGACCATTTCTAATTAATGCAACGTTTATAATTACGTATACACTGTTATGTATTTCACTTAGTGCGGTATATTGATTTTGCGATACAAAATACATCCAAATAATTCAGTGTAAACTTGTTATATCATATTAGAGATACCAGATACTTCATGCTTTGAACATGCCTGCTATTGTCATTAATTATTATATTAATGTGAAGGAAAATCATGTTAGTTGACTGTCATTGTATTCAGTAGCATATTGATCCCAGAGTCTCTTGTGTGCTTTGGGAGTCAAGGATTGATTTTAGTTGGCTTGGCTTCGAAAATTATGGCTGGTCTGATCTAATTGTGTTGTTGAAAAATATTGACACATGACGGCTACATTGTTTCTTATTTCGTGGGAGCTTCTTGTTACGCTGTCGGATGAATTGAGATGGCTGAATTAGGATATTGTGATGTAGTACACAAAAATGCTGATATCGGGTTTTTACTATTTTTTGGCTTATTTTCACTTCGGATAGAAAATGTCAAAGCTATTGATTTGAATGTTGAAATGTGTCAGTAAAATGTTATCTGGGTGTTACAAAATCATGATATGATTGAGTGTTGTGTGAGCTATGTTTTCTAGAATTTTTCACAGAAGTATCTGATCATTGACATTTTCGCCTTTGCATTGGAAGTAGGAGATATTTTACTGCAATATGAAAGTTATTTCGTAAAGTGAAGCTGTCCAGGGTGTTCCATTGTCAGAAGACTTTGAAATAAGTCCAGAAATTGATAGAATTCAGACTGCTGTGTTATTATATTGGAAATAAAAGGATAAGAAAATAATTGGCATATAAGTATGAATTTATGTCTGCCGATCTGAGGCAATTTTGTGGATTATTATGCTTTACAAAGACAGTACTAGCTGTAAGAAGAAATATTTTCTATTGATCGTATCATAAATATAGACTTAAGTGCCATGTATCGTAGGTTATAGAAGTAATAAGAGTTAGTGATGTTGTAGCAGCAAAGATGGATTGATTTTTGTACAATAACCATCATTACTCTAAAGCTAAAACTTAAGTTCTTATGTGCATAGATCTCTCATATGGATTTTCATGTTTTGTAAGTAAACGAATGAAGCAGATTTTGCAAGCTGTTGAGGAAGACTTGAGTATATTACAAACATGATGTTTGTGTTACAGCTTCGCTAGATGAAATAGGTAAAAAAACGGGCTGTACAACTAGCGCCAGGTGTGCATGAAAGTGGCGGAAAGTATCCCAATTACCTGTTAAAACTTATGGTTAATTTTTTGCCTACAAAACTGCGAAAAAAGTCTTACAAAACTTAGCAACAATCAAATACTAAATGCAAAGATAGAAGTGTTGTAATATTAAACTGTTTTAAGTTAACAAAAGTTTGTTTTAAACTTTGGTATAAAATTCTGATCATATAGAATTAAACTCTGCGCAGATGTGGATATTCAAATCAGACATGTAATTTTAAATTGGAAATTAATTGGAAAATAATTAGTTGAAATTACCTGGAGAAGATGTGTGATGGTTTTTTTAAAATTTGAATATATGTACTTCCTATTGAAATGTGTTAACAGGTATATATATATATGAACTGTACAATGGTTTCATGGAAATGTGAAGTTAATTATAAATCAAAAGGCACAAAATTTGTGTTTTCAAAGGAATAAATAATGCATAATTTTTCGCCTATTTGAATTTCTAAGAATTGTTGTAATTTGCATTAGTTTTGTGTTTATTTTTTAAATATCTAATTATAAGTGTACTTTATATGATATTTATTATAATACTAATTATATATTCAAATTGTTCCAAATGGGTGGAGTTTGCATATATTATAAGTGTTCTTTTTGATGCTGGTATATGAAGTGAGATAGATGTTGACAATCTGACATAAAAATAAGACAGCTGTTAAGTAATCATAATATAACCAAAATTCTTGATTTAGTGTCAAGCGTAGACAAAACTTGGTGAACATCATAAGATGTTGGGGAATTAATTACAGATATTACTTACGTGGATATGAGATTTAATGTGAAATGTGAAGTGTTTGGAGTGAAAATTACTAATTTTATGTGGAAATATTTTAAAAATGTATAAAAGATTCACTGATAAGATAAAACGAGGGAACTCTCTTAAGGAAAAACATCAGGGTAAGTTTTATTTCCTGATATTTTGTTTCAGTGGTTTAATGCCATTTTTCAAAGATGTTTCAGAAATACACAACAGCCCGAAAATCTAGCCAGTTTTCCTGGTTAGCATCTATGGTGAACAGTATACTAACTTGCCCTAGCTTCCACAGAGAGGCGTCAACTTAGATCTCCACAAATTGTAGAAAGTCAGTTTTTAAATATTTACTTGTTGGCTTAAAAAAATTTGTTTTGTCCCTTGTATTGTTTGGGCCAGGTTTGTGTTGATGGGTTCTGAGGTTTTCATTAAGAACTAATTCCCGATGAAAACCAGCGGTTAAATACATGAACAAATCAGTTGCAATCCCCAAAGTTTGAAAATTTAAATATGATATTTAAGTAGGCAGCCCCCTTCAGCCCCAGCCAAATCTGTTATTTTCATAAGAAAATCTGTTGTGCTGAATATTAATGAAAACCTTGAATAGATATTTTTTGGAGGTCAGATTTTTTTGTGTTTGTTATTTTAGGAATCTATTTCTTAAATATATACATGATACATTTTTATGTTCTCAAGTGATTGAAATCAGATTTTTTCAAAGTCCTGTTCAGACTAAAGCCATATATATGGGCAAATGGTTTCAGAGATAATGTTTGATTCGAATATTAAGGCAACTGCAGGAGTAGGTTGGCTTGTATATTATTTGCATATTAATAGGTTCCCTGGTTATAATGTAAGCCTGCCAGGTTGGTACCTCAGTCTATTAACCAAGAACTCATTTCTAATTGTAAACCTAAAACATTTTTAGAATCTTCTGAAATTTTGACTGTGTGTACAAAGGTTGTCTATGAATCATTTATTAAAGTGAAGGCTATGATTAAGTCCTTTGTTCTTCATTATTTATTCATGAGAGGAAATTAGATGTCAGTTAATTGTGTAAGAACAGATGTTATGGTCGAGATAATTTGGTCAGTCTTGCTCGACTACCATGAACAATCAAAGTACTGAAAGTACTCATAGAAACTGAACTTTAAACACATAGACTTAGCATTACAACATGAAATAGGAACTCGTTAACAATTGCATGGCTGATGTAGACAAAGTTTAACATGTAGAAAAATGCAGCACTTTGGTATGCGCGCGAATGAAGGTTCAGTTTTGAAAAAAATGAATTGTTGTTCAAATTTATTCATGTTAACCTCATTGCTAAACATGGTCAATACTGCTGAGAATTTAATAATAACTGAAATGAATATGGGCTCATAATTATTTTCTATTACCCTGTAAATTGTATGATTTCGTCTGTAAATTAGAAGTCAATTAATTAAGTGTAGTCATTGTATTTAATTGATCAATTAATACTTGGGAAAGATGGAGTTATATTAGTTTTAATCACATTACTGTCAATAGGTTGAGGCCGTGGTACAGTGGTTAGTGCGCTGGTTTTGTAATCTGGTGGTCCGGGTTAGATTCCCGGTTGCAGCTGGTTATATCCTTCCATGAAGATTTTCCTCCGCATTTCAAGGTGCCTGATCGTTGTTGAAGGATAAATTATTACTGGTTAGAATACCATCCAGGAAAACTTGTTCGGTGAATCGACTACCGTATAATACTGAAAAATGAAAAACAGCGCTAAACCCATTTAAATGGATTACAATCATGATCAGCTGAATGATCTCTTCTCAACATGAAATCTCATGTACATAATTGTTATATTCATAATAATAGGAAATTAATTGCTGTATAATGAAACAGATGGGGTGATATGGTACTCTATTAAGACTGTATAAGATTAGATAAAATTAGCTCAGGAACCAGTCAAGTTTTCAGATTGATTTATAAATACATGTACATCACAAATCAGAGAGCAATCATCATCGTTAGGATAATTTTATAAAACCGAACAGTAATTCAGCTTTCAATAGTCGTCACTCGCTAAGCATGCTTAGCATTAAATTGTTATGTGGGCCAAAGAACTACGGATTTTATACATCCACCATGCAGTTGTTAAACTAGTTCCTGTTTCATGTCGTAGTGCATGTCTATGTAAGTTCAGTTTCCATGAATACTTTTAAGTACTTTGATTTTTTGCGGGTTTAGTGTGACACCAACAGCCTTAGAATTTTGGGGACGTTTTCAAGGTGGAGGAAGATCCCAACTAGGCGTCCACCTGGGTAGTCTGGGTAGTACCAGTCTGACGACCCACCTCACCTGAGTGGTGAGGGCTGGGTATTTTAAGTCAGACACCATAACCACTCTACCACAGAGCCTCCTATACTGTAGCTTGTACTCACTATGATTCATAGAAATTTATCAAATATTCACTTATAAACAGCCCTTCCTTTTTTTACAAACAAAGTCATAAATCAGCATAAAAGCTATAAGACTTGTTCAAATCAAATCTCTTGTGTACAAAAATCGTTCATTGTAGCATTGTCAAAAATTGTAAAAAAATCTGTAAATTGTAACAATCCCAGCGGACTTTTGTTTGACACAATACTGTTTGGAGAGAATATATTTCTTGCTTTTACAAACTAAAAAAACATGAACTCCCTTTTTTGGAATTAAATAATTGTATGTTATGTGTGGTGTGTTAAATTTAAATACTTTTTACTATGGTCATGATGTTGTATTCTTTAAGTAAAACAATTCCCCTTCGAACAGAATTCATGAAATCATTAATTTTCTTGAACAATTCCTGCATACTTGTATTTACAAAGGAATCTAGCTTGATGTCTCAATTAAATGTCGAGATTATCACGTCAGGACCTTCTTGCGACAATTAACTATTGTCACCAATCTTGTTACTGGAGTTCACGCAATGTAAGATGTCTGCTATATTCTGTGGCTTGTTTTGTAACCAGTTTGTATGCTAACTCTCAAAGAACAATAAATAAAGCAGAGAGTGCCATTCATGGAGTCAGTAGACTGGTATTGATCGTTTATTTGTTAAGTCTTCAAGCAATATTATATTGTCACAAATAATACTAGTATGCCTGAGTTCTCTGACAGACATTGATGGAGTTTTATTGGAATTAAATAGAGATCTATATCTACAAGGAGACAGTATTGTCATAAAATCATCTGGCTGGGTAGATATAATGAATGTAAAAATCTCCATTCTTTATGATTTCAGATCTGTGGAGCTACCTTACTTTTTTCTGCTCTGTTTTTACACAGATTTCTCTCCCCTTAACCAAAATTCTATACTGTGTAGTACCTATATAGAACTTTACTTTTAAATTGTCTGAACCCCATAAAAAAAGTTTATACACTGATTAAAATTTTCTCCAACAAAATTAATTGTACTTTATGATTACCATTTTTTGAAGACATTAACTACACAAAATCTAATGAAAATTGATTTTCATATTCCCAGTAGATCTAAGTTGTGTGTAGTTTGATTATAACGCTAGTTGTATACATATATATACGGAGTGGGCAACTTCTCCACATATGGAAGAATATTAACATATTTGTCAATTTGTAATAGAAGACTATGACATACTGCGATCAGGATTGCAAACACAAGTTTGGCTGTATATATTATGAAGAAATTAAAGTCCCATAAGCATATAAATTTATTGGTTGTAATAGTTTCTGTCTGTTCTATAACAGAGGAATTCTGTGTATTTTCCTCCCGCGCTTTACTTTATAGCAAGAAATTTTTTTTCCAAAACCAATATCATATTTTTTTCAATATCATTGAAATAAACACTATTCATAGATCAGCTGTGTTTTTCTGCAATCAAGTTATGCACATGTCGTAAAGTGACGTCATGCGCTCTACATATTTCATATATATGTTTTGTATATTTTTTTCTATAGCAAAAAGCTAATGGGACTTTAAGGCTACTGGCTCCAATTTTAACTTTGAAAAAATAACATGTAACCTAATGGGCAAGAAAAGGGGGTTATAAAAACTAATTATTTAGTTTATAAATAATATCTAGGCAAAGATGGGTGTAGAATTTATTTAGTTGTCATCTTTAGCAAAACCATGTGCTAGTAAAATAACAAATTGCCAGTGGACTTCTTAGGCATGAAAATAAAATATGTTTGTTTCCAGTTACATGCTTATTAAAGAAAGGGTCGGTTGGTCAGCCCCAGCTTTTTTTTCGGGGCTCTTGGAATTAAGCATGTGGTAAGGTAAAAAAGTGAGAAATTGGGTGAAGGGTTCCTTTGGCCTATTAAAAAGTCTAGGGTTGTGGGGGGAAATTTAAGGGCTGAGGTCTGTTAATCAGAAACAAACAATTTTTTTTAGGCCTTGGTTAACTTAAGTACTTCTTATTATCTTCTCATGTTTTTGCAGTTGCTGTAATTAAAATTACACCCAATTCTCAAATTTTCATGTGAGAACTGTCAATTTTGTCACCTTATTTTGACATTTAGATGATCGGATACTTTCAGGTCAGACAGTTTAACATTTAATTCATACCGTAGACATAGCGCTTAGAGCAATATTAATGTATGTCAGCTCTCACTTCTTATACGGATAAAGTTGTATTGCGACCAGTACCGAATATTAATATCAAACAGCCCCTGGCTCATCTTGCATGAAAACAAACTCTATTTACCTTACTTTTATATGTTTAGGTAAAAAATATGTGCCTTTTTACATACCAAATCAGGTGATGTTTATATTAAAGGTGGTGTATCAGTTTAGTCTGAAATATTAAAAAGATCGTTTTTTCTTTTTATCTTTTTTGAAGATGATAAATTTTGCATTATTGATTTTTGAATGTATGTGCAATACAGGGACCACTACATAAAAGATCCACTTTAAGAATTATATAAACAAGTTATGTTTTAATGTTGCTGTTAGATATATGCATAATAGGAAGAGTTTATTTCTGAAGTTGTTGGTATATAGGCCTTTTTATAACTGCATGTAGCTTTCTTATCATTTTTTCCTAATTTGTGCGTTATTTCATCATAAAAATGTAATTCCACGTAGCATTTGCATTAATTTTATTGTTCAAAATTTCTACGAAATATGTAAATGAGCATCTAGTATAAAATAATATGAGCGTAACCTGTTCGTACAAAAATCAGAAAGTGACAATGACAGAGGTTGAAAACTCGTGAATGAAGTTACAAGGATGATGAAAGTGGCCACTTCGGTTTGTTTTAAGTAAAGAGAAAGACTCTTCAGAATCAGTTTTATCTTGTATATACATTGTTTACTATTTAGCTGAACATTGATGTACAAAGTGATGAGAGTTTATCAGATATACATCTCAATCTGTTATAGTGTTAATAGAGTGTTGAGATTTCTGATGATTAATAAATCAACAAATTGGGATAAATAAAGCTTGATTGGAAAGGTAATTATAATTTATGAATATATTAATGAAAATATGTATGCATAAGGGGCTAGTATGTTTTAAATGTATACTTATCCATGTGATCAATTTAAGCTTGAATTCAGCAATATACAACATCCCAATAATATGCTAACCTTCTTTGTATGTAAGTTTATGAATGACCTCAATACTTCGTAGTGATGTTGGATTAGGGATGGATAGGTGGTCTAGTGGTAACGCGCTGGACTACCAATCGAAAGGTCATGGGTTCACATCTTGGCTCCTGCGTCCTTTAGGTCAGAAATTTTTTAATTCCTTATCCACACAACTGAGCCCAGTACTGTATTTAGAAAATTACTGGAAAAGGTTTAGTTGTGTATCGATCAGTGCTTTATACTGGACAGGATTAATTGTTGATATATCAATTCAACTTGCAGTTTAAATACTGTTGGCCTTCATAATTTTTTTTATTTAAAATAGAATTAATACACCTACTTGATATTAAATTTGGTTTCACACATCACGGTATAAATTCCCCTACAAGTATTGTGGTTTTGGATGATGTGTTAAAACACATTTTTTTGTTGAATTATACAAATTTTCTTATTTGAAAAAAAACTCATTATGAATAAATTTGCAAGTATTACTTGATAACTTCCGAGTAAATGTCACTGTTTTTGTTTGTTTATTGTTGAGTAAATTCCCCTAACATTTGTTTATTGTCGAATAATTAACCCTGACATTTGTTTATTATAGAGTTACTTCCCCTGATGGTCGTTATTTGTAGAGTAACTTCCCCTGACATTTATTTATTGTAGAATAATTAACTTGATATTTGTTTATTGTAGAATAATTAACTTGATGTTTGATTATTGTAGAGTTACTTCCCCTGACATTTGTTTATTGTAGAGTTACTTCCCCTGACATTTGATTATCGTAGAGTTACTTCCCCTTATGATCATTTTATTGTGGAGTAACTTCCCCTGACAATTGTTTATTGTAGAGTTACTTCCCCTGACATTTGATTATTGTAGAGTTACTTCCCCTTATGATCATTTTATTGTGGAGTAACTTCCCCTGACAATTGTTTATTGTAGAGTTACTTCCCCTTAAAATGTTTTGCAAAATGGTTCCCATTCCACTTAAGTATAACAGGTATGGCCTAAGTTAGTCGGCACTCTGATTGGTCAGTTTGTTGAGCCATGTGATTGGTTGCTTATTGTTTGGGGAACCAACTGGAATTTCCATATAACTGTAACAAGAAAAACTATAACAAAACATTATAGGTAGATGAATTATCAGAAGCATTGGCAATAGGTTTTTTGTATGTATGTAGTTTTTTTTGTTTTTTTTTCATGAAGGAAACTGAAAGTGGTAAAACTATTTGTGGAACTAGTCTTTTCATAAACAATCAAATAAAATATATCCTAAATACAATTCACAACCAAATTCACTATAATCTGCTATGATACAACCACATTGACTTACTTCAATTAAAATTTCCGATATTATGCCACAACTTATCTAGTTCAACATCACAACGATCTTAACATTCTGATTTCGCTTATCATAAATATCTACTTACCTAACCTACATGTATTAATAACAAAAGAGCAGACGAACACATTCAGGTTAAGCGACAAATAGCCATTCCAATGACTGACCAATCAAAATGACGGATATCACCATTAGCCAATCAAATGGCCAGTTTTACCCAAACTAGTAATAGACACTATACTATATACTCGCAAACAATTAGAATAAACTCGTACCCATGACCAAAATTCATCTAGAAAAATATGTGTTGATGTTACTAATGCCTTAATACCTGAGATGCATTGTACAAAATTGAACCATTTATTAAAATAAAAAGTATTGGATGCTAGAAGTTATTAAAAACTGCCATTACGTAATCAATGGACACTTTCTACTATAACATATGTAGCCTTCCGTGATATGATCCATAAAATATTTCTTCCATGTAAGGGTCCAGGAAGTGAGTCAGCCTTATTACATAATATTGCATAATAACTCTTCATATTCAATTTGATTGGTGAACTATATTGATTAATATCAAACATGTTTTGATATTGAGTTTAACAAGGGGTCTATGAAAAAGCAATTAATTTATATTGACTACATGTATGGCTGAGTTTTATTAATGTTTTTATATCAAATTTTCCTAAAACTAGCTCTTTAGTAACTTCCCCTTATGATACTTTGTAACTGTGGAGTAACTTCCCCTAATAATACTTTGTAAGTGTGGAGTTACTTCCCCTTATGATACTTTGTAACTGTGGAGTTACTTCCCCTTATGATACTTAGTAACTGTGGAGTTACTTCCCCTTATGATACTTAGTAACTGTGGTGTTACTTCCCCTGGTAATACTTTGTAACTGTGGAGTAACTTCCCCTTGTAATACTTTGTAACTGTGGAGTTACTTCCCCTTGTAATACTTTGTAACTGTGGAGTTACTTCCCCTTATGATACTTTGTAACTGTGTAGAAACTTCCTCTGGTAATACTTTGTAACTGTGGAGTTACTTCCCCTTGTAGTACTTATAAGTAACTGTGTAGTAACTTCCCCTTATGATACTTTGTAACTGTGGAGTTACTTTCCCTTATGATACTTTGTAACTGTGGAGTTACTTCCCCTTATGATACTTAGTAACTGTGGAGTTACTTCCCCTTATGATACTTTGTAACTGTGGAGTTACTTCCCCTTATGATACTTTGTAACTGTGGAGTTACTTCCCCTTGTAATACTTAGTAACTGTGTAGTAACTTCCCCTTATGATACTTAATAACTGTGGAGAAACTTCCCCTTATACAATGTATATATATATAATACTTCAGAACTTTGTAGTAAACTTCCCGTTGTAAAACTTAATTCTTGGGACATATCTGAAATCATCATAACTCGCAAATGGGCCATTAAACAACAGATGAACATAAAGTTGCCAAATCAAACCCTAGTGAAAAAGTTTTCCTTATTCAGATAGTGTTACTTATATTTATAATGTCTTTAATTTGATTGAAAAATAAATAAGTAAAATATTCATGTTTTATAACTTGTAATGTGTTATCAGGGTGATATGTGATTAGGCTAAAAAATAGACTTAGACATATTTTGTGTTAATTGACTAACACGAATTAGGGTAGATAAAAGTAAAAAGAATGTTTTTATTTAATTTTTTTTCCTATCATTTTTTTATGAGATTACAGAGTAGGATTCATAAACCTAACTGTATTTTTCTGGCCTAATCAAGATCCCAATAATTAGTTAGTGGATGAATTAGATTGGTTAAGTTGTTGTGAAAAATAAAGGCCACTGATGATTCATCTACTACTTCCTACATCATATTTTTGTTTGTTTGTATACATGTGTGTATACTTGTACTAGCGCTTGACTTTAAGAAGGATGCAATTATCAGCATGTATTAAAATGCTAGATTTGTTTTGACAAAGTTGTTTTTGTTATAATTTTGACACAATGTACTTAAGTGACTGTGTACATCAACCTTCCTATCTTTTTACAAACATACATGTATACAGTCAATCTTGAGTTTATGACCCTCTGTGAATATAGATAACCTGTGAGCAATGACCACTTTCATTAAATGATATGAACAGACAAAATGAACCCTTTAAAAATGGCCGACTGTGTTTAAAGGCCATGTTTATATCCTCTCTGCTGGTAAAAATGAAAATAATAATGATACATAAAAAAATAATAAAACCAAAAAAAAAACAAATTGGGATTATAACTTCAAGTCCATTCATGACATTAAGTCAAATTTATTATTTCACATAAGGTAACTCCACCACAGTTATAACCATATAATGATAACATTAAAATAATATGGCTTAAACCTTTGTTGATATTTATGCTTGATCTGAAAATATTTAAAAGACCAAAGACAAATTTGACAAAATCGCTAAAAAAACTTTTGGGTCAGGGATTTTTTAGTGAAACAGTTGGGTAACCATACAAAAGAACATTTTTTTACAGATGGTCTTATACACATATTATATTAAAACTATAAAAGTATCTTAAATTAAAATGTTATCTCTTGTGCTCCTGATTAGCCCATATATAATTATTTCTGGTCATTTAAATACAAAAATAAAAAAGTAGGACATCTTTTGATCCATTTTGCAACTCAAGTCACCTTATCTTGTAAACTTACCAATTCATAAGTTTATCAGAAGTAATACAAAAAAACAGGAAGTTTGGGATGAAATAATTTTCTCCGATTTACAAAATATGTACTTGAGTATCGTGTATATATTATTGCTAGATTTCTATTGGATATCAAATGATAAACTGACATTTATACTTGGAAAGTATTTGTAAAAGTGACGTTTTTTGTGTAGATTATCTTATTTGATAGAATTTTGATTAAATTCTATGTTTTATTTTGTTTGTAAGACTGGTACTGTAAAAACAACTAGGTATGTACCTTAAAATTTGTTGTGTTTGCATTTAGTGATCATTTATCGATAAATCGAGGATCTTGAGTGTTTAAGCATATAATTAGTTTCTGTTATCATTGCATTGTTTATGACCGATCAAGTGATAATCTACGCGTGACAGTATGACCTATTTTTGTTTACACGCCAAGCTTAGGGTCAACTGATATAATTATTGGAGCTGTATCTTGACCCATCATAAAATAGGGGAATTTATTATTACAATATTGACAAGTTCATTTTACATGGTATTTTTATGGTCTAAATTTGTGTATCAGATTTACATTTGAACTCTGCGGTATAGTGTTTACATGGGTGTATTTATAAGTGGATTTTACAACCAGGTTATTATAGTATTAGGAATAGATAAAAATTAGTGAGTTTTATGATATTTTTAGATGAATTTCATTAGTAACTTTTTTCTGTTCTGTTTTACCTACAATTTAATTTTGTTTATGATTCATTGTCTTGTACAAGCTATGTATATTATCAGACTACACTGTCAAATAGTTATTCATACTGCATGAACTATATATTCATGAAGTATTCATGAAGTATGCAAGAAAAGTTCAAGAAAAATCAAAAAAATGTTTTCATGAATTCTATTTGAAGGGGTATACAATTTAATATTGATTAGGTTATATAACATGTTATAAGATAATTACTAATGAATAAAAGTGAAGTTGGGTCCCAGGTTGGATTTGAACTCAGTGGTGAGGAGCTAAAATTTTTAACTCCTTTATTGGCAATTCTTGGATTTGATCATTTTTAGCTTGTCTGTTTTCGAAGAAAAAGTCTAGCTGTAGTGGTCACTGTAAGTGTCTGTGTCGTATTTGTGCAAAGATTTTAATGCATGCAGCAGCTCATGACTCAGAAACTATAAGAGGTAGCAACATGAAACTTCACATAATTTACATACAAAATTTGACAACAAGATGAGAGCTTTGAGCTCGGAGTTCGAACTCTAGTTTTATAAGCTCGGGTCCTGTTTTCCTGGCCCCGAGGTCATAAAACAGTCTCTGAGCTCAAATCTCAATTTCGTTCTCAAAGTAGTTATGGTTGAAAAGATAGAGCTGATTAATGTTTAAATACATGTCCAGACCAACCATGCTGTAAGACTTATGCATCAATTATATCATTATTGTCTGATCAAAATTAACTTAGAACCATTAAATGACATATTATGATATTTGGGCTCGTAGACCGATCTCAAGTTTTATAACCTTGGGGCCTGTAATATACTCTCCACTCTCTCTCCTAGGTGACTCTGAATCGACCTTATCTATTAAAGGGACTGTTCATTAAGCAGCAGAAAAATCGCACATTAATCAAAGTGAAACACATTCAGGAAATTCGAATAAACTTCCTCAATGTCTGATTTAAATGTTCGATCCAGTAGTGGTCACTTAATTTACTTGGAAACAATAGAAAACACTTGAAGATTTAGCCACAAACACTTATAATTAGGCTGAAAATAAAAAATAAGTTTGTTTGGAGTGCTCCGACACAGAATTTTAGCACTCGGTAGGTAGGTAGGTCTTTTTTTTACTATATAACAATATTATTAAAATTAATTTGCTAGAATTTTCGTGAGTAGGTCAGAGCACTTCAAACTTTTTATTTTCAGCCTCAATGTCTTAAATATCAAACAAAATTTCTACAATTATCTTGATCGCAAATTACTTCCCTTTAGTTTTTAAAATATTTAAACCAAATAATAGAATTTGAACTGGAATTGATAAATGGTGTCTAGAGCTATACAATTCTCTCCAACCCCCCCCCCCCCCCCCCGCCCCCCACTCCATTATGTCTCATGCAGTTGAGTGTTAAGTTCTTTGTTCAAGAAAATAAGATACCATTAATGGCTGTGACGAATATTTTGGAATCTTTGCATATTATTTGTTGCTGATCAATACTTTCAGTTTGTCCTTTGAGACATTTAAATATCCTTTCTGAAAAAGCTGACTCATCAGTTATTTAACAATGACTGCTCAGTGTGTCAAATTCATGTGAAAATTGATACGGAAATTTTTTTTAATTTGCATTTCTTTATTGTTTAAGATGGGCATATTATTTAAAAAGCTCTTTTTTAACATACTGGTGAGTTTGTATGAGGTATTGTGATGTACATTATGATTGTTATGTCATAGGGAAGTTATAGTTTCTTATTCTCTTAACTGCAAGAATGCATTGGTAACAAAAGAACAGAGCTGTGTCACATATTAAGTGTTAAGTAAACCAAGATTGATACTTGAAAGGTCTTTATGATATACGTGAAAATTGTAAATTTCTGATTTGTGAAGAGGAGTAAAATAGGTGAGATGTTTATTTCGTGCATATAGGTTAAACAATGTTTAGAAACATTCAAATGATGGTAAAGATTCTTAGTGTTTAATGGTCACCTGTGTTAAATGGGCACTTATGATAAAGATTCTTAGTGTTTGATGGACAGCTGTGTTCAGTGGACACCAGTACTGTGTTAGATGGGCACCTGTGTTAATGTTAATAAAAAAATGTGTTAATAACTATCTGTGTTAAGTGTCCACTTGTGTCAAGTGGATGCCTGTGGTAAGTGGACACCTGTGCTATGTGAGCATCTTGGTAATGATTCTCTGTGTTGAGTGGACACCTGTGTTAAGTGCATTTAGAATTAACATGTATTTATTACGACTGTAAAAGCGACATCATGGATGATTTGATACATATCAGAAAATTGTTCATGATTTGATTTTGTGGAATTCAAAACCACATAGTAATGATTAGGACCAACATTACAAAGTCAGAGGCATATAATGGATGTTAATACTTCATGAAATAAAACAATCAGATAATGTTTGTATCAAATTTTATTGCAGGTTACATATTAATTACAGCATTAAATACACAGAAATTTGATACATTTTAAGGGAGAAATATTTGTAGAAAACATAATATAAAACTATAAAATAATCAATGTAATGCAAACAAGGACACTATAGCTGAAGCATAACAAAAATTAATGTCTTTCTGGTGATGACGGATAAACATTGAAACAAATTTTACTGTACAGTCAAACCTGTGAACAAAGGCCACCCTTTGGAATGTAGTTGGTGTGGCTTTTATTGACAGGTGGCATTTATTTGGAGGTAATTTGTTTAGAATAATCAATAATGTTTTTTACTCACAAGGTGGCCTTTGTTAGTACGTTGCTGCTTATACAGGATTGAGTTTATATGCATCGGTGTGGTTGTATTTTGACATTATTTGTGTACACTGTATGTTTTGTAATAATTCTCACAGACACTTTATCACTCAAAATTTTACATAAAGATTAAGGAAGTTTTTGTCAATATTTTATTCCCATTTCTCATGAATTCCTTATGAGTAATTTATAAAAATACATAGAGATGATTAAAATGGGGAACTAACAATAATGAATATTTTGTTATGTAAAAAGAAGAGAAAAATTGTTCAAAATTAATATAAACACATCATGCATTTATCTTTCAAATGTTCATCTTTATATTCGAATAAATAAATCCACAAATTTCATTAAAATCGGGTTTCATTGATATTATGTACAAAATTTCTTTTATTTATGTTGTATTCATGCATGCATGTTACAAGTAAACTTAATGTGATAAATGGTTAAAAATGACAATTACTTTTCAGAATGTTTTCAAAAATGATTTAAAAATGGAAGACTAAATGATTTGAAGTAGAATGTCTATTCACTGAAAATCTAAACTGTAACATATTTAATATAATGTTAATGAATTATATTAGAAAATAGTGCTCTTTAATAATGTAAAGTAATGCAACACACAGTATTTTATTATGCACAGTTTAAATGTAATGAATAAATGTACAAAATTAAGTAGATAATACAATATTAGTGCCAATCAGCACTATGATCCTACCAGTGATTAGAAAATACAACAAAAATATCAAATGATGAAGTTCACTGATTAATCGATCAATCAATTGATTGATTGATTTATTACTTAGAATTAAGTCCATTATCTTCAGTGTTTATTGTGTTTATATTGAATTTGTAGTCATCCTCAATGCTTCCAAGATGTCAGTTTATAGAACAGAACATTATTTTTATTTAGACTTATATGAAAGTACATCGTCTGGTTTGAATACATTTATAATATGTACAAGCATTATCAATTTTGTTTGAATCAATTTTAACATAGTCGGAACAGTAAGTGTGAAAACACATGAGTATATATTTACAAGTATTTATGGTAGCAACTATAGGAAGAATTCTAAGACATTCACTTCATAATCAGCATAATTAGAAGAGATAAGATGATTGCTAAAGATGGCACTAAACTCGTGGCTTTATTGTATTCTCCCTCGCTGAAGTCTTGAACAGGATATCTGTAAAGGCTGGCATCACCTTCATACACAACATAAAATAATTCATTGAAATGAGCTGATTTGACTGTGTAAATTGTCAAGGTTACGACAAGTCCATTTTCACTGTTTTCACATGCTCCTTCCAAGATGTCAAATTTACCATTGGGGTCCTTCCATCTTTGGTCATAATCAATGTAAACATTCTCATCACCTAGCAACCAGCTGACATGGCTACAATTGAGACTAGCCATAGACATGCTGTCTGTTGTAATTCCACATTCTACAGTTTGATATTTGTTACCAACCATTGTTGTTACATTACCACATGTGACTTCTGGTTTGTTGTTCTTTACAAGCATCGATATTCCAGCTTGCATCGTGGGATAGAATTCTCCCGGGATGTTTGATGAACAAACGATTGTTTGAATGCTGGAATGTGGCATGATCGTGTGGCTCATGATGGAGACTGAAGCGTTATATGAGACCATGTTGCCCATTTTACCCTTTGTGGCAACCACTGTGGAATCAATCAAGTTTTCATTGAACATGATTGACATTGATGGTGCAGGATTGCTTCCGTATGAGTTACATTGGAACATGTACTGCCCGGGTGATAGTTCCAACGGCAATGTTTCGTTACTGAGAGAACTATTACTTAGCGCTACCACATTGTGTTGGGAGTCATGTATTTCCAGAGAAACTTCCTTTACAGGGTTCACCACAGTGATCGTAACTTCCTTGGCATCTATGACTTGGCTGTTCTCATTCAGCAGGGAACATCTGAAGATTCCTTCATCAGCATGCATTACTCCAGTTATTTTAATGTCAAATCTGTATCCACCAACATCCCTTCTGTATGTCAACAAGTATCGTGCATCTTGGCCAAAGAATAAGTTCTGAGCTTGTTTTGTTGTATAAAATCCTTCTGTAAGGGGAAGTTCATGTCCATCGCTGTCGATGTAAGTCCATGCAACTCTGTTCTTTATGTAGTAACTCAGCTCAGAGCGACTTCCTGTACAGTTCAGCTCGGCATCCACTCGCAGGCGTACATCTTTCAAAGGATTTGGTGTTGCTTTAATTTCTATGCTTCTTCCTACAGTTACAAATTCCTCGGCAGCAATATTTGCAACAACAAAACAAGTAATAATCCCAAAACTTATGAAGTAATCCATTCTTTGATTGTCCTTTAGTTTCACAAGATGTTGCTTGATCCAAACACTTTTGTTATATGAAGAGAGCAGTACTTGGTCAGAAGTTCAGAGTTCGCTTGGTCAAGTGGTATGTAGAAAACTGTCCACAAAATAATGAGTTTGTTATGCTTAACCTCTTAGGCACAAATTAGGAATAAATCATTCTAGAAGAAGTCACTGTATCCTAACTGTCACATGACACCATATGAACTTAATGCTGACAAGTCAAATGAAATACTTAGTCATGACCAGAAGGCTATTATATGAAAGGTCAATCAGACCAATGGCTCTATTTTGTTTATGATATTCCCTGAGGGACACTTTTTTGTCATTTAATAACTTTTAAACAATAAGAATTTTAGATAGATAATTGATGAAAGAACAATGAACACAATGCTTGTCAATAATGATTGCTGATGTAAATAATTGTTGTTGTTAGGATGTGACTTTTGGAAGCCCTTAAGGGTATGTATCTGTTACACCACATCTGATTACAAAACAATGCCTGGTCAGTATGACTGATAATTATATGAATTTTATAACAGATGAAAGGGAAATTAAGTGGTAATTATGGGGCTTTTTAGTGACCTTGACACCTTAATTGGTCAGTTATGATTTATTTATATGGTTATCATATTACTGCTAGACACTAATTGGAGTATTTATTTCCTATAGATTCATAAAAAAGTTGTATAGGAAAAAATTAATGAAATTATCATATTATTTGTATTCAAATCATTTATAAGAAATTTGTTTATCAATGGTAATAAAGAGGAAACTTCCAGTCTTACTGAATAATTAACTTATTGTCCATGTGTTGCAAGTACATGTATACATATATTTATTTATACTACACTTATACTATTTTTCAAGTTTATTGGTTTTGTTTTTGAACATTTTCAAGTTGTTTTAATAGTAGTATAATATGTGAATTTCCGATATTGCATTTCGGTTCATATCAAATTGCATTTTAATATCAAAGTTACCCGTGTTTTGAAGAATATTTTTGTAGTGCTTTAAACTACTGTTGGTGTACCTTTCGTTTAAAAGTAATTAAACCATCTTTTCAATTTATATATGCACACATTTTGTGCCAGATTTTATTCTTCCTTATCAACAATCTGAAATGGTACCCCTGTAGAATTAGTCATTCGGACTAAAATGGGTACAAAAAAGCCATCTTATTATCACAAAGGCCGCTGCCATGGTGCAGTGGTTAATGTGCTGTACTTGTTACCCTAGCTGTGATCCAGGTTCGAACCTGGGTCATGGCAGATCATACCATTCTATGAAAATTTGACAGAAATGTAAATTTTCCTCCATACATTGTAAGTAGAGAAGTTGCCAGCTCCTTGCGGAAAGATAAGTCAGTACTGGTCAGAATACAGTCCAGGAAAACTGGTTAGTTGAACCGACCACTGTACATAACATGCAAAATTTCATTGAAAATCGGTGTTATTTATCATTCTTAATGATATACTGTGCAATCTCTACAAAGCAACACCCCGTGGGAGTAGCAAAATTATGTTGTTGTTGAGAGGTTGTTGCTCTAGGGAGGTTAAATTTATAGTTAAATCATGCAGTGGGAAAAAATTATGCTGTTGTTGGAGGGAGGTTGTTGCTCAAGAGAGGGTCACAATGGAGAAGTTGTGCTGTATCATATTTTTCACATGGAATATACTTGTTACTTACCCTTTTATCTAAATGTGCACTACATGACAATTAGTTGTTGATGCACCATACAACAACATTTAACATAAACTTATTGAAACCAAAAATCATGATCTTATTAATGCAAAAAAAATACATCATGAGTAATGTCCCCTTATTACTCATTTTCATTATGAATGATTCTGTCACATGAGATGTATTAATTATGCATTTTACTACCTTATTAAGACCATGAGTTATTCACTATTTGTGTAATAGTATTAATTATACTGTATGCGATGTAATACGATATACTATATTATAATTATTGTGTTGGAAATTAACGTGTATATATAGGTAACACTTACATATTGCGTTTAAATCAATGATTTATCATTTCAAAAAGTTGTCTTCAACATGTATGTCATTTTTTTATCTATCTGTTTATGTAACAATATGACATTGTGAACTGTCAAATTTCAGGTCAAATCTTGCATTTGATTAACATATACATTTAAATTGTCTTCAAAAACTATGTAACATAATTATGTAGTTAATTCAGTTTGTAATATTGGCAGTCAAATGAATTTTACATTTGTCTTAAAATTAAGTCTTATATCAAGCAGTGATTGATTAATTGAATATAGTTTTAATTTACTTGTATATTAATGATAGTGGGTTTTTTTGTTTGTTTTATATTGGGGTATTTTTGGCATATAGGGAAGTACCCTAGTTGTTTTTTTATACTTTAATACACCTAAACTACATTGTATTATATTTCAATCTGTCATGTACACGCAAATTCCTTGTCATTGTTGTGGGGGATTTCATGATCTCAGGTAACTATATTAAAACATATTTGATAAATGTAGTATGTATGTAAGTTATAGTGACTTTTTTATCTGAGTTTATTTTGTGAAAATATATTTTAAACTATTCTACAACCATTTTGAATGTTTGTAACAATTATTGATGATTTTGAAAAATTTTCAAAACACATTTTTGAAAATTCTGCTGCTGCAGATGCTCATTTGCGTTTTTAAATTATCTGTATTGATATACTGACAAACCTGTGTTAGGGGCCACCTCCAAATAAAGGCTGCCCTGTGAATAAAGGCCATTCTTAAAACTTGTCATTGATTATTTAGAACCAAATGACCTTCAAATAAAGGCCACATTCTGACTTTCCCAAGGATGGCCTTTGTTCACAGGTTTGACTGTATAAGCATCCTACCATACCTCCCCCAATAAATGCTCCTCTAAAAAACACACCCACTGTCTACAGATAAGTTTATTTTATCATATATTATGAACACTTCCATAACGGTTTCTGTTCTTTTCAAATTGTAGGGGTGGTCGAGTGGTAACGCGCTCGACTACTAAAAAATTCAACGAAAGGTTGTAGCTCCACCTTTGAATTTCTCAGGGACACCCTTTCAGTGTCACAATCCCAACTTAACTGAGCCAAGTACTGTGTCTGGAAAGAGCGAGGCATGTATCGGTGCTTTACACCGGGCACTAAAACTAGGAAAAACTATTTGAAAAAGAGCAGGGAGACAAATGCCCACTTCTACTGTATCTTGTCTCCCCTCTCTCTCTCTCTCTGGTGAGGCTCTGAAATGATCATAGCTGTCAAGTAGGTTGTTAAAGGGGCATACCCTACAACTGACAAACATTCTGTGAAAGTGTAAAAATGTTCTAAATGTATATGTAAAACAATATATAATGGATAATTGCAAGAAGAACTTGGGTCATAAAATGACTAGTTTAAGTACTAGCCGCAAAAATCATAGCTATGAATAATAAATCACTTCCACCCAAAAATTGTTCCAACAATTTCTAAAGAGTTTCCGATCTTTTATGGAAACTAATATTTTTTGTGATTTTATTTTTAATTGGATGAATTTTTGGCTGAAACTTTCTTCGTCGGCTTTTTTCTTTACAAGCTTCTAATTTATCATCATTTTGCCTTGATTCTAGATGCACCAAGTTGTAGGGTATGCCCCTTTAAGCAACAGATAAATCTTTTCAGATACTTTTCAATTTTATGCCTTAGGGATGTTTTTTATGGAAACTTTGGTATAAGTCATGACTTATCTTACTGCATTATCAGCATAGCTGACATTCCTTATAATGACAGTATATTCATCACCAATGATTGTCACTGTTTTACATAATACATAATATACATATTCATATTGTTATGGACTGTGCACATTGTGTGCATTGATAAGTATGTTACACATTGCCTATAGGTATTTAATGCATCATAAATGTCAGTATATACAATAATCAATCACAAATTATCAATATACATGTATTACACCAATACTCAGGTATATAACTTTACTTATAAGCTTTTTCATACTTATTACAATATAACCTTATTTGAATTGTCTGTATTCATTCATAAGAATAATTTTACTGCATTAATATTATTAAGAAAAGAGAGCTAAGAATTAAAAAAATCCTTGTTACTGATTGGATAAGAAAGTTATTTTTCTATATACAGTAAAACCTCGATTATCCGAACTCGGATTATCCGAACACCTGGTGTTTTCCGAAATTAATTTTCCGTCCCGATTTCCCCCTATATATTTCAGTGTAGAATAAACTAGACTATCCAAATCGTGTAATCCGAAACCATGGATTGTCCGAAAGATATTTCTGTCCCGTCGATTTCGGATAATCAAGGTTTTACTGTATTTTCTCCACCTTTAAGTTGTAAAAACTATCTCTTACACCTATGTGTGTGTTACCGTGAACTTATAACGGTCATAAAATGTGAAAAATAATTAATTATAGACACAACAGAAATAGTCTCACATATCATTAGTTGTAAGATTAATTATTATATTAATCAAATTAATGAGCATTACTTGGCAACTAAGCTAACACATATCACCCAGTAACAAATATCATATTTTTATAAATACAGTACTACCTCTCCAGAGTGGCCCTCTCTTGAGCAACAACCTCCTTTTAACAATAGCATGATTTTTTCCCACTGCATGATTTTACCATTAATTTAATCTCTCTAGAGCGACAACATCTCAACAGCAACATAATTTTGCTACTCCGGAAGGGTGTTGCTTTGGAGAGGTTGTTCTGTACATTATAACTTTGGCATTAGGACAACTTAGGGCACAAAAAATCTGCCTAAAAATCTAGAGGAAAAACAGTAAACCAGTCGAAAGATAAATAGTCCATATAATGTGTTGGTTTTAATATTAAGGCAAGTTGAAATGCAGATTGAATACAGAAAACCAGTCCAAAAATAAGGCGGTCCTTATAATGTAGTGTTCATAATATTCAGGTGGTTCCTTAATGAGGTTTTATTGTACTTTGCATTGTGAATTCAGCCACCTGACTGTTTAAATTGATACTTTACATCTGTGGATCAAAATTAGATTAAGACTGCATTAGGCAAACCCAAAAATTGTTGTTTGTACTTTTTACTGGTGCTGATACATAAATTGTTTGTAGCAAAATCTTCAGTACAAAAATGTTTCCGGACAAACTGTAATTTCAAAGGTATGAAGATATGTTTAAGACCACAGTACATAATTATATGGTTAACATTTTGTTTTAAACATTTGTTGTTGTTTTTTGTTATGAAACATGCTATAAACACCATATTTAATGGTATTTCAGTCCTGGGTAGTAGAGGGTCTGTGGGTGATCTGTGTCATATGTTTGTGTTAAATTAGGACTGAAACTTTTCGACTTCCATACTCTATTTTCAAGCTACTCTAAACACAACTGTTTTTTAATAGCTTTTAAATTGTGAATTATCATTAGGAATTGTGTGGCCTGTTGTTACAATGATACCCATTAAAACTGCAATTCATTGTAATAGATATATGATTTACAAACACTCAGAGCTAAATATTGCAGATTTAGAGTTATATTTCTTGTGTCAAGTATTATATTTCTTGTTTTATGAAATAATAGTCATGTGACATGTCATTGACTGAGGTCTGGATTTTTCATCTACATCTGAGCATGGATATTTTGCTCCAAATTTCGAAAAAAATTATTTCATGATACTATCTTGAAAATATATGTTACCATTATATATTTTTTATATAAAGTCTTGAAAAACAGCAAAAACCGAATCTCAATTTTGAGATTTAAAAAAAAAGATTTTGTTGTGGTTGCAATATAATTGAGAATTAAATCTGGTGGTAGTACTAAAATTTATGTTACATATGTTTAGAAATAGCTTGATAAGTGATGAAAGTAAAATCTCAATTTTGAGATTATTTAGTGAAGTGGTGAATTTTGTTATTCAAATTTACATTTGTATTATCATATACTATTACCTGCTAGTGTATGACTCGTAAAATGAATGGGTCTTAAATTCGTTTTGGTGATCTAATTGTTGCTAAGATAATATTATGATATTTTTTATATTACAGTTGAGAATGATGGTTTTCCTCTGCCATCTACGGAAGCTGAACTGAGCGAATTTGACCGACAAGTGTTTATAGAACAGTCAGAAAATCCTGAGAAAACTACACGCAGGAAACGAAACAAGAAGCGTGATCGTCAAAGATCCAAGTCGGCAACTGCTGTACCAGATTTTGGAACGATTCGACTAAAGTTGCAGAAACTTCAAAGTGAGTTTTTGTTTATTTTGAGTATTTTCTGTATATTTGAGTCTTTACAAGTAGTTTGTTATGGCCTGAGCATAGTTGTACCATAGTCACTTGTTTTTCCCAGTAGAGAAAGTGATATGCATCCTCCTGTTATCTCGGCTTGCACAACAGTCATCGCTGAGACAGGCATTGTGGTGTAGGAAGAATAAGAGAGACAGAGAGGGAGATAGAGAGGGGAAGGGGGAGAGACAGCTGCTAACTAAAAATTGATACAATCCATGTTCTAAAGAATGTGATATGTTGGTTGTAAGGCAGGGGTGTAGCCAGTTTTGAACAAATGTTGTTGCATACAATGTTATTTTTGACCAATGCCAATTTGGCCATATTTATATTTTCACTTTTCAAATTGATGTTACGGATTAGTGTGAATGCATTTCGCTAGCTCCACTCCTGTAAGGTGTTCAATACATTTCATGCAGTCTTTCTTTCTGTCTTAGAAATGTAAGAATAAAAATCTTAGGAAATTATACTTATACATTTTTAAAAAATGACTAAAAGTAGATAATAATTCCATATAGAACCTATTCGCAGTTCAAATTTTATCTTAATAACTTTTAAAGTATTATTTATTAAGAATTTATCTAAGTTCTATGTCTTTTGAGTTTGTTTAACATAAAATCAGCTAGTTCTCAAGTCTACTATTTTAGATATCATATTCCAAAGTGTTCTGATATTAATCCATACAGTTCAAGGCCATTTTATTCAATTACCTAGACTGCATAAGTATTGCATTTTATTAATACAATACATGCATTGATAAAACTTTATACACATTCAGTTTGACACATTGGATACAAAAATAAATGCACTACTTATAGTGCCAATAGTAAAGGCTATTAAATGTTTGCTTCAGTTCAGACTATTCCTTCATTTAAATTCATGAAAATATAATTAATTATATTAGGTCTTCCTCTATCTATGATTCAATGATATATATACTGTCTTTGATATTACGGTAAGATAAAAGTGTTTACCGGAATAACTATATGGTTGAATGATTGTATTGTTCAGTTTTGATTGTCCATAAAACTATTTTGAAACAAATACGTAGTAAAAAATGAAGAATTTGTTGAAGTTGATCAAATATCTTGGCGTTATTGAGTGAATTCTGAAAAGTACTCTGTATTACATTTAGTATGTTTCAAAAGAGATAAATATTGAGTATAAGAGACAACAATAGGCTTAGATATTTACATAAAACCTGGGCATTAATTAAAAGTCAGTGAGGAATTTTTATATGGACATATTGAAAATCTTCGTATATGTATCTAAGGTGTAAAAGAAATTGTTTGTTTCCGGTAAACCTATCTATACCTACAATTTTATTAGGCCTGAGGAAAGGTTCTTGTGCTGTCCCACTTTTATACTTTTCCGCATGTTTTCAAGAATAATAAAATATAAAAAAAATTCACTGCCAATGCCTACCCTGTTTTTAAACCCCTTCGATTGAAATTAATGAAAATATTATTTTTCATGGACTTTTTATGAGTAATGTATGAATAGTTAATGAAGTTTGCATAACTATTTAACAGGGTTAAATGAGCATGTACCTAGAAACAAAAAAAAAATTATGCTGTACCAGTAAATGATGTTGAAATGCTATGTAAAGATAACATCACAATAACTGTGATATCGAGGGCTCAGCGCAACACTGTCGTAACTTGTTCTTATTTCAATATGAGTTACGACACTATTGCGTTGAACCCACAATATGTGATATCATGTTGATGACATTTAATATGATGTACGTATATTCAGTTATCTGACATCTTAATCTACTTGCATTTTGATTCGTTTATTACATTGTATATATAAAACTAATCAGGAAGTAAAGAACAAGGAAGTGACTGGGTAACTGCTTTGTCAGCAAGGGTAATCAAATCCTGTGTATAAACATTAGTATTACACCAGTTACTTCCCTTGTGTTGAAACAGATTATGATATTTTATGATGATTTTAGCAGATTTCTTACAAGCATTTAAAAAGTCCTTCCATTGCATTCTATTTCTTTAAAAATCAAAGTACTGAGAGTACTCATGGAGACTGAAATTACAAAGACATGCACTGCACAATGGAACAGGAACTAGTTTAACAATTGCATGGCAGATATAGAAAAAGTATTAATTTGGTCTGCATCAAAATTCATATGTGCCGAGCATGTGACAGCTCTGAAGAGCTGAACCAGCATCAGTTTCATACCAGACCGGAAATATTGGAAGTTTGAGCACATATTTGAACCTATGACCTTTCGATCGGTTGACTAACACATTACCACTAGAACACTGATCCACCCTTCTTAATGGAAGAAAAAATGTAATTTTATAATTGTAAAACATTGCTGAACACGAGTGGATGGTTATAAAAATGATATGTGTTAATGATGTCTTGCTCTAAAGTCTACTGACTGATATACTTCTAATCTTCATGTAGCGAGCTATTTCAGATGGGGGGGGGGGGGCTAATTCTAGAGCCAAATCACCCCAATCATTTTTCATACTTTGGATTTTGCTGTAAGAAACATAAGGTTTGGTACTAAATATAGGCTCTGGCAGCCAGAAACAGAATGTTTTGCTTAAAAAAAGAGCTTGTTTGCTTGACTTCTGGCCAAATGTCTCGCAACATCAACTTTTTTTTATTCATCCACTTCACTGCCATTTCCATTACAGTTTTATTTCATTGAATATAAAAGCATTTTAACATTTTTTGCCTACAATTTGATTTCTGATTTAATTTTGTGAAGTCTATTTGTAGGTTTCTTTGCTGTTAGTGTGATTTTGAAGATCAATATTATATCTTTTGTTCGACAAAATATATTTTGAGAATATTCAACATCACGAAATCTCCAATTGAAGGTTATTTCTGAAGAAATTTACTGCATTTCAAATTCTAGTCAATATCTATTCAGTTCACATCCCGCAGCTTTGGTAAATATTTTGTTCATTTTATTGCATTTTTGTTGCCATAACAACCAGACATGATGTTAGCATTTGGAGAACTAAATTAAATAATTTCAGTAAAAATGCAGATGACTTTCTCTCAAATTAGTTTGATTATTGAATTTCGTCTGATGTATGCGCAATTAAGCAATTTTTATTTTCCTATTTTAGGAGTCATGTAAAATTTTCATGAATTTGTTCCCAATTTTGTCATTTACGTAAGTTCTTGTTAAACAAATTTGCAAGACTGAAGTGGTTTAATTCAAATTCAATTTTATTTCAATCTTATTCAGAGTAAATACAAAGTTTTCTCCCTTTGGTAAAGATTTATGTGATGTGAAAAGAACTTGCCTAATGTTCTTGTTAGCTCCCCTTTTCGAAAGAAGGTGAATAATAGTTGTCTCCCTTTTTATACAGGCTGCCATTAAAAATAAACTGGTTCCTGTTGTCTGTCTGTACTTCTGATGCACTGCAACATGGAACGGGAACCAGTTCACCATCAAGATCAGCAGAAAATCACATTTACCTCCTATTTCTTTAGAACAGTTTGTTTAGTCATGAGAGACATCTCAAATGAATAATTCATTTTTTTGCCCACGTATCGATAGCTCGGGGTGAATATTGAATTCGGTCTGTCTGTTTGTCTGTTTGTTTGTACCACAAACATTAACCTTGTCTATAAAATCAAAACACTTCCACCTACAATCATCGAACTTCATAATATAATGTTGGTTCCTCATGACAACCTTTACTGGACCTGAGCATTTTCAAGTCAAAGGTCAAGGTCACGTGGAGGGTGCATTGTGTTTTTAAAACACATCCTGTTTCTTTGTTTCATTTTCAAACTGTTATTTAAATATAATTTTGAATCCAAAACTAACTACAATGTATTAGTGCAAGAATGCGTTACTGAATGAATTTGAAGCACAGTTGTGTAAATAAAAACATCTTTGGTGAAAAATTTAACATGACATTTAACATGACATTTTCTCTACATGGTAAACTCATTACACATCATGCAAAATGTCTATTTAAAATGCTGAAGCACTCAGCAGCTTTGTTCTATTTTTGATGTGTTTCGTGGTTACTTATGACAATGCCAGCAGTTTAAGTTTCAGTGACTTTAACAATATGTTTTTCAATGATATCTATTTCCAGCAGCCATTTTACCTTTAATACTAGTTTTCCTGAACTGCATAATATAATTATGTTGCTGTAATATTCTTACCAGTACTGACTTACCCATCACGAGGAGTCAGAAACTTCTCTACTTATTGAGGAAAATGGACATTTTTGTAAAATTTTCATAGATGGGTATGACCGTATGACCTTCCTTGGTCGAGATTCAAACCTAGATCGCCAGGTTATATTAGTCCAGCACATTCACCACTGGACCATTAGGCCACAGCTCTCAGGCAGTATCAATAATTGTATTGGAATAAACTCATTCACTTAACTTGGCTTTGTTCTTAAATCGAATCTGTACATCTCACGCTATAATGATAGTCTCTGTTGGTCTGAAAGCTTTTATTTACAATTCAATAAACTCATCACAATAATATTATCATGTTTACATTCTATAATGAACATTGAAATTTCAAAACACTCCAGTTTCCTAAATAATTATGTTTATTTAATCCCCTTTTGTACGGTTTGTCTCCACATCTTTTGTTACTTGTGTGTTGTATTGAATTCCATTTGTTTAATGAGCACAACATCCAAATATATCCATATATAGTATCGACGTACAACGGGGAAAGATGTCTCCAGGGATTACAGATATCCTGCTATGGTGTTGCCTCCAGGCTGTGAGGTGCCATTTTCTTTCTGCTTTTCACCTCACTGAGTGATTCATTGTTTTGTTAACAGCTAAAATTGGTATTTGATGTACACGTTTTACAGCTTTGTTCAGGAGAAAGTTGCCTACTGGTAGGTCTGAGGAAATGGTGTTCACATCAAGGGTCAGTTCGGGGGGGGGATTAATTTGTACTTCATGTCTGTCAATGTCAGTTTCTATGTTAAGCACTTCATGAAACATCAACGGCTTGTATTTTTGATGGGTAGATGATCACTTTAGTTTCGGGATCAGTTAAGTCAAAAATTACAAATTCGTTTGATCTGAAACTTTGCACATCCTGATAAAAGATGTTACATAGGCCACATTCTAGTATTGAATTGCCGGATGCGATTTTGCGCCGTACAAACATTTAACTTGTATATATAGATGGATCATTATTGAATTGTGTAACATACAGCATTACATGTACATGACATGAGAGAGAATAATGGCTTACTCAAGTTATTCCGAAAACCTAGATGTAAAATATAATACGATAAGTTCGATAACGTCTAAAATCCTGTCAGTAAATTGCAGAACCTTGGATGGTTTCTTCTTGAGATGTTTCAACATTGAGTCACAATCCCTTAGAATATAATTCATGAAAACATGAATTTTTCTTGAACTATTCTTGCATACTTCATGAATAGTGCATGAATAGTTCATGAAGTATGAACAATCGTTTTCATGAAGATTTCATGAATTCCTTTCAAAGGGGGAGGGGTAACCTTTATTTATTCAAGTTACTTCAGTATTGTTGCTTTATTGATTCCACTATAAGTTACTGTGGAATCATTAATTTTCATTGGGGATTTAATTTTGTGGATTTCGTGGGTCGACTCATCCACAAAATCAAATCCCCACGAATTCAAATGTGGAGATAAGGCATTTCTTTTCAAAAATCAAAATCCACGAATTTATGTCCCAACGAAATAGCCATTTTAGTAAAAACCACGAAAATTGAACCCAACGAAAATTAATGATTCCACAGTATTATGTGTGATGTTATTACTGATTATAACACCAAAGCACAAACATCATGCAATCTTGCCATTCTTGACAGGTTATCTAAACATTGAAGTGCATATAGCACTTAGGAGTGCATGACCTTTGGGTTTATACTGATTTATCTGCATTCATTGTACTTTGGTTTGACTTTCATTGTTTTATTTCTTTACGACATATTTTCCATTTTCAATACATCGTTTCTGGTATTTTTGATTTAAGCATGTTTTTTTTGTTATTAGAATTAAACTATAATGCCGTAACCTGGCTATGGGTTCAAATATTGGTTGTGTCAGGTTATATCTTTCTATGAAAATTTGACAAAAATGTCAATTTTACTGCATGTGTCAATAAGTTGCTGTCTCATTGTGAAAGGGTAAGTTTAAGTACTGATTTAGAATCCATACTGAATGACTCACTCCTGTCAAATAGTTATTCATAGTTCATGAACTATGCTAGAATAGTTCAAGAAAAATAAATGTTTTCATGAATTTTATTCGAAGGGTCAGGTTGCTGTAAATAACTGAAATATCAATTATTTCAGTTAAGTTTTGTTCAGTTCTTTGATTTAAGTTCAGTTTTGTTCAATTCTTTAAGTTAAATTAAGTTGTGTTCAGTTCTTTTATTTAAATTAAGTTGTGTCCAGTTCTTTGATTTCATTTAAGTTATGTATAATTCTTTGATTTAAGTTTAGTTATTACCAGATCTTTGGTCAAGGATTGGTTGTGTCCTGTACTTTTATTTAGCAAGCATTTATGTAATAAAAAGAAATGTTAGTTTTAAAACAAGCTGTTTGAAGACAATAATCTTTATATTCTTAAATAGGGGTGCAATGTCACCTGTGTACAATAGACAGCTGTTAACTTCATGATGCAGCTAGCCCTTTATTGTTACAGACTGAATACCCATGTTCTTCTCCAGGACCTTAATTTATGCAAATTTCACACACTGCTGCCATAATGTTGGCTGATATTTTTCTCGTCCAACTGCTTAAAATTTCCCCCAAAATTTATGAGTTTCTACAAAATATTTTTTAAAGGCAGTCTTGGTGACTCATTTCTCTTTAGACTTTGGGCTTCTGTTGCTGCTGGCCTGCTGTGGTTTTTTTGTTCGGTCAAAATTAGACTGCTGTGATTTTTACTGTTATATCAAGGGAAATTTTCTTAGTTATTATATGGCTGTGATTATATCCTTGATTTGTATTACATTTTGTATTTTATCTAAATCGTTTCCAATATTCAATGGCCATCTGTGTGATGAAAGTCTTGTTGATTTTAAATGATTAATAAAAAATAAAATCTCATTTAGTTAATGCTGCATTTGTGCTGGTGAAATGAATTATGTAATCTAACTATTAAGATTGTCGAACAATTCATCAAAAGAAACAATTTTTAATTGGACAATGGACTGAACTTAAAAATTGGTCCTTTTTACTGTGGAATCATTAATTTTTGTTGGGGATTTAATTTATTGGATTTCAAGGGTCAGCTAATCCACAAATTTACGTCCCCACGAAATAGCCATTTTTTAGTAAAAACCATGAAAATTGAGCCAAACGAAAATAAATGAAATTACAGCATTCAGAATGTATTTTAATGCATTGTACTGGTATTTGGGAATATTTTCATGTACCGGTAAGTATGATTGTATCACTTCGACTGAAGCAACAATTTACTAATTTTGAAATTAACTTAATTTTTATCATCATTCTGCCTGTGAACAGAGCAGCATATGTTTCAACTTGACAAGCTAGTGTGGCTGCATTGCCTCTGTAAAATAACTATTCATGAAGTATGCAAGATCAGTTCAAGAAAAATTCATGATTTCATTAATTCCTTTCAAAGGGGTGTAACAGTATTAACGGGTACATTCTTGATCGTAAGACTCATAATGAAGGAGAATTTTTTTAAAAAATAAATATTTCTTATCACTTCAGTCCTCTCTTACGAGTATTAAATTTAAACAAGCAAAATTTGATGCTCTTTTTTTAAATAATTGATATTTGGATCGTGGATCTATACCCCGGTCACATACTTATTCATTTTTAAAGATCTATTCATGAAGTATGCAAGAATAGTTCATGAAAATTTCATGATTTCATGAATTCCTTTAGAAAGGTTACAATGTATTTTATAAAAAAATAAAGGACCTCACAAGAATACTCATATTTACAGTAATCATGTACCGTACAATCATGTTTGCAGCGTACTGGCATTCATGATTATTGGATTTTTCCCATCTAGCTTTTATTATTCAAAGCCAATCAGTCCTTTCAAGGTTTTTCTCTTCTCATGACAGAGTTACACTTTGAGTCATGGTATTGATTGGTGACCGCATTTAAGGTCAGACTCGTCGTGCAAAGAGGCTCATTAAGGGAGTGTTAATTGATCTACTATTCTGCTGTTCCATGCATTTTGTGCTCTATTAGGAATCGAACGATAATGTTTAAGCTTTATGGATCCAGTTTTTATGGATCTTGTTTTATGTATAAATGGATCCTAAATCAAATGAATGATGGTGAATGCAATAAATTAAATATACCCCCCCCCCCCATTTGTTATCTTTAAAAATTATGGAATTGAAGAATTATTTTCTGCAGCATGGTCAAATTGACAACTTTGCAGGTGACAATAGAAATGTATTGTACTGCATCTACAGTGCAACCTCTGTAGAGCAACACCCTGTGGGAGCTGCAAATATCGGCTGTTGTTCAGAGGTTGTTGCTCTACAGAGGTTAAATGTATAGTAAATATCAACTTAGGGAAATGTTGAAGGTGTTGTTATAGAGAGGTTGTTGCTCTACTGAGTGCTACTCTGGAGAGGTTGTACTGTATATCTTTTTGGCTGTTCAACAATACAGAATTTTATTATTAGGATCATTAAAAACAAATTTTGTTCTTTGCCTTAATTTCTGACCTTTGCTTTAATTTCTGACCTTTTGCTTTCTTTTTAAGGCTCCTTACATTGATTCTTAATTTTTAAATGAATGAATGCAATGAGACCAATGACTTCCTTCCTTTGTATGAAAACACCATGACAGCCTCTTCGGAAGGAATTCATGAAGTCATGAATTTTTCTTGAACTCATCTTGCATGCTTCATGAATAGTTCCTAAGTATGAATAAGTGTTTGACAGTGGAGGAATCAGTGTCAGATTCTGTAAATATGACCATCTGATAAAATCATCTTGAGAAAACTTGGTTGGTTGGTGTTGTTAAATCTGTCTGTGATATGAGGAAATATTTCTCTTACATTCAGAATATCAAGCAGAAATATTCAGAGATTTCGCCCGAAAAAGGCGGCAATATTGATTCCGTCTGCCAAGTTCCCTTCATATCTCCTCCTATCCAATTCATCCATCGGGAATAATGTGCAAGCTCCATTATCATTGTATAATGTACAAAAATGTCATACTGCATTCGAAACCAGTCTTAGGTTTCCAATTGTTATGTCAATAATTCTATGATAAGCACTGAGTTATTGACTCACTGTATTGATGTCATCTTCTCTGTATGCCAAGATGTGGTATAATTGTAATTCTGATACCATTTACTCCAGCAATAAATATTTAAAGAATTCCTTCTGTAAATGGTGACTCATCATTGAAGCTTATTATGTACTGAAGACATACAAGGCTACAAACACGGCACCAGGCTCACCATATAGAAAATTGGGTCTTTCGATTGAGTATACTTGAACTAGGTGGATTATTATTACTCAGACCAAGTATAGATTTGTCTGTCTGTTGTATTAATGAGCTGAGAGAAGTGGTATTGAAGTATTGAATACAAGACAATAAGACCATTTGTGTTCGATTTTGGATGTATTATTTTATTGGCAAAAAATGGACTTGGATAAAGTTTGTTAGATGTTGTGGTTCTTGTTTGGAGTGATTCAGAAGCTGTTTGAAATAAGTTATATTATCAGGATGTGTATGTGGGGTAAGTTAGTTACCATGGTTACGTTTTTTCACATTAATTTCAAAGGGGTTTTGTGTACCGGTAAGAGGATTTTTTTTAATGTGTATATGGACAGTATTTATGTTCTGATCCCCTTTGGTCAAGTGAAATAAAATGATATAAATATAATTAAGGACTCCACTCTGGTTTAGAATAATGACACCTGTTTTTCAAGAATGAATTGAAGGATGAATTGATGTATTCATTGTAAATGAAAAAATTATTGATTCTGAAAATGTTATTGATGACCATAAGACATTCATGGGAATTATGATTAATAAATTTGTTTTATGGACTACCTTTGTTGATACTGATATGTCTTTTGTCTGAATTGATATATTTGTAATGATAGTTTGTACGTACATAGATATTGAATATTTAGAGACTAAAAGCTTTCTTGGCTAATGACAAATATGATTGGCATATTATATTTATTCCGACCTTGAATTGATCTTATATGGACATTTCTTATGATATTGTTGTCTTTTGTATTTTGATGTTGCGGGTAATAAATTTGTAATGATGAAGGTATAATTCAGCTGATGTTTGTATTACTTATAATGATGTCAGTACTGATGAAGATGTTGATGCTTAGATGATAATACCAATGCTTATGATGAATGCTGATGTAAACTATTTTATATATACTAATGATAATGTCTATGCTGATGAAGAAGTTGATGTAAATGATGATTCCTTTGCTAATGATCTTGGTGCTAATGATGATCTTATGCTATGAATTATGCTTGTGCTAATGATTATATCAATGCAAATGATGATTTTGATGCTGATGATGATATTGATGCTGATGATAATATTGATGCAAATGATAAAATTGATGCAAATGATGATATTGATGCTGATGATGATTTTGATACCAATGATAAGTGTTGATGCTCAGAATGATGTTGATGGTAATGGTTGATGTTGGTCTTAATGATGATGTTGATACTAAAAATAATTTTGATGATTAAAGACCGATGTTGATGTATATGATAATAAACAAAATATTATAATGATGATACTTATATATAATGTGTTAATGATAATGACAATGTTATTGATGTTGCCAATATTTATAGTAATGATGTTGAATATGATAGTAATGATGTTACTGAAGCTCCTACTAATGATGGAATGAGTGTTAATGCTGATTCTGATATTTTCCCATGACTGACCCATGGAACTTTTCATATCAAACATTCTCATACAAAAATTAATGCTTTTATTATGTATCAGTGGTGCAATTATTCTGACATTGAAGTCTTTGAATATTCCACCTAGAAATAGTTAACTACTGGATCTGTCTGTGTAGTCACCATAAACAATAATATCTTGGCATGTGAATCAGTTATACAGACAATAGGTTATATTATCTTCAAAACAAACAAGAAACAGTCTGAATATCTCACAATGCGGTTATTGATTTGTTGGGAACTTCTCGAGAATACATGGAATCCATAGACCCAGCCCTTGGATTTGTAAGATTTTTATTTATGTTTCAGACATAAGACATAATATTCTGATGTTTCGATAAATGCTGCTGCACTTTTCTGTTACAAAATGTATAACTAACCATTATGTTTAATATCAGATCAATGACCCTTTTGCAAAAAATTTAGCTGTCACATGGCATTTTTATGGCATTCGTTTTTTAATTAAGCTTCACTAAGATCGACTTGAACATTCTTGGAAAGAAAATAATCAGAAATTGGATTAGATGAGAACATAGAAATGGACAAATGTCCTAGGCAATGTGAAAGGGTCATATATCTTAGTTCTACATTTATAATGTGCTTAAAATAACAGTACATAAAGTTTTGTAATATAAAAATATTTGACTGTTTTTTTTTTTATTTATGCGAGCAAGACAGTGTTCATGTTTTGAAGCATTTTAGTGCTCATCCCACTTTCTTATCCAATCAGTGACAAAGATTTTTAAAAAAATTTCGGTTTTCTTATCTTAATAAAATATATTAAAACTTGCGTTCCAACTTCTTAGTTTTGAAGAATGACTAAAAAAGACGGAGCTCTAAGACGGTTAGAATGCATATTTAAATGTTCTTCGAGATAAGAAGGCTACATTCGCTATCATTCCTTTTAGCTTTCTTATTTATGAAGAACATCAAAATATGCAGTCTCTAACTTATACATGAAATTTTCTCAAAATACTTTCCATTTCCGTGATCATTGTAATGCATGCTTTTAAATATTGATTATTTAATGTAGAAGATTCTGAAAAAATTCCTGAGAAAGATAATTGGTAAGAAGTTTTATTGATTTTAATAGAGAAGAGTGATACTATATGGTTGAGAGTTGATGTACCATGTTCGGGAGTGATATCTGATTAATGAGACGCAGGAAAAAAAACTTGCCATAATGACATTAACACATTGGTGCGTGACAATTTTACTTCTACAAGTATGGTTCTTCCATGCTGGCTTGATTTGTGAATTAAGAGACTGGTTATTTAAATTCTTACTATTTATGTCTATATTTGGAATCACATTAATAAGTCATGCAGTTTGTAGACCATTTATTCTCCCGAATACAAAGTGTACTAAATGTATAATGGATTTATTGGACAAATTTGGTATGCAAGAAAAATAGAATATCCATTGTCTAACCTTTCTTCTATCAGGGAAGCACATATGGTTGGTTAATTCCCTGAAGCAATTATGAACAGATTTGGACATTTTTTATTATCACAAACACTGGCCAACTTTAGTCTTTGACATTCAAATTGTATGACACAGAGTTTATCATAAAATGTGGTAACAAATCATGTTTATCATAAAATGTGGTAACAAATCATGTTTATCATATAAAATGTGATAACAAATCATGCTTATCATAAAATGTGGTAGCAAATCATGTTTATCATAAAATGTGGTAACAAATCATGTTGATCATAAAATGTGGTAACAAATCATGTTTATCATAAAATGTGGTAACAAATCATGTTTATCATATAAAATGTGATAACAAATCATGCTTATCATAAAATGCGGTAGCAAATCATGTTTATCATAAAATGTGGTAACAAAATTTTAATCATGTTTATCATAAATTTAGATAACAAATCATGTTTATCATATAAAATGTGATAACAAATCATGCTTATCATAAAATGCGGTAGCAAATCATGTTTATCATAAAATGTGGTAACAAAATTTTAATCATGTTTATCATAAATTTTGATAACAAATCAAGTTTATCATAAAATGTGGTAACAAATCATGTTTATCATAAAATGTGATAAGAAATCATGTTTATCATAAAATATGATAAGAAATCATGTTTATCATAAAATGTGATAACAAATCATGTTTATCATAAAATGTGATAAGAAATCATGTTTATCATAAATTTTGATAACAAATCATGCTTATCATAAAATGTAATGTAAAATCATGTTTATTTCTCTAGCATCTTCATTTCTGCACTTACCACATTAAATTTTATGAAATTTTTTCATGCAAATCAGATCATAATTCAGAATTTATATTACAGGCTCATATTAATCCATATGAGAAAACCATAATGTCCAAGATAACAAGATAAAGGGGATATAACCTATTATTTTAGCAAAACAATAAATATGGCAAGCTACATGTTTTGAAATGACAAGATTTGCTCATAAACATTGATTTTCTTGACTTAAATTAGCAATTATTAATTTATGAGGGATTTTTTATTCTGATTTACTGACTATCATTTTCCTGGATAAAATGTATGATTCAACATATTGTTCCGCAATAACTCCATATTTAGTCATTCTATATTACTTTATTACCTGTCATCTGACATCATACAATCAGTACATCAAGCAGAAATATTGTCAATAAAAGGCCTTAAAAAATGTATGTTTCTGTTTGCATGCTCATTAAAAATAGGGTAGGTAGGTCAGGATTTTTTTTATATATTCTTTATTAATTTTGGTTCTTGAAAAGTGTGCAGGAAGGGTAAAAAAGGGGTAAAGTGTATGTACTATTCCTCATGTCTGATAAAAAGATAAATGTCGGCGGGAAAAATTAGGGTAGGTTGAGTAACCAGAAACAAACAAATTTTTTTTACGCCTAAATGATATTTCATTAATCAGTGTTTATAGCGCTTTATTTGCTGTGATTATTATTCATGATATTTTTTTACTCATACTCCAGCTTTTCGATATTCATAAATAATTTACTAGAAATGTGGGTTATCAATATACATGTATTGTGAATGTAAAATCCGGATATTGGCAGTCGACAACTCATGGCGCTTTATATATTTATAAAATTCTGATTCTAAAACTTCAGCTGAGTCTTAATGAAAATCTGTGCCGCTTTAGGACGAAATTAGCTTACATACAATCTCCTCCAAGTAACTTGATAGCCAGAATGAATCATCCATCAATCATGGCCCTACACTTATTGGTTCCTGTATTGGGTATTGTATTGACAGATTTCTGATAGAGGTAGGAATTAAGAGGCTAGAAAACAGTATTCTCTCCATGTGTGGGTTTACATTGAAAGATCCATATCGAGGGCTCAGCGCAACACTGTGGTAACTTGTTCGTATTTCAATACGAGTTACGACACTGTTGCATTGAACCCCCGATATTCAGTTCAAACCTGAAACCTGAGTGATCAGCCCCCCCCCCCCCCTTGAATTGAATGGCCCTTTTTAGGAACAACTCTTCTCAAACTTCTGCATACATTTAGTTGATTTTAGACTCCCCTGTCAGATAGTCATTCATTCTTCATGAACTTCAACTATTCATGAATTTTCTTTGAATAGTTCAAGAAAAATTCCTGATCTTATGTTCTCCTTTGGAAGGGGTTAAAATCTTTTCAGAATACAATTCTGTGTAAAGGCTTACCAATGTTATTGGATGTCCACCTTTAAAAGGATGCCCCCAGACCCACCTGGGAAATAGAATCAGAGTTTTATAGCACTCTTATAATTATACTCCCATATTCATTAAGGAAATGTTTCAGTGGACTTGATTAGATCGAAACAAGCAATCATCATACATATTTTATTGTCAAGGTATTTATTTATTCTGTTTTATAGGAAATGTGAATGAAAAGATACAACATGTTTTCTATATAAAAATAGTGCTCGCCCCTCTTTCTTATCCAATCAGTGACTAGGATTTTAAAAAATTTATGGCTTTCTTATCTTTATAGAATATAAAACTGGTGTTCTAACTTCTAAGTTTCGAAGAACGATTTGTACACACTGCCCTTGCTCAGAAGTGGAGCACTGTTATATAATATAATACGGTTAGAATGCATATTTGAGAGTCCTTTGTAATAAGAAATTTACTGTTACTACAGCTTCTTTTAGCTTTCTTATTTACAAAGAACACCTCAAAATGCACTCTGTTATATAAACCTACACAGTCATATACTTAGAAATAAATATTTTTCTGGTATAAGGTGGCCTGTATTATGATTTTATAAAGGATTGTTTGTAAGGTTTGTCATGTGTGGAAAATGTTGCTGTAGAAATGAAATACCACATAAGATATTGTTACAAATCATATGTAATGGTTCAATAACATCTGTGGGCAAGTTGTAAAACATGCATAAAATATATGTGTGAATCATTCTCATAATCAGTCAATAATGTAGCTGTATAAATTATTATATTGTGAAATATGATACTGTAAAATGTAACATCTTAATAGTCGCAAATTTTCATTATTCTAAGTATACCGTAGGTTAGTGTTCATATTTGGGCATTCTTTGTAAATTGGTAAATATTAAATCACTGATTATTTATTGATCAAAATGTCTTGTATGGTTGATGAATGATGTATAGTCAAACCTGTCTTAAAGACCACCTGTGTAGAGTGAGCTTATTTTAAAGTGTCCATCTGTGTATAGTGAACATATGTGCACAAAGACCACCTGTGGTATAGTGACCATTTGTATACAGTAACCATTTTGTATAGTGACCATCTTTGTATAGTGACCATCTTTGTATAGTGGTCTCCTTGTGTTTATTGACAGCTTATTAATTAGTGACAGTTTGTTTATAACTATCTATGTATTGTTACCTCCTGTAAAAAGTGACCAATACTGAACCCGTCCCTACGCATATCACACAACTGTACTTAATGGTTTTGCGTTACAGACATAAAACTGAATCTCGGTTTATTTTGTATTTAATGAACCATTTATTTCATGTGTAGGTTTTTTGGTAAAGTTTGATATTTTATGATGATCGAAACATCATAAATTCATGTTCAAGTACATTGTGACATTATCAGGTTTTGTTTGTATAATAGGCTGGTGGATCATCTTCATGTTTTCTTAAGATGTTGAAGTTTATATATTATCAGACTGGATATAATTTGTGAAATATTTCATTACAAAATAATTATTTTTTAATCATTTCTATGTGGTTTTTAATCACAATAATGATAATTATAGAATATGTTTATGAATCACATGTGGATTTTAAAATTTCTTGTGAATGATTTTGTGAAAATTTTCATCATATAAAGCTCTATTATGATTGGGCTTTATTACTTGAAGAAATCAAACAGTTTTTCTATGGAAACAAATCCAGCTAATTCACCTGCACTTCAACAAGTATCTCATACCATCCTGACTTGTAAAGGTTCGTTTTAATTTGAAAATGATTGAGTATAAAACATGTGCATGACTTTGTCCAGTCAAACCTGTGAACCTTTATTGACAGGTGGCCTTTATTTGGAGTCATTTTGTTCTGAATAATGATGATGTTTTTTAGGAAAATGGCCTTTATTTATAGTGCAGCCATTATACGGAGGTGTCTGCTATCACAGGTTTGACAGTATTCAGTATGAACTAAAGCTTTATCCTAAATTTCAAGAAGTTGTCGAAGTCAAAGTAGTTTTCATCTTTATTCATATGCAAATAACCTTCATTCACTTTTACTGTAATTACTTGATACTGACATTCTGCACCATTGTGGAACCTAAGTATGTAGGCGAATGTTACTACTTCGGAAGCAATTTCAGATTTTGGGGGGGGGGGGGTATTTTATTATTTTGACAGACAATAGAGGGGGAATATAGCCCCTTTTATTTGCCATTACAGCCTAAATTTTTATTGGGGTCTAAGTCCCCTACCCCCCCCCCCCCCCTCGGACCCTGTGATCCTATGACCTTGCCTTGGCAAAGCTGACAGTAAAGAATATACTGCATGTACCAGTAATAAACTAATGTGTGCCCTACATGTAAGCTGATTGGCATACCATAATTGTCATGATGCTTTTCATCTCTATGTTTTGTAACCGGTTACATAATATAATTAGAAGTGATCAGTTCTCTATAGTGATTGATTAGAGGAGGCAGGGATGCTCTATTTGGGATAAAATTCTTACCACTTACACATTTTTCTGCTGAAATGCCAAAGTTCTTGTCTAGGTTAGGTTATCTTTAAGATTTGTTCAATAATTTAAGTATTTTAAATAAGGCAACACTGAAATAACATTATTTTACATCCTTGCTTAGAATTTTCTGCATCATTGTTCATCATTTTGATTCACATATACTGAAAAATGCTTTGATAACTATTATACTATTGTATCAACAGAAATAAAATGTGGATTTTAAGTTAGTAAAGCAGTCAAACCTCTGAAACAAAGGCTACCCTCGGTAAAAGACAAAATGTGACCTTTATTGACAGGTTGCCTTTATTTGGAGATAATTTTATTCTTAAAAATGAATTATGCTTTTTAAAAGAATGGCCTTAATTTAATCACAGGCTGGCTTTTTTTTCCGAGGTGACCACTAAACACAGGTGTGACTGTATAATATGATGTTGTATTCAAAATTTCCGAATTCAAGGGATACCGCATGCTTAATACGGGGGGAGGGGTTGGACAGATCATTACTGGTAAATAACCCAACATGCAAGAATGTAATATTCAGTATGGATGTCTACTTTTTGCAAAGTCACAAATTTGAAAGCTGAGTTAAGAATTTAGCCTTAAATATCAGTCTTGTCATAGGTCATTAGTCAAATCTTTGCCTGCTGCCAGAGGCGCCTTACAATTAGGTGCTTGAAAAAACTTAGACTGGTTTTCTAAATACAATGTATATTATCTAACATCAGTGCTGAGACAGACTGTATCTCAATTATTTCTACTGACTTTTTTATCTATTTCATATCAGAAATCATGTTGTTTAGGTTCTGATTTGTTCTCTATTTTCCCATTCATTAATTGACAGTAATTAGAGATTTCAGACTGGTCTGCTGTTGATTATAGTCTTAATCTAATTGCAAATATTCTGCAACCATTCTGGTCTCCTTGGAATCAATAGAGTGCTTCACAAAAATCATTAATTGAGTTGGTTTTAAGAGAAAAATAAACCTCTTAATGACTGTCTGAAACCTTGAGACAAAACCCGAATGTCTGGTAGGTTGAAACTGGCTGGTGTGAAATTATTGCAATTTTCAATTTTTCTCCTTCCTTGACATTAATTCGTGAAATCATGAATTTTTCTTGAATTATTCTTTCATATGAATAACTATTTAACAAGTTCTTTCCTATAGCTTTGTTCCATAGACAATAAAGAAAAGTTATTTTCTAATTTCAGCCCCAGGAAAGCCAAAGTTCATAGAACACCTGATCAATAGGGTAGTATCTAAAAAGGTCAACAAGCGTGACAGCAATGGTACGATAGAAAACAATGAAGAAAATCCCAGTCTAGCTGAGGAACCATTGTCACCAGATTCAGAGAAATGTCTACAACAAGCTGAAGCTCTTGTTGAAGAATTGCTAACATGTTCTATAAGACCAGCTAGCAGTGAATCTGAAGATTCTGGTAAAGGTTCTTCATTGTTAGAGTCTACAAGTGATTTTTCCCCAACTTCCAAAAGGAAATCTTGGTCAACACCAGCCTCTCCTACTGCTTTGCATGGTATTGTGAAAGAAAGATTACGTAGTTTTCAGGCCTTGCAAGAAACCAGTGACACTGAGTCTGTAACTTCGCCGTCTGCTTCTCATTCTCCATTGCAGAAACAGAAATCATTCAAGAATGAAGAATATGAATTAGAACTTCAGGAAATTAATCGAAACATTAAACAGTTCTATTGTTCTGTGTCAGAGGATGAACACTTTACTTCTGCAGTGATGGATCGTGGATATGTTAAAGCTCTTGTTGCTAAAATCAATGAAAACAAGTTGAAAGAAAAGGAAAGTGACAATGAAAATGAGGCAAATGAGGATGATGACAAAGTTGAAGATTCAAATGGAATTATAGGTAATTGTAATGTTGATGTAGTTATTGGTGATTCAGGCTGGGATGAATGGGATAAAGAAGTAGGTGGCAGTAAGGAGAATGGAGAAGCGGAAAATGAAGAAGTAGAAACTGAAGAAGTGGAGGATGGAGACAATAGTGAAAGTGATAAAGTGTCATGTCGAAGTAGCAAGAATAGTGTTTGTAGTAGTATTTCACTAAGATCTAAAACCTCCACACCAGTTGCTTCTCCAAGAACTTCAAATTGCTCTGCAAGGTCTTCATCATCACATGAAAGCTCTGTAAATCGTTCAAGAGCAAGTTCAAGTTCAGACAATGACAATCAAGTAAGTAGAGCTCTAAAACGATTTAACCAGGAACGCAATAGAAGCATACCACAATCTCGCTTGAGCTCGCTCTCCCCATCTTCTTTCTCATACTGTAACATGCATATAAAATCTCCTCCTAAGCTACGTAGTCTTAACCTTCATAAAATCACCACTGATCCTTCATTAAGCAACACTAATGACTGCTGTAACTCTAATGGTGCTAAATCAGCTGCTTTTGCTAAAAATAGAAACTGTATGTCATGTGATGTGGAAAGTGCTGTAGACCAGTCCGCTGGCCAGACTGGTTCGTGTGAAAAACGTGGCTGTGTCTCACAGAGTTTTGATTTTGGATTGTTACCATTAAATCCAGCTGAACTTTTCGATGAGAACTGGTCAAAATGTGATCTCAATTTTGAGGACTTTGACTGTGATTTAGACTGTGTCTCTGATGTTAAAAAGAAGGTAAGAAAAACATTCACCCAGTCTAGTTTTATTGTGTCGTCTGCATGTTGTGTAGGGTTGTTGGGAATGTAAGTAACTGACAAATTAACTTGTATTGACTTTAGTTTATTTTTTTCTTGTCTTATAAATTTATAATCTTTTACACCTCTTTGAATGTTCTTTACCATGTGATCAGTTATTTACTTGCAAGAATTTACTTCAAATCTTATTTATTTCTTAGAGACTAGAATTAGTTTGAGCTACAATGGGGTAAGAACAGTGTTACTGAAATGTTCTTTTTTTAGTTAATTAATTCTTTAATACTGTAATATATCTTTGTTTAAAGATATTTCAGTTAACTTTGTTCATACTGATACATGTTAAATAAACTTTATTAACTTTCTTTCTTTAAACCTTTCTTGCATGCTTCCTAACTGTTCTCCTTATATTTCATTTGATTCCTTGCTTTAAACTGTATTCTGCATGCATTAAATGTGCATTTCAACTTGAATAAATATAGCTACACTGTCTTATTTCAATACCAAACATATATGAATGTATTCATAGCTACACTGTCTTATTTCGATACCAAACATATATGAACGTATTTGTAGCTACACTGTCTTATTTCAATACCAAACATATATGAATGTATTCATAGCTACACTGTCTTATTTCGATACTAAACATATATGAATGTATTCATAGCTACACTGTCTTATTTCAATACCAAACATGTATGAATGTATTCATAGCTACACTGTCTTATTTCAATGCCAAACATATGAATGTATTCATAGCTTAATACTGTCTTATTTCAATACCAAACATATATGAATGTATTCATAGCTACACTGTCTTATTTCGATACCAAACATATATGAATGTATTCATAGCTACACTGTCTTATTTCGATACCAAACATATATGAATGTATTCATAGCTACACTGTCTTATTTCGATACTGCACACATAACTACGAAAGCATTCATATAGCTACAATACCTTAACTCACAACCAATCAATGACTTGTTGCATAAATCTTCAGCTTCATACATGAACTTATATGAACTTCCTGCCATTCGAAGAATATGTTACCCCTGTCCGTCCGTCCATTCAAATTTTGGTTTCTGAGGGATATCTCAAGTAATATTCATATTTCACATGAAGATGTATAATAATAAGATACAGGTTAAAGCCCCAATAGCTTTTTGCTGTAGAAAAATATATGCAAAAACATTTAATTGCTGATGTTATCCCAAGATGATTATTACTGTCGAAACAAGCCCTTTTTCGTCTGAAAACACTCATTTCACTGTGATTTTTGCTTTTTTAAACTTGAAATATGTAGAGCGCGTGATGCACACTATGTGTGCATAGCATGACTGTGGGAAAACTCAGGTTTTCTATAAATAGTATTTATTTCAATGATATTGAAAAAAATATGATAGTAGTTTCGGAAACATTTTTTCTTGCTATAAAGTATGCACAGGAGAAAAACACACCGGATTCCTCTGTTATAGAACAAGCAGAACCTATTAAGACCAATACATGTATAAGCTTATGGGACTTTAAGTTTGATTTCCGTTAAAATCCAAACATTTTCACAGGAGTTATGGCCCCTTTTTAACTTAGCTCTCAGCAGGGGCATTCTTGTCCTCTGGAGAGGACACATTTCTAGTTTGCAATAGCTGTACTTATTAATAATTCAATGAAGAAAGTCTGTTTCCTTCTTGCATGTATAATTCAATACATGTACTTTCAGATATAACCGCTGAACTAATAACCATTTGTCTTATCAAATCTGTCATATGTATTAATATGTAAAAAGCAATCGTTCAAATCTGCTAGATTCTCGTGAGATTTTTCAGTATACTACTCAAAATTTGATAAGGATCACTTGCTTTATTGCACAAGTGAATGCTTCACAATACATAGTTCCCATATCTCCAATATTTACCTCCTTTGGCGGCCATCTTGCTTGGCAAATTTCTTATGCGCTTAATAGAAAAAATCAGAAAATTGGTTATTAAACAACTTAATGTATAAAAGATAACTTAATCATGAAGTTGTTAAGGCCACAATCACATCAGATTTAAGAAAATGTAGTTGTCACATATAAATATCCTATATTTAGAATTATCAAAACAAAAATATAAATATCTTCTATTAGTGCTTGTTGAATTTTGCCAAGCAAGATGGCCGCCAAGGGAGGTAAATATTGTAGATGTGGGAACTATGTATTCAACTCCTGTTGATTGGATTTTAATTAAATTTAGTCATTCAAGCATCATATGCCAGTGTAAAAAACAAGCAAATGATGTCCTATGAAACATATTTTAATTTGTATATCATATACTTGTATGTACGCACTTCAAATTTTAAGACATTGAGTATGTGATCCTAATAAAATTTTGAGTTGTATCTTTTTTCTTGATTTCTTTAAAATAAATATTTATTTTCAAGTCTACAAACAAAAACTGTAAAAGCTTACTGACTATAGAGTTATCTTTGCAATTATTTTTACTGTTTTTAAAATCTGTAACAAAGTTGCTTTAAACTATAAAATGCGCAGCTTACAGTTACTGTCTCTAAATGCTATTACCAGTACTCTTCTATAGGTTTTGTAAATAACATTTTTATAGCATTTCCCAGAATGAGTGCTGTGGAAATATGGTACTAAATTTTCCTGCACATAATAGGTTGGTTCCTATTAACGAAAATAACAATCAATACAGCCTCATTTTGGTATCTTTTAAGTAGGTCTATTGAGGAAATATTTTGAGAATATAGGCGAGGTCTTTTAGTCTTGATGGCATATAAATTGTACTTGACTACAATTAAGTAGCTCAGAGATATTTCCTATAATTCTTGCAGTAAATACATGTTCGTACATAGGAAGCCTTATTGTCTGTTTTCTATTTACTAGTATTACTGCTCTTGTTAAAAATGTTCATCTCCATCAAATATTGCCTGTATTCCTTTTTTTAATTCTAACATTTTTACAATTTTGAAATGAAGTATTTGACAGCTATATAGGTTAAAATGTATCCATCCCTCTCACTTGTCTGTCCGTTCAAATTTTGGTTTCCGATCAATAACTCAAGAAATATTTCATGGATTGGTTACATATTTTACATGGAGGTGCATAATAATAAAATACAGGCCAAGTTCGATATCCGGTAAGATCAAAACATTTTCACAGGAGTTATGGCCCCTTTTTGACTTTTTTTTACTTAAATCTTAGCCTAATGTTGGTTTCCGATCAATAACTCAAGAAATACTTCATATATTGGTTTCATATCATGCGTGAAGGTGTATAATAATAAAATACAGGTCAAATTCGATATCCAGTAAAATCAAAACATTTTCGCAGAAGTTATGGCCCCTTTTTTTTCTTAAATCTTACTTTATTTTAATGGTGGTTTCCGATTTATAACTCAAGAAATATTTCACGGATTGGTTACATATTTTACATGGAGGTGTGTAATAATGAGTGATTTCCATTAAAATAAAACATTTTCACAGGAGTTATGTCCCCTTTTTAACTTAGCTATCAGCGGGGTATTGGTATCTTCCGGACACATTTCAAGTTTAAACTGAACTGCATGACGCTGTACTTTATCTGAATTCGAAAATCTTGTGAAGTCCCGCACATGCACAAGTCATAATAATTGCATTTTACGGCATCTTCATTATGGTACTGTAGCTTTGTTTGTGTACTGTGCTGAAGAATGTAAACTTTTATATTGAAGATCTTGATAAATTCTGTGAAATATATTGATAGAATCAATGAATCATTATAACCCCTCAGAATTGAATTCATAAAAAAACATTAAATTTTCTTGAACCTTCATAAATAGTTAATGAGTAGTTCATTAAGTTCAAAAAACTGTTTGACAGGGGTATGTTCTGGTTTTGGCCCAATTCTCTATTTGTTTACTTTACATATCCGTGATAGATAACTGTTATAGTATCATTCAATATATTAGTGTTTAAAGATAGACAGTTATATACAGATCTATAAGGAAGTGAACCCTTCACTTCAGTATCTGTTATATACGAGGATTGTTCTAAAAGTGAATGTATCTCAACCAAATTTTGTTAACATATTGCTAAATCTTTATACAAAAGAGTTAACTTGGAATATTAAGTACACTTGTATGAGCAAACACATTATTGATGTGATAGTTTATTCTATACAGACATTTCCTTTACAAAATTTGAAAATGCTTTTTACTCATTGGTCAGCCCTCAGTAGCGTTAAAGCACTTGCCATGTAGAAAACTTAAGCTGTCAATTTGAAGCAAAATTTGATATGGATATTTGAAAAATAACAGCTTGCAGTGTCAGGGAAGTTTAATGGTATGTAATATATTTGATAATTTATCTGTTAAAAACTTGTTTTAGGCGTTGATATTCTCAAAAGTTCCGATGGCATCTGTTTTACTCATGAAAGTTATATTTATATTCTAGAAGTATTCTAAAATTGTTGACATCATGGAAGTTATACAACTTACTGTTAAGAAATAGATTATGTTTTAAATGATACATATTAACAAGAGGTCTGTAGACAGGTGTAGGAATTGTAGGAATTATTACTAGCAGGACAACCAACCTAATTTTTAACCTGGCATCTAAGGTACATGTTTTTGCAAAAATCAAAGGTGTCTCAACAACACAAAACTTTATAAAAAAGTAAAGTCAAAGTTTTATAAAGAAGTCTTACTGAGACAAAAACAAACTGTAGATGTTCCTAAGAAGCCTCTTGATATTGAATGAGCATTAAAGGGGCATACCCTACAACGGACAAACATTCTGTGAAAGTGTAAAAATGTGCTAAATGTATATATAAAACAATATATAATGGATAATTGCAAGAAGAACTTGGGTCATAAAATGACTAGTTTAGGTACTAGCCGCAAAAAACATAGCTATGAATAATAAATCACTTCCACCCAATAATTTCCATGACTAAATGTATGTGTCACAAATACATATTTTTTATGATTTTATTTTTAATTGGATGAATTTTTGGCTGAAACTTTCTTTGTCGGCTTTTTTCTTTACAAGCTTCTAATTTATTATAATTTTGCTTTAATTCTAAATGCACCAAGGTGTAGGGCATGCCCCTTTAACATTCCTTGTGTCTGGAGGTGACCATTTTCCAGTGCTACCATTGCTCTTTGTTGCAATTGCTCCAGGGTTACCATTGCACAAGTGATATCATTGTACTTGACTTACCTTTACTCTTGGCTTACCATTGTTGAAAGGTTATCATTGATGCTGACTTACCGTTGCTAAATGTTAACCATTCCTCTATGCTTACCATTGTTCCAGTGCTACCGTTGCCTTTGAGGTTACCATTACTTGTGACTTATCATTGCTGCATTGCTCTAAAATGGCTTTCCATTGCTTTTGTCTTACCAATGCTCTTGCAATTCCATTGCTCTTGACTTTCTATTGCTATTGACTTTCCATTGCTCTTGGCTTTTTATTGCTCTTGGCTTACCATTGCTCTTTCTATTGCTCTTGGCTTTCTATTGCTTATGGTTTACCACTGCTCTTGGCTTTCCATTGCTCTTGACTTACCATTGCTCTTGACTTTCTATTGCTTATGGTTTACCATTGCTTTTGGCTTACCATTGCTCTTGGCTTTCCATTGCTCTTGGCTTTCTATTGCTCTTGGCTTTCTATTGCTCCTGGCTATCCATTGCTCTTGACGTACCATTGCTCTTGACTTTCTATTGCTTATGGTTTACCATTGCTCTTGGCTTTCTATTGCTCTTGGCTTTCCATTGCTCTTGGCTTTCCATTGCTCTTGACTTACCATTGCTCTTGACTTACCATTGCTCTTGACTTACCATTGCTCTTGACTTACCATTGCTCTTTCTATTGCTCTTGGCTTTCCATTGCTCTTGGCTTTCCATTGCTCTTGATTTACCATTGCTCTTGACTTACCATTGCTCTTGACTTACCATTGCTTCAAGATAACAATTGCTCCTGGGTTTACATTGTTCCCAAATGAACAGTGTTCCTTGGTTGCCTGAATACTAGCTTGTACTCACCTCAGTCTTTAAGCTATTACTTTTAACATGATGTCTGAAAGTGGGTGGATACAAATACCTTCTTTTAGTGCAACATCTTGCGAAAAAAATTGTAATAAACAGACCTGTGCCTCACTCTGACCTCATGAATGAGCTTACTGTTGAAACTCCCCTGAAAAAGGCATCATTTTGATGTTGTTTGAAGTTTAACATGAGCATTCCTGATTGTATGAAAATTGATTTCAGAGGAATACCGAATCAATTTATTGCTATATTTATATCCTAGTAATACTTCACTTTATTCATTTTGACCCCAGTATTGATTCACAATAATATGTAGACATAATTATCATTAAATGTTGGCTTGTGATGCGCATTTGTTTCTTTTAATTCCATCAATGATGAATTCCTACAAAAACCTTTCACAGCTGGAAGAAATTCCTGTCTCTTATTTCATTAACTAATTTAAATTCCATTAGCTAATGAGGTACATTTGTCCTTTAAGCATTTCAGGAGTATGTAGGTTGGCCAAAACTCTTGATGTAGATTATGAATCGGAAAGGGGGTGGGGCTCCATTGTTGAGTGGTTATAGTCTCTGACTAGTGAGTTCAAATCCCACCTTGGACAGTAGGAAAAGACAATAGTGTTGTTGGATGGAAATTGTTGCTCAAGAGAGGGCCACTCTGGGGAGAGGTTGTTCTATATAAAAAAAATTGTACATGAGAGGAAGCTGATCAGCTAGGTTATACCCAAGTGTATGTCTGGGATCTTCCTGCTGCAAAATTTGCTAAATGACGCTGACTGTCTGTGCAAAATCCTCAGTGAAAATTAATAATTTTGAATCCTTTTCACTGTCTGTAGTTCCTTTATAGTAATATATTAACCACGGATATTCAGTCATAAATGCCATACTTCGTTTATATCTGAATTTAGTCTATCCATAAAGTAATACAATTTTTATGATTCGGAGAATATATTTTTTATCTGTTTTGAGAATGTTTATAACTATTGCCATCAAATCAATTTTGTGGCACAGTTTGTACTTCATGTATTATTATAGATAAATTTCATGTTAGATTTGATCTATTTAGTGATTAATTTCTTTGTATACTTCCATTGTTTAAACTAAGTGTTAATTAAAATGTTGAGATAACTTATTGTATCTGTTTTAGGATCTGACGTTTGTTTTTATAGATACAGTACAACCTCTCCAGAGTGGCCCTCTATTGAGCAACACCCTCCCTTCAACAACAGCATAATTTTTTTCCACTATTAATTTAACCTCTCTGGATCAAAAACCGCTCAACAACAGCATAATTTTTTTCCACTATTAATATAAACTCTCTGTGGATCAAAAACCGCTCAACAACAGCATAATTTTACTACTCCCAAAGGGTGTTGCTTTGGCAAGGTGGCACTGTACTTGTTAATTGAAGGATTAAAACATCTCCAAAGTTAAAAGTTATGATGATTTCTATATCATAATTATATGAGCATACACATATAAATCATGATGAGGTGACTTAATTCCTGGTGTTTTACAGATAGTTTGACTCAAAATTCATCTAGAGTTTGATGGTAGAGTGGTTTATATACAAGTACATGTAGATCAAGATTTTTTGTGCAAAACTAACTTATGTCACTTTAAGATAGGCAACAGTTGCGTTGTTTTTTACCACACCCCTTTTTATGCATTGCACTTCTTAGATGGATATATGATACCATCTTTGAATTTGAATTTTTAATATTCATAGTGCATCTACCTGTATGTATGGTGTTTTATTATAAAAGTCTAACTACATTATCACAAATTCTGATCTAATTGATTTTATCTGTCTGGGTATATGAGTGCTTTGATGTACAGGTTCTAATAAAAGTTTTTCTATTATTTTGCTCCTGAAAAACACTTCATTTCAAGAGTAATGTTAGATACATGTACTTGTGTATTAACAAATTTATGGGTGAAATATCATTGCCTGTAAGAATAGCTTAGCAGCTATAGAATAGAATTGTCTTAATTGCTTCTTACTGAGTTTCTGTGGTAATAGTTTAGGTCAAAGAAAATATATCCTATATAGAATTGTAATTTTGAATTTAAACAAAAATCACTTCTATGTAATTTATAGTTGGATAGCATAAAAAATCTAAACTTTCTGATAGGGGTGACTAGCATTAAGCCATGTCCATTAATAAATTCTGTTAGCACTTTATTGTTGGTTATAGGTAGACTATTATGATATTTCACTTCACTTACTAACTTCACATTATGATATTTAGTAGTAATTCTATGTTTCCTAAGCAGGTATAAAACATAAAACTCATGTTTCTTGATTTTACCTTTTCGGTTATAACAGGTTTCACTTAAAGTAATGTTTTTCCAAAAGGTTTAACGTTTATTTGATTTGATTAAGCACAATTCCAGCAACAGCTGTTAGGGTCATATTAACTGTATTGGTTTTCGTTTAGTTTAGGGTAAAAAGATACAGTGTTGAGTCTAACATAGGTAAGGGGAGTTGTTAATGAGAAAATTGGCACAAGATGTGGTGAGCTTACCACATGACTTCTCTCTGCATGTCTCCAGTATCTATCATGCAACGCTTGAAGGCATCTGGCACGGTGTGTGGAAGGGAATTTATACTGCAGTGGTAGGAATTAACTCGTTGTTGAGTTTGAGTCTTAAACCAGGAAATTATTGTGAACTACTTATAGTTTATGGTTGCGTGTAGGTGATTTTTTGATGTGGGTTTAGGATGGGCCATATGTGTATGACGTGTGTTGTGTAACTTTTTATGCTAAATTATCGTGCTTTTGAAACATGGTGGAAATAAGTAAAAGCTACATTAAGGTAAATGCTTAAGAAATATTATTTTATACTATAACTGATATGTGACAATTTTGTGTTAAGATAATTCCATTCTTTTTCACTTAGTTTGATTGACTTATAATTGTCTTCACTCACTCAATACATGTATTTTCTTTTTCTGACTTTTTTGTTCTGTATGTTATTCTAATTATTGTATGTATAGTACATTGTGTTGTGTCTTTTTGTCAAAACTTAAGGTTGGTAATAAAATATCAATGTAAGTGGATATATGTAGGATATTTGATATTCATTTCAGTGACTGTTACAGTTTTATTGTTGGTGGTCCAGGGTATCATTTAATTGATGTAACTATAAGCTAAGTGTACAATAGTTTTTAAAAAATCTTAAAAAACTCTTGTCACCTATTGTTTGTAGCGATAAATAGTAATATGCTTTTGATTAGCTCATTATTATCATCTTATAGTTGTTAGAATTGTCAGAGGTACATTGTCTGAAGTTCATATCATTGGCTGATGTCTGTTTTAATTATTTTAAAGATTTCTTTCATAGCTTAGATAGTCTCTAACTTTAAAAGACACAGCCAGATTTATCAAGAAAGAGATAATATGATTAAATTAGAATGATTGGACTTGTATTTAGATTTCTGTTTATGAACTTAATTATTATTACTAGTATATTATTGTGCACTAACTTGCAAATATTCCATTTGAATTAATGCATCAATTATGTTCAGTGCCTTTTCATGGCACTGTGAATAAGTTGCTCCAAGATTATCAGATAATGATATTCAGCATTATTCTAATGGACTTCAAAGGTAGTCTTATTTTTGGCAGAGTTATTGCCCTTTGTTTAATTTTATCCTATATTATAATGTTTGTTCTTGTGACTCCTCCTACAATTCTTAGGCAATTTTCACCAAACTTTAACAGAATGATCAGTATCAAATGATGTACGTAGTGGACATTCTCAGGCTTTTTATATTCAGTCATTTTTGGTGGAGTTATTGCCCTTTGTTTAATTTTATTTCAGTGGTCTAAATATAGAGTTGGTCTGTTAATATTAATGTGGACTTAATAGTGAGATGATAGTAATATGGAGTTGGTCCCTATGTGAGGTTTTACTCCGTTTCCGTTTGAATTAAGTTTGTTGTACAGATGGTAACTTCCATCTGAGTTCAGTGACTCATTTAGTGCTGCTGATAATTACACTGTATATTACTCACAGTCAAAATCTTCCGAAATTAGCAAATCGAGGGTTCAGCGCAAAAGTGTTGTAACTCATGTTGAAATAAGAACAAGTTACAACAGTGTTGCACTGAGCCCTCGAAATGTTTCTGTATGCATGGCTTATAAAAAATCTACCTGAAACTTTTGTCAGAGTTATTAATGATGAATACTTTCAGCACTTTGAATGAGTTTTATTGATTGATAAATTCCAGCTCCAAGGTTTAGATATAAAACTTGAGTCTCGATCAGTCTCAGAGCGCAAATTTCCATTCCATTTTTGAAGTGTTATGGTTTAAAAGATAGGGCTGATTTATGATTGAAAACATGTTCAGATCAGTTAAGCTGAGAGATTAATGTATCAATAATATCATTATTGTCTGAACATAATTAATTCAGAAATTTTAAATACAAGATATGCAAATTAAGCTCAGAGACTAATCGAAAGTTTTATAACCTTAAATCCTGATTAATTTTGTTATGCTGAAATGGTCTCGATCCATGGAACACTTAATTAATAGATATTATTTCATTTGTTTATCTGTTGTTTAACGGCCCACACAACAACTATGGTCATTTCAGGGCCGTCCCAGAGATAGGGAAAATAAGATACAGGAGAACCAGGCATTTATAATCCTACAATATTCGTATAGTTTTTTCCTGGTTCTTTATCATGCCCGGTGTAAAGCTCTGATATGCCTCACCCTTTTTCCCTGGCTTGGTAGTTGGGATGTGGACACTGAAAAAGCATCCCTGAGAACTTTGAAAGGCGTGGCGGAAAAACAAACCCACAACCTTTCTTTCAGTAGTCCAGCACTTAACCACTCGACAACTAATCACTCCCCTAATAGAGATTAACGATGTATACTTTCAGGATGAAGATGTGAAACCAAGAGACAAGCTACACCAGATAGCTCATGAGCTTCTCCAGACAGAACGAGCGTACGTGGCACGATTACACCTGCTGGATCAGGTAAGGAAAAGAACTTGAATCGAGGGCTCAGCGCAACACTGTCGTAACTTGTTCTTATTTCAATATGAGTTACAACACTGTTGCGCTGAACCCTCGAAATGTCAATTTTGCTGTTTCATATACACAAAATCAGTCATTCCTTAAATCATAGGGGACTAATGTTCATAAATGCATGATTTGCATGATTACACCTGCTGGATCAGGTATTACCCCTGTGATATATTATTCATACTTCATGAACTATTCATGGACTATTCATGAACTATACAAAAACAGTTCAACAAAAATTCATAATTTCTTGAATTCTATTCAAAGGAGATTTTAAATTTAGGAGAAGAACTTGAATGTCAATTTTGCAATTTGCACAAAATCAGTCAGTCCTTAAAACATTGGGGACTTTTATAATATAGCACAAATTGACCTCCAAATAAATGCTATCTGTCAATAAAGGCCACATTTTGTCCTTCTTGTAGGTGGCCTTTGTTCACAGGTATGACTGTATTTGTCTTTATTAGCAATGTATTTTAACCTGTAAAGCTCTTATAAATCAGATAGTTTCATGACTGCTGTCCAATCTCCAGATCTTTCAGTTATAAGGACCAACTCGTGAAGAAACTGAACAGAATCTTTGCTGATTTCTCTATAATTAACATTGAATGTTTTCTATCTGTTTATCATACAAGTGTGTGATATCTTAAGCCACTGTTGATGGCATAAAAATCACACTTTGTGAAAAAACATTACATTATCATCTCATGTGGTGAGTGGTATTTTGATTAATCTATCTTACATTCTATGTACTGGTAAATCATTAACAGGATGTTGGGGGCAAACTCTCGGATATTGGAGAAATAATCATTTTTCTTATTAGACCAGTGGTAAGTCTCTTACAAGGTCATGTTTCAATGTAAAAAGTAGGAGCATGACCTCAGGTATTGGAAAAATAATCATTTTTGGAAACTGAACGCTGGTTCAGCTTTCTTTCAAGCCGTCACTTGCTCAGCGCGCATGAATTTTTATGCAGACCTAAGTAGTATGTTTGTTTACATCCACCATGCAGTTATTAAACTAGTTCCTGATTCATGTTGCAGTGCAAGTCTATGTAAGTTCAGTTTCCATGAGTACTTTCAGTACTTTGATTCTTATTCTTATCAGACCAGTCTCTAAACGGGTTACATTTTAATGCAATTAATGAGGGAAATAAAAACTGAAATATAATATTATGTTACTGGAAGTTTTCCTTGTCCTTTATAATCTAATCTCAATTGTTGTGAATTACATGAATGTGCCTTTTTATTATTCCGAATGATTTTGCACATTCTTGAAATTCACATTTCGATTGCAATGAAAGTAATGGACATTAAAAGTAACAGCAAAGAGGTTATGTCTGACATGAGACTCCAAATGCTGTCTTGTCAATGAATCAAGTGTGTCTGCCCTGATTCTCATTCTATCTGATTCTCCTTATATGTTCAGACCTCAGAAATTTTTAGTATTGATATCACTGGTCATAAATCATTTATGAAAACAATATACAGTCAAACTTGTGAACAAAGGCCACCCTTTAGAAAGACATTATGTGGTCTCTATTGGCAGGTGACCCTTATTCAGAGGTAATTTTGTTCTTAATAATCAATGAATAAAAGAAATGCCTTTATTCACAGGATAGCCTCTATTCGGAAGTCCATGCTAACACAGGTTTGACTGCATACATATTGTTATATGAAATTATATTCAAATTTAAACTTCAAATTTTGATGAAAATGTTTCGGAGGAATCTAATTTTATCGTTGTAGGTGTTTCATTTTCGTGTTGCTATGGAAAACAAGAATGGTAACTTCCTTCCACCAGAAGCCGTGACATCTATGTTCTCCAACATTAAACCTATCTACATGTTCCATAATGACTTTCTACTACCACAATTAGAGACCAGGATGCAAAACTGGTAAGTTACTTTGATTTGTTTGTTTATTTGAGTTTTATGCCCCCTAGGCAGACAGTTTACGTACATAACCATCGTTCCTGGCAATACTCAAATCCTCTGTAATCAATTACCTACTATCTCACATAAAGACACATGGTCGGTAGCGGGGCTCGAGCCCACGACCCTCTAACTGTGAGAGGTTACAGTGATTTGAAGTCATCGACCTTAACCACTTGCATGACCATGGAGGCGTGTCAAGTTACTTTGAAATAGAAGTGAATTCAAGTGAAAAACTAAAATTGTATGTTCAGAAATTTACTAGGATCTAGTAGTGTGAATCCATCCTAAACTGACCGATATACAGTACAGCCTGTCCAGAGCGACCCTCTCTAGAGCAACAACCTCCCTTCAACAACAGTATGGTTTTTTCCAACTGCATGATTTAACCAATAATTTAACCTCTCTAGAGCAACAACCTCTCAACAAGAACATAATTTTGCTACTCCCAAAGGGTGTTGCTTTGGAGAGGTAGTACTGTATTTCTCTGGTATTTGTATGGTTGTTGACCTTTAGAGATTCATCTTCAGTCTTTGACCTTTGGCCTCTTTCATCAGTTGATTGTTTAATTAAACAAATTATAAATAAAAATCAAAAAAATCCGATTGTACGATTAGATCAGTTTATTTCTTGCTTTGAACTTAAAAGATCTTAATGTTCCATCTTCAAACTTATTCATAATTGTAAAATATGATTGTATAATAGAGAAGGACGTACAATCTCAGGTATTTCCTGTGACAGATATAACAGTATCTCATGTGCCTGTAGACAAAAAAGATTATATTAATATGATTTTATAATAAAACTTGAGTTATGATGAAATTTACCATTGGTCACTCAGTGCTTGTCAGATAATATTAAAAATGTCTATCAACTAATAATTATAAGTTTAATAAAATACTTTTAGGTAGACAAGACATCAGCTTTGGCATAAATCTACCTCTGATTCATCTTTATTTTCATTATCCCTCTTAAATAGTTATAGTTAAGAATTTTTCTTGAACTATTCTTGCATACTTTATGAATACATTGTAGTTCATGAATCATGCGAGGATAGTTATAGAAAAAATCATGATTTCATGAATTAATTTCCTTTTGCAGGGTTAAAATAAGATCAGATATGAGTCTATCTCAGAATCACTTTGATTTATCATAATAGTTTATCATATTATTATATATGTAGGAAATTCATACTGTGAATAGAAACATAAACATGTCAAAACATATGAATATTTTGTTACAATATTCTAATGTCAATGACTTTTATATTACTGGAACTCTCAAAACATGTCTTTGAGAAGTTAGTTCAACAGTATGCCAGTTTTATCATGATATATCAGGAATTTGTCATAATACATTATGTATTTTGTACATTAATTTTGAAGTTTGAGTATTAAAAGATAAATATAAAAAAAATGCTTGAATCACATATTACTTGTTATCTATTTAACACTACTTAACGTGGTGTTAAAATGAAAAATTGAGATGGTACAATATTGCTTAAATTTACAGTCATACCTCAGTTAATGACTACCTGGGAATAAAGGCCTCTGTGAGAGTGAAATCCACATTAGGACTAATTAATTGATAAATAAAGACCAAATAAACCATATAATAGCTATAGGGCCAACAGTACTGCAGGTTATATTTCTTTCATCCCTTTGTCCTAAAGTTTATCCTATTGTATGTCCTAATGTCAGCACTGTCCTAATATTTCTTATATTTTGTCCTAAAGTTTGTCCTAATATTTCTCATATTTTTGTCCTAATGTTTGTCCTAATATTTCTCATATTTTTGTCCTAATGTTTGTCCTAATATTTCTCATATTTTTGTCCTAAAGTTTGTCCTAATATTTCTCATATTTTTGTCCTAATGTTTGTCCTAATATTTCTAATATTTTTTTCCTGATATTTGTCCGGTTGTTGACTGGTGGAACTGAGGATTTTAGAAGCCAAGTGCATTACTACATTTATATTCAAATGAAACGTGATACTCAAATACAAATGTAGCTTCTGCTCATACATGTGAAAACGACTGCAAGCAACAGTTTTCATTATATTTCAGTCTTCAGAACCCTTTAAATCTTAATTAAAACCACATGCAAGCAAATCATGCACATTCCTTGCATATGAGAAATTACATGTCTGTCTAAAACGAGTTTTGTTTCTGCCCGATATTATCAGCCCTTTTTCTGCATATAGCCCCTAACATTATTTCAATGGTATGAGTTTTGCATGTTGTCTATGGGTGCACTTATTTCTTGGACAAATCTAAGCTTAGAATGATGGCGGTTTTTAAACTTTAAACTCTTGCTAATGTTACAATTTAACAGCTAACCAAATCACCATATATAACATTCAGTTGGATAAAACACTTTTGTTTTTTAATACGGGTAGCAAAACTTTAAGGCAAAGAATTGCTAACTTTCTATGAAACAGGGCCCCTGAGATCTAGTACTATACTTGCAAACATTCCAAGTCTTATAACAATTTGGGTATACGAGGCATTAGACTGATGAAAGAATTTTTTTTTGTACATGTACATTGTAGTTTTTAATGAGTTTAACATATTGTCATGGTATTCATGAAGTGACTGTTCTGTGCTTAATAAATCTGGATTTCCATTAAATAGAATGTAAAGAATTCGTTTAGATTTGTGTTAAATTTCAACCAAGCTCAATTTTAAAGCCACTGTGGTCGCCCGCCCCTGTCAAATTGTTATTAATACTTCATGAACTATTCATGAATTTTGAGAGGACAGTTCAAGAAAAGTTCATGATTTCATGAACTCCTTTCAAAAGGACTCAAAGTCAGCATGGTCAAAGCCATACCCTGTCAAATAGTTATTCATACATCATGAACTATTCATAAAGTATGCAAGAAAAGTTCAAGAAAAATTCATGATTTCATGAATTCCTTTCAAAGTGGTTTACTGTGCACTTCAGTTAATGTAAACTTTCATCTTGTTCTTCCTGCATATTCATTTATAAAGTTCTAAGATCATTTGTTAAGCAATTTAAGCATTTTTATCCAAAGTTTGATACATTGTGTTTACATTTAAAAGCAGTAAATGTGCGATTGCTCACTTAAATCTGTATTATTGATTTAGAATTCATTACCAGATGTAGTCATTGTCTCATGCACAGACCTATAGAATGCCAATAATAGTAAGTAATCCATCCAATCTAGTTATCTTGTTGGCGCCATCAGATGCATCCAGCTATTGTTTAGCTTCAACTGAATGATAATGAAGTTCCAATAAATGTAAATCTAGATGATAGCTTCAGAAATTATCGAGGAACCTTTAATACCTTATAATTATTATTATGTGAGGTCTGTTTTAAATCTCGACTTTTGTTTGCAATAAACAAGGTATGTTTATTTTGTTAGAACAATGTGTTTAAAGTATCCTATTTAGCAACTTAATATAACATTATATATATATACATATATACGTTCTGCCTTATGTTACTAAAAGATGAAGATAACTGTAATAATTAATAATCAAATACATACATGCATGGTGTGGGCATACTTCTTTAATGCTTTACATTTAATTACATTTTTATGCCCAGTATATCGATAGATCGGGGGGGGGGCATATTGTTGCCTATAAAATCAAAACGCTTCTACCTATAATTAACACACTTCATATGTTGGTTCTTCATGACAACCTCGACAAGACCTTTGTATTTTCAGGTCAGTAGGTCAAAGGTCAAGGTCACAAGGGCATTGTGTTTTAAAAAACATATTGTTAAAAATAATTCATGTCTTCATTATTGTTTAAATGATTTTTTGATGAATTTGATCAGATTTGAAGGGTTAACAGTTTGTATGATAACAGCATGATCAGTCACAATTTTTTTCTAAACAGGGGCTTTAAATAGATAGTACAGGGGCATGTATTAGGGTATGTTTGGTAAAAATCCTTGATATATATATATTATGTACCGGTACTTGTATATTGACTGTATGGTTGAATGACAATATCTTACATCAACAAGTGCTGTATCTTTCTTTGTTGTAAGTATAGTACTATAGGAGTGTCATAATCATTTTGTATTTTGAGTACAAAATGTAACCTAATTTTATTTACATATAAAAGGTCCTTTATGAATGTTCTTGGCCATAAAATTCTTATTTCTTTTTATATAAATTCAAGGAGTAGCACACAAGCTTTGTTGTTTAAGAAATGTTGGGTATCATTATTAACCAAAGTATGTCTTATTTAAAGGACAAGTTTTGTATTATCAAATTTGATACAAGACAATCAAACTGCATTAAAAATCACCATTAAGGGATTCCCCTATTGAAAGTTTTGCATATGAGCCTGATTTATAAGTCAATCAAATTGCATACCCGGTACTGTATTTTCATCTATTTTCGTTGGGCTCAATTTTCATGGTTTTTACTAAAATGGCTATTTCGTGGGGACATAAATTCGTGGATTTTGATTTATTTTAAAAATACCTTACCTCTGCATTTAAATTCGTGGGGATTTGATTTCGTGGATGAGCCGACCCACGAAATCCACGAAATTAAATCCCCAACGAAAATTAATGATTCCACAGTATAATAAACATAGATTTTGATTGGTTAAGCCATTATTTTTATGTACAATTGTGATTAATGTATTAAAGCAATGTTTGATTGAATTTATAACTCAGAGTTAAAGCTCTAATTATAGGAAGAAGTTGGTTGCAATATTTCAGCTCAGATACTGTAATGATACTCTAGGGTACATTTAAATTGATTGCTAAAACCATTCTCGTGAATGTAAGTGGATTAAACCAATAAAAGCATACACAGAGAATGAAAAACTTTAACTTGAAGCCATCTGAAACATGACACCCAATCTGTTAATGATCCCTGAGTGCTCCATATATGCGATGAAAAATATTTCTGGCTTTTAGCCATTTTAAGATGGGTATTCTCAGTAGCTCTGTAGGTGGCCAGGCATGTGGTGATCCAATCTTATCTAGCTGCAGTCTGAGCCAACAATGATCAAATCGAACCACAAACCTTATGTGAAAGTTAAATGTAACATACTTCTCATTTTATGTTGTTGTTACCTTAGAATGCTGACAAAACTGAGTATTTTAACAACATACACAAGTCTGGTTACAAGTATTGATGTTTTATTTTTATAAACAATGACAAGACATGGGAACACAAGAAACAAAAAACTTTTGTATCAATGTATACTCTACTAGACTGATAACAGGAACATGACAATTATATAATCCTCATGCTTCCTTAATCAATGTTTATATCAAGCTAACATCTTTTATATAAATCACGATCCTATATGATCTCAGAGGTGGAAAGTATTTGCATTCGACTTTTTAGTATTATATATACGGTACAACCTCTGTAGAGCAACACCCTGTGGGAGCTGCAAATATTGGCCGTTCTTTAGAGGTTGTTGTTCTACAGAGGTTAAATTTACAGTAAATATCAACTTAGGGAATTTTGAAGGTATTGTTATAGAGAGGTTGTTGTTATCCAGAGGGCTGCTCTGGAGAGGTTGTACTGTATATATATACTCACTACAGTCCTAATTTCTAGTTTTGGTAATTTTAGCTTGCTAATACGTATAAGCATTTGCTTATTTCTGACTTCCTGAATTTAATATCTAAATAAAAAAAATTACCTTTAGTGAGGTGCAGTCAAACCTGTGTTAGCGGCCACCTCAAGAATAAAGGCCACCCTGTGGTCAGAAAGCTATTCTGTTAAAAACTGCCATTGATAATTTAGCACAAAATGACCCCAATGTAAAGGCCACCTGTCAATAAAGGCCATATTTTCTATTTCCTAAGGGTGGCCTGGCCTCTGTTCACAGGTGTGCCTGTACATTAAAAACTTGTTTAGTTACCCACTGAAATAAAATGCTCTTTTCTGACTTCCTGTATATCTGAACATTATTTACATAGTAAATGCATAGACAGACATTTTTTTTATGCAAAACATGCTTTTAAATAAAAAACATGTGAATTTATTACCTGTTTGTCATTTTATTTGATATGGCAAGCACTTCCTAGTTTATTGCTATCTCATACTCCCCCACAGAGTTTAGAGTGATTTATACTTTGGTGCTTCAAACACATCAAAGTTTGCACTGTATAATTATCTTTACAAAGTAGATATTATTATAAATTTATAAATGAAAGATATACGACTGTATGCTTTGATTCTAATCAGATAAGAGAGTATGAGAGAGCTCATGAGAAATTTTTAATAAATTATTTAAACATTTTTTATGGTATGTTTACATTTAGTAATGCTTTAGTTTCATAGAGTAGTATAGATCTTGAATATAAATTAATAGTGTTAAATAGTCCATTTTTAAAGTGATATTAAAGTACTGGTAATTTGCATTTTGAAAATTTAAAATGTTTGCAACAAAATGTGTACACTATTGTAGAGAAGTGATTGCGCAATCATTTCAGGGAGGTAATGAATGTGAGCCATTTAGCAAAAACAACATTTTTTAGCAGATGTGACTGGAACAAAACCTTTTTTAACATATAATATGAATGCAGTCAAACTTATGAACGACAGCTGAAGAAATCTAAACGTGGTTTTGATGGCCTTCATTCTGAGGTCATTAGATTGTTTTTAAAAATGGCAGTTCTTCAAAGAAACACCTTTATTCAAAGGGTGGCCTTTATTCAAAGATGGCTGTAAACACAGGTGTGAATGTGCTCGAAAAGTCAGTCAAATATTACTGAGCCATGGTGTTCACCTTGTTTTCTCTTATAAGTTCAATTATTATACCCCCAGATATGAAATATATGGGGGCTATATTGGATTCACGCTTGACGGTCGGTCGGTCGGCCGGTCGGTCGGTCGGTCCGTGCGTCTGTAGACACAATTTGTCCGGAGAATTTCTCAGCAACTACTTACAGGATTTTAATAAAACTTCACAGATGTGATCAGTAGTAAGCCTAGTTGTGCTAGCTTAAAGCATTTTTCGTTCGAATTAATTTTCACTGAGTTATACCCCTTTGTTGTTTTTATACAGTATATACAATGGGCAAATTTTGTCCGGACAATTTCTCAGCAATTACTCACAGGATCTCAATGAAACTTCACAGAAGTGATCAGTAGTAAGCCTAGTTGTGCATGCTTAAAGCAATTATTGTTCGGATTAATTTTCACTGAGTTATAGCCCTTTGTTGTTTTTATACAGTATATACAATAGGCAAATTTTGTCCGGACAATTTCTCAGCAATTACTCACAGGATCTCAATGAAACTTCACAGAAGTGATCAGTAGTAAGCCTAGTTGTGCATGCTTAAAGCAATTTTTGTTCGGATTAATTATCACTGAGTTATACCCCTTTGTTGATTTTATACAGTATATACAATAGGCAAATTTTGTCCGGACAATTTCTCAGCAACTACTCACAGGATCTCAATGAAACTTCACAGAAGTGATCAGTAGTAAGCCTAGTTGTGCTAGCTTAAAGCAATTTTCGATCGGATTAATTTTCACTGAGTTATAGCCCTTTGTTGTTTTTATACAGTATATACATTAAGCAGATTTTGTCCGAACAATTTCTCAGCAACTATTCACAGGATTTCAACGAAACTTCACAGAAGTAATAAGTAGTTAGCCTAGTTGTGCATGCTTAAATCATTTTTCATTTGGATTGATTTTCACTGAGTTATAGCCCTTTGTTTTTTTCTACAGTATATACAATAGGCAAATTTTGTCCTGACTATTTCTCATTGACTACTGCCAGGAATTCAATAAAACTTCTCAGAAGTGATGAGTAGTTAGCTTAGTTGTGCATGCATTAAGCTTGTCTTGGTTGGTTGAATTTTTTCACTGAGTTATGGCCCTTTGTTGTTTTTATACAGTGTATATACAATATCTCAGTAACTACTCATAGGAATTCATTGAAACTTCACAGAAGTTATAAAAAGCAAGCCAAGTTGTGCATGCAATAACCAGGTTTTGTTTGGATTAATTTTCACTGAGTTATGGCCCCTTGTTTTATACAATTAGGTAAATTTTGTCCTTACTATTTCTCAGCAACTACATGCAGGAATTCAGTGAAACTTCTTAGAAGTGATAAGTAGTTTGCCAAGTTGTGCATGTCCACAATAGGTTTTGTCCAAGTAAATTTTAATGAGTTATGGCCCTTTGTTATTTTTTATATAATGTATATTTAGAAACTGGTCAGGATATATCTAAGCAACAATTTGCTGGTATTAAAAAAATGAAAATGCATTATATTTCCCTCTGTAAAATGTAACAATAACTGTGTCAAGGCCGCATCTGGGGGTATTCATCACCTTTAGTGATAGTTCTAGTTATAATTTTAATCAGTTTTTTTTATTTCCCCAGGACCAATGAACAGAAGATTGGAGATATCATGGCCAAGTTGGCTCCCTTCCTGAAGATTTACACAGAATATGTGAAGAATTATGACAATGCTATGAGTATGATAGACAAATGTGTGTCCCAATATCCCAAATTTGCTGCTTTATTACATGAAATACAGGTTGGTATACAATTTTATTATACCTCATGTGACTTATTTACTCTATAGTCTTATGTGACGTCAGAGGGTGACAATCTGTAATGTTACCCTCTGACATTACATTTCGGCCCGCTTGCCATAACGAAACTGCCCTTACGCGCTCACGCCTCGGTCGACATTACTTGTCTCGGGTGAACATTATGTTCTATCACCCTATGTGGGATGTGATATTTATATAATGTAGTTCAGAATTATATGTGTATGCAAACTGTATTCAGGCAATCAATTTCAAACTTATCTGTTTAATTATATGTGTACATATAATTATAAGCAGGCCCAAAGGAAGCCATTTTTGCAGATTGGCCCGGGGAGCTAATTTCAGATTTTGTCTGACGTCGAAGGTGGGGCAAATTGATAATAACCTCTTTTAATTACTATTACATCCAACATAATTGGAGAGGCTTAGCCCCTCCCCTTTTGGGTCCTTAGGCCCTGATATATTATTCTTGAAAGTGCACAGAAAGCTAAAAAAGGGAATCAGTGGATTTACGAAGCCTTAAATACAAGACTAGGGTCACCGAGTAAACTAAAGGGAGGCTGGGTGACCAGATTTTTTAAGCCTCAGTACTAGATATTTTTTGTAGTTTTTAGTAAAAACTAGTTAATATCTAAGCACTTCTTTCACATTCTTCTGTAGTTTGACATAATTATAATATGTTAATGTTTTGTTTATTTCAACAGTTAAGTCCTGAGTGTGGACAGTTAACTCTACAACATCACATGTTAGAACCAATACAGAGAGTGCCTCGTTATGAACTTTTACTGAAAGGTAAACATCTCAGAATTATTTTTAATGTCACACCATTTATTTATTTATATCATTGGATTTAATGCCATTTTCAACATTATTTCAGTTATATCGTGGTTGGCAGTTATCCTAACCAGCTTCCCTGGACCTCATTTAACCCTTAACCAGTACTAACCACATTCTATCTGCGAGCTACTGCCAAGCTACCTCTCATAATTCAGAGGTTGAGGACAATTTAACATAGGATGTAATAATTATTATCTTCACGGACAGTGTGATCCTCGCCCAGGTGTGAGCCTCGAACTCACAACCTCTTGATCCGTAGACCAACGCTCTATCTCACACCATCTGCTGAAATAAATAGACTAAATGATATTGTTCATTTTTGTGCATCTAATTTACTGATATAATAATAATTATTATGCTGTTTGTATGGATATAAATTTCATTTGGTGAATATTACATGATTTGTATCATACAGTACAACCTCTCCAGAGTGACCCTATGTAGAGCAACAACCTCTCTATAACAACACCTTCAAAATTTCCCAAAGCTGATATTTACTATAAATTTAACCTCTGTAGAGCAACAACCTCTCTATAACAACACCTTCAGAATTTCCCAAAACTGATATTTACTATAAATTTAACCTCTGTAGAGCAACAACCTCTAAACAACTGACAATATTTGCAGCTCCCAAAGAGTGTTGCTCTACAGAGGTTTTACTGTACTTTCATTTATGAATGAATAAATTAATGGTCAAAATATTTCAATTGTATAATTTCAGATTATTTGAAGAGATTAGAACCAGAGGCTATTGACAGACCTGATGCTCAAAGTATGTTCCGTAACTCTTGTTTTACTAGAGAAATAGTTTATTTTCCATTGATTATCTCCCTTGGTTACTCACAAAATTCTATGAAATGATATTGGAATATGAAAGTTGTCTAATGAGTTGATTTTACGAAAGAAATAGAATTTTGAAAACTGTTGTCAACATTCACTCTATATTTCTCTGAAATTAGGTAAAAATTTTGCAAAATAAAAAGTGGCTTTACCAGTAACAATAGTTTCTCTGAAAGTATCAGAAAATCAATTCTTACATAAAGAAGCATCCAGAAATAGGAAAAAAAAGCTACACATCTTAAGGTTACGAGAATAATCCTGTCTACAGCTAGATGCTGTATATTTTGCTGTTGCTCAGGATATAAAACTAATGGACTGGTATCATTTTATTTTCAGAAGCGTTAGATTTGGTATCTAGTGCAGCAAGACATTCCAATACGGCCATGAAAAAACTGGTAGGTTTTTAGTTTTATTTATCCTCTACCAGGACTATCTTAAATACTGTGGAATCATTAATTTTCGATGAGTCGAACCACGAAATCCACGAAATTAAATCCCCAACGAAAATTAATGATTCTACAGTAGTAAAACACGAGTAAAAGGTCATCTGTTCGTAAAAGCCTTCATATGAACAGGAGCCACTAAAAAGTCTTGTCAGCTCACATTAACTGATATAATTGCTCACTTGGATGGGGGCCCAACGTCACATTAACAGCCACGGTCATTTAGCAACTTTTTCCGCCTTATCAATGGAGGAAGACCCCATTCTATACATAGCGTGACGTCACTACGTTTGTCTAACCTCTGTACATAGAACTGATTACTATCCACATTTAGATAGTTATACATATGCTAAAATATAGTTATGCGGAGGATAAAAAATGTCAAAACAACCATATCGGTTGTATGTTATTAACAAAATTTGTTTAGTTATGTAAAATGAATACGTTATACCATTTCTATTCTTGTGCTTTTGTGAATAACACTAATTATTCAATAAAATGCAATGTTAAAGTACGCTTGGCTCCAATGTGTACCATACGGTGACGTCACGTTATGTTATTTGTTTATAACTTCCATTTTGTAAGTTGTTCCTGCAAATACCCATAATGCCCCGAGCAGAAGAACACTGGTCAGTGCATAGCGCTACCGTAGTGTACACATTGGGAAGACCCTAGATGTACACATGGGTAGAACCACATGCCTTCCATTGACCTTAATTTAGCACTGACTTAATAAGGCTGTTTATAAGCTAATTTTCCTGGACCGGTACTAACTTACCCTTTCATGATGAGCTGGCAACTTTTAATCATATGGATCGAGGAAAATCAACATGTTTGTCGTATATTCATAGAAGTGTATGACATGCCATGCTAGAGATTCGAATGTGGACAGCTGTGTTACAAGTCCAGCACATGACCATGTTTGATGGCCTTTATTTACACCTTTGGCTTTGATTTTGGCATCATGCTTAATATTTATCTAGATTTAATTTATCAAAATGATGAAAAAAGGGAAAAAAAACTTGGATACCAATTTATAATGATACTGAATTTAAAATACTCCTAAACCTGCAAACAAAATTAATACCACCCTTGGGAAAGACAAAATATGGCCTTAATGAACAAGTGACCTTTATTAAAAGAATGCTGCTTACACAGGTTTGATTGTAACTCAATCGGCTAAAATCTAAATCAGAAATATAGAACTTCATCAGTGTCAGGATTACTATAAATGAACATTTTGTATGTTATAATTTGATTTTCTTAGATTTATAAGTCTGTGTTACTTTTATGTAAGAATGTCTAAATTGGTTAAATACTAGATTATTGTCTTAAACCAAATCTAGAAAACTATTTAGTTTTGTCTGAAATCTGAGAACAATGATATGTACAGTCAAACCTTTGAACAAAGGTCACCCTTTGGAATGATTAAGTGGCTTTAATTGACAGGTGGCCTTTATTCAGAGGTCATTTTGTTCTAAATAATCAATGACAGTTTTTAAAAGAATGGCTTTTATTCACAGTGTGGTCTTTATTTGGAGGTGGCTGTTAAACACAGGTTTGACTGTAAATGAATAGCCACAATGCTTTGAAATATAATTTGTTTTTATTTCAGGACAAATTTAATAAATTATTGAATATTATTCCACGTCTAAATGGTGAGACCAATGATCTTATTAGTCCAACTCGGGAACTCATTAAAGAAGGGCCGATCACAAAGATCTCAGCTAGAAGTGGCGAGAAGCAAGCCAGATATATTTTCTTGGTAAATACTGGTATCTTCTTGGATTTGTTATTATTATGTTAGTATTGTTAGATATGTGGCATTCAAAGGTTTATTATGAAGCTGTGAATTTCATGCTTGTTTCTGTCTCTTAATTTACTTAACAATTAACTTTTAACTTAAAAATTGATTTCAATTCGATTTATTCATAAGGTCTACAGAACTACTTCACTGATTTTCACACAGGCTTGTTCCTTGAACATTAATGTGCCGTAAAACTCTTGGAAACTGGACTACCTGAAAAGTCCTAATTTTTTCTCTAAAAACTGGAATTCTCAGACAACCAGGCATATGGCCCTGTCCGAAAGCAGTCTGATTTTCAGGGATTTACCGGTATCTTTCTCACGTGAAATTTTGTCGCTGATGGGATTCGATCTTACAGCAATGGGAGACCATAAAAATTATTATTTACATGTAAGGTCTGAGATTCGATTTATTCATATGGTTTTTATAGGGCTAATACTTTATTGATTTTCACTCAGTCTTGCTCTTTGAAACACAAGAGAAAATCATATGTGTAAACCATACTTAATTCTTATTAATTAGTCTAAAACATGTATTACTATTTAATTGTATTTTTTCAGTTTAATGATTTATTATTGGTGTGTTCGGAACAAATCATGGGTTCGTACAAACTACGGGCACGGCTCAGATTTGATGGTATGGAGATTCTAGCTGGAGATAATCAACTTATACAGAATACATTCTGTGTTAAATGTGTCGAGAAAACGGTGGAATTTCTTGACGAGTAAGTTCTTAACTTAAATGATTTAAAATTGTAAGTTTGATTGTATGTGTTATACACATATCAAATATATTTCACCTTTGTCATTCTTAGGCATCTATCCATAATGCATATAAAAAAAAATTATTTCTGGTTATCTGCTCTACCCTAATTTTCCCCCCGAGCCTAGACTTTTTTGTTAGGCCAGAGGAACGATACATCCATTATCTCATTTTTTAACCTTTCTTCACAATTTCAATAATAATAATAATAATAAAACAAAAAATACCTACTCACTGACCCTATTTATTACAGACATTAGAGGAAGTAAGACTTTTTATTTCATTAGATAATCAACTTTTATCTACATTTTTTTCAGAGCCAATAATGGTAATGGTTTGGATTGGTTTGCTGTAAGTATTGTTCAGTGCTAGATTATCATCTGTTTTATATACCATTCTTTACCGAACATATTTGAAGCTTGCCTCTTGTGATTATTTTGTGTCATGTTATACTAGTTTTGACATGGTGTACGTATTGCAGTCAAACCTGTAAATAAAGGCTACCCTTTGGAAAGACAAAAAATTATCTTTGCAGTCAGGTGACCTTTATTTGGGGTCATTTTGTTCTAAATAATCAATGATGGTTTTTATTCACAGGGTGGCCTTTATCGGAGGTGGCTGCTAACACAAGTTTGATTGTACAGTCAAACCTGTGAACAAAGGCCACCCTTTGGACAAAAAATTGTCTATATTGACAGATGACCTTTTTTTGGGGGTCATTTTGATCTAAATAATCAATCATGGTTTTAAAAAGAATGGTCTTTATTCACAGGGTGGCCTTTATTTGGAGGTGGCCACTAACACAGGTTTTACTGTATTGAAGGTTTTCCCTGGTCTTACAGCCTTGTCTTAGTCATTGAAAAAAACTTAGGTGTAACAAATCTTTAAGTATCTAATAAATTAGGTTAGATCATCTATATATCTGATGGAAGATATGTTTGAATATTGTAGACATTTCAACAAGTGAAGGCGGAGAGTGTCAATAAGTCTAGATTATGCCGAGTAAGATCGTCAGATTCCAGTGATCAGAGTGGTCTTGAATCCAGTTTTGAAATGGTATGTATACATGACCACAGAATTTTCTTGAATAACATTTACTTGTTTATATTAAAACAGTATGGCTTCAATAAAATGCTGTCTTTGTCCAATGATTGGATACTGGGTTTTAACAAATCTCAGTGCACATCATTTTCATTGGTCAGTTTGAAAAAAAAACATACTGAGAATAAGCCAATCAGAGGCTAGAGATTTAGACCTCATCTCTTGGCTCAAATTCAAAAGTTGAATCTCTTGTTTCAAAATTTGAACTCTTGAACTTGGAATTGGATGTAAAAACACTCACTAACATGAAAAGTTGATACTTGTTTGTAGGAATGCATGCATTTTTAATTTGGACAGGATTGTGTTGTAGACTCCATGATTTTGAGATATTTTTAGTATTTTTTGTTAAATTAAACTTGTTTATTAAAGTCAGAAATATTTGACTTCTAATTTGAAAGAATGTGGATAACTTAGTCGGTTCTTAACTTCGATCATGAATACATGTGTCTGATTGTACTAAAGTCTATAACTAGTATAATGGAAGACTGTCACCTTGGAATCAGATTTAAGCTATTGGGTGTCATTTATTGGTTCATAATTTAAACGTTTTGTTGTATCCTCATAGTCGAAGATTACAGGTGGTTTAACGTCAATGGTATCATCACTTCTATCATTGGCCACTGGTTCTACATCTCCTAAATCGGTATAAGAAACAAACATACATTGTGTTATAATATATATACAAGTTTGTACTGTGATAACAATATTTAACTCCCTTATGTGTATTATTAATATATTATATATATAATCAGAAAACCAAATGTGTAGTGTTAAATATGTACTGTGTTGAATCTCAAAAGGTCCAAATGCAAAAGGTCAATATGCCAAAGGTCAAAATACAAAAGGTCGATAGGCCAAAGGTCAAAATGTAAATGGTCAATATGCCAAAGGTCAAAATGCAAATGGTCAATATGCCAAAGGTCAAAATGCAAATGGTCAATATGCAAAAGGTCAAAAAGCTAAAGGTCAGATTACTGCAAAAGATCAAAATGCCTGGAAAACTCAAAATAGATTTTACCAGTCTTAGCATTTTGTCCTCTTTTTTCAACTCAACTTAATTGAAAAATCATTTGTGCAATCATTAGATGGTCCGCATGCATTTCTGTTTTTGTGATTCAACAGTACATGTATTTAGTTTTCCAGTAGTAAACAGGAACTTGTATTAATTTATATCAAATATAGGTCCTAGTGAAAAGAATGATGTTAGTTAAATTTCTTATACATAGATTTCAATGAATGGATTATTATTTTTTTGTGAATATTTTTTTATAGTCTAATGCTGATCTAGTAACACTTACAGATTTACGATAAACTGCATTGACTACTGTTGTATAGGCTTTTGACTCATTTTTTACTTTAATTAAACATTACAGAAACATTATTTTATTTTCAGTTGTGCAAGAGGTCCTTAATTTTAATGTCATTTTGTTTGTTAAAAATCAAAAGACTGAAATTGCACAATTCAGTGAAAGTAGCACAATTTGTTGTATTTTTTTTTCAAATTTATGTTAGGTTTTGTTATATAGGTGAGAATATTTTAAAATGCAATCAATAATAATTACAGATATTTTACTAGGATTACTATGAATTATAATATTATATTAACAGAGCAAGTTTGTATATCACACACATAATCAGACAAACACCTTCATTATTGTACTACATGTACATGTAACAGGAATCTGATTGGTCATCACCATGGTTACCATTGGTTGATCATGTGATGTCTAACATGCAAAACGATTGGTAATTACTATGGTTACAATTGGATGATCATGTGATGTCTTACAGGAATCTCATTGGTCATTACCATGGTTACCATTGGTTGATCATGTGATGTCTTACAGGAATCTCATTGATCATTACCATGGTTACCATTGGTTGATCATGTGATGTCTTACAGGAATCTCATTGATCATTACCATAGTTACCATTGGTTGATCATGTGATGTCCATCTGAAATCTCATTGTCATTATTTTACCTAATATTTTAACCGTTTGAATTGTAAAAATGCTGTAAGATATGGCAGTTATTGAACATAAGAAATTCTCAAATACACTGTAAAACATATTTTTACCATGTTACAGAGACTGCATACTATATTTTTTCAAAGAGGCAAGAATTATGTTGCTATCATAGCATTAATGTCCTTGATACATGTGCCACTTGATTATACTTGGTACTATTTATTACAAAGTGAAAAAAATCCTGACAATTAAAAAAAAAACATATAAAAGTTGGGAATCTAGTCCCATCAAAGGTTTCATAATATTTGCTTTTCTTTTTTAGATAGAATGAATGCTAAGGCTAAATCTTATAAAAATAGTAATAGGACTATATCTGTTAACTTAGGCCACCCTAAGGAAGACAAAATGTGGCCTTTTGTTTTAAATAATCATCGACAGTCTTTTACGTAATGGCCTTTAATCACAGGGTGGTCTTTACTCAGTGGTGGCTGCTGACACAGGTTTGACTTTTTAGTGATGAAATTTATTTTTGGTACACTGGTATGATAACATTCTTTATTTAACTTTCACAGAGTACACAGTTAGGACACAAATCACCGTACTGGACAAAGGATGAAGAGGTTACAATGTGTATGGCGTGTCAGGATAGATTTACGGCTCTTAAAAGACGGCATCATTGTAGAGCATGTGGCAAGGTATGTTATGAAGGTTTAAGCTACATTTCGAGGGCTCAGCGCAACACTGTCCTAACTTGTTCTTATTTCAATATGAGTTACGACACTGTTGCGTTAAACCCTCGATTTTGTATTTCATCTCTTATACTGTACATTCAGATGTACATGTATCTTAATTTATTTGGTTCAACAATTTTTCAGTTATATACCGCAGCCTATTCACACTACAAATTTTTATTCCCCCCTTCGAAGAAGAAGGGGTATATTGTTTTGCTAGCCTGTCGGTCTGTCAGTCTGTCTGTCTGTCTGTCGGTAGACCAGTTAGTTTCCGATCGATAACTCGTCAACGGATTGACCGATGGGCCTGATACTTTGCAGGCACATTGGCCTTGGACAGTAGATGACCCCTATTGAAATTGGGGTCACTAGGTCAAATGTCAAGGTCACTGTGACATTGAGTGTGAAAATAGTTTCCAATCGATAACTCGTCAACAGATTGACCGATGAGCCTGATACTTCGCAGGTGCATTGGCCTTGGACAGTAGATGACCTCTATTGAAACTGGGGTCACTAGGTCAAAGCGTCATGGAGTGTGAAAATCGTTTGAGTGATAACTCTGTGTCAAGGCCCTGTTTGGGGGGCATATGTCTCCGACCGCGGAGCTCTTGTCCTGAAGGTATTCTAACCAGTACTAACTTACCCTTCCACAAGGAACTGGAAACTTCTCCACATGTAGGGAAAAATCAACATTGTTGTCAAATTTTCATGGATGGGTATTTACATGCAGGGATACATATCCAGCCACAAATTCTGATGTATCTGTTCAATGCTACATAAAAACATTAATATCACAAAAATAGAATTGCCCAATTATTATTATATCTTTGATAGTTACCTCGGATACTTCCATTTAATTTACCAATTTTAAAATGTGAGAACAATTATATATTTATTCAGAAATATTGTTGAAAATGATATTAAGGAATTAGAGCGTTTGTCTGATGATCGAGAGGTTGTGAGTTTGAACCCCGGGTGAGGCTCACACTGTCCGTGACATATTTGACTGAAGATATTACATCCTACGTTAAATTGTTCTCCACCTCTAAATCATGTGGGGTAACTTGGCAGAAGCTTATGGATAGAATGTGGTTAGTACTGGTTAAGGCCTAAATGAAGTCCAGGAAAGCTGGTTAGGATAACTTCCCGTCACGATATGACTGAAATAATGTGGAAAATGGCGTAAAACCCAATGAAACAAACAAACAAACAAACAAACAAACAAAGATATTAAGGAAAACTGTATTATATAATAACCTATGTAAAACTATTCTTAACCATAACCACACGGCAACAGATGCCCCTTAATCATCACATGAATATATCATAGCATTACTCTAACCTGAGACTTGGAATCTAAACTCAATTCATTTGTGTAGCCTTTACTGGCTTATAATGATTCTGTTCTGCAACCTATTTCTATTTAAAAATGATACATGTTTATTGTTTTCCTTGTGCATTTATTTTGTGTGTACCTGATAATTACCAATGTATATCAGTACTGTTCATTGCGATATTAATGTACCAGTATTTTGTATATCTTTCAGGTGTTCTGTGCCAAGTGTTCATCCAAAAAAGCAGCTTTACAATATGACAATAATCAGATGAATCGAGTATGTCAGAAATGTTATGATGCATTAAAAGGTGTACCAGGCAACACAGATACCACAGACTGTAGTTTACCTGTATCACCTAAACCAATCACACAGGTTCGTTATGGTCAAATATATTTTTTACTTTCAAGATTTTCTGAGTCAATAACTCATGATTTTGATAGCTTGTTGTTTTGAATTTTATGCCCCTGTGTCGATAGATTTATGCCCCTGTATCGATAGGTCGGGGCATATTGTTTTTGGCCTGTCGGTACCAAACTTTAATCATGCCTATAAAACCTAAAACACCTCCACATGCAATCATCAAACTTCATAATTATGTTGGTTCCTCTCATGACAACCTTGACAGGAACTGTGCATTTTCAGGTCAGTAGGTCAGAGGTCACTTCCAATGTGGCAGATTTTTTCTCAGACTTGCTTTATTTTATAGCCTATATGTAAAACCCTGTGTCATATATGACTGTGTTACCTGGGTTTAAATTTACTGTTAAGGTCCTAAATAATATCCCGAAGTTGGGTCACCATTTTCCTTTGCTTTTTCTATAGTTTGCATAAATAGCCCACTCGGCCCCCTTAAAACTTTATAACTTAAGTTCCAGCTTTAGATATGTTGTGTTTTTTATTCACATTACATCTCAAAATAGATTAAACATGAATTCCAACAAAAATAAATAAAATTAGAGAAATTATTTTTTTTTGGAAAATTTTCATCAGGGTACCACCCAAACCCCTTAAAACCTTTATAACTTTAGTTCAAGTGAAGATATGTTCTTGTTTTTTCGTTCTGAACTTTGAAATAGATTAAATATGAATTCCTGCAAAAATAAACAAAATTGGAGAACATTTTTTTTTGACAAAATTTCCTCAAGGGGTATAGGTATGTATGTATACCTTACAAGAATTTTGGGTGAAAATATTTTTTCTCTCAAAAATGTTTGTGTGAAACACCATTTTTGTTTGTCTTTTTGAGACGAATAAGAAAATGTATATATATGTTACTAATTGTATGTCTTACTTACACCTTAATGACCTTTGACCTACTTTAAGCGGGTAAAATGGACCTGAGGTGGATACCAAGTTTTGAGTCCAATTTAAGTCTTCTAAATTATACAGGGTTAAATGTTTTATTATATATGTATCAATAAAGTACACTAAATTTCCTTTTAATTGCAACAAGAATTATGTATAATGTTAATGTTAGTTATCACTGGTTTACCAAACTGAACGGTTCAAGCTCGGTTAAGTGGATAAACCAGCGATAACAAACATTAATATATTTAATGTTCGGATTTATGTTTTGACGATAATGCATGCGTATCAAGGTTAGATACAGATGAAGTAAGATCTGAGTGTTAAACCATTTATTCAATAAACCATATGGTTAAATAAATTTAACCGGTGGACAAATTTGAAAAATTCTGTGATGCCATTGGTCAAAATATCAATCTGAACATTAAGAAAATATCATTAAAAACTAATTGGTAAAATAAAAATTGGGTAAATTAATGTTCTATTACCCATAATATTCAATTATCTTACAGACAAAAGCAGATGAAGTATCTGTCTTGTCAGGGTATTTACATGTGATGGATAAGGACAAAAAATGGCTTCGTCGATGGGTCTCAGCTCGTAATGACTTTGCTTTATACTTTTACAAGAAGAACAAGGTAATGAACACTTATATATATATATTATATTGTACTGTAGCGGGGTGTAGTATATTGTATTTATAAATTGGCTGGGATATTCACCAGCCTGATTAGCTCAGTTAGTAGAGCATCTGACTTGCGAGCAGGAGGTCGTGGGTTCGAGCCCCACATCGGGTACATTATTTTCTTCCTCCTATTACATTATAATATCCATTAACAAAAATAAGATACACAAACAAAAATAACTACATGTACATTGTATATGCAGGGTACAATCATGGTGCTTCCTTTCAGATTGTTTTAATTTTATTATCAAATACTAATTTTATTATCAAATGTAGGTTTCCCGATTTTGCATATCGAGAAATCTGAAGTACAGTCAAACCTGTGCACAAAAGCCACCCTTGGGAAACAAAATGTGGCTTTTATTCAGAGGTCGTTTTGTACTTAATAATCAACGAAATGGTCTTTATATTCGGAGGTGGCTGTACCTTGAATTATATTTACTGTATTAATTTAATTCATAATGTAAATCGAGGGCTCAGCGCAGCACTGTCGTAACTTGTTCTTATTTCCATATGAGTTACGACACTCTTGTGTTGAACCCTCGAAATACATGTAGTCAAACCTGTGTTAGCGGCCACCTCCAAATAAAGGCCACCCTGCGAATAAGTCATTCTATTAAAAGCCCTCATTGATTATTTTAAAAAAAAAACCTCCAAATTAAGGCCAACTGTCAATCAATGTCTTCCCTAAGATTGGTCTTTTTTCTCAGGTTTTACTGCACGTTATTTTGATAGTTTCTGTCGTGCATCTTGTGCCGCTTGATGGTTATCTGTATTTTGATTTTTTGTTTTAAAAAGTACCAATGTTCCTGATCATGTGTTGCTATGACAACAGAAAAGTATTAGACATGATTATATTACAGGATGTTGCCGCCACACAAACATTACCACTACCTGGATATCATGTGAAAGCTTTAGAACCATGTGATAAACCCCATGTGTTCACACTTACACATAAAGATATAACTATGTGTAACTTCCAAGCTGATTCTGAAGCACAATTTAATCAGTAAGTACCTGTAATAAATCCATCATCTTGTTTTTAACTTACCATTAAGTCTTTAGCCAATAGGTCAGTAGTAGACTAAGAGTGTACACCATGTTTTTTTGAGCCATGACGGAGAACTACCCTAAATCAACTGGGTATATACAGTATTTTAGCATGTTACATTTATCTTATCAATATGTTTCAGTCAGATTCCGTATCCCCATTTGACTTCGTGGATTATTTTGAATAATTTTGTTATGAATTGTTCGAGCCCCGCTACTGCGATGTCTCTTTATGTGAGAGTTGGCAGTTGCTTACGAAGGATGGGAGTCCAGTACTGGTTCTTCCCAGGAGCAATGGTTAGATGAACTATCCGCCTCATATGACTCTCACTGTTGAAAAAGGGTGTAAAACTCAAATCAACAAACAAACATTTAATGAATTACATACTGTGGAATCATTAATTTTCGTTGGCTTCAATTTTCGTGGTTTTTATTAAAATGGCTATTTCGTGGGGACATTAATTCGTGGATTTTGATTTTTTAAAAGAAATGCCTTATCTCCGCATTTGAATTCGTGCGGATTTGGTTTCGTGGATGAGTCGACCCACGAAATCCACGAAATTAAATCCCCAACGAAAATTAATGATTCCACAGTATACACGTAGTTTATTTAATTAATTTTCTGTTACAGATGGCTCCAAGTATTACAGAAGATGGTAAACTTAGAACTTCCTTCTGAAGAAGATAAAAGACTATCGACACATTCTAACAATAGCAATCAATCAAATAGTTCCGGGGCTTCCAGTCTATCCTAGCATACTGTAGACCAGAAATATATCATTATTACTCATTTCTTTCATATCCCAGTGATTTTCTCGGACGCTATAAACACGATTACGGAACAGTGAATGAAGATTAAGCATTGACTTAAGGAGTCATTATGGATTGCAATCTCGTGATGAACTTCTGTGTTGCTAAGATTTGATATTATGGACAAGCACTCGGTTTTGAGAGAAATTAGGTACATGTAGGTACATTGAGTTTAAAATGGCAGCCATAGATGTTTAATGGGTACAGTTACCACAATATTATTCCTTTTATTGTACAGTCAAATCTGTGTTAGCAGACACTTCCGAATAAAGGCTACCATGTGAAAAAAGGTCCATTCTTATAAAAACCATCATTGTTTATTTTGAACAAAATGACCTCCGTATAAAGGCCACCTGTCACATTTTGTTTTTCCCAAGGTTGGCCATTGTTCACAGGTTTGACTGCACATGATAAGCACATTTTGTTTACCAGTAATTGTGAACAAACTGTTAGAATAAAACTGATTTATGTATAATATTTAGACAGATGAATTTGGGAGGCACTGAAAAAGGCGGAAATTCGTCGATTAGCGGAAAATTCTCATTCGTGAACATAGAGACACTGTTGTAACTATGCTCTATAGTAAAATCATAGTTTTGAGTGGATCAATCATACTTACATTATAGCACTCACCAGAAGTGCCTTCATGTTTGTTACTCAAATACAATGGAATTAGAGTTTGTAACAGATGTGATGAATTCCCCAACACGCTGCTTTAAAAAGGGCTGTCTTATGGCTTAGATATGGCTATGTAACAAACAAATGGGTGAAAGTTTTCCAAAATATGCTAGAATTGCTGTTTTATTTTTTCGGACCACACTGATATTTTGTTCTTGTTTCCACTGTACCGAGCTAGGTTAAGATTTCCACTTTTCGTTTTGATAATATGAACATTCACCCCTGCAAACCCCCAAGGTTGCAAAAGAAAATACTGCAGATTTACATGTTATTCACAATAAAGACCTCCCATTACTCATTAGGCCGAGAAAAAAATAGTCATGTTTAAGTTTACCTGACTGACCCCTATATTATTTTAGAGCAGACAACAACGAAATCCGAAGTACAAATGTATCTGCGGATGATTCCTAACTCCAAAGGTGTGTTTAGAAAAAAATTATGAAAGTTTTGTGACCTACCTACCCTATTTATTTCGGTCAAGTAAAAGCTGACATGATTATTTTTTTCTTGCGTTACATATGGTGCTGAAATTGACCCTTTCATCCGATGAGCAGAAATAAGTTGCAAACATTTGTGTTATAAATGATGAGGAATGGTAGTTGTTAAAATGCGTGTATCATTTGTTGTATAGCAATATGATTTACATAGAGCTAATATTGTCTGTTTTACGGAAGTATTAATTATTATATATTATCTAGATTCATTTTTAACATACCTTACCAAATTATTGAGGTATTTTTAGAAGTTATTGTCAATGTACTTATTATGTACATGTAGTCATTTATTGTATAATGTTTCTATTGGCGCTTTGATGTAATTCTTCAGTTCAAACCATTTATCGTTGTTTTTGTAGCAAATCAAAATGCTTTTGTTATTTGTTTGTTTTATTATAGAAAAACTGTGATGTAAACTTGTAGAAAATTTCTACCAAATGTAAATGTGTGCTTGTGTGTATGGCAATTTAAATTAATTGGTGACTTGATTGAAATTCGGAAGGAATGTATCTTTATTTAAACTCCTGATTTAAGTCTATATAACTATAGGTGTCTAGTGAACTTTTTTTTGCAACCATTAATAAAAATATCACGAAGGTACATAATACTGTCCTGTTTAGATTTTTAGACATTTTGAAAGAGTGTTATTCAAAACATTTAAAAGGCCTGTGGTAATTGTTTGGTACGATTGATTTCTACAACCAGGGATGGGACTGAAGTTGAAAGATTGAAGTATTTTGTGTCTAAAATGTGTTTCTTAGGCAAGAAAAGTCTGCTTCTTTGTGTTTGATGGGGCATAAAAGTCTGATATTTCAATAGAAGCATAAAATGAATAAGCTTCGCACTAGACATTCTAAGTTCACTTCTGCATCATTGTAGATCTGTCTTTATTTAATCAAATTATCAATATCTTTATATCTGCTACTACCGTGAACCAGGTTATTAATTTGATATTGACTGAAGTATCTATTATTATATAATAGTTATATCTTCTACATTCTGTATATATAGTCAGCTGACAAGAGTGCTCTTGTATATATATATATATTGTCTGGCAGTAATTTATTGTTGTTACTTGTTAATGTCTATAAGACTATGAAGATTTTTGCTTGTTTTTTCAGGTAATATACCTAATTGTTAGTAACAATACAAAATATGAAGTGAGCAATATTCAGTGTACATACAAAAATAATCTAGTAATATTTTTTTGAAAAATAAATTTTCATTTTTGTATCTGTTGCCTAGCAATTAATGCTTGAAATAAATGCTTTTTTTATCTGTATTTTGAACCAAACAAATAATTGTATAAATACGTATATTGTACCCTATTACATGTTTTGATTTAATTGGGTTTAAGGCCGTATTTTAACAAATTTTCAGTAAAATATGATGGATAGTATTCTAACCAGTACTAACTTACCCTAGCGATTTTCAAGGAAGGGTATGACCTGCCGCGACTGGGAATTGAACCTGGATTGCTAGATTACAAAACCAGCACACTAACCACTGGACTGGCTGCGGCTACATGTTTTGAACAGTTTGAAATTTAATGGTTTCCAGCAGATCAATGCAATATCGAGGGTTCAACGCAACAGTGTCGTAACTCATATGGAAATAAGAACAAGTTACGACAGTGTTGTGCTGAGCCCTCGATATGTGTATTTAACTGTAACATTACTAAAGCTTGACCATGTTTTTTGTGCCGCAACAAAATTATTCAGAATAATCTACTAAGTCAAATAGGGTATACTGATATTCGGAACATATCTGACAGCAACATAATTGATAAATGTAACATGCTCAAGTACTATGTACACACAGTTGATTTAGTTGAGTCTTCCGTCATGGCTCAAAAACATGGTCGAGCTATACATTGATTTTTAAATTTCATACATTTAATGCAACATTTTACATAAAAACTTTCTTTCATCTCATAAGTTTGATAAATATGGCCATATTTGTGTACATAATATCATCACATTTAAGATAAACGTGTATATGTGTATATTGGTCCCAGATAATATACTGAGTTTTGATGTTCAAGTTTTAAACAGCCAAGTTTACTTCTAATTTTAGTGAAATGTTTCTTGCAACTGTCACTGTATGTACACATGGAATGACTATTACAAGAAATAAGTACTTCCAGTGTTTGCCAAGATTTTATTTTTAAATATGTGTATGCAAGACCATACCCCACCCACATACTGATACAGGTACTCATTCCTCTCATCAAAATAAGTTATGGTTATAACTCCACATCATCAAATCTATTGTTGAATGTATGTTCAGTCAGATAATCTGTGTAATTTTTGTATGTATTTCAAAATAATAAATATCTGTTATTATGAACTAAAAAAAGTGTTGTTGTTTTTTGTTCAGAAACAAACACAAACAAAGTCAACATGTGTATGCAAGTCACAATCAGACTCGTCATACAAATTGCCATCATGTCATAACACTTGTCGTAATAACAGAAAGATTCCAGTTTATTAGACAAGAGGGCCATATGGCCCTCTAACTGCTCACCAAAAAAATAAGATCTTCAGAGAAGAACATTTTTCACTTTTTTCCTATATCTGTTTTGGAGAAGATTTAAAAAAAAATTCCTATATACATTGTAAGTCTATATAAATCAAGTGACCCCTGGGGTGGGGCCAATTTTGACCCCAGGGAAAAATTTGAACAGTCTTGGTAGACTTTCATTAGACAATGCTACATACCAAATATCTCAGCTCTAGGCCTTGTGGTTATGGAGATTTTAAAAAAAATTCCTACATAAGCCTATGTAAATCAAGTGACCCCTGGGGTGGGGCCAATTTTGACCCTAGGGCCATAATTTGAACAAACATGGTTGAGGTCCACCAGACAATGACACATACAAAACAGCTAAGCTATAGGCCTTGCGATATCGGAGAAGATTTTTATAATTTTCCTATATAAGTCTATAAAATCAAGTGACCCCTGGGGCGGGGCCAATTTTGACCTTATGGCAATAATTTGAACAAACTTGGTGGAGGTTCACTAGACAATGCTACACACCAAATATCAAAGCTCCAGACATTCTAGTTTTTGACAAGAAGATTTTTTTAATTTCCCTATATAAGTCTATAAAATCAAGTTACCCCCAGGGCGGAGCCAATTTTGACACAAGGGTAATAATTTGAACAAACTTGGAAGAGGTTCACTAGACAATGCTACACACGAAATATCTAAGCTCTAGGCCCTGTGGTTTTGGACAAGAAGATTTTTAAAGTTTCGTTGAAATTGGCCAACTGCTTAAGAAGGAGATGTTGTTTAAAGCAATTGTTGACACACTGACAGACAACACTGGATCACAATAGCTCACCTCGAGCACTTTGTGCTCAGGTGAGCTAAAAACGTATAAAATTAATACAGTCACGCCATATTAAATTCAGCATAATATATAATGTTTGTAAATTATGGTAACATGAAACCTGCTTAACATATGTCTGATCAGTATGAGTTTCAGAAGCAAAGTGATTAAAACTTCCCGATACAGACTGTGACTATTGTTTGTGCAGACCACTCCAACAATGCAAAAATTTATCAAAATTTCCAATTCAGTGCAGGACACATGTTCTGGTAATGTGGGGGAGGGGGGATAGCCTTATTACAACCCCCTAGCCTCTCCAGTTCTTACAGCCCCGCAAATTAATACATTCCTAATTTCCAATCATTTATACAATACACAAATAAATCATATCCCAGAAATGACCATGCCAAACATGATTATTAACTTTGTAACAAAGCAAACCTTAATTTTTGGATTGAAAAATAAGGAAAACTATAACAAAGAAACAAAAGTATCCGAAATAATTTTACTATTAACACATACCAATACATTAAATTCTAACAGACAAATTTGTCACCCAAAAGTCGGAAAGTAAATCTTAAAATGTATGATATAAAGCACATGAATTATCACCACAGCAACATCTTAAGTTAGTCAATAATCCTGCAATTTCATTAAAATACGCACCATTTGTCTGTGAATTCAAAACTGGTACATTTACTAGTCTCACTAAACAGATGAGATGACCTAGATGCCCCTGGATTTATTCATATTTTGCACAGGTGGAAATGTCTTATCACAAAACCTAAATACTACCACAATTACAAAGCTGCAGCTCCTGAGATAATTTCAATCAATTCCTTGGTGATGACAGCCTGTCTGGTCCTGTTGAATGTCAGTGTTAACTTGCTAATCATTTCATCTGAAAAATAACCGTACACACATCATATAGGTGAACTTTAAAAAATTCAAGTCTAATCATTGCCTAATACAGGTGTAGTGCAATTTTATCAAACTGTCAAAGCTGAATAATTACACAGTAGCTAAAAGCGATCATTTTCAGCTGTGTACCTAAGTTGACAGTTTGTGTTAATTTTACTGTTAAAGAATGTCCCATTAAGCAAGTTTATATAAAATCATAAAGCACATGGTTAAATACATGTGCTTTCACCAAATGATTATCAGCCAAGAGGTCAATTTTTACCCTCAACTTTTGACCTCCAGTGAGCACCCTGTCAGATGAACATTTCTGAATCCAATAAAATGTAACATTAAATTTCAAATACAATGTCTTTGAGGAGCAGAATACATACCGGCGTTCTTGCTGGCAGAGTCCATAGCTGTCATTCTAGCACTCTGTTCACTACAAGCAGATTCTTTGAGAGCAAAGTAGATTCGGCTAGCCAGCATGAATTCATTGTAGCAGTCTAAGACTTCTTCATCAATGCTATCATACACACTTATATTTGGAGCCTTTGCTACTGCATCCTTTGAGAACATTGGCAATGCTTTGGTAGTGTAAGACACTACATTCCTATATAACAGAGAAGCATGGATTAAAATAAAACAAATACTGTGGAATCATTAATTTTCATTGGGGATTTAATTTTGTGGGTCGGCTCATCCACGAAATCAAATCACCACGAATTCAATTGCAGATATGTCTTTTTTTCAAAAATCAAAATCCATGAATTTATGTCCCCACAAAATAGCCACTTTAGTAAAAACCACGAAAATTGTGCCCAACAAAAATAAATGAAATAACAGTATAGTATTACATCAAAGATGTTTACGGAAGATAACATCATAATTTGGCCAATATAATTCTGTAATGCAGCACAATTATTCAGTGTATTACCATAGGCAGTAGTAATTTCTGGTGAATGTGCAAACTGTGCATTATTTCCAAAACCTGAACCTTCACCAAGAGTGCCATGAGTATTGCCAATGCTCGTCAGTTCAATGCCTCAGGGAGATCTATCCACCAATGAAGTTTCATGTTGCTACCTCTTATCTTATAGTTTTTTTTAGTTATGAGCTACATTAAAGTCTTTGCACAATGCAGATGCTGATGCCGCAGTGATCACAATAGCTCGACTTTCTCTTTGTTTGATTTCCAGGAGTTACACAGGATTACTATTAAATTTTGACAGTGTTATGCCGAGCCCTCAATTTATAAACAGTAATTTTAATCATACATAGAGCTGAACAGAATAAGAATCATATACAGGCAAACCTGTGCTAGCGGACATCTCCGAATAAAGGCCACCCTGTGAATAAATGCCCCCTTTTAAAACTGTCATCGATCAAATAGGACAAAAATGACCTCCGACTAAAGGCAACCTGTCATTAAAGGCCATTATATGTCTTTCCCATTGGTGGCCTTTGTACATAGGTTTGACTGTACATATATTTACCTGAATTCATTGTAGTACATAGTGGCAGAGTCATATTGTAAGTCATTATTAAGGATATTTTCAGCCAAGAAAGCAGCATCATTGAAATTTGGTGGCTTTTTCCCCACGTTGTTGAATGTCAAGTCAATTTTGTTAGCAAATGTTCTGTTAAAACAAAAAGTTATAAATATGAATTATAAATAATATAAAATATATACTGGAATTAGACACTCAGATACAATTTAACTTCAAAACAGTTGTAAAAATAAAACAATTAAAATTCATGACACTCAGCAAATACTAATTTCAAATGGTGTTAAAAAAAGGTAATATTTACAAGTTTACATGAAGTGTACTATGAGAATATGAATTCCAGTCAGCTTCTGAATACTTTTAGTACTTGGCAAATGGTGTATATTTATTACTGGCTATACAGGGTTTTTTCCAGTGTTTTGGGAATATGACCCATACCCTTGGGATTGGGGTCGGCTCATCCACAAAATCAAATCCAAACAAATTTAAATGCAGAGAAAAGAAATTTCTCGTCAAAAATCAAAATCCTAGAATTTATGTCCCCACGAAATAGTCTTTTTAGTAAAAACCACGAAAATTGAACCCAATGAAAATAAATGAAATTAAATATACCTCTGCAGAATATTTCTAGCTTTGTCTCCAACAAGAATCATTTTGGTTTCAACATTAGAGGCAGAACCAGCTACTTTAGCTTTGATGGCCCTGCAGATATTAGAGTGGACACCACCACAGAGACCTCGATCAGATGTCACAGCAATAATAAGTTGAGTTTGGCCCTGTCCTTTCATTTCATCCGACTGATATTCAGCATCAATTTGCTCAAAGAAGGCTGAAATATAAATCCAAAGTAAACCTCAAAATCACATTCATTGAAATTTATTTATTTTCCAAATGGGGACGGCGCCTCTTAAGATGAGTTTTTCCTAAATTTATCATAATCAGCAAGAGCAGTTAAAATTGAGCTATGCAGTGTTTATTAAGGTTTAATTTTACAGCATCAGTAAATGGCCTATAGATAGTTTAAGTTTAAAAATAAGATTTTAATTATGGATTTATTCTAGTGTTCAGGACTTGGTGAGATTTTAAAAAGGGGTAAGGGATATGGTATTTTGTATTCACTATACAGTTATCGAAATAAAAAGATTAACTTAATAGCTTGATAAATTCAAGTACACACACTGATCTATAATTACATGTCAAACAAAATAATATATAATACGTTTTGTTCCTGCTCCGAAAGGTCTTGCTGGTCTCAAATCTCTTTCAGCTTTGGAATATTTAGCAGCTGACACCATCTTCATGGATTTTGTGATTTTCTGAATACTCTGTACAGACTTCAACCTCAGCCGAACTGAATAGTAAGAGAGCTTTAAGAATCAGTATACATATAATTATATATCGCAATCAAATAATACACAATGGAGGAGCAATTCAACCATCTCAGGACCCTTATTTCATGATTTCTGGGACTAAAATTTGACCCCATTCCCCTCCTCAATGAATATACATTACTCCCCTATTTTCTGGAATAAAAACCCTCCTGGGGAAGCTTTTTCTTGTATATAATTTTGATTTAAATAACTTGTGTCTCCGAAGAATATGTGTATTCCTAAATGTAATACAGCAGTTTTTTGTAAATATGTAATACTGATAGTATAGTTGTTGAAAGACAAAACTCCCATTTTTCTTCAAAACGAAGTGTACTTCCCTTAACTGAGGGCTCCTGGTCCCCTAAAATGTAAGTAGGGCACTGCATCTTGTTGTACTTGTAGTATCTGAACTTAACAATTATATTTGCCACCACATGCATTTATGATTAAAATCATTATTTTATCTCATAATCTGTCCTTTAAAAGTAGTCAATATGAGGAAACATTTCACTAATACATTTGACTATAACTGGTGTTTCTACAAAAATCATGTTGTCTATGCAACTCCCAGTCCCAAATATCAGAGTTCAGACTAACTCAGATATCATAACATATTCTTTCAAATTTATGTTATGATTGTTATCAGAGCATCAACTTACTTTCTTTCAATGTGGCCATCCCACGCACTTGCGTGCTGAAAAGTATAAAGTTTAATATATGCATATTAATGTAAAACAATAATGACAACACAAATTCAATAGCACTTAAATTCTGCCGATATTAATTTTAAGAGTAATATTTGCAAATAATATTACAAGTAGGCCTTTGGCAGTCTTCGAATTAGTGGGTTGCCCCCTGCCAGATAGCATTTTTCTCCTTCTTTGAGTCTTTTGGTTTTAGACAGTTTCCTTAACAAAGTATATAGTCCGGCAACCTGTCACAAAAAAATAATTTAAACACGGCTTTGGCTACCAAATTTTGAGAGATCATGCACTACGGTCACTACCTAAGTGCCTGTAAGGTTAGTTGCATTGGATACCAAAAAGTGAATAACTGTCAATACACAAATACTGGCTATTATGTTCATAGAGATAATGTCACGCAGTGCAAGAAGTTCATCAGGTCTTCTGGTGTAAAAATACAGACATTGACATAAAGTCATTCATATCCATGAGTGAATTAGAATATTGATCAGAAAGTTCTGAATTTACTGATCTGTTGAGTTTCTTCACATCATGTCGACCGGTGTCAATATCTACCCACCGTCGAAATGAAGCTAAATCTTAATGTAGATGGTAAATCCTTGTAATTTAATACTATTCACTGAGAATAAACTAAAGCATCAAGTAAATAGAACCGAATTTTCAAGTTCATTTTCGTGGACTCGGTTGAAATCAGAAATGACCTTGAGTTTGGCAACAGATTTTGTAAAGTTTGGAGTCGTGTTTGAAGTTGCATTGGTGCCATGTGATAGATCTCAAAATGCGCATTGCCTGCCTCGGTAATATCAGTGTATAAAGTCATACTTTACCTGGGGGCGACGAATATTTTCGCACTTCTCGAGAACATGTCGGCTCGGTTGTAAGTTCCCAGAACGAGGCTGGAGTAACGGTGTGTAAACTCAGGTCCGGAAACGTATATAGTGCGGCGCTTCAGTACTTTTTTCAGTATTTTAAACCAAGCGGAGGCTACGACAGATACAGATGGGAAAGACAGCAGTTCTAAACCTCTCTACTATTCAGTTAACGGACGACGATTATATTATCTTAGGAAAGGGTTCCAAATTTGCCCAAAATTTAAGTCGCATGACAAAATTAAACCCGCAGGTCTAAGATATGTTTTAATGTACTCGCAGACCACCGGGTCCGTATATATACGTCCCTGTGCAGACGTAGACGTAATGAGCTCTTTTGTAATAGTTCAGAAAATGACGAAAATGACATTGAAACAAATGACAACTTTCATGATTTCCCATTTTCAATAAATCTAAATCCGTCATCCACCCTCCCGCTGGTCGAGATGTTCACTGAAGAAATTTTGCAGTCTGACATGATAAGAGAAATAAAGGATATATTGATAATACAAAAGCTGATTTGGACTATCTTAAACATTTATCGAAAAAATAAAATCACTGTGATATAAAGAGGCAGACAAATTCAATACAACTGTAATCATGAACACTGTTGAGGAAAAAATGAGATGTCCAATGAAAAATTATCAGTAAGGCCTTCTCTTGAGCAACTACCTCACTGCAACAACAGCATGATTTTACCAACTGCATGATTTAACTATTAATTTAACCAATCTAGAGCAACAACGACATAATGTTGGTACACCTAAATTTAAAGGGTGTTGCTTTGGAGAGGTTGCACTGTATGACATGTACGTTTTTTTCTATTTTTTTATATAAATCTCAATTCAGTAGGAAATATTTGTATTTTATATCCGTATATTACGGGTATGACTAAACAACAGTAATAGTGAACATAATTGGCTGTTACTCCATAAATAAACAAACGAAAATGGATGTCCGTTTGACGTCCGCGGACATCCGGATGTCCGCTGTTTATTCATACCCGTATATTACTACAATAACATTTCATAATGATGCATTAATTAATTTTATACATTCATACATGTTTTATAAATATTTTCTGCCATTTAAAAACTTAACGTCAAATGTTTCATGATGTCGTCACGTCTGGTAATGCCGAAACGTTTCCAATATGGCCGACATACGTGTTGTTGTTGTTAAAACTGTACATTTTGTATTTTAAAGGAAAGTTTAAAATGATGACGGTTGATATTATGGTTTGTGAATCAGATAATGACACGTTCGATAAATAAACAAAGATTTGATTGTTAATTTTGACCAAAGAGTCTGATCGCTGTCCAAATGAGTCAGTCCAAGGGAAATAACTCAAATGCACTTCATTTACTAATTGTATTGATTTATCTCCCTTACTTCACAATTTGGTCTATTTCGGTTTCACAAACTTACAAGTTCTATATTCTACAAAATGTACCCAGTGTGCAATTCTCCACCAAGTCATGGCATTTCCTTATACGTAAAGCGTGCATTTTAAATAAGTTTGTATCCTTTACAGGGACAATCTAGCCACCTGTTATGGGCGATGATATAGGCACACACGACATTTGGCACAAAATTTGATCTACTACGTTTTTTATGTTTCAATACCTAGAAAAAGATCGGTGTTTGATTCAAAATAATTATGCGACAATACATCGAGAATGTTTTTCACGTAACTTCACTGGGCAGACAATCACGTGTCACAATGCACACGTGCAGAGCTCCTCAGGTGACGTCATTTATTCGCATGTAAATATGAATTACCAAGAACCTGCCTTTAACATAATTGCTTATCCGATAAAACAGTCCGAACTTAAAAGAAGCCAGTCAGCTTTGTAAACCCGGGCAAGATCTCCAAGTGCATATCACCACACAGCAAGGCATCTATAGCATAAATGCACACTTCTAATGCAGTAATGGTATTTACGGAATGGTATGTACCAATGGCTATACAGTTCTTTAGATCATGTTTTTCCGCAATCGACGTTTGTCATTCGAAAGTGCATTTCTCACTTACGGAAATACTCAAGTAGTTACGATTGCATGTTTTGATTACAGCTTGGAGATCACTGACATGTAGGTGGCATTAACAACTCCACTTACTGGGTCTTACTAGAATTACGAGATAAAAGAAGTGACGTCATAACAGAACACTTGTATCTTTGATTGCATTTAACATTCCAAAATTCGTGATAGACTTTAAAAGCTGATAAAGTACGCATCATGCTTTAGTAAACACGTAAAAGTGCATTCAAGAAATATAATAATATTTGCCGATTTGTGAATTAGGCTGAAAATAGAAATATGTTTGTTTGGAGTGCTCCAACCCAAAATATTAGCAAAATTCCCAAACAAATTTAATTTCATTAATTTACTAGGATTTTTATGAGTGGGTAGAAGCACTCCAAACAAACTTGTTTTTATTTTCAGCCTTAGCTTTAGTCATTTTAAAATGTTTAGTGATAAAATATTTAAGTGGCACGAAATAAGTACTTAGTCGTAAATGCCACTAGTACTATCTAAGTAATCTGTGTTAATATATCAGTTAATAAATGTCAGTAAAATTTTAATGTAGTTTCTCAATTAACTGGTCTAAAGTCAATAACAGTTTATTTTGGCAGTATTATTAAACTACTTCATTTTACTTCAACAGTATTTATCCGTTTTGAAAATAAATTAAATAAATCACCAGGCATCGAGATAATTGTCTGCATGAACAATCACATTATTGCTTAAAGAACTGATTCGTCCTTCCATTGCTGTAAGGTATTGGCTCTTTGAAGAGGCTGATGATAATAACCATTACGTGTCAAACATGTCTACAAATTCCTTCCATATACCTTTAGGCAAAGTTTAATGCACGCAATCCCGGATCTGATTCCATAGAAAAGTCTTTTTTTTCTGTCTGAAGTATTTCGTAAGTAAGTGCACTGCTTTTTTATGTTGATATAAAGATGAAGATTGATTGACTAATGAATGTGTTTTGAAGTTGGCACCAAATGCTTTCTCATTACAAGAATATATTCAATTGATCACAAAATGATATTGCTCCGTGTGAACATTCATTTCTATGATAAACACAACAGATTAATTGTTTTGCTGCTTGTATTCTCTCCTCTGCTTTTCATAGAACACTTTCTTGTAATTTGATTGAACACATTTGCTTACGCCAATCAGAAATGAGTACAAAATATGGAATAAAACAATGAAAGAAAACAACAGCTGTTTTTTGTGACGAAGGTTTTTTTTGTCTGCCGGAAAGATTTGTGAAAAAGATTTTTTCCCCATTTCATTATATCACATGTTTGTTATGATATGATTGGCATACATATTAAAATTTTACTCTTGTACTTACAGACATGCATCAGAATATTTAACAATTAAACATTCACTGTACGACGATTCCCCAGAGGGGATTTCGCAAAATACCGGAAGATTTGTTTGTTTGTTTGTTTATTCGAGTTTTACGCCCCTTTTCAACAGTCAGAGTCATATGAAGCGGACAGTTCACCTAACCATCGTTTCTGGAAAGAACCAGTACTAGACTCCCATCCTACGTAAGCAACTGCCTACTTTCTTACATAAAGAGACAAGGTTGGTAGCGGGGCTCGAACTCACGACCCTCTATCAGTGCAATACCGGAAGAAGAAGATTTGATGTATATGTGCAAAAATTTATTGCAGCTTTTGGAGTGGCAGAGCCAATTATCAACTACAAACAATATGTTTCATAATACTTGGGTCCCAATAATACAAAGCAACACTCGCTGAATTCTTTTATAAGAAGTATATGGAAACTCACATGATGTGGTTAGGATATGATTACATGTATGTTTATTAATATATGAGACTCATAAATATGATCTTGGATCGTCATATCATAACTAACTGCGCTGGAATAAGAAAATATTTCCTAGACAAAAAACACATATCCCTTTCCCCAAAATACTACGTTGCCCGAAACCCAACGGACGCAAAGGAACATACAAAAAATGAGAGAAAAACTCAGTCTCTAGGAGACTTTTGCATTAAAAATGAGTGCTTTAATTGTGAGGCACGCGTTTCTCAACATGATAGTTATTGCATGTTCTTTGAAAATCCATGCTATAAAACTTGGTTGGTACCGTTTTCAAAACTGGGGTGTAGCTCACAAAGCTGAGCTCGCATTACAGCTTTTTATACTGTAACCAGTGGATCATAGTGTATTGCGATCGTAGAACAATCACAAAATCACAAGTTCTGTCTAATTGCGTTAAATATATCTATCAAACTAATACAAGTGTTGTGAAATTCTTTAGTCACCTGTCGTATAATTTTATACAATAGCTTTTTTGAATTATTGATAGTTGGCTGGTTTGCTTTTATCAGTTGTCAGATAAATTACCTAACTCGATATTTTTTGAAATACTAATCGCTGTCTAACATTTCCGAATAGATGAGTCAATGTATATATTTATTCTGCATGATTTTGTCCAAATGTTCAGTATTAGTCTTGGTTCAATTGTTGATGTATTGTGTGCTATGTCGATAGTGTCTGCACATGTCCACTTCATGCTAATTGGCAGTAATTGCATTGAATAAGATATGCTTACTGATTTATTTTATCTATCAGGATCGGTGTCATATCACGTGCAAAAGATAAGGAAAATAGAACTATGGCTTAGTACAACACGTGTACATTGTTATCATTCCATTACTATACGTTAAGCCGCGGCCGGGGTCCCGTGGTTGGTTTGCTGGAATTGTGAGTCGTGACTCGTAAATACGGATTTGAATCCTGTATGGTTACAGGTCATACTTATCTATAAACATTTTGACAAAAACGTCTATCTTCCTCCTTATGTGTAGAAAAGTTTCCGTCTCCTTGTGGAAGGGTAACGGTAAGTACTGGTTATACTAAAGTTCAGGAATACTGGTTGAATGAAATATCGTTGAAAAACGGCGTCCAGCGCACTTACCAACAGACCTCGGCCGTAGCAGGCTTCAGGAAAAGCAGAACTGCTGTGGTATTGTTGATGAGTTTGTATAACATCCGAGGAGTTCCGAATGTGTTCAATGTGTATTTGTGAGTTCCAAATAAACAATGTTAAAACAACGCATACTAACATCATGTTTATTTTTTAATTTTTATGAAAGTGCGATGTAAGTATAATGGGCCACAAATTAGTACATAAACAAAGTACGAAATAGAAAAATATATCACCAGAACAAAAAATAACAAACAATGGATATATTTAACAGAACGTAATAAAACCCAGGTTGTCCGTTCATAAAGTTCAGTTGAGCCGGTCTTAGAATTTTTCCCCCTCCAACAGTGAGTATAGCTCAGTCAAATTAAAGCAAAATCTATATATTTTTTTCAAAGCCTCCTACAATAAATTGTTGAAGATCATTTTCAGTTTCATTTATTTACAAGTATTTATGTCGCCGGCCCATGCATATTATTTTTACAGTTGTATTTTTCAATATTCTGAGGTAAGCCAAAAAAATATTCCAAAAATAATTTATGAAGCGGACAATCTATACAATGTCTTCTAAATGATATGTGAACAATTGTAAACTAAAGAAATAAAGTTGTGGCATTGATTTTTATTGATTCCGGTATCGTTCCGGATTTTCTGCATACTCTCCGATTTGAAGTACAAATTAAGTAGGTCCGAACATGACCAGTTCATGGCTGTATCTTAATTTCAATTTTCTTCTTTTCCTCAATTTAAAGAAAAGAAGAAAACATTATTCCCAAAGATGAAAATATGGTGAACTTTTCGGGACTCTTATCGAAAATCAAACAATTTTGAGTTCGAAAATGTTGAGGTATAATTTCGAAAGTCGAATATATTTGTAAATAATAATTCGATGCAAAGATCGCTCAAGGGGTGTGAAAAACAATATTAATAACAAAATTAATATGAAATAGGAAACGCAGATCACAAAGAAGCTACGAAGAATGGTCGATGAAAAGACTGAAATAAATATCCAATGAAATTTTGCTGATTGATGTGATGTATAAAATGACACATTTACAAAGTGTATGTTTTTTTTATCAAACAAACTACAAAATAATATCATAAATTAGTAAAAACAAACATAATCAGTTACCATATAAAATATATGCAGCGGTTCATGTATGAAGCATTGTGAACAATGAGAGATGGTTTCCATGTTGTATATATATGCTAGAAGAAGAAAAGACCCGGATATTTTACTCAGTTTGAATTGAATTGAATGATATGCAAATTGTTAAGATGTTTATTTATTATGTGTGTGACAAATTCTTCTTTAAAAGTGTTTTTAGGGAGCGTTTTCTATTGAAGAATGAATACCAGGAAATTAAAACTGCAAAGACTCATTTAAGTCATGTGCTTCAAGCTTAGTTATAATTTTAGCATAAGGAGAACCATTCTTTTTCTTTTTGAAGAGGTAAATATAATCAATTGATGACAATTGAATTGTAATATGAAAGAGATTTTAAACTACAGCATGGGAAATATGAGTAAGATATATCAAGGTTACACGTAGTCAAAAAGTAGACCCTGTTTTTTCATGATTAAGTAATGAACACGAATTATGAAAACCTTGCATTCAAATCATAAACAAATCTTCTTTCGGATTTCTTCGGACAGTTTTTGCATCACTTGTTACCAGAGTGATAACCGAAGCTCACCGAATTAAACAATATATACTTATACATATATATCTACCGTATATACACTTTTTACAGCGTTATTTACAATCAGATATAAACACAATTTTTCTGAGACATAAATATTATATAAGTAATTAAATTTTACAACATAAGTGGCATAACTTGTCAAAAAAGTTTTTAACAAACACAAAACAATCGCATTCTACATTTATAAATCCCCATAATAGGCAAACTCGAAGTAAGGACCATTCCGTTACTTTCACAACCAGTTCGCAGTTTGCGTGTTCAAATATTCGAAATGTGTCACTAAATGTGTAACGATATCTTCTTAAAGATACAGACACTATAAGGAAACGTTTTCTTCCTCCAAAAGCGACATATTGCACAAAATGTAAACATAACAAACAATGTAAAAAACTGGCCATTAGGTCACAAATCATGCAGCACATTTGTTGACGACTTCACAACAGTCGAGGACGTCCATTTGCACTGAAGTCATCATGGCTGACAAGCGTCCATTTACACAGACGTCATCATGGTTGACAAACGCTCATTTACACTGTCACATGAAACATCACGTGTGTTATGATATCATTGCATATTGACGACAGTCAACAAACTGTCCACAAAGTTAACTACAGGTATTTCAGATCATAAATATTTCCACTTTCGGTCGCGGCGATTTTGCGTCTTAATTTTCCAGTCTACCATAAAACTTTTGCATAATAAATATCTGTATTATTTTCATTCTGAATAATGTATTTATGTAAACGAAATCGAGGCTATGCTCATTTACAAACATGGATGTCTTTTACACTTTCACAAGTCTTACATTTCACATGACAACACCATACAAATTTACAGTTGCATCTTTCTACGATCGTCTTTTTGAATGTATTATAACCGCGACCGCAACACATTAAGTTACACCCGTCCATCCCGTCAGACCCCTTATTGCACTCCCTTCCGGTTGTGCCAAGAGACCCTGTGTCCTTACTGGCCTGACAATAGTCTGGCGATTGATCAATGTATATCAAATCTTCTTTCGAGGGTTTATTGTATTTCTTGTGTTTTCGTTTAAGCCTGGTTCCCCTCTTGTTGAATTTTACTTCCACGGCTCCGTCATATCTTTCCTTCAGTCGTTCACCAATTTCGCGAAATGTGGGCAGTTGCTGCCAGCATGTTTTCAGACTGCATGACCCCGAAACGCCGTGGCATTTGCATGCGACCTTTGCATAATTATACACAGCCTGAAATGATAAAATAAATCAAACATGAATAAGGGGTTCAGCTGATACATGTACATGTATAAATAAAACACAAAAAATCATAGATTTTGCCAATCGCGTTGTCCAGAGTAAGCATGTTTAAAAAAATGTACGGGGAATTTTGCATTGAGGCTAGTTAGATCCTCCAATCAAACATTGCTCTCAAAATTATTCATTTTTTGACCACTGTCTCATTTCTTTGAGGTCCGCAATATCGTCAGGCAGCGTTACTAATCAAAGCTTCGTTATGTATCACATGGCACTAAAGAACGACAACTCTGAGTTCACTACTATTAAAACACGCCCATTCTATTACATCCCTTAGTGTTATTCACACGGTGCTTGGAAAAAAATAGGGATTACTTGGAGCTAATGCAAATCTGTTAATTAGCTACTTTCATAAGAGAAAACATCAATAGCTTTCTCTGTAAGATAATAAAACAGTAATCCTCACTAATCACCAGCATGACGAATATTTACATTCATAAAACAAAATTCAATGAATATTTTACTACATTAAATCTATATTTTTGATATTTTTGAAACCATATAAGTCGCTATGAATACTCCATGTTAATTACATATTAATTCCTTATACCGCAAATGTCCTAATAGCAGTTATACAGCTTATTGCACTCAAAGACCCGATTGAAAACCAGCCAGCGAGGTATTTATCATGTAAATTTAAGACCCAACTATTCTGTCGTATAAAAGCAAACCAAGTATTTTCGTGTGAACACTCCTTATTCAACCATTATAGGAATGTGCCTTTTTTCTCTCTCACAATATCATTTTCATGTAGACTAATTGCTTTAGATTCTGGGTCCCGATACACGTCTCCATTGGCGACAGTTATATACAAGAACTTGAAAGAAAAAATATGCCTATCAATTTGCGATTTTATATGAACTTATTTAGCGGACAAAATCTATCATATTTTAATCAAAGATGAACTATAAGAGATGTTTATCTAACATTGTAACAGTAGATGTTGTCATTAATGATTGATAACTTAAGTCTTATTTTTGTAATTTACTGTGCCAAATTATTAGACTGTATCAATTCAAAGTAAACATGTATTATGGTTGTGCATAGCTCAGTGCTGATTGCCCATGGAGCATGCTGTTAGTACTGTATACTGTATTTTCATTTATTTCCGTTAGGTTCAATTTTCGTGGTTTTTACTAAAATGGCTATTTCGTGGGTAAATAAATTCGTGGATTTTGATTTCTGTGAAGAAATACATTATTTCTGCATTTAAATTCGTGGGGATTTGATTTCGCGGATGTGCCGACCCACGAAATTAAATCCCCAACGAAAATGATTAATTCCACAGTATTCGCTGTATCATTATTTTTTAAGTCTTATCCGCGTAATTGCTGAGCAATTAATGATATCGTTCGGGTATTACGTAAAATGTTTAAAGTTCTGTTCCATTACACAGGGAATTCTATATTGATGTAATTACATTGCATTTTATAACCTCTTATCTATTATATAGACACTAAACATTTTCTTTGCAAACTTGGCAGGAAAACCTTCACTAAGTAGGAATGCATTGTCTTCAGTGAACTTATTACACTTGTGTAATTAGCCACGTAATTTTATCACTAAATACTTATAATGGTGTCATTTATATGAGCATCGACATCTCACAAGCCTTTCTAACATTTAAGAGTCGATTCATCGTACATGGAAAGTTCTTTTCACTAATTCCGGGCAAAGTAAAAATAAGTGCAATTCTATAAAATGTTGCAATTTATGCAACATGCCTTTTATTTCAATGAATATAGAACCATGCGTCATATCACTTACAATATGATGAAAGTTCACTTGATTGGCTAATCAAATTGGTTATCGCTAATTACAAAACGCCTACGATTAATGACTAAACATAAACCCTTACTGTTCGGCTAGCAATTCACTTTGAAGCCTATTATTGAACTAATTTATCATAATTCAAAACAGAAACAGACGCTATCGAAGTTATCAGGTTTTAGGAATTGAAGCCCTCGAGGAGAAGAAAAAATTCAGACACAAAAGCAGGAATTTTTGCACATCTAAAGCACATGAACGAACCATACAAATCCAGGACTGTATTATAAAATGTGTCTGTTTTGTTATGACAAAAGCGAGTTGTTATTTGTTCGTCCGCTAATAAAATGAGGGGCGTTTTTGATTTTCAGATTTGTGAGCCGTGAAAATTGTACTACACAGATTATAAAACACGAAGTAAAACAATACAGACAGTTGTTTTTTACCAGAACGTATTTGATATCTCGGTAATATCTTTATGTTTGGCCAATGTTTTAGTTGTGTTTAGCCCATAATGACTTAAGTCTATATAAAAAAGGTTTAACTAACCAGAATAACAGACATCGAATCGTATCAACACTTACACAAGGGCTATCTGAACGTTGAATTGATGCTTCGTGTAAGGGCACAGTCAATTTAACGCCAACCCCTTATAGTCACAAACCACCCGAGGGTTTTACGTCACATAACATATGCTAGAAACTAGATTTTTGTGCGCCCTGTAATTTTAGTTCATTTCTTAACGGTTATGAAGTTGAATGAATCTCAATTATACCTTTCGTAAAGGGGGAGGGGTGACATCATCGAGTGATCGAACAACAAAGTTAATGGGGGCGTATTCAATTGTGCTGTTGTAACACACAGGTGGACATGAAAAAAAACTTCAAAGACATTTTTGCAGTATAAAATTATCATTAAAGCCTAATTTTGATGCATACTTTACTTTGTTTAGACATTAATATTTCAACAGTTCAATGTTTGTCAATAAGTTAGAAAGCAAAACACGCATTAAGAATAAAAAGGAGAAGAAAAAACGAGAATTTAATTATATCGATAATGGTGAAATGCGTATTCATTGACTTTAGATATTAGTAGAAAAAACACTTTCTCTCAACTTTTTATTGAACACTTTTATTGTCCAACTTTTCATTTTAAGCCACGGACTACTTGTTAATATGAGGCCTTTTGACTTTAATGCAAAGTAATACTACCGCTATAAAGTTGTCCTCTTTGATGTTAACAAGCCTTAATGATTCCAGACCTTAATTTGTTCCTTAACTTACCATTTCAATGAATTTAATATACCAAGGGGTTGTGTTTGATTATTTTAATAATAAAATAACTACAACATTAAACACGTAGTAAATGACATTGTTGTTTTTTATAATCACATAAAAGAACAAATAATCATGTATAAAGACGCCTTGATGTGTGGTAGGTTTAAGATATTTTACTGAAACCAAGGGAAATAGTACTTGTTGTTTTGTCCATTGAACTTGTGTACTATTCATAATAAGAAATATTTAAGCTCAACTAAAGCAAATAAAAAATAATTGGTAACATTAAGATCAAACAAACATGGGCTGATCTTAATAATTGTAATATTATTTAACGAAACTATATCATGGAAAGGAATTTACATGTTTTAAGCATTGCTTGTTTTCCAATTCATAACTAGTCTATTGTTTTGTATATTGATACATGCTTGGAATTATTGTTAAATAAATATGTTTAAACTAACTTGTGCACATCGACTATGCTGTTGGTATTTATACAAGAATTATTTTGCTAAGTATATATTTTAGCAATCATAAAATGTGCAATTAAGTAAAAATAATGTCAAACTAGTACGCTATGAAAAAAATAATTTTTATTTTTTTATGATATAATTTTAGAACAAAATGTCAGTTTTTCAAGTAAAACAAGAAGTGCCAACAAAATAGCTTGGCACGATAGGGCTAATCATATTTATCATATTTGCTAAGATGCATAATAGCGATATGCATTCCTTGCCGTTGCATTTTTTCTGTAGTTTGAAATTACCCTATTGCGTGTCTATCATTCAAACTTTAAAGTTCTCCGTCATTTGAATAGCGGATCATTACTTTCCTAATGATAATTCACAACAAGATGTTGATAAGGATAACACGAGCTTCTCTAGATAACTTTGTCAAGCAGACATACGACCCCCTCTGGCTATTTGTATAGGTGTGATATTCTAATTATTTTATCATGAACATCAGGTTCTTGTTGTCTGATAATTCTAGAAATGTTCTTACATCTTTAGCGATGTTTCTTTTCTTTAAGGAAATTGTAAATTTATTTATTGAATAGGACCACCAAGTGAATGTTATTGTATTTGCACCTTTTTGCCTGAAGACAAATGTATTTGTTATAATCTGCGGTACCCTACGAGTGATATGCGCATTCCTCCGGCATGAGGAACAACTGTCTGGCCAGTAAGTACTTCGACAAATTACTCGTCGTTTACAAAGACAAAGTCAAATCATCAGCCTTCGCATTGACAATTATAAATATGTGAATATGTATCAGAATGTGTAAAGTCAGAATGCATTAAGTTCGTCGCACACACAAAGATATATGTTTGTAGTAGGCCAGATTTCAGATTAAACATTATGAATCGACATCGACACGTCAGGTGACATCGTTGATTTAGAAATTGATATAAAAGTCAATCAACTTAATAAAAACGCCTATCACGTGTACATCAGCGAGAAAGTTGACACCTGCCATATTGTCCGACTGATGGAAATTAATGTATTAAATCGGGTTCATTTTCGCTTGTTTTGTTGCTCATGGGTACCATTTGGTCATTTATAAAATGCGCTGACCACGAACTTTATAATCGTACATTGCTCAGTGACATTACCGGACGATAATTACTAAATGACGCGGAATTTTTAATATCCAAGTCCGTCCATATATCGATGGATTGGCTTCGAAACCCATTTCAGAAATCTAATAAATTGAAATGACTGAGGTTTAAAGAACTTGTTAAATGCACGGTTCTATAGCTTAGTTAAAATGTTTTCTTTTCTCGACAAAGATGTGAATGCATTAAATATTTCATTTCCTTTTCAGCAAAAATCCAGAATCCGAATATTTGCATCAAAAGTTCGCGCCAACTGAAACCGGGATTAAATTATATGCATGTCATTATTTAGTACCTAAACATTTTACATGAAACACCAGTTTGGGTAACCACAAGAGACACATTCGGTCCTTTTTCCTCGACGGAAAATACCGAGGTGTTGCGATAAAAGTCATATAATGTATACATTTTTATCGATGGTGGTCCGGAGTACACACGGCGGGAAGATATATTTGATTTATCGGGCGCAAACATCAACTATTGTATGTGTTGACACATTCATACATAACATATTGCCACCGAAGTGTTGCTTTGTTATCAATTATAATTAATTATGGTCCAAGTTCATTCATTTTAAGATAGAATTTGATCGATTACTGGACAATAAATCACCGTGTAACATGGCTCACTCATGTGTTGTTCCATCATTGCGAAAGTGACGTATTATGTATTCGGAGTATAAAAAAGTCGCTTTGTTCGTTTGTCCTTGGGTTCGTTTGGTGTGCTTGACAAAGGGAGGTCTATATGTATTTTATTTCATAACAAAACTTAATTGTGGTTGAGCCAATATGCATTGCTTGGTAGCTTCTATATGTATCTTATTACAATATACATTTATAATAATATATATGATATATAAGTATTATAATAACATGATGTGCTTATATGGAGCAAGTAACAATTGTTTCTTTCGCATTTTAGTCAATTTCTGTCTGCTTTTCTATTCTAATTTTTGAAATACTTTGTGAATGCAAACCAAATTTGAAAATTATTTTTTCACTTTTCTTTCAAAAGTTCTGATTTAAAGATGTAACACTGACTAGGGAATCAAACGTAAATAGTGCATGTCCATCAAACAAACACTCTAAAACAGATCCTTTGGTTGTAGTAAATGGTACACAACACAAAAAGGGGCCAATTGGAGGAGGGCGGGGGGGGGATTCACAAACAATGCTTATTCACTTCTTGATACAATCGAGATGTAGGTTATGTGTAAAACTGGGCAATGAAAGAAGTTTTGCTTATGTCGGCTCAATACCGGGACAATAAACGAACAATTCTTTAAAACTCATTATCAACATTAAAATTACATGCTATAAAGATACACGCATGTTCCCGGACGTGGTGTTTGATATGAAATATTGGTTTAAAAATAAATTTGAGCCATAAAAATCAACATGATTTTATATTACAAATCTGAAGGTGTTCGTGCGGAACGCTCACGAAATTGATCCAATTCTCTTGATTAAATTCAGAAGAAAATAGCATTTATTGAAGTCACCAGGAACATTAATTAAGACTTCATTGGGATACTGGGTAGGGGGGCTTTAATAGTTCGTGTATAGATTAAGTTATATGACATTATTGAACATAAAATCCTATATTAATTATTTGTATTCGTTTATTTATAAATATATACCGGTATAATATTATTTCTATGATTAATATGTACTTTAGGACAAAAAAAAACGAACTGACTCCTCGAGTTTTTAGAAGGCTTGGTCCTTTTGATGCATACACAGTATAACCAACAATGTACTTTGCATCGAATTAGGTGTTATTTTAAAAAAAAGAAACAAATATATAAAAGCAAGATGTGTTTTTGAATATGTTTAATTTAATAAAATTAATTTATCTAGAGAACGAAGGTCTGCTTCGCTTCTGCGATGCTCGAAGAAAAAGATGTTAAAAATATAGATATACAACGTAAATTAATTCATAAAAGATGCCAATTCCGAAAGGCATCATAGTGCATGTTATTTTGTAAAATTGTTGTTTTTAAATTTGTTATCAAACGTGTTGTGAAAGTTCGTGTTTTGATCTAATCTTTTGGCAAAAACAGAGAAACAGGCTAACCTAGTTTTAATACAGAACCGGAAGGTCAGTGACGGATCATTGCTTGAGAAATAGGCTCGACACAATTTAAGGGGTTACCCAAAATAATAATCTAAGAAACAGACTTTAAATGGCGGTTTCGGGTGATTTAAAAAACGCCATTACAACGGCCAGTAAAAATTTAGCCGTAATAGCAGACCTTCTTTTTATTTTATTTTTTCAAAGCGATGTGTAAGCTTGGACTATACAACATAGATACAGATTTACATACTTGCCTCTCATGATCGGGCTCAATACAAAATAGCACTGATTATATTTCCAAATTTCAGGAAACTTTAGCTATGGAAACGTTTATAAAATATTAATCTTTTACAAAATCTAGTATTCAGTTCCGTCTTTCATCTTGATAACAAACTACTTAATTATAAGCACATAAATATGTATTTTGTACTAAAATATTGATTATTTTGAACTAGTTTTTCGATGTACTTTAATAAAAAATATAGGTTATATATCCCTCTATCGTTACAAGCTCATAAATGTTTAGTTTAATTACAATATAAACTGTAATTAACATCTTAATTAAACAAGACACGAGGATTTCTTTTATTTCTGGAGGTAAAATTATTAATTTTATGAGTGCACTATTTTTTTAAAGAACTTTTATTTCGATGACGAGGTCTTGATTAAGAGTATGAATTCTATTTGTGTTTTCGGTGTCAAACTTTAAGATGATTCATTATAAAAATATTTCATCCTGAATAATTACTGAACTAATCATGACATCGAGTGAATTACTTTTGTTTTGAACAATAAATAAACTATTAATTTGTATTAATTAGCATAATTATTGGTCAGTACGAACAATTCATTGTCACATTGAATCAGAGTAAGATTATTATTATACTGTTTGAAAAAAAATACATGTACATTAGAATGACAGCTTCATTAATGTGTTAAAACATTCGTTCATTCAAGTAATTAATTTACATTAAGAAAAAATACGTCGAACGTAGGGAGCAAGTTGTCACATGAATTGTATTACATTGTAGTTATTTTTGAAGGAAAAAAACTCAACTCAGTTTTACTCTGAATTTGCAGAAATATTTCCCCCGCTGTTAGACAAGGTTTTATTCTATGTCATTAAAATACGATATATCACTCTTATGTGTTTAAATGATATAATACTTGTTGTAACGTTTGGTATACGGATGATGTACTTCAACACACATAATTTAACATGCTAAAGTATCCGAAACTTTATCACGATGTGTGGGTATAATTGTTCCCTATAAAATGTAAGATTTTTACCCCAAAAAAATTGTACAGATTTTTGACAATATACACCGAGACATTTTCGTTTACTGATAATTAGTGATTTTGACTTTATGACTCGTAAAATATTCCACAAATGTTCATATGTGTTATTATACATTAATACATAAATATTAAATATACTTTCGCATTTATTTAAAACATAATTCTTTCAGACTGGAAGTTATTAAAGTGTTAATGTGTAATAACTATTTTTATTGTTGTAATTTACAAAATCGTTGTTCAATTAATCTTATTGGCACGAGATAGCACTCCTAAGTCGTAATATAACAGTTAGAATTTAACAGAACATAAAACACTATACCATTTTGTTACAAGTTTTCAAAACCGGGACCCAGAATAAGCCTCTTGAGCTGGGTACCATTACCCTACTCATTATTTTGAGCTTATTTTAATGTGCACATCTACAGCGGAACTAATTGATATCACTAATGAAATACGTACAGACTGGAACCGAGCTGAAACACTACATTCTGAAATTTATGCCAAAAATCAGTGAACCCGTCTAAAGTTGCACTTCGTAAGATTACTGAGTGTAATAAATTAATACATAACATATTGAAAATATATTTGTCATGGGCGTTGCTAGTGTCAGCCGGGCAATAAACAAATCTTAATTGGAATCAGTATTTCTTTTGCATAAGTAAAATAAGATACCTGTTCAATTATGTATGTAAAAAGTATTTTCTACGCTAATTTATGAAAGCAAATATTTATTTTCTAACGCAACCTTTCCCGTTGAGCAAATGATTTTGATACAATTTTAGGAGAAAACAGCTCATGTTTCTTGTAATATATTCGTGTTTTTTAATATATCTTGTTTAATTCAATTATATTATGATTTCTTTGTTTCAGAGGGGCTAATGTCGTTTTTTAACGACTTCCGGGTTATATACAGCGGTCAGTTCACCGCACCAGTTTTCCTGGAGTGCATTCCTAAGCCGTCAACAAGGAGTTGGCGACTTTTCCCCATACGGGGAGAATCGACACTTTTGTCAAATTTTCATTAACTATAATTATTTTGATGACAATAGCATTGTGATTGTGATGTGTAGCATACGGTCTGTCATTATTGAAGTCAATAAATAAAGTAGACGCACAATCAATTCATTATTAATTAAATATAGCAGTAAAACCTGTTTGCGGCCACCTCCAATTAAAGGCCACCATGTGAAGTTATGGTCATCCTTTAAAAACTGTTATTGACTATTTTAAACAAATGACCTCAGAATAGAGGCCACCGGTCAGTAAGGGTCATACTTAGTCTTTCCATTAGGTGACCTTTATTCACAGGTTTGACGGTACACCAATAATCGGTGAATGAAAAGTCTGTTTAAAATGTTGTCGGATAATTGACATAATTACTTGGCTCCATCAATCATAAGAAAATTGGTTACCTTTATGATAAACGCAGAGAGATGATGATTTATGTATGCTTCTTATCAAGCTTTAATGTAGCTTCTACAACAGGTTGTTCAAATGAACGTTTAATTGCGACCCAATGAATATCAAGTAGCAAAAATGATTTATACGGTAAATAAAATATATGTAAATTCAGACTGACAATGCTTACAGCTCGCTTGCAATCGCGAAGGTTTGAGAAACGCGACATTATCTAAGTTAAACAAATTTATTTCATGTTTTGTCAAAAATAATTTGATTTAATATCTTTATGATTTGTTATAATGCATGCAAACATTGATATAAGGTTGATATGAATTAAACACTGCATTCAGGGAAACACAAGTATTATAATCTATGCATATTTGGATTGAGTACTTGGCGCCGCGAACATTCACTGTGTAATTATCTATATAGTTATGATATGAACACCATTAGGACGTATAACTTATCACAGCGAATGTGTCTCAGCTGACATTATAACAAATTAATATAACAATTTGACAAGTGTAATATAACATGGAAGGTAAGTCTAATGGTGATTTACGAAATGGTTGACTTATGTCCGCCCCAGATTAAAATGGACCCAGACGAAGGTTCAAACGACCTCACTAGTATATGACTTTACAACACACCCATGGTAGAAGCTTAGCTAAAACACTGAAAATGTACCCAACAAATAAATGGAGTTAATAAAGATAATTTTAAGTGGCACAAACTTATTAATCGACAACTTCAGACGAATATTGAAATTTCGATTCATTAAGACAGAATATGAACAAACATATTTGGGTTTGGAATAAGTATGTTATATGTTGTAATAAAATGCCCAAAGTGAACACACCTCTGGACTGGTTCAACGAATGAATGTTTCAAATCTGAAACAGCCCCTTGTTTCCATTTATTTAACGTGAACAATTTACACAAGTCTATCTACATAACCCCCCTTCAACAATAGCATGACTTTTCCCAACCGTATGCTTTAACTATTAATCTTACATCTCTAGAGCAACAACCTCTCGACAACAACAACGTAATGTTGCTGCTCCAAAAAGGGTGTTGCTTTAGAGAGGCTGCAAAGTATGTCTGCGTAGAAAAAAACGCTACTCCAGAAACCAGGTCTAAGACATGAACAATAAATTCTTGATATATTTAATAAAAAAAACTATGCCCCCGAAGAATTTACAAATAATTGCAAAAAGTCTAATGTTACTCAAGAAAATTTCGCTATAAAGGTGCGCAAGTAATATTCAAACGGCTATCAATCATTATAGATGTGGTTGGACGCCAAACCTTCGCGCTCCACGAGTCGTCTGCTAGAGCCGCGAGGGATTCGTTGATTATAGCAACAGCAGCGTTCGTATGTTAACAGGTGCTATATATGGTCGACATGAGATACATCGCTCGTTATTTTCAACGTAACATTTATGAAAATCAGGAGAATTTCAGAAACGATTGCCAGTTACGATGAGAATCGGCAATGTTAGCATATTAAGTGCAAATACACCCTTAGAAAGCACAGGTGATTCGTACACTAAACCACTCGTATTTATTGCTAATTGATATTAAGATTTAGATCAAAATTCTCGTGTCTACGTCTGGAAGAATCAATCCATTTTCAACACAATATATTAGATGAACATACATTCGATTGTGTCTATGATAAGCAAAAAATACTTCAATAAAATACCTAAGGGCATTATTCTTTATGGACCACTTTCGACATTCTAAGACATTTTTTTAATTCATTTATAAAATCTAGAATCACGTGACGTTAATCTAAAATATTTTCAAGCTAGAATGAGTTTAAAAAAACATGTTCTGGACACATTCAATTTGTTTTATATTCGAAAAAAGTGTACACCTGTAAGCAACATTTTACGTAGAAAAAAACAACAACAACATTACTTGTTCTCCAAATCGCATGCTCATAAAACCAATGCTTTAAACAAAACTGCTCATGTTGTATATTTGTTCGTATCTCAGATACTAAATATATGATAAGACGAAATGGCTGACAAGTACCAGTAATAACCGACAACAATAAAATACAGTATCCGTACAAATCCGGGCTTTGGCTATAATGTCAAAACGACTACGGAGGTCCCGTATCAAGCTGAAGTATATGGTCTATAAAAATCAAACACAAGAATATTCCCTGGCATTTTCACAGACCAATGGTACATAGAATGCATTTACATCAAATACCTCGACTTATGGTGCTTGAGAGTGGTTCCCGGGGGCGATATTTTAACTACTTTTACTATTCAGACCGATTAAAAACTCGGAACCAAATAATAATAAAAAGAATCTATATGCTGAGCCGTTTGTACTTGGATTAAAGAACCGGAACCGGGAGATTAACAAAGTCATCAGTGTGATTGGCCTTTAATTTACCTCAATCTTACAGTTGCCAACTACTAAACAAACGAGCACACTACATCGTAAAAAAGATAATTTAAGTGTATGGTATGTGGCTACCACATCAAACATTCTGTGCTGGCAACCTCTTATACACAAAAACCGCTGATATCCATTCAAAATATTTAAAGTCGGAAAACCGCAAACTCCGCCTTGTTTGCATATTAATCACCATTCATATCGCCTTCTTCATATCCATAAATGTTATTTAGAAATTTAATAGACGGTATTAATAGAACGGTGTGGCTGTCAATTACTCTAAGTTTCGGTCATGTCTAATTTTCAAACGAAATGTTCTTTCATAGGATGCATAGCGTCACGGGCGCCACAGTGTTTGCCTTTGGTCCTTTTACATACAACACTTTCATCTGTTGTAGTTAGCTTAGGGAGAATAACGATAACCTTATCAACAATATTGCGTCACCCAAGTGCTAAATGGAAATATATCTGCTGCCATTATCTAGAAAGGACTTACTTATGTGTTTCTTCGGAGGCCACATATTGATAGAACATAAAGTATGATTTAATACAACCCAACCATTGTTAAATGATGGCTATGAAAAGTTTTGGACACATCTAATTGCAAGACAGGAACATCAGCAAAAATATGGTTGTGATATTGAACAGCGGGTTCTTTATTTTAAGTGTGTTTTAAATAAGAAAACATGTTGGCCTATTTCGTAATCTAAAATCTGCTGAAAGTCAACAGCGCACGTATCTAACAATTTACTTTTCAAATCCGCAATCAATGTTTGAAAATACCATTGAAGACAAACAAAGTAGTCAAAATCCCCTTACACTACCCGGTTAAACTTCTTCTTTAGTAGCACCTAGGTGTAATAACTTATACAAAGTCTGCACGCTGTAAAACCACTGAACGCCAATGCATGGGTACAATAAAATGTGCATTGAATGCATTTTTACTTAACTGGGAGAACAACAGCGTGGTTTAAGGTCTAGCATGTTAATTAAGTATGACATAGATACATTGTTTTCAATTATATTCAACGATTATATGTTCTGTCAGGCTAACGATCCCCTAATGAGAAATTTAAAACAATAAAGCGCAAGTGCAAATTGACATTTAACACGTTGAAAGGCAAAAAAATACATTTAAAACTCATTTATTTGGCTTGTTACTTGAGTCGGGAATTACAACATTTACGCCACCTGGACGGGTGCGTTCGAATGACCTCTCGTGACCTCTTTGACAGTTACGGTGTCGTTATAATAACATCATCATGATTTATGCTTCTGACGACCAATTAAGACTTATTTTGCAAGTTAAAACTTATTGGTGTATCGCTTACAGTAGTGGTTATCCAATTGTATACGTTAGAAGGTCTAGAAACGGGAAACAATAGAGACCTAAACAAACACCTGTTATTAAGGTGAACAAAATTGACAGTTTCGTGTCTGCGATCTGTAAAATTGATATTTAGTACGCTTCTTCTTAAATGCATATCTGCTGACCTATGTAATCATGCAGATAGCGGACCAAGGTCTTATGTTATATAATAGTCATGTTTTGTATAGAAGAATTCCATTAAGAAACTTCATGAACAAATCGACTGATGTGCATTCGGGCACAAAATCTGACGCTAAAACAGTTTGTCACGCCAATGGGGAAAACCATTAATTACGAAGTAGCAACGTGTATAGAACGAAATTGATTTCTTTTTTCAATTTGTTTTCGCTATTAAAGTCCATATGTGTGACAATGAACTTGTAACAAATTTGCCAGATATTTGTATGCGAAACTGCGCCAAATCGGAAAAAAACTCCCAAGACGGTTCTAATTCTGTTACGTACATAAAGTCGTAAATAAATTAGCCATAGACTATTGAATGTTGCTTGTCGTCTGTAAAACTACTGCTAAGTGACCTGGGACGACGTAAGTAAGCATTAAATGTCTATTCAGACGATGTAATACTATGTAAGTGTTGTAAAAATGGGCGAGCACAGAGGAGATTAAAGGCATTGATGCAAAGATAAGCTTACGATACAATGTAGATGCTATCTTACGGAACGCTTCTAGTTTCTATTCTTGAAAAACTAGCCGAGTTCGCCAAACAAAATGTAGAATATACAGAGAGGTCAGAAAAACAAAAAAATGACCTGCTTAGGTGGCCTGCTACAAAAATGTTTAAATTCTTCTGAAAAAAGTTCAGGACAATCTTGTTCAACCGTTACATTGTTCCCGACTAATTAAAGATCCACATTGTTCTAAACCACGAACAAAAGTGTAACTAGTGATGTATAATAAATGAATTACATAGTTTACTATTACGCAGCTATCTTGTTAATCGTATGAAGGATTGTACGCTTTTGAATTTATATTTTTAGCTGAAACCTTTCATAACATTTTCTTGACAAAAAAGATCGAGTCTGTTAAATGTGGTTTACTGTGTAGGTTTGTTGATTTATTTCGGAACAAGATTTTACAATGAGTTTAAACAAGTTCAAGTAGAAACAAAACCTCGCCATTACGAATGCGTGTAACTCAAGCACTTAAAAGTGGTTGATGTCTTGAAAGAGGTACTTAAGACATTTTCATGAATCTCGATTTATCCTCAGCGAAGAAAATATAAAAAAAAGAGTTGAAAAAAGAAGGGACATTAAAGGTCTACTTATTTACAGAAAGTGTTTGGTATCTTATAACACAAACATGTTGAATATCTAATAAAAAAACTTTGATGTTTGTGTTTATGTCAGAGAAGGGAAAGACTAGATTTTCCTAATAATTCTCAGTAATTACTCTGCACCTATATTATACAAGCACCAATTCTTTCTGAGAGCATGTGTTTCATTTTAATATTAAAATAACGCTAAATTTATTATTTTATAATTGCTGATTAAATACAAAAGCGTGGTTGTCTATTTTGGGTAAATATGAACCAATTAAACCCAGGTGGCGTGTTATTGTTTTATTAAATTACCCAATATCGCTAACAATATAATAACAGAACTTAGGGTTTGTCTTTAATGAAACAGAAAATGGAATGCGTAGATATTACGTATGAAAGGGTAGCAGAGCTTCAGGGGAATTTCCTTGCTGAAATATTACATGATTAATTAAAGATAATCTTACTTAGCAATTTTAAGACTCTTGATCAGGATTTGAAGGGTTCTTGTCGGGATTAACAGATTTAGGAAGATTTAATCATAATACAATCGTCGACTTGGAGGCCATTACGTGTTTTACTGGATTACTTCCTTAGCCTAATACGACATTTGGAACACCTTTGTGTCTATGGAGTGTTGTTCGCGACACTAATTGAAATAAGCTGAGAATGAATTCGGAATTTCGGAAATAAGATTATACATTCCAATACACAATACGTGTGCATTGTGGCCACTTTCCAAATAAGGATATGCTGTTACCTATTACTCAGAAATTAGAGGGTTTGGGATATAAATGGGCAGAAAAAGGCATTCCAAATATTCACCCTATTAACCCGTATGTTTGTACATACGAAAATGGAACAAACCATACACCAGTCCAACATGTATATATTTAGATTATATTGAAGATAGTTAAAAAATGAATAAATACATTTTGTATTGCACTTCAGAAATAATTCACAAAAGCCTATAATTATTTTAACAAAGAATAGCGCAAAGACTTCCTTACATAAAAAAATAACAGTACAAATATTATTCCACCGGCTGAAGTCAATTTGAGATTATTTTGTAATCTGCGGTAAATCTTATGACAAAGATAAATGAGTTAAAAGTATGCGCAGATTGCAGTACATTGGATGTCCTATGAGACATAAAAGTTTATTCGCGAATTTATTTGGGTTTAATGTCATTTTTTAATATTTTTCCAGTTATATACGGCGGCCGGTTCAATTAGATCTAACTAGTTTCCCTGGATGGTATTCTAACCAGTACAAACTTACCCTTTCACTATAGGAACCAGCGAGTTCTACCCGCTGGAACACAGCCGCGGCCAAGAAACATAAAAGTATGTTACTAAGCTTGGCTTTGTCGATGCAAAAATATGATTTATTATATTAACTAGTACATTGCTTAATTTTATTTGAAGTTGAAAAAAGGTTTGTCAGCATTTCTGAGTGTTTTCTTAAATACATGTATGAATACATTTTATTCATAACAACAATGTGAATGACTTTGTATGCCCCTTGCGACAACATTAAGACATATTCGGAGGCGTAAAAACTAATATTTTCTAATTTATGAACATAACTAATCTCATATTTTCACATTTATCATTCAGTGCAACAAATGATGTCTTTAAGAGGCGTTGTAAAGCTCCCTGTTTGTGACGAAACATTCCTTAAGTATTTTGAAAATTGATATTTACGTAAATATATCCAATGACTATTTGAGATTGATTTATTGGGTGGTTAAAGGGTTTTCCTGTCATGGTGAATTTACTGTAAATAACCTGGTGGAAGTAATAGCTAGGTGTATTGAAAGTTGACATATTTTATTGAATATGGAGCTTTCTCCACCCTTCTAATCAATTTCTAATGTACAATTATCTTCTTTTTAAAACTGTTAACAACGCTTTTATGACCGAATGTTACCTATTTTAAACCGTCATTCATTGAGTGTAATTGCGCTAAAATTATACACTATTGTTTGAAATAGAATTTTCAAATGACAAGGTGAAGAACTGCAAGTATTTCGTATGAAAAATGTATTTTACAAGCGGTCGATTTTATAGCATTGAAAATGGGAAACTTGATGTCTATGTTTAAGGCGCAAATACAACAAGCTTAGATGGGAGGGGCCAATAAACTTAGGGAATTTGTCGGATGTCGTAAAATACATATAATTATGCCGAAAACAAGTTAGAAAATATTTGCCCATTCTTAGAACGTTCGGTGTAATCGGTACGAAATACTATTTATTACTGATGTATGGTAGAAAAAAATCTGAAATTAGAGAGATAAAATAATATCAAAGTCGGAAAAGTTGTTTGTAGGATAAACGTAAAAAGCTTTTGGATTGTTAAACTGTCGGACAAAGGATGCCTTTATGCGGGTCCTAATGCTTACTGACTCACATTATTGTGAGCATGTTAAAGGCTCAGTATTTAAGGCGAGATTATGTGTAAGTTTCTGGGAGAGAGAACGCACCCGAAATCAAAAAGTCCGAACCCATAAGTTCCGCCTTAATTACTTTTGCTGAGAAATTGTGATAAGAAATATATGCATTTAGATATGCGCTTTTCGTTTGGCTGTTCCGTTATATCAATACATTCCAAAGGTTCTTTCTAGTCTAAAACATGCAATTCAAATCACGCGAGATACAGCCAGCTGGAAATGTACTTTGGAATACCAGAAAGCGAGTTTCTTACTGTTATGAATACCCTGAAACACCTAAACTGTACCTATTTCACCAGCATTGTTCCGCATGACTTCAATAATGTTTTTTCAATAATTCCATCGATTGTGGTAAACGTGGAGCCAAAATCAGTTTCCCAGTAAAACTATCACAGTATTAACCACTTTTACAGGACTTATTTATAAAAAGTTGGATTGCCTGGTACACGGTTAGGTCTAAAACTCTTCAGAATAATGCTTATAATTAAGTCATCATCGTCATTTTTGAAAGTTTGTATCGCTAGAGTAATGCATTGTTAGGGTTCATAGTTTTCTATGTAAAATATCAGGTTTCTCAGTTTTTTTGCAAGAAAGCTGGCAAAAATGAGCAATCTCAGCATTTTTGCATGATTTTGTGGTATTTGCGTATAAGACGCGGACTAATTATTAAATACAAAGATCAATGACATAGTAGATTGTTTTCATATTTTTTATATCTATTGCAAAACAAGCAAATTTTGAATTCACGTGTTTTTCGCATCTATTCAGTGCAGATATATATAGAAAATACAGAATAGATAAACCGTCAAGGCTTGAGCAAAGACATGATGAAGTAGACCTTATTTTTTTCAACTCTTATCTCTGAAATATTATTCCTAGATATGCGTCTAATACTATAATGCCAAATTTAGAATACACATCTTAATAACACTTAATTTGTGCTTTTCTACAACTGATCACCATTAGCCGCGAGGTACGACAAAGGACGTCTTACTATGAAACATTAATGGAAGTTTCATTTAGTTTTTATTGGTATTTTGAAGATAAGATCGTTTTTACAAATATCCTAGATTTCACGGATCTGTTTGGGAAAACATTAGTACTTCAACGGCATCAAGGATAGGGTCTATTAGCACCACTTCAAGTCAAGATCCAACCTCAATGATCCTAAGTGCCTGACAAAATAGATGAGTAGGCAGTACGTAAAATATTTACCGTTCAGCAAGTTTGTCCGGTACGCTATCACATTTTCAATTTGCTTAAGCCCACTTACACGTCGAAATAAAAAGAATTATGAATTTTTCAAGTTAAATTAAAACAAAACGATTGGTAGAAGTGTTAAGACGTATATTTTGCATGATAAAGAGATATACAGGTGATAAGTTTATTTTCCTTGATAAAACTGACTTCTGCAGTTAGGTGTATATATATTTAAATCAGAATTTGATGCATTTTTTTACGTACCAGACAGAATTTTAAATTGAAACAAGGTATGGTAAGCCTGACCGTAAAAGCTGTGTGACAAAAAGAAAAATGTGATATAACACACTAAAACCTGTGAACAAAAGCCACCCTAGGAAAAGACAAATCGTGGCCTTTATTGACAGGTGGTATTATTCGGAGGTTAATTTGTTCTAAATAATTTATGACGGTTTTTAAAAGAATGACCTCTAATAACAGGATGGCCTTTATTTGGGGGTGGTCGCTAGCAAAGGATTGACTGTATACTGACACTAAATAGTTCCTATGAAAACCATGAAGTATTTTAACACATTTTTACTTCTGCCTTAAACAAATTATAAAAGATGTTTTCTTATCGCGATGTGGTGTATTAAACTACATAAGCAGACGAGATTTTCTGTCGATAGAACCCACAGAGTGTATGAGCGGATTTTCAATAGTCGACGCTACATTCAACACATATTTCGTCGAGAAAATGAACATTATTGGCCGTTACCTCCTCCATATATCTTATTAATTGAATAAATGCCCATGGTGAATAGTTAATAACCAATTCTGCCTGATAATTACATTACGTCTCTCATTAATCACAGTAAACTCATTGAGACAATTTCACTGCTTAAAGGTAGATTTTGAAACATTTCACAAATGCTGACAATTTTTCTGTAGTAGACGCAGCTTCTACATCGAAAACAAGGTAATTAAAGTTTCCAGTTATCACATTTTGTTTGAAGTGTTTTCAATTTTAAGACAATATCCCCGCTTACACAGACAGAACAAATAACTTCTGTAACATTTTGAATTCTAATAACTATCAAATCACACCCTTTGATAAATACTAGAACATGCATGCTTTCTTCGCTTTCTTGTGAATTATTTTTGGAGTTTATCTTATCTCGTAAAATTTCTAGATAACAAATAACAACAAATTAGAATCCGAAAGTACCGCAATGCCAGCAGTAGCTCTTTCAACATGATACGTTTTCTTCTAAACAGTGTGTCATGCGAACAACAATGAAGCAAGAACTGAAGAGGCTAATGTCAATCGCAGGATGTCACCAGGCAAGTCCCGAGCACAAACCAAAAACAACGGACAATTTATTACCCATACTCTCAACTTTTAAAGACAGGAACAAATAAACTCCCTGTCCCTTCAGTTAAGAGCAAAGCGTTAAACTGTAAATAGATTTTGAATCGGGAAAACGCAAGTACATAGTTATTGGCTGAAAAATGACTGGTATGGTAACCATGACTACATACCCTTCTTCCGGCTTCATTATTATGTAAATTCATCAACATTCTTGATAAATCTCCAGAGTGTCTTGGGTGATTCTTTTCCTTTTCCCGCACATCAACAAACGCCTTGGCAAATCTATACCCGTATTCTATGTTGTCGCCACACCCACCCCAAATATAGTCTCTATTTAAGTCTTTGGGCCTCATGGCCCGGCTGCAACCACAGCTTGCAAGTTCACCTTCCCTGCAGGACCGACTGATGGCATGAATGACGCCCGCAGCTGATATGGCATGTGTAAACGCTGCCTCTCGGCTTGCTGTAACAGAAATACATTTAAAAAATCAGGTACTAGAATAATTTAAGCTAAACTTTTAAGGAAATCTACAGGTAAAGCCTGGTTCACAGAATAAGATATCTCTATAAAGATATAGTTTAAGGATTCAATTTGGGGTTATCCATGACAATACACACAGATGCCAAACCAAGCTGGAACACGTGACCTATAATCTGCCTCTTATCATTAAGTTAATACCAACCATTCTTGACATTGGTCGCCATGCATTGTACGACGAACACGAGGACTACATTGTATACGCGGAAGCGAACAGATACTGTAAAATCATTATTTTTTGTTGGGAGTTTAATTTCGGAGGTTTCGTGGGTCGGCTCATCCAAGAAATCAAATCCCCACGAATTCAAATGTAGAGATAATGCATTTTTAGTTCAAAATTTATGTCCCCATGAAATAGCCATTTTAATAAAAACACGAAAATTGAGTTCAACGAAAATAATTGAATATATAGTATGTGTATACAATCTAAATGAAACGATCACTTCCGGTGCCACACTCACAAGGTAAAGAGCTAGAAACAGCCTGCTACTTTAACGATGTACATTTTCGAACACACAGAACATTAATGGAAATAATAAAATCAACAATTCGGTATTTTAAGTGGCAGAAGATTCGGAAAGGTTAGTTAGTCTGTCTGTATACTAGCTGATTGTCTGTTTCATTGATTTCACCCTCTAGCGCTTGCTTACGTGTATATGCCTCCTGACAGTTTTACGACAATGTTAATGTTTTATTTTAAAACGTTTTATCGAATTCTATCGTAATAAATTAATGCGAAATGAACCAGAAACAGGCAAAATGAATTACTAAACGTTTGTTTAGCTTATATATATATAGATATAAGATACGATCTTTATTCCTGAAATATTTAGTACCATATTGTCAGTTGGGGAACTTGGAAGAACAGCTATGCTACTAACAGGTGAAAATAGATGATTGGTATGATAACACTTAATGTCTAATTCCCCAACATCTTTGATTTGTATTACGTTTATAACGATTTTTCACGACATTACATCTGATAGGGCAAATGTGACACTATGATTGATTCGTTCATAGAAACAGGATCAGATGTAAAGTCATCGGTTTTCGCGACTATGTTTATTTCCGTTTTTTTCCATGCTGGTGCTAACTAGACGTGAAATGAAAACTGTGGGAAATAACAAAAACTTGTTGAGGCTTTGTAAAAAACTGAACATTCAACGATCTGTTATCATTTAAAACACAAAATATCGTTTAACAGAAAAAATCAAAATCACGGAGAAAGTGTATTTCACGGCATATAAAATACCAACTTTTGATTTCTCTCACTGGGTTTTATGCTCTGAAAACTCAAGAATTTTGAATCAGTTTTCACTGCTTGTATTCAATCTTTCCACCGTACAAAATTAAGGTCTATGTACACCTTTATAGCTCGAAAATAATTTACAGAACTATACGTGTTTCCGTAACATGGTACCTTCTGTTCAAGTCGCTGAATTATTATTGAACGACCCATTCGACAGCTATGGTCATTTCAGAGCCGAAATCAGAGAGAGGGTAGATAAGATACAGGAGAACCATAGGCACTCGATTCCGTGATTTTTATACGTTTACAGACGTTATTTTTCAATTTCACACATCAAACAACGCAAATCTGTCGAAAGAAAAATCTTCATTTTTTCCCTTATTGAGTGTATAAAATACTCCAAGGTAGTGAACTCGCCATCTTTTCGATTGACGGTAGTGACGAAAATAAGCGTTGGTCCCGGTTTTCCTTGTAAAAGCTGTCAAAACGTTTAAAGTTGGGGAACACTACAACGAAAGCAAGGTTCCCGGAAAGCACGTGCAGATTAGAATTAGATTATCTAAATACGACGGCCAGTTCATTTTATCAGTTTTCCTTGACTGTATTATAACCGGTACCTACTTACCCTTCCACAATGGGTATGCAACCTTCCCAAATGAAGGAAAGTCGACTTTTTGTCAAACTATATAAATAGTAAATGTAATTTTACGTTGCAGGAAATTATATACAGTTTATATGTAACGTAAATTGTATATTACATATAGATAATAACAGTATTTGAATTAATATACTTTCTTCGATTGAACTTATGCCATTAGAACTAAAATACTTCAGCTAATCTTGACCCAATCTTTAAGAGTTAATGTAACGTGAATTTTAAAAATTGAAAATATGAAATAAACACGAAAGAAAGTGCATAAGATTAAATTTTACTTTGAAAAGAAAGGTACCGAAGTTCGGATATCTTCTGTACATACATCATTACCCAACATATATTCCCATCAAAAATAAGCTTTAAACATTACGTTTTACATTAGTTAAGCATGAATTAATCTTTTAGCAAAATGTAGTTACATTAGTTTACAACAATATTCTGATATACTTCTATAGATGCAGTTTAGATATATACATTTTCCATGCACTCATAAGCCAATAATTGGTATGTTAGATATGCGTTTTATAATCTAGTCGTATAGTAACATACCGTATCGTGTACTGAAATAGTTGCACCTTATAACAGATCCAAAATGTGTGATGAAAAATATCAAATGCACTCGTTCGAGAAAGACACCGGTGTTATCATTGATTTTATCTCGGTGTATATTACAGTTTGTACATTAAAGATTTATCATGATTGATTGAGTGTGTAACATGCATTTAATGACGTTAAGTGAAAGTTGTTTCATTTATATTCGGGGTTACTTCACACGTGTATTTTGTTAAAAGCGTAATTAAAAAAGATCTACCATCGCTTCTGTGTTAAATGAAATACTCAACACTTCATTAATTCTCATTAAGTACATGTGTACACTTAAAGGAAATACCGTACAACCTCCCCGGAGCGACCCTCTCTTGAGTAACAACCCCCTTTCAACAACATGATTGTTTTCCTACTGCACGATTTATTTATTAATATAACCTCTCTAGAGCAACAACTTATCAACAACTACATAGTTTTGCTACTTCCAAAAGGTGTTGCTTTGGACAGGTTGCACTGTAGCCATGAACACGAATCCATTTTTTTCATCTTTAAAATGTGATAAGCAAGCGAATAGACAGATATTATCATAAAATGTTCCTGGTCTGTCTTAGAAATGTCCCTTTATTGTTCATTTTGAGAAATTCCCACAACATCAGATTGTTTCAGAGAATAAGAATGGTAGATCTCGGCCTGTAAATGGTATAATAGATACTATTCTAATCAATTACTAGTGTAACAGGACAATCTTACAGTTATAAGGTATATAATCAGGAGCTAACTGTCATTTACCAGGCAAACAATATTGACAAACGTCTTCTGAAAAAATCAGCTGAATGAGAAAAGGTGTCATTACCAATGACACAGATAGTCGGTTTGTTTAAATATTCTAAGGAAACGTATGATAGTGACTTGTCTCAGATTTTTTCCTGAGAGAAATACGCTGTTTAACATTACATAAGAAGCACGAAGTGAACGTATTTCGAGACACATCAGACGATACGCCTGACGACCATTTGGTTAAATAATGTAAAGCTGGAAATGTGGTAGAATCAGCGCTATGCTGCCAGACATGAGAAAGTATCATATCAATGGAGGAGGTAAACAAAGTACCCGATGTGGGGCTCGAACCCGTCACCCCCAGCTTGCAAGTCAGATGCTCTACCAAGTACCGACTGAACTAATCGGGCTGGATAATATCACGGCAAACATATTCTTTATATACTACAACAACCATAGCCCAAGACTACTGTATTTCCATTATGACTGATCATGAATTGGAATTGATCTTTTTTGTTGAATACCGAATTGACTACAGTGTGGGAGTACATTATGTCACAGAAAGAGCGCAGGATATTGTAATACCAAACATAACTGACCGATGTCAGAATTAAGTAAGGTGACTTAAACTCTGAGATGACTTGATCATATAGACAGTGTTTATATCCGTCTGTCATCGCTGGTGTCACCATATGATCGAATTATGATCTATATTTGACAACCATGGCATGTGTCTGTCGCCTGACGAGCGTCCGAATCACTGCGGTTATTAAAAGCGACTACAGGCGTGTTTTTTTTATTGTCAACGTCACACGCTTAATGCATTTAACATGTTCGCAGTGTGCTGTAAGTTGTCTAAGTCGAGTTATTTACGCTGTAGCACCCTTGTGTTTTCCGTGTTTTGAGTAGGACGGGTATTAGATTCTAAGTCTTCTGGCCAAGGGTTACTTCAGACGTAACATGTGTCAGTCCGTTCGTCTACAACAGTTATTTCTTCGCCGCCAAACGTGTCGTCTAAGATCGAAGACCCCACAATCTTGCTGAACAAACGGCTTTTGTTGTCTATATTCAAATTTTAAATGGTTGCTTTGTCTCTACAATGATAGGACACGTGACAGGGAAAAAACTTAAGCGTTGAATGATATTTTAAATTATAGAAAAAATACGAATTTAAAACGACTTATAATTAGATAAATTCTGTTACAACGTCATCGTTTTTTTACCTTTCAAAATTTGTTGTATCATGTGCATTCATTATAATATTTTTCATTCATTGAAATATAAATATTGGGCGTTAACCGTTGATTAAACTAAGAGGTGCAATTACGTATAATAACAACAATTACATTACCGCTTGGACAATATCAATATTTATATATTACCTACTACAAGCACATTGTCATAATATGTGGCTTAATTGCGGTGCTTTTATGTGAATGAAATAAGTACAACTTAATTAAGATTGAAATGTTTTGACAAGACAGTAAAAAAATATGAATGAATTATTTCTAATTCATTAATACAGTTTATTCTCGATATAATTTTTTTTCTGAAATTTTAAAAAATATGACAATTAATGAATGGACATGGTATCTCTATAAGAATTATCAGTGATAGGGAACACTGACGCCCTTTATTAAGATTGTTTATTCAACGAAATTTTTTTTAAAGTTAACAATACAATGCGGCCGTATAAAGACAACAATTAGTCAAACTACCCCGTCTTTCATACAAGCCCGGTAATAAAACGACTATCTCTTTAAAACGATCTTAAACGCATATGTCATGGTGTTTTGAGGGATTTGATTTTGAACTAAGGAATATTTTGGTCGTACCAAATATAAGTGAAGAAGTACAATATTCGTTTGAAGGTCCACCCAAGGCTCTTACGGTGTTATTGTATTTCATAGCTGTCTTCAGATAGCATGTTTTGTATTTAGAAGTGACAAAACTTCAGATTTATAATCTTATTCTCGAAATTTGTGAAAGTTTTTTTGCAATTAAAATACATTAGTGAAATCAATGAATTAATATTAAAATAAATGAGGGTAATCGGTGGCCTAAAGGCTACGCCTTTCGATATTTCAGAGACGTCCCAATCACAACCACTGAGTCAAGTACTGTGTTAAAAAAGCATAGGAAAAGGTGGTGAGGCGTGTGTCGGTGCTTTACAAGGGCCACCATAAAGAACCAGGACAAACTAATCGGAATAAGAGTAGCCGGGGATTCTTCTAAATCGGATCGGGGAGACCTGGGGCGGTTCTGAAATGACTATATCAGTCCAATGGGCCGTTAAACAGCATATATTTAAATGATAAATTTATTTACCATGTACAGCATTTGCTGATAAGCCTTCATGATGCACTAAAGCTATTTTACATAATTATTTTATCCCCAACAGCCAGACTCATGCATGAGTAGGTACAATTAAAACCACCATTAAATAGCAACAAATAAAGAATCTTTTGTATCCTTTAAAATCCTAATTGATTTTGTTCATAAGCCAATATACGAAAAACACTTTATTTCACCTGTGTCTAATGATAAAATGATGACTAATTAGTAATAATTGAATTAATCAACGTTTTTGGTGCATTGTCGACAGTAAGTTAGTAAAACTCAATTAATATAAGATTAATGTTTTCAGGTGAACCTTGTTTCCAACTGGTAATAATCGGGATACCGCAGTTTTATTACAGGGAAATTGAACGTAAGATAAACTTTACGTAACATATATCAACGTGATAATTTTATATACCACCTGTTAAAAGTTACGGAGTGATTTTGTATAATACTTTCACACAGACAAAGAAGGCGCGAACGAATCGTTCTCTTTTAACTGCTGCCAATAAAATAAATACATAGATTTATATATTATTTCTGAATATTTTGCATATTTTGTAAACGTGGTTCCCGACGAAAATTGATACTTTATAGGTAATTGTTTGAGAGTTGGAAACTGAATGAGCGCTCGATAGACACGGGTTGTTCAAAAGCGGATGCCAGTCCAAACTGCACCAGCAGTGATGTCAACAGACTTTTCATTCGAAACAAATTGTAACAATCTGTTAGTTACAAAAACATCCGAGAGACATCAAAAAGGGAGATTTCTCTTAAACTACTTCCCGCCATGTGTTTTGAATCATGAGCACGAGTTGCTTGATTTTGTATCAGCCTTGTACGCTATCTGATTAATATTTTATTGTCTGTCATAATTTTCCAAGAATTTCATTGTAGTGAGCCCTCAGGTAATACGGTATGGGAGGGGTTTTAGACCGTACTGATGTTAGATCGCGAAAAGCGTTTCGTTTTTTATGGGACTTGAAAAATAGGTGAAATTCATAAGGTTATCAGCTGTGCAATATTGTCATGCAACGTTCATAGTCTTCATATACAATACTAGGGCGGTATGGCGTGTTTACAATGTTCATAAAAATGTTTTCATTTGAATTTTTCATACGTTGGCAAGGAAATCCTAGCGGAAAAAGAAGATGTAGTTTCATATTATTGAATCAATAGACAATTACAGAAAAAAATTCAACTAGAAATGAACCAATGTCGACACTTCAATTTCAATGCACCATTAACTGATAAAATAAGAATATGCATTCCTGCTGAATTTCCAAAATGGACTTCATCCACCTCCATTTTGAAACAATCCATGGTCAATTTAAGGGATATCACAATAAAAAAAAAAGTGAGCGACTCAAAAAGAAATAACCTGATCAGATTGAATAGGTGTGCAGACGGGCTTGGCTCTATCCTGGTTGAAAAAGTGTTGCAGTTTCTTTTCCAGTACTGTAAGGGTTAATTCATTCACATCTCGTAACCAGTACTCATAATTGCAAAAACCAGCTTCACAATATTGACAAGCGTTTTATGAGGGATAATGAAATACCTCAGATTCAAAATATCAAAATCACGAAAGTTTTTCTTACATATTCCACACCTTTATTTTACAGCGATATTTCAATTCGCGAAGCATCATTTGTTAACGTACATATTTGAGTGCCAATAACGTTTCAGCATGGGACTAAGATGCCAAACTATTGTACTGAGAAAAACGAGACAGCCACAGTGACTTATCAGCCAAGTTGAGCATTTAATTTAGTTAGATTTCGTCTACATTCCAGAAACAATAAGACAAGATTGTAAGAAAATTGAGCAAGTGAAAGTAGCGGAAATATTTCATCTATTTTATTCAACAACTGTGCACGCTTCCGGATACATTTATTGAATTAGCTGATTATTATATGCTCTTCTCATTTTTCGGATTATTTTTATAGCTGCCTCATTTTCTTATCAATGCATATAGACGGAAACCTACTGTAATCTTTTCGAAATAAGTGTGTTTTAAGAGCAATAACTTAGAACAACAATGACGGGAGAATATTTACACTACGACCCCTGTGGTCACAAAGATTGGCATAAAGTAAACACAGAATTCAACTGACTGCTTATATGTGTCTTGACACATTGTTAGCATTGTCGCTTATCCGTTCTGGAACGTAGGACAAAATTTGTAAAATTCTTCGCTGGTTGGAGGAGAAACTGATGATAACAAGTTTTGAAATTTTGAGATCACAAAAAGTTTTGTTCAAACTGTCACATTTAACTTTGACTTAAACGGCATGTACACACAATTCATATAAATGTCTTAGTTGCTGCTTAACGACGGTAATACTTAACATAGAGAGGCCGAGGTCAAGGTCCAGTGGTTAATGCGCTGGACTTGTAGTCCGGTGAACCGGGTCCGAATCTTGGTCAAGGTTTCTCATGTGAAAATAAGACAAAAATGTATATTCCTCCATACATGGAGAAGTTGACACGGATACTAGTACAGAATTGCTAGTTTGTACTGGTTAGAATACAGTCCAGGACAACTAGTTGGGTGAACCGGGACACCGTATATAACTGAACTACCTTTGAAAACGACAATAAACCAACTGAAACAGATATTGACTTATCGGTAATTCGGAATACGGTTTTTTAGACATCAAACGCATCGAATTCCACGAACCTGCTAATTCACAACCAGACCTATCTTATTTACCACGGTAACCCAAATATCTCTTTGAATTTAATACCCTTCTGTTGTGTCTGAATGAGGTTTTCGTTTTTTTTCTTCTTTTCAACAGAGAGCAATGAACGATGCATGATGTATTTGTAGAGCATACAGTAACACGCCGTTCTTAAAGAGATTTGGCCTACTGCACACTTGGAACTATTTTGTCTGATTTAGTTGTATCATTGCGCAACAACTCTAGTAACAATCGTAACTACTCGGGCATTTCCGTAACTGAGAAATACGCCTCGTACATAAGTGTAGGGTTACAAATTTTCGTTATGCGGTTTCCGGTAACTAATTTTTCAACACTATAGGTACTCGTTTTGCAGAATCATTCTCAGAATTACAGACTTTCAAACGTGTTTATCGTTCGCGACTGATAAAATGGACATGAAGTTCCCATTGAAAGAGAAACATGTTGTTTCCATCGTTAGATTCCCAGGGTCACCCATGATGGAAAGTAGCCCGTGAACAACAACAACAAAATGGCGGCCCAGCTATTATGTCCGAGGAACTTTTCTTTAGACAAACGCCGAGGAGTTCTGAGTTCTCCAGTAAGAGTCAACAACTCCGGTAAGAGACAATAGCTTTCGGTTGCAGATGACACAGCCATCAATGAAATATCTGACTGGTTATTGTAATAGGAACTAAAAGAACGAAATGTAATGAAAGTAGTAGTTATCATTGGAAGGTATAATTTCGCGAGACATCAAACATTTTCGATAGAGTAAGACCGCAGACGGTGTTTTTGTCAGAAAGATCGAATCTGTTCTTCGTGTTTATTTAATTCTTACTTGTAAGAAAGCGTGTTAGAAAAAACATGTTATTCATTAACAAAAAACATGTTCGTGATTTTTGTAAGAATTATTGGGGATCTATTTTGTTAGATGCGTAATACTCCCTTGGACTACTTTATTTGAAATTAATCCGCATGTACCAAAAATAAATAGTACCATCGATACAACAATGATAAACAGCAATAAAGAATCAGTTTGGTATTAGGAGCAAACGTCTGTCAGTCCAGGTTATTTAAGTCCATTAATACTGGTGAAGTATATTAAATTAGAACCAATTATTGTGGTAGATTTAAAGTTATGCCCATTCTTGAAGAATTCTTTAGCAATAAGTGTGAATGTTGTGTTACCATGGCAATCACCAGACGCCATAATCTCTTGTTTGCGCCCCGGAGGCAGTAATGTTCTTCATCTCACTAGATGTGTCTATACTCAAATGCATTGAAGGATTTGAAATAAATGAATATAGAGCTTCAAGTGGCCTCATAAAAACTAGTTCCTGATTCTCTGGGTGTCTTTAAATTATGACTTTACAATGTATAAAACTAACCTAAAGCAATCGTCGCGTACTTTGCATGCAATTTCGCTGGCTGTAGTAATAAGTTGCAAATCAGAAATAAAGAATGAAATTGAATAGTTCGATATTAGGGTGATATGAGTACTAAGAGGCAGTTTTACATGTGTTCTCATTTACATACAGCAAGTATGTATGTAGATAAAGAGTGTGCTATTATTTCTATATTCTGAGTTAAGTATTTCTAAGTGTATGTAAGTAAAGTATTGTTCCTCGGGCAATTGAATATAGATACTCGAGCCAAAGAGAAATAGCTTTTCTTAAGTGTTAGTACATGTGTAGCAACAATTGTTATACTGCTTGTTGTGCTAAAATATATGTAGAAGATGATGTCTGATTTCTGACGGTATACCGTTAATGACTCACTCAGTTATTATACAATTTTAAAATAGACCTGAACTCATCCGGTGGTAAATTTGTTATAAATTGGTTCCTAACATCCAATCCATTATGGTATAATTCTTCACTGAATAAATTAAATGCTCGGTGGTCTAGTGACTACAGTACTGAACAAAAGGTCGTGGGTTAGATTCTCGTCTTCGATTGTCAAAAATTTCAGGGACGCCTTTCCAGGGTAGCCATCCCAACTACTGAACCAAGTACTTTGTTTAGAATATCACAGTCACAGTAAACCGGTCACGATAAAGAATCACAAAAAGATAGAAAATAAGAGTAGCGATACAAATGCTAGATTCTCCTATATCTCCAGCCCCCTCTCCCTGGGGTGGCTCTGAAATGACCATAGCTGTCGAATGGACATTTAAGCAACAGATAAACACACAAGAAAGAGAAGCACTTTGAGTTTGCAAAATATTTACGAACTGTCTATCTCTGAGCTGACAAACTTCGGAAGCACACCTTTGTTTCTATACAGCAATGCCCGACGGGTTATGCTGAGAGCATAGCTTCCTTACCAGTTTGTAAAAGCATCCAGATACATTCTATAACACAACGACTAAATAAAGTTTCCTTTTAAAAAGGAAAGGCTTGGCTGGTTGTTGCTGATAAAAGTTAGTTCTGATACCATAACTAAATTGGTTCATTTTATTTCGTCTTGTTGACCATTTTAGTTATGGAATTGTCCTCTTTCATAGTCAACAGGTAGTCTGAAACATCGGCATATTTTTCTATTTATAGATTTTCCTATAATTCATCGTACTGTACACAAGTTTTAAATTGCATCAGAGAAAGCGTTTCGCAAGTTAAATTATAGTAGGGGTGTATTTCATTAATTAATTAATCCTCCGCTTATTACCTTCAGCAATTATGCTGATAATTAAACAAAGAGCTAGTAAAGTAAAAATAATTGAGACTGCGTTAATATATCTTATCTTTTCGTGCCTTAACGGTTGATGGAACATGCCGATTTATAGTGAAACACCCCGATTTTACAATGAAATCGCAAATGTGTACATCAAAATCACGTGACAAAATTATTGGCGGCAATAGCGTTCCGCAGGTTTCATTATAGAAGGGGCTTCCTTAAATTCTCTTGAACAATCCTCCGCTAATATGTCTTTCAGTAATTATTAAAATAATTGATTTAAATATATTGTACATAGTAACAGAAAAAATAGACAGTTTTAAAATGTGTACCTTTACGTGTAATTAATGTTAATAGAACAAACCGATCTTTAGTGAAACACCCTGATTTCATAATAGACCAGCACAGTGAAGTTGGTACACTCAAGTCATGTGATACCGATTCACACAGTAAGCGTAAACCAATCACCGGACTGTTAACATATAGCTGGCAACCAATCGCCGGACTCCTATCATTTTTGCGCACTTGTACCCAGCTTTCGCATTACAGCTACCAGCATCTAGGGAACAACTGCAACTGAAAACAATAATAGGGCTTGGAGCCGTAGCTCCAAGCCAAAAATGAACCCCATTTGAAAGTATTTACTACACATTTCATACTCTACAGATTGATATGTCTCCGCAACAAACAGATGCCAGATAGATTGTATTACGGGTGTACAACCACCTTAATCCATAATATCTGTTAATGTGTTTATTCCTGTAGATAACACAATGCCACCCGCTACATTATCTCAGCCTTCCATGCGATCCTATGATTTATTCAATCAATTCTACATTCACGTAAGATTGATTTTACAACTTGAATCTTCTCGCCTCAAACATATCTAATGATTTCTTACAGGTAACGCGAGGGCACGGGTTGATAAATAAATCTTTTTTAAACAAAATTTTCGCGTATTTCTGTGCTAATTCACCATAACCCCTAATAGTTTTTTAATGAGTTTTAAATTAACTCAGCTTTTCGGAACAAATCTGCCAAAACTTAAAACCCGAGTTTATCAACAGGAGTTTTTAAAGTCTTATTAAACAGATAGGGTATAAGATAGTTATCGGAGAGTTAAACAAATTACGGTGCAAATGAGTCCGTTCAAATTGCAGAAAAAACAGCTCAATCATTGATTGCGATTTTTAACAAGATGATTATCACATCCGAAAATCCTATCGATTTGTATCTTTAACAAACCAAATCCTCTCGTCTTGCACTTTGAACAAAACATGACACTTCTAATCACCGAATTAACAATACAATGTAATTGAGACATATTTAAGACTACTTTCTCAGGGATTAGGCACGGGTACGTATAGACAGTCGTGGTAATAAATCGTCAGAAGAGTTATTTCATTGATTGTGTTTGCAAGTTTTGTCACAATGTGGCAAATTGGAAAGCACATATTTTGACGATGAAGTATATCCTAGCGTTCCAAACAAAACACTCAACTCATTCAAAACTGAAAACCAAATGCAACCTGTGACATAATGATAAAATATGTAAATTGTTCTTGAATAACCAAAACAATAATTTCTGGTATGCTTATCATCATGCAGAAAGCATTATGTCTTGATAAGATAAACTCAAACTTGAGAGAAAGCTATACCATACAGCGCATGCTGGTGTTACTTCAATGGGAAATAAAACGACCGAACAAAGAGCAGACGACAATCACCCGAAGTAATATCCGCAAAGATCTGAACTGCAAACACCGGAATCCTATCAGATATCAGTAAAATACTATGCTGAAGGTAATCATGAAGAAATAATTTCAATAATTAAAATATGATAGCCTTGTGATGTTTATAACGCGGACTTTATTTTCAATGTCCTTTTTCTTAATGAGCAGATGTTCGTAAAAACGTTACAGTAAAAGTCTGGGTTCTCACTGGAAGGCATTGCTAGGATTGAAAACAGACACAGAAAGTTTGATAAATATAAACATACATTGTAGCATGTACAGGAGATATGACTGATTTCTAACCCCCATGAAATGTTGACTGTATCTAGTTTTATTCTACAATAATGACGCCTTTATTACAATGTAGCGTTAAGATTTGATATTGTCTTTGTGGGGTATTAGACACGTTAACAACCCTGTGGAAACTGTTTTAACAGGTCATGTCGAAAGCGATTATACACGAAATCAGAGCAGTGGGAAAATATGTGGCATCGAAACAAAGCTAGCATTTTCAACAGTTTTAAATTGTTATAAAAATAAATCCAGTGTCTAATTGGATACCACTTATGTCTTAGTAGAACGGTACCATACACTACCTTTATTAGATTTTCAACGCGCAGCAATGTTGTAAATTATGCAATTGCTTTTGCTTGACAATTACAACGTAATTAACAATGAGTAAATCTCAACGTTCTAAGTGATGTCTGGGCATAGTGTGTAAGTAAGTATGTTCAGTTTAACATGAGTTGGTTGGTTACATATGATAATAAAATGTATATTCGCGATGTTTCTTACAAAGCTAGAAATGTCCGGAGGACAAAAATGCCCCCGCTGAGAGCTAAGTAAAAAAGGGGCCATAACTCCTGTGAAAATGTTTGGTTTGTAACGAAAATCTAACCTGACCTGTATTTTATTATCATACACTATCATGTAAAATATGAAACCAATCCATGAAATATTTCTTGAGTTATCGCTCGGAAACCAAACATTGAACTGACGGACAAGGGAAACGCTTCAAGTCCTTCCACCATTCTTCGAATGGCGGGGGCATAATAAACTTTGAGATATATGTTTATACTTACGTATTTGCAAAACGGGGCCAAATACAGATGAATCTCCCTGTATCGTTGAACAATTCCATCTTCGGAATCTAAATTGGTATTGACATTCGTTTATACCCATTTGGGCACCACTGCCAACACTAGGCATGTGGTCGTGGTATAATGTACATAATTTTTGTTGTCCTAAAGACAATCCTTTAAGTTGTACACACAATGTCTTGGTTCCAACTATATACAGATTTGGATTTTGTAACACCCCTGACATTCCTAAATTCCTGCAAAAGAAAATAAGACAATTAATGTATTATTTATTGCCATTGTTATGGATATCGTATTGTTTAGAAGCAGACTTAGTGTTGTCCGTTAGTTTTGTGTCGTATCAGACGTGTATTGTATACTTTTACGCGGACCTTAAGTCTATTGAAATTTGAAATCAAATCTCTGATTTTGTGATTGTGAAAATACCACAAACACGTGGATGTTACGAACAGAATAGATTTATAGACAAAGAACTAATTTAATACATTTTAAAAGCGATTGAATGCGGTTGTTTTGAAAAACTAAACCCATTTTGTTTAATTTTAGCGTTTAAATGACAAACTATGAATTAATTTGAATCTTTGGTATCGTTCGCTGTCACTTTCTCTGAGTGCTGTTTCTAATTTGTGTTTCGTAATCAAAATGATACAGTAAGTCTTATTTACGCATAACTGTGTCAGTCTATAGCACACTTTGACGTATTGGGTCAATGATGTAATTGCATGTTTTTTTATATAATGTTACAGTATGTCTATAATACAGGAAGCATTATCGGAAATATAATGCATTTTCATGACAATATGTGTCAGCGAAAATCAATTGTAAGAACGCTGGAATGCTATGCTTGAAATCTCGTTATGTGCGAGATTACGCGAGATGTTTCTTACTCTCACAAGAGCAACGAGAGACAAGTATTACCACAGAGAACTGTAGCACGCGTAAAACATAATTCATTCCCCACTTCCTGTTGGGTATAGCTTATTAAAAAGAGATTTTATGTGGCAATATATTATTTCACAGTTGATGCAGGCATAATGCTTGCATCAAGTGGAAAAAAAAATCCGTTGTTTTGAAATAATTGGGCATAAAAATGACAAAGATTCACGTTTTGCGTGTTTTCAGTGGGGTTCAATGCTAGTTGATGAAATATATGAATGATTTCAAACGAAGATTGTTTGCATTTACTTAGTGCCACGTGAAGAATTCAGTGGCGCATTCTTGCCTACCCCCAGACACCTGTGAAATAACTAATAGACAATTGACATACAGCGAGATCTGGAGCCATTTCTGATACATAAAAGCACGGAATAGGACGCCAACTGGAAAACAATGTAAACTTAGCAGTTTCGGAGAAGTTCCCAACATTTATGTGATTTTCATAGACATATATTGCTATTTTCGCGTGTCTGGCTTTCCGACTAGTTTTTGGCAATCACGCGGGGTGGGGATATATATCAAATTGTGTATATTGTAACGGATATTGTCGACATGGATCATTTTGACGTCATTTAAAGAACTCTACAATCTTAGTTTAGGACGTTTTATATGAAATGTACGTGCTATTTTGTTTACACATACTGCTCGTTGAAAATGTAAAAGCTTTATAAAATTACATTTTACACAACTCTGTCGGTCAATCGTTTTCCTAACGCACAAGACCTTATTGGACAAAGGCCGTCAGTACAAACACATTTTGTGAAATTTATCAAATATTTCACAGAGCTAAAGGGATCCTTAAAGTGTGTATGCGTCATTCCATAAGCATGCAAGGGTTTTAATCAAACATGCTCATACTCTTTTGTCTCTTTGACGGCACAGAATCAAAAAGGTGTTTTTGTGGCATATTATCATATTATCTTTCTGTATAATTAAGCGCCATAAAGCAGACGTTAGCTTTCACCACATTAATAAACAGCAGTTTCTTAATACAAAAACTATCACGAACTCATTGGTTCCAAATGGCCGATAGATAAACAATACCTCCAAGAAATGCTGGCTTTGAAGTCCCCATTTTGAATCTGGAATGCATCAGTGAAGACGTTAATATCTTGTATGCAACCCGAATAATGCGATGTACCGTTTAGTTTCAAAAGCTTCTGTTTCTTGTTTCATAAATTCTAAAATACCTAAGTCGACCTGTAAACAGGCATTCTTCACTAGAGATGGATAAAGCTTCTTCATGTTTAAGCTTGCTAGAAGTGTTGAAACTTCAGATAATGCACTTTTTAATAGCAGAACAATCATAGAGGTATTGGCTTTGTTGAAGAACTAGCCACACGGTTGTGTTCCTAAATAAAGACTTTAGGTAAAGTCTAATTGAACAAAGAAATAAGTTATGTATAAAATAAGATACCCGATTCATATAAAGTCTTTATCAATTGCTTGCAAGTATTCTTTGTGGCAGAAAAATGTAAGATGCACTTAACAACATTCATTTTATGGTGTTAGATCTGAGTAATTCTTGGAACTCAGAATTCGCTCGAGGCAAGTTGCTTCCAGAGGTAGGTAAAGCGCCGTGGTTTCGTAGAATATACGTTACGATCATTAACATTGTATTAATTGAATCAATTATGCATGAAAACCACAGCAACAAGCGATCATTTTCATATGATGCTTCTATTGTATTTATATTGTTTCGCACCCAATTACCTATCGTTTCCCAAGAAATATTTTCATAAACCTTCTGTAATCATTACATGCCTCATTGTAGGGTAATCCAGGGGTTGCGGATCCCCGTCTGATTCAACAACAGAGGTGTAATAAAAAGGTTCATTTTTCTTAGTAATCAAAACGACTGAAGTAAGTCTTAACTCCGCCTACTTCTTCCATTACTGGTATGTTCAAAGTCAGCTTTATTGCGTTTTATATGTGTTTTTGATGATACGTTTACAGCGATCATATACGGCATCAGTTCACATAGCGACCGATTCAGGCTTTAGACCATCCCAATACAATGACCACTTTTTAAACCGGTTTACGACATACAGTCAAACTTGTGAACAAAGGCCACTCTTGGGAAAGACAAAATATGACCTTTATTGACGGATGCACCTTATGCAAATGTCAATTTGTTCTAGACAATAAATGACGGTTTTTAGAACAATGTCCTTTATCAACAGGGTTGCCTATACTCGGAAGTGGCCGCTAACACAGGCTTGACTGTATCTTCATTAAGACCTATTTCTGGAGGTATTGAAGGCGGTCTGAATATTGAAGTTCTACTGTTTGTGGTTTGACACGATGAACACTTGTCGAAAAAATGAAAGTGCAAGTAAAATACACCTAGGTGTAGTAAACAGTACTTTAATTTCCAGCAAAACAACATTTTACGATGGTGTTTATATCATCTAATGTGTTAGGATCGTTTTATCAGACACTGGGTATGGCCAGATGACTAATAGTTATAGTTGGGGAGACTTTTATATCCTTCATCGAATGATAGACACACAAGAATTTTGTGTATACAGAAAAAAAGCTATGATGAAAATACTCCATTTAGTAACGATTCATTTATCAGCCTAAATTAAAACTTTCTTTATTGGTCCTTATGCTACCCAAATTTGAAATGTTTTTACATATCTTTTTCATACTGAATCAACCCTGAGTAAACAAACAAACATTTGAAAACATTTTTCTTTCATTTAATACAATTTAATACATGTAGGTGCTAGCTAGACGAGGATAGCATTTTGTTTAAAACGTGGCTATAAAAAGTAATGTGCGGATCAAAAATGACAGTTAGCTGTTCCCGTACTGAAACACTTTTTAGACCTCAAAACTATTTGGGTCGCAGTCATTTTTTTCGGGAGGGACTGGTGCGCTAGGCCAAACTTTCACATATTTATTTTTTGCCTAATTGATAAAAAAAGAAATTTGGATGACTGTGACCTAAACTAAAGAGATAACATTCAGTTAAATTAATTTAGAAGTTACACCCTTGTACAATTACGAAAGACATTATAATTGAAACATATTTGTTTAATATTGCAATTTAGTTAGTTTTGAAAGCTGCATTCTACTCTGAGGGTGTCGTCTGGTACGGATAGATCAAGTGTTTGAATCTATTATTGCAGCGACACCGTAAGCTTTAAAATCAATAGTGTGCCGTACGAATCCGTAATCCGGGACGATTGTAAAAATATACTCAACACGTTGACCGTGTTTAACTATCATGTGTGTCTTCTTTATTATTTAAATTTATTTCATGTCTGTGGCGAATAAAATGACAATAAGTGGCATGTTTAATCTACTGTGATGCGTAGAACAGAATCAATGTTGAAATATTTATGGCTTGATCTTAAGAATAGTCCATAGATAGGCTAGACGAAACATCGTTCGTATCCGGCATCTATTATGGAATGTTTACATTTTGAAAAAACTTGTAAAACAATGTTCATTCATTCTGTCAAGAGAGTTTGCCTCTCTGACGTGAACGTTGTTTAATCTTGGATTGGAGTTTTCTGACATGACAACTTCGTGATTTGAAATCTCCAAGAACAAAGTGACACATATTTTACGACATATTTATTTAATCGGATGAATTCTGATTTGTACCAGTATCCTAACCAACTATTTAATTTACCGTAAACTCAAGAAGGTATTCATCGTACGGCTTTGTATATCCCCTTCAGATTATCATGATTTAATTTTGACATTTTTAAAGTCAGCTCTAAATCGGTTTTAAAATATCAATATTTACCTTTTGCATTTACAAGCCGCAGATACCCAGTTGTCAAAAAGTCCTTTATTTACTTTGTAACGGGTACCCTTTTATATGCAAACGGTTAGAGAATTAGCAATTAACTGGATCCGGGCAAAACCACTTTAATAATTCTAAAACGGATTTTACCCCCATGTGCTTCAAACAAAGTGTCATATTTTAATTGAAATTTTATGTGAATTCAATATTTACAAATATAACAAATTAGAGCATAGCTTGTTATAACAATACTGTATCTCCGAATTTAAACTGATTTTTAGAGCCGATATCGTTTAGCTTTCGAGGTCGTAAAAATTTCCTCCGTAAGATATAGAATTAAGATACGGTACCTCATCCAAAATTCGTGATTGATTTATTTAGACATTTTTAAGAACTGTGAGTGTTTTGTGATACACTTATTAGCCATTTTTCTCAATGTTTTGATTTTTGGCATTTAGTTTATCAAAAGAAAATGGAACACCAGCTATTTGTAAATTTTTATATTCGCCGTGTAAACTCTTTCATTTTTACGCTCACCATTTTATATGGTTTACGAGATGGCATTTTATCAACACCGCCTCAAATTTAAGTGTAATAATTTCACGAATATCCCACCATTCGAAAGGCCAAACAAATGAATTCTTAGACCAACTTTCGATCTATACAATATATTGTTTCTTGCAAAAAAGTAAATGAAATGTTGTTTTATACACGTGACTGCTAATTCTCGCAGCATTTATCAATGGTACATCATTCATACAAATAAAGCCATAAATATACTTCCATGGCTTTATAAAGCGATATACAGAGATACAATACTGGCAGAATCCAATCAGATAGATGCTAAAGGTGGAAAATGTCTGAGTGAGGATATACAATACTAGTAGCCTGATCTTATACCTCTATTTGCCTTTACCAACACTGACTCGCACCTCTACTGGCCTTTACAAACACTGACTCGCACCTCTACTGGCCTTTACAAACACTGGCTCGCACCTCTACTGGCCATTACAAACACTGGCTGGCACCTCTACTGGCCTTTACCAACACTGACTCGCACCTCTACTTGCCTTTACAAACACTGACTCGCACCTCTACTGGCCTTTACCAACACTGACTCGCATCTCTACTGGCCTTTACAAACACTGGCTCGCACCTCTACTGGCCTTTACAAACACTGGCTCGCACCTCTACTGGCCTTTACAAACACTGGCTCGCACCTCTACTGGCCCTTAAAAGCACTGGCCCATACATGTACTGGCCTTTACAAACACTGGCTCGTACCTTTATTGGCCCTTAAAAACACATGCATGTTTTGACTCCTACAACTACTAGCCCTCTTTCAACTTCATATACTGGCCCTAGAAATTAGTGGCTCTTACAATAATATGCACTGGCCTTTAGGACCAGATGGTCTAAATTCATAAGAGGTATTTAATAATAGCTTGTCCGCACAATGTATTTAGTCACGGTAACACCACTTGCGCTATATATATTGTATACATCACTAAAACTTATTTTCTATTCATCTAATTAGTAATTTTCTAAATATCAGTTCCGAATGTCATCGTTCAATTAATACTAGTTTTAGTTTTACCTTTGTATATATTACCTATTAGTAGTGATTAATAATACTTTTTATTGCAGTTATATAGTGATATGATGATTTTATGATATTCAGACTATTTCAAAATTGTCCCTGAGCGTCTCTTATAATTCAATATTGAATGGTTGTGTACTTATTTTAATTGTTTTGTATTTATGTATGTACACATAAATGAGACGGAAATAAATAGATAAAAAATACTGGTCCCAAACTTATAGAACTTGAGAACAATCTCTGATCTTAAATCTCATTTGGTTCTCAAAGCATTCTGGTTGAAAAGATAGAGCTGATTGATATTTTAAATAAATATTCAGGTTATTAATTCTTTAAGAATACTGTTTCTAGTAATCTTGTAATATCTATCAATAGTATCATTGTTGTCAGGTCAAAATTAACTTAGAATCATTAAAGGAAAAGATATGAGATCTGAACTTCCAGACTGATCTCAAGTTTTATCAATTTTAAACTCTGAACTTGGAATGCTAGATTCAATTTTTTATGTTTTTAATAAATTTTAGTGTCAATATACAGCAAAATAAATAATTCAAAAATCTTGTGATAATATATTTCATTTACTATGATTTAGCTAGCCAGTCAATATGCAAGACATTATCTCGAACAATTAATGAAACCATTTCAATCGTTTTCTTTGTGCAGCGATTAAAAGTTATTTATTTGATAAATAAATGCAGCGGAGTACATTAGGGTTGTAGACTATTTATATCCAAATAATTCTGAGTTTACGTAATTTCATGTATGTGTATGTTTTATGTTAAGAATATAGATATAGCATTCGTCAGAAGAAGAAAAAACACAGCAGTAATAACATTTTCAACACGATTTCATAGAATCTTATACCCTCCTGTAGGAAAGAAAAGCATATTAGAAATTTTATGTACGTAGCCCCGAGGCAAATTCCTCTCTAGCATCGCGCTATCTATCCTAGGATGGTTTTTGTAAACTTTATACATCGAATTTTCATTTTATTGTTCGCATGTTGTTTTTTTACTACTATGCGTCTGTTTAAAATAATGTTTCATTTGAAGATATCATCCATTCAGTACAGAGAAAATATTTCTGATTTTGAAAACTCTGGAATCTAATTCCTTTAGTTTTTACTCAACAAATCTCCAATTACATCTTTGGCATAAAGCATTTTCGCCCCAAAAATAATAATTTCTTCACGTTTGATTATTTTGTATTTATATAAGTTATACGCATTTTTGTTTCTTATTCTAATCATTTTTGAGCATTAAATATATTTTTTTCATTCACGAATATAAAGGTCGCTTACAATAAAGAAACAAAAAACAAGCGTACAATTATTTATCGAATCACATTCAATAAAAGTAGCCCTTGTTTAAATACCTCTTGTCTGATTTGTCTAATGATTTAGTATATCAAGTATTTTCTCAGGTCAAAAGACGATATATATTGCATACTCATTGACAGCTCTCTGTCATAGTACGGGTGTAGTCGAAGCATTTTACTTTGCGGGATATCTCTTTTTGCATTAACCCCTGACCTCTGTGGGAACGTAAGATCGTTGAAGGAAAGCCCTGAGCGTAATGAAGTGCGAGGGGTTTTCAATGAGATATCTTGCCGTAAGACATGATATGAAATAGATATTCTGATTGTAGCGTGTCAAGTAAGTTCGTTAAGATACTCCATGTATCGCCATAATTTCATTCATTCAAGTGTTTCTGCTTTAAATAGATCGCCACAAATATTCAGAGTCAAACATAGCGTGCGAGTAAGCATAAAGAAAATAAGTCGTTATTTAACAACCCTTTTTTACTATTCTCTGTGCAAGCGGCACATGTAGTAAAGTATTGTCTTATAAGTGAATATGACGAACTGGGAGCGACTCTATGACAGATAAATGCCGTTATCTGCACAATCCACATTTTTAAAAACAAAAAAAACAATTCAAACTGATTTTTTGTATTCAATCAACAAGAAAGGTATGTATGTAAAAATGTATATATAATTTAACCAGGTGTTTAAATCGTCACGTTTAAGTGCAAAACAATTGCGAGACGTTAATGAATTGAAAGACAGATAAAAAGGTTAATTCTCTATATCCTTGCTAAGTTGATACCAACTTTGTTTGCGGGTTGCTGGATCGGTGAACTTGAAATTGATGTGAAGAGGGAAAAAAAATCAAGTTTGTGTTTCAAAGATAGGACTAGATAAATAAGTGTATCTGTGAATTAGTCATTCTCAAGTTTAAAAATACAGATTACGGAAGGTCTGGCAAACTTCAAAAAACGAACATAAAAGTTGTATTGTACATAAAAATTAAATCTGTGAATTTTAACATATTCTTGACTTCGGATGACCAGAAATCCGTACAAAAAAACACAGCTGAAGCTTACAGAAACAATATTAGCATTTGTGTACGTGTGTCTTTAAGTCGAAGATTTTGTATGAATAATATCTAAAATATCTTTAAAAAATACGACTTTATTACGTTTCGCAGACGTTATAAGCCAATTCATATCATACATATATATATATAGGAAAATGTATTATTATTGCTATTTATTTAACAGTTTTTCAGTTATATATGACGGCCTATTCTGTAATTCACCTAACAAGTTTTCCTGGACTGTATTCTAACCAGTACTAACGTACCCTTCCACAAGGAACCGACAACTTCTCAAAATATATGGAGGAAAATAGACATTTTGGTCAAATTTTCATGGAAGGGTATCATCAGCGACCGGGAATCGAATCCGGATCGCCGGGGTACAAATCCTGAGTGCTAGTACTGGACCCCGGCGGCGACACAGTTAAAATATAGAGACAAGTAGACTGTAGTCTGTAATTTAATTAATAAATCGATTCCATAAACGCCGGAAATAGCGTTCTACCATTGTCAATCACGTGATCGAGATTCCTGTCGATTGTAGCAGACTAAAATTAGATGCGTCTGAATGACATAATTGGATTCCGTGGTTTCATTAACGCTTGGATAAACTATTTATTAAATGTCATATGTTGAATAGAAACAGTGCCATGCTTTAATATCGCATTTTAAAAAATGATTATAAAAACTTCCAGACTGAGGATTCGGGACGCTTGTATACGTTGAATACTCGTCAATAAATTACATGTATTACAATTGTACACTTGTCTGGTAACAGCACGGTGACGAGAACTAGCTAAATAAATATTTCATATTTTGTAATTAGTTCTGTTTCAGAAAATGCAACGGTTGGTTTGAAATGAAAGTACGTACATGATACAGAAAATTGACGTATAAATTGTATAAATAACATCATTATAATACATTGTGTAGGCTTTACGTTATATAAGCTATGCTTTTGAGTAATACAAATACGGTTTGTGATATTCAACAGATATTCTGTGAACGTTTCAGTTAATGATATTTTTTAAGACTAATATTGACATGGAAAATTACATTAAATGGAACAGCATAATTAAGCATACTGCGTAATATCTGAAGTATTCCGGACACATAATATAAAGTTATGATAATAAATTCTTTATTTTCTTAAATTATAATATTAACACATTCCTGTAATGTTGTAAAAGTTTGTTTTTACATGAACCAAATGTTTAGTCTATCAGACCATGCTATACCTAAAACCAAAGTTCATATTATAAAATGATGTTTTCATTTCTAAGTTAATATTTCAACTTTAAGGCGATTGACTATTTTTAGAAGGAAAATGAAATCTTGATTGTTTAAACTTTTGACACATTCGCTTATAGGCCATGATTAATCGTTTTCAATCTGTTTACTGTCAATTCGCTAACTTTTGTGACAGACACAGTATCTGTTTAATGTGTGGTTAAACTGTGTCTGACGTTACAGTCCGTTATAAGCGATCTTATTTACACACAGAGCATAAGTAAGAGCTATGTTTGAATACATTTAGAATTACATCAAGCATTTTCTGTTTAATCACGCAATATAGCATTGTTTTCATTTGTTATTCATGACTAATTATCCATCTATTTCTCTGTGTAATAATCTCGCTATATCATTGTGTACCGAGGCTAATGTGTCACATTATTATAATCCGAAATTCCTGTGTGAAATTTAGGCTTGCCTTGATTTTAAAGTGGTCACATTATAAGATTTTATAAAAAAAATTTTTTAGAAATTCTCCCACATAGTTGACCCTTGAAACCCCTTTTTACCATGTTGTATGTTTGACGCCATTGTAACGTACTTGTTCAATACGATACATTGCTCTGATAAGCCACGTCTTTATTTTATAGACGCTAGTAATTACTCGTAGGTCAGACTTTGTTTAGACATTCGCCCCAAATTAAAACCACATCACAATGAGCTCAACACCTAAAGGCTCGGGTCACAGACGAAAACAAGGGCAAAGATTACGAGTAAGATTCAGGAGAATTTCTTCAAAATATTCCATTCGCAGTGATATCAAGACATATATTAGAACCTATCAGAATACTTTTGACTATTTTGAGACAGTTGAGTGAAATTTGATGACTTTGGCCTTACTTCAGTTATATGACATTACGCGAGTCATTACTATTAGTGAGTGACTGTAATTTTAGAATGTATTTCATTACAATAGACGAAACATTTCGTGTTTATCTATAATATTTTCTTAGCTCCGCTCCGTCAAATACAAGATGCGCCGTGTATGTATCATTTAGGTAATTTGACCTAACAATGAATATTAGGTTAATGACACTAAATTAGTCAGCATATAAATAAATATTTCATACAATACTAAATTTGTGACAGATAGATTGGTGACTTTGTAAGATCGTTGCAATAAGATATTTCATTTCCTTGATAAAAAATATCCGTTCACGTATGAGAAATAATCATTCTCGTGGATTTTGCTACGAACATTGACTCCGTGGAAAGTGAGATTGAAAAGTTTTCATTAATGAAATCAACTGCATTTAATCTATTAATGAAACGATATGTGTCTGATGTTACTAGGAAGTTCTGCGAGTATTGCCAATCTATTATCGTGAATTTTGCAGCTAAATGTAATTGCCGCTGAGAACCACTTGTTGGGTGAAATCAATCAATTTTTCCCTCTCATATTTTTTTGTTGTTTTATGATGTAGTACTATATTATAACCAGTTATGACGGTACTGTATGTGCGTTGAACTAACACAGTTTCCAAGCTAAGGAATCACAGAGCAGCACCCTCGGTCATTAAACATTTGGCACCTATACCACACCACGTCATGTTGCACTCAAAGGATCAGACACCGAATCGCCGAGTTGATATTTCAATGAAATTGAGTACTTATTCTTGTTCACCACAAAAACATTGTACTGTGCTTTTAAGACCAAGATAATAATATATACACCATCAAAATAATGGAAACACCATTTAAGACACACCTAGGTTATGAGGGTGTTTAAATGACTTACGCACAGAAATGAGTTATATATACCGCACGTGTTGCGTTTGTTAATGATTTACGTTTTCATCTAAATGTTGAATTTATTGAACAGTATATTTCTGTAAGCCATGGTCTGTCATTCTGTTTATATCCTAAGCTTTGCAGATTTATACAGACCTGAGCCTAACTCTGTGGTTTTGATATAGATTCTTTACGTCTGTTTGTTTAAAATACCAGTTTGATTTACTAGATCAATTTTACGCTGGTGGTTGGTTCATCTGGGTGACTTGTTAAGTACATCGAGAACCATAAATAAACCCAACATGGCTGTAATATTTGTCTAGCAGTTGACATTACGGTAGTTCACAAGTTTATTTTATCTTTTATTTTATTTTTTATCTCATGTCAATGTCTATACCATTCGAAGCATAATACAATGCCATTGTTTTGTATACATAGACACGACTCTCTCAAAATGTTGGAACCCCTCATAAACAAAGGTATATAAGAATGGAATAATTTGCTGGCTAAGCGATGAAGGTTTGGAAGTTTTTTTGTTCCAAGAATTCTGAAGTAGGTTTGTCAGCTGTTATTTTGAGTGATGTTCGTACGTTTGTGTTTCAAGCTCATATGAGCAACAGTACATCTTAAAGTTCTACATATTTTCTTTGTGTAGTAATAAGATCAAGCGAAACAATGTGGTAATACTTAAGTTTAATGATTTTTAATGGGATTTTCCTTTTGACTATTGAATATACTTTATTCCGTTTATACCTGAAATAGTTTTATGTGTGCAACAATATTTTCTCTCCGACGAAAGAAAAACAACTGAGAACAAATACGGACACCCCCCAAAAAAGTTCAGAACTTGCAAAACAATGTGACGTTCGTTTTATCTTCGTCTGACAGATATTTATCAAAATGGATTAAAATATTGGTAACAATCCTTTTTTATTATCATAATAGAATATTTTCAAACCTTTATAATCTGTGTTGTTTATTATGGCTAGAATTTTTTTCTGAAGCAACATATTGAGTATGTCGTTCGTTGTTATTTGATTTTACTCAGCAAATTTAGAACTGTAGTCTTCGATACGAAAATGAGTCACTAAACACAGACGTTGCAATATTGTTCTTTTAATGAATTACAATCATACGGCTGACGAGCAACTAGGAAACAGCATGACTTTAACATATTATAAATCCATTCTGCGTGCACACGCACGAGTGATTTTCAGAGTTCTGTAACAAATGCGTCGAACCTTCAGAATGGTACGCACTCTATCGAATAGAGAGATCTGACATTAATTTTTAATTTCAATGGCATAGGAACTAGTGTTGGTGGATTTAATAACACAATAGACTGACTAATTAATGGTACGGCGTTACACATATCGATTCAGATACTGGTAATTAAATATTGTATAATCAAAGAAACTCGCTTGATTGGACGCGTACACGACTGTTACTGTTATTTGGATGAATGTATAATTTTCTTCCCTTAATTATTTCACGTTTATTTCAATTTATGTCTCAGATCCATCGACCATTTATCAAACATTGTTTGTTTGTTTATTTGAGTTTTATTCCCCTTTTCAACAGTCAGAGTCAATATCATTATGAAGCGGACATTTCACCCAACCACCGTTCCTTGGAAGAACCAGTACTAGACTTCCATACTCCGTAAGCAACTGCCTACTTTCTCACATAAAGAGACATGGTCGGTAGCTGGGCTCGAACCCACGACCCTCTATCAGTGAGAGGTTACAGTGATTTAAAGTCAGCGACCCTTAACTACTCGACCACAGAGGTGGGTTTATGAAATAAAGGACCTCACAACTTCACATGCTTTAATACTTCCTATTTTTACTTAATTTACCTTACATTAATTAATAAAATCATAGGTCATTAATATTGAAAATTTAAATTTAGATAATTATCAATGAAGATTAACATCTACTGCATTTTATGGCTGAAAATTGATGTATTAAAAATGTATATCGAATTAATATCAGTCAACTAATATAGTGTATTAGGTATATAAATTATAATGTATTTGTGTATATTTGACAATGTACAATGCACACGTCTAAAATACAGTTCTGTTCTGTATATTACTGTCGTCACTCCACAAGCTATGTGTTTCAGGTAGAAGTCAATTATTTGTTTGTTCTATAATCGACAAATGATGAATATTTGTACATCAAAGACCAAGCAGATGACTGTCAATAATTAATTAGCATTTCTGTTATATTTTATCTGACCTACTATGTGGCTGACACTGATCTTCGAGAAATGTAACATCTGTAATACTGATGATGTTGTACAACATAACGTGATTATTTTATCATAAAAAAAATTATTTGTTTATTTTACTAAAACTTACCATAAGCAAGATATAAATAAAAAAGTTATACGTACCACCAGATTTCGTTGAAGGCATACGCTGTGTATGTTTGTATCCACAAAACTGTCAATTTTATTAATAAATTCCACCAGCATTTTAAAGTCGCCATTTTGGCATAACACCCTGGCAGCACACTATTTAATTAAATCCAATTAGTAGCACTTTCCAAGAACACAATTCAATCCCAGCGTTTAATTAAACATATAAATATTATAGAGTTTATCTTCTTCAAGTCTTTATCAAAAATCCAGAATAAATTCAATTACGGTTTAATGTCGCAAAAAACTGTTTTCAGCTTCCTAGGTTACCTAGGCTACACGTACTGTTGATGTTTCAAACCGATGAAATTCTCTTTGAAGCACAAAATTAAATCAATCCAAATTATTCACATGCACAAAGTATTCTTCTTGTATAATGGTACTGAAAATATAAATATTTAGAATTCATAACTTCTATCCACACCTGATAAGTCGGTAAATATACACCAGCGAGCTAATGCAAAATAAATTCAGAGACAAAAACATGCTCTTTTTTATACTTTATAAGCGTTACGTATTAACTGACATCTCGGCTGTTAACATTATTTAAAGACCGAACAAATATTCCGCAGTGATGGAACGTTACAAAATGCTTTTTTCAGAAAACTGAATTAACTTAACAGACTATACTGTCTAACTTTCACCCTTTAGTTCTCTCGCCGATGTAAGCAGACATTTGATTGATTGAAATCTCTCGCGCGAACTACATATCGAAACGTGATGAAAGGCAGTTTCTTATTGGATATGACAACAGAAACAACCGATCAGCGATTTTTCATATTATTTTTTTTCATACTGTGTATGAAATTAGCAAACACGCATGAAACATGTATCTCAATGATATAGACTGGTAGACCAACGTAGTCAGATATGAAGAAAATTTACGAAGATTCGTCAGGGGAAAAAATCACACAATTTACGACTAAACGTAAAATGGTTTATAGACAAACGCGAGCGGTATCATTGGCATTCGTAAAATATTTTGTTTTTTTTCCACACCGTGTGTTTTATAGATGTATAAATGACAAACTAAAAACGTTTAAATCCTAATTAGATGTTTTAAAGTTCGGTGTTATGACGCGCTTGCGAAGTATAATTACACACGTTGAAGGATTGCGCAACTTTTTTACCGTGTAGAATGTTATACAGCCAGACAGGCTATGTACCTATTATTTCTATTCTTTAAAATATCACCAGACAATAGAAGGTGTCATTTTAAAGAATTTCTTTTACTTAAATCTCTATTTATTCATAATTCACTGTAAATCAAACTAAGGATCAATATCTATATTCTCGAAAAAAAAACACAAAAGAGGTGGCCCCTAAAGACAGATCACGGTAGATTCCACAGAGTTTTCTATTTATGTCAATGTTTCGCGGCAGGTCCTTACCTAAAGATAGAAATATGATAAAGCACAAGTTTGAAGCTATAAAACGTATTTTTTTTCTCTCTCCCGTTTGAAGTGGTAAGCGTTTCATGAATGAAAGATTTAATATGTAACAGAGGAATTGTGAACGCAATCTGTACACTGTCTTTTAACAAGAGCGTCTATTTACTGTCGGCAGATGGAATCTATTAGATTTGTGTATGTTAATAAAGCACGGTGTATACGAATTTATTGAATGAATACGTGATAATTACGGATTAATTAGGTGAAGATCTTTATCCATCAGACGACGACTATGAAGACAATAGAAATATCTTTGAATACATTGGACAGATACATAAATCCTGACAATTTGTATAAACGTTTTGATTTAAGGATGACAAATAGATATCATTATTCTTATCTGCCTGGCCTGAAAGCCACCTTCGGGTTGGCAACCCTTTTGAAGAGTCCAAAGGGGACAGGTACGTTGACACGTGACATGTGATAAACTTTAAATTTTCGTTGCCTGATGTCACCAATATACTAACGAGCCAAGAGTAGACAATAGCCAAAACATGACAGGTAGATATCACCGGGGTTAATTAATGCTTTACTAATTAGGATGTCTTGTAAAGATAGAATCGTTTCAAAAGAAGTCGCTAATATTGTAATAGTGCCAATTAAGGAATGGTAGTGTTATTTCGTGATATATTTAAGTGACAAAATGGATACTTGTTACATTAAGATCTAGATTCAAGGTCAAAATGTATTGTCTTAAAAAAGAAATGAAGTAATTTATTGCATGCTTTATGGCGTATTAAATGAATACAATAAGTCTGCAGACACCTCGTGCTTTTGGCTCCAAAACATGGTCTTATCAATTTATCTGAACAGAGGCAATTGTGCATTATCATGTAATGCATTGAAACTATAGACAAACTAAGATACACAAATTGTTAAGGGATAAAAACCTTCCACAATACCAACATGTACTTATGAATTGAATATTCCAATTGTTATCAATATTTAGTTCAAATGGAATCATGCTTCAAAAAACAAGCCCTAATGGTTGTCTCCTGTTAAAATGAACTTAGCATTATATATTATACTTTTTTGTACATTAATTAATTAATTATATATTTAATTCATTTACTCGCATTTCCAGCAGAATTTTTACAAAAATTGGAACAAATATTCTGTCTAAAATAAACCAACAAATTATGCATGATTTTACAATAAATGCATCATGTATTTGCATAATATGCATATTTGTATCCTTGTGGGCTTTTTAACCTTTTGTAAATATATATTTAACCTTTTGGGAACATATATATGCAACTATATTTTCATTCTAAAAACAATTTAATAAATAAATAAAATATCATATACGAGTACACGAAATGTTCAGTACATACCTAGTAAACTGTGATATTTAATTTATTCAAATATTTCGTACAAATCCTTCCAAAAAAAATCTCTCCAATGATTAAAAATATGTTCTGGCATTAATTTTATGAATATTACTTTTTTTAATTAACTAAATAACTCCGAGTAGCACAATATTCCACTCCAGAATGCAAATATAAAAATACGACTTTAGGAAAAAAAACAGGAGCAATGATGTATCACGACGAGCAGAGGCAAGAGTTTTTACACGAGTAAACCCCATGGGGTAGGCTCTTGAGATATTAAAATAATTTTATGATAGTTGCTGGTGTTAACGCGAGGTCAGCTCTATACAAAAAGGGCTTTGCGATCGCCCGCCTCGAAAGGTTGACAATATCTTATCGAGCGATCTGAATGCATGCACCACAAAAAAATGTGTTAACGAGCTTCGATATCATGATTATAAAATGTTTGATGAAATTTACGATAAGCTGGATTCAATTACAAGTTTCTTTTCAATCAGAACATGAAATGACAACACGTCGCAATTATATTATTAACAAGTAATTTTAACTTAAAAATTTAATCTAATATTGGTCGTTTCCGTACCGAACTCGTTATGGTATGTACTAAAATGCGTACCTGTTTAAATAGTACAAAAATATCGCTGTGGTCTTTTATTATCAATTTTAACGCATTTAAAATTGTGTCAATATAGGAAGAATAGATCCGTCGAAATTAATTAAAGATGTTTCAGATTTTTAGACGTTATGAGAATGAGTCATGAGAAAAAGTTTAGTGAAGTATTTATCTAGAACTTAATATCTTAATTTACAAGTCAAGTGCACGAAAACGTCCTGAAAGCTTTCATAACACAATTCAAACGATTGAAATATTTTTTGGATAAAAAAGTTTTTCAATACAACGAAAGTGAGACAAGAAATAATTTGTAAAAAATGAACTTTTGAGCAAAATACAGACATAGACCGTCATGTCAATAAAATAAGGAGTTTAAAAATATCATATTAACTAACTCGTTTATATCGCGGACACTTTCTAACACGATGAGAATCTGGATTTTCTTTTTTTAATTGATGATTCGACATTCCTTTACAAATTACTGAAGGCAGATTTCTAAATAATGAATTGTGAATAAAACACGTATTAATGGAGTATCTAAGATATTGTAATCAAACTGCACATGTTTTGATAACCTAGTTTCGAAATTTAGATTCAAATCAAGTGTTACAATTTTAACAAGTTAATTTGTAACGCAATTCTCTCTCATTGTGTATAGATATTATTTCTTAATTAAGCTATATCATTTTGCTAACTCCTAAATTCAGTACCAATGTATCACATAATATGTTTTCAACACGGTATATACAAAGCTTACAGGTAAAAAGACTATACAAACCATTTTAATTTAAATTAAAGATTTTGTCATATTGGGTATTGCTATTAATGTTTGTATAAAATATTAATTATATATATATGATTAGAAATAATCCATTACAGTGATAAATACTAAGAAAATGACAACCTTTTTATAATTGCAAACCCATCCAACTGGGCAATATCATATTCAGTTGTATTAATTTTATTACAAAATTATAATTAAGAACAAAATAATCGAAAATTTAATATTTTTTATATAGTTTTTAACTAAATAGTATTTTTTAATATGTAAACGAAACGTGTAGGGTTTCTGCTAAATTACCCAATCCATTATTGAGAGATTTCACATAGGATTTACGTGTTAAAGATTTAAATGTATCATATCTGATATGATGTAACTAATCTAAACTAAAACTGTCCAATAGCCCTAAATTGGCAATTAGGTGATATTGTACTATGATAAAAGAATTTACATTAATACATGGATATTCCTTAAAATTGATCTTGATCTAATAACAATGGACTTGAGGAAAAGTGTGATATCTTAGTGGTGTAAGAAAAAAATAAAATACAAAAATGTTTGTATATTTAACACGAACTATTACCAAGTTATTTTCAATGCCTAAGTATGAAAATCAGAGTTTAAATTACCTACCTTCAAAATATATGTTATCCTTTTGTTTCCGATTCCGTGTACTAATTTCGAAAATACTATATTTTTAAAACACTATCCATGAATGAATAAAAATATCGGAGCATACAGCATGAAAAAAGCCCTGATTCACATACGTACTTCTAAGACCACTGACTTATCGAAACTATGGGGCGTACAGCGTTTATCAAAAGATATATATCACATAAACAATCCTTTAACATAATTCTAGTTGTGTTATTAATAAAATTACCACATCATCAGAAGAAATAAACGCAATGTAATAAGGCTTATTCATAGCTCCATCAAACGGTTAACAATATAAAAAACACACATACGCACACAATATCATTCGTATCCGACTATTATACGTTTTGCAATAAAAATGTACGTACGTCGAGTTTCATGCGATCGTTAAACTTCAACTGTTTACTCGATTTACTTCGCCACTACCCTATCATTTACTATTAAACCACTATCAATGCAACGTCGGGTCTCCATTCATTCTTATGCTAGATCTATATCGAAACTTTGATTTCCTCTTTACACGACACGTTTGACAAAAAAGGAGAAAAAACACGACCCTTATTTAGCAATACCAATTCATAAACAGCAAACAAACTAGAAAAAAACCCAGTGTTTGAAGATCTTTTCTTCAATTTAAGGTTAAGACACGACGCTCAGTTTCTATTTCTTTAAGCCCTCGTCTGGGGTTTAAAGTTTAAGAATATAACATTGAAAAAATGAAATGAAAACTAACACTTGCAATTTGAAAGCGCCGTGATGTGCGCGTTCTTAATCTGTCTAATACTTCCATTGAAAAGAGGGACTTCAATTGGCCGGTCACACCTCGGGAATCGCAGATTCAACTTTTAGACAAAACTCTAATCCATTATTATTTCGCTCTATCGAAGTTGAAAACACGATTTTCCGCCTAGGCTTAATGCTGTGAATTCTAACTATGTAATACAATTCAAGCGGAAATCGAACTGGCTTAAGTCCCACTAAATGCATTTACAACATTATGATATTTTATATTACATGTTCACTAGTTCAAAGTATGCTAATTTACGTTCAAAACTATCTCGTGTGTTAGTGGCTAAACGCGTATCCCTCGGCCACTTCATTGACAACACAAAAAAATGCAAATGAGTGTGTGATATGGTCGAAAACAAACGCTTGTCGGGGGCGTCCTATCGCTTTTTGGTGATAACTTTGTCACTTATTTCTGGGATTTTGGTTTTTAAAGGACTCTTCAGATGTAGATCTGTTTCATTGTTTACGTTTTTTGGCGTACGTGCAAACATGTTAATCATAATCTTATTTTAAAACTGCTGGGCGGTCTCGAAAAAGGCTCTTAAGAAGATAGATTGTTGGACAGCCGTAATGTACTTTGTCTGAGTACAAAACAAACGTTCAAAAATACTACCACTGCCTTGGTAAATATTGATTTGCTTTTTTACAGACCTTTAAACTGTTCTTTTTTAGTTTCATATGAATCTTTATGCATTAATGATTCACTCGAATTGTAGCAAGTCACTCAATCAAGGACATACAGGTTCGTGTGTTTTTTAACACAATGCCCCTGTAACCTATGACCTACTGACCTGAAAATGCACATGTCCTGTAGAGTATGTTTTATGAAGAACCAACATAGGATGTTTGATGAATGTCGGTGGAAGCGTTTTCGTTTTATAGACAAGGTTAAAGTTTGGTATAAACAAACAGACAGACAGGCCAAAAACTATACTAGAATACCCATGTATCGATAAAAAATGGCCGCACAACATTATTTGGAAAAAAGAGTTGGGATATAAATATCCGATTCTCCTGTATATCAATTCCCATCTCTCTGGGGCGACACTGCCATGACCATAAGGCGGAAATGGCAGTAAAACAACAGGTGAAAAGACACTATGTTTTCAGTTGCGCATAGATCTAGCTTAGTTCTCGTACAAATAAGTACATACATTGTTAACACGCGATAACATTGATATGATGCGAATTCCATCGTCTATATCACAATGACCAGACGTCACCTTACTTAACGATTGATTTTGTAAACATGAAATTTAGATTTAAGCGTTTGTACACTATAATCTTGATAAAGAATGCTTATTAAAGTTCCACTAGAATAATGCAGCTAATATACATTACTTAAATGGGAAGTGTTAAAGAATGCATCATGTACTCGCTTATATCCCCGACTGATTTCTGTGTAGTGTGAAATGTGTTGATAGATTTTCAATTAAAACTAATAATAAAGTGATTAAAAAGTACAATAATCTGAAATTCTACTTAAAATCCTTATATATTCATACATTATTACAAATATATTTTATAATTGACTGATGATTTTCACTGCATCGGGAGCGTGGCTTTATTCAATCCTACAATCATACACGCCATGATTCTTTTGAACAATTGAGCATGGGGAGTGCTAAAAATGTTCACAGAATTGCGTAACTGTATTTATTTAGTTAAATGGAAAAAAAACCACACCGGACCGGGCCGGACGGGAAAGGATTGGATGGGATGGGACGAGATGGACGGAACGGGACGAAACGGAACGCAACGCAACGGAAAATTAACATGTATGCATATGTAAAGGTTCATGTTGATATCTGGTTAAATCACAAATTAATGTTTGAACTATAATGTGACTATGCTTATAGTAGACATAGAACGGACTTATGATGTAAGCCACTTTTTAAAATGAAATAAGTTGTGAATACATTGATGGAGATGAACCTACAATATGGCAATTTGTATTCTTGTATTTTATATCTACACACATTTATTGGGTTTTTAATTTTTTATGGAGACCATTCATTATACATGTTTCACAATCATATTTTCAATATGATTGATATTCAAATATTTCCCATAAGCGCATTGGAATAAAATCTATTTATTTTCAACACTTTTATGATTTCAATGTTCAGTAATTGATATTTTCCATAAAAAACTACAAGTCGCTCTAAGGCTGGTGATATCCCGATATTGGTGAAATAAAAATAGTTTTTCGAATCAACTGATTGAAATCTTTATGTTCGATAATTAAACCATACGCCGTAAAAAGGAACGTACCAAAAATCATAGCGATGTCGTAAAATTACCATAATATGATATTGATATGACGAATTGTTCTCCTTGCATTGGGAAAATGTGTTTAATTAGTTTTGTTGTTATTTTAATGCATTTTTTGAAATCATCAACTCATAAATGGATGGCAATTCTGGTGTGAAAAAAATATTTGACACTGCTTGTACCATCACGCTCGATATAATCAAAGTACAAAATTGTATGTAATTTAATAATTATTCCCATTTACCTACACCTATTTTGCAAAATAATTTGAGCAAAATTATCGTATCATATAATTATGTTACAGCGTATTTAGTTACTTATTCTTTGTTTATAGGAATGCACCGAGTCAAACATTATGTGAAAAGAATGAAAGCGGAAGTGTTCGATTCGTTTTTGAACCCAAAGTTGTTTATGTTTCTATGGTGTAAATAAGAACGACCATCTTCCTAATACAGGGAACCATCTTGATCTAAGAAGTTTACATGGTTGAATAAAGTTCGAACGCAGTTCGCGATTCAAAAATATGAACTATATACACTCAGTTTACATGATGAAATCTTAGAGTATTTGAAGTAATGATATTCCAATGAAACAAATGAAAAAAAGAATGCAACTAGTAAGTGAATGCATAAAGGTCTCGCCAGAGTTATCCCAAGAATATTTATTCTTTAACTCATTCTATCATTCATTAATTCATTCACGGCATATATGTATTAGTTAATAAAATGTTATTTTGTATGTATCCAAAAGGACGCATCGAAAATAAGTCAAATGTTTTGTATATTGTAAGTGTTAACCATCTGTAAATAAAGATATTATTATTATTATCATATAACATTCATCAATTGTCAAAATAAACTTAAATTCTAAAGTTCTTATAAGTCTAACTTCAATTCAGATAACAGGTCTAATATGATGTCTATGATCGTCATACTACGTAATGCATACACGTGTATTTTACTTAGACTACGGAAATACCCGAAGTATCATGACAGTCAAAGGTGTCATTCGGTCGGAACGCTTCGGTCGATTCCGTTCCTAAATCTAAGTTGGCCGAGGTGTTCCAAAGGTGCTTTGTGATTTTTGTGCTCCCCAAAGATGGAAAATAATCGATCTGTGTTTTTCTGCACATATTACACCCAATTACTCTAAAGGTATGAAAAATAGAACGTTCTATTGAATTTTTTTTATCTTGAATGGTAAACCTTAATGAAACTATATTTTCAAATCATGATCGTTTTCTAATCTTAAAACTACTGGACACCGCACCGTTGCTATGCAGTCTAGTGTTTATCAAAACTTTCTTAATTCACGTGAAGAAACGTTACCAGTTGCTAATAGCGCCCAAATTGTGTTGGGTAATGCAGATATTTTAAAGTAAACACATCTCTTATATAACATGCTGTTTAAAATACCCTAATGATGAATTGGCGTACATCGCGAAAACAAATGACAAAGTGCAGCATGATTTCCACTAACATTCCGTTTTCTTCGTAGTTACAGATCATTTCCGATTTCTTTCGAGTGTTTTGTTTTCGTCCGTTAGTTTTCTTAATTCTTCGATATTTATAAATAAAGAGAAAACAATGTCGGATGGTCGTTATTGAGAGGCCTGTATAAATTCCTCATTAGAGAATTCACGCGTGATAATATCCCATATGGCAGTTCTTCAACCAGACGATAGCCATCAAACAACACGATCATTATATATACATGATGCTTATATTAAAACTCGTGAAATTTTGTTAACTCTACTTCGGTATGAACTTATTCCAGCCTGATTTGTAATGAGCTTGATTTTTTTCACTTACTTTATTTTATATGAATAACTCTATTATTTTCACTGAAAGTATTTATTTTTAAAACTAGAAATGTGTCCCGAGGACACGAATGCCCTCTCTGAGGGCTAAGTAAAAAGGGGCCATAACTCCTGTAAAAATGTTTGGATTTTAATGAAACTTGACCTGTATTTTATTATTGTACCCCTTCATGTAAAATATCATACCAATTCATGAACTATTTCTTGAGTTATCGCACGGAAACCAAAATTTGAAAGACCGGACGGACGGACGGACAGGGGTAGCAATTTATGCCCTTTCGCCATTTCGAATGGCGGTGGCATGAAAAGAAAAGGAACTTAGTCAACTTGGCGCTTTCATTGAAACACCAACAGTCCGGGATAGAAGACATCGAGGGTTCAACGCAACAGTGTCGTAACTCATGTGGAATAAGAACAAGTTACGACAGTGTTGCGCTGAGCCCTCAACATGTTCATCTGTTGTTTTACGGCTCATTTGACAGCTATGTGTATTAAAGAGATGCCATCGGGGGAGAGGGGATCTAGGTATACAGGACAACCGGACATATCCCTCCTCTTATTTTAAATAGTTTTCCCTAGTTCTTTATCGTGCCCGGTGTAAAGCACCCATACATGCCTCATCCCTTTTCTGTGATTTTCTTAGACACAGTACTTAGCTCTGTAGTTGGGATGGGGGACAATGAAAAGCGACCCTAAAATATCGAATGGCGAGCCCACGACCTTTCGCTTAGTAGTCCAGCGCATTACAGTAGTAGACCATCTATCATTCCTAGGGACCGAAGTCAACAACAATATGGTTTGTTGATACAAATGTACAAGTGAATTTTTCAGTAAATTCGTAGTGCTAACTTGTTTGTCTAAAATATAATGTTTTTGGGTTCATTATATGAACTGATTGGGAAGGGAAAATGCATCCTATGCACCCAGCAACCGTTCAAAATAACTGCAATTCAAAACAGGATACTAACTCTATTTGCGTATACAAAAAAAAGGTTCAAATGTATATACTTAAAAGAAGCAGATAGGTGTCTCTTGCTTCGATCTCTTGCTATGTATACCTACATCATAAATATTAAACAGGAGCGCAACAGAAAACCACTATCAACCATTATTGTGTTTCTATTATTTCTGCTGTATGGTAAATAAAGTGTGGTCTAAGTGTTATCAAATTGTAAGTTGAGAGAAATCACTTCACGACAGCCACATTGCACCGTGTGCCTCGCAATATTGTTGTTTTTCAAGTGTATAAATTGAATTTTGATTCGGCAAAGTAGCAAAACCAAGCCACTTATCAGTAAGTCATTTCAGTACAATTATCATCGTAACAGTTGTTAAGATTGAAAAAAAAGGTAATTGTAACAATCGACTTGAGTATATTTCAACATTTAACTTGATTTGGGTACTTGCTTCTATTCATTATGTATTATTACCTAAGATTATCACGAGACTAGAAGGGTAAGTTTTGTACATGCACATAAAATAGAAGCCGAAGCAAGTAAAAAGTACAAAAATGCTTTATTGATATAAAACTCAGAAGGTTCGCAAACCGATCTGTCTATTCCATTGCCATATCGCGAACCGGGTCGTCCCGCTACTGGGCTGACAATACACAGCCTTACCGTTAGAATGCTTGGATACTTATACAGTTGTTGCCTTGGTCCATTCGGACTCCACCCATATCACCAACTTGACCATACTAAGTCATATGATTTAAATGGGCTTTTTTTGGTTTAAGGTATTAGAATTCTAACTCTAGAAATTATTATCTTAAAATGGGATAAACGCATACATACATTCATTAAAATAGCCTAACTATATTGTTGTATACATGTATTTCAAAGATTTGTTTTATAAAATAGCCTATATACTTGTGTCTAAAAAAGTTATACTTTTGATAGTGAATGCTCTCCCGTACGAGATTTTCCCGGTGGTGAGGATAAACAAATTAAATAACTGGAATGGTTTGAAAACAACCGTAATCCATTTTCTGAATATCTTTACAATAATCAAACAACATAAAAATGAAGATTAAAAAATACTACAGTACTAATTACTGATATAACATAAAATCTTAACACAAGCTTTTACCGTATCCACTTCCGTGGGAAAGTTTTCAAGTGGTCTAATATTTGTACCGTATCTCTCCTTTAATAATGGACTTTGTTTTAGTTTAACACTATTGCACCTGAAGTGGGTAGTGATCAATTTGTGCATACTTAGTTTCATTGAGATGAGCTCACCGCAGCCCTTTATTTGCACCTGAAAACCCCAGTGATATACTAAATGATCACATTTGGTAAGCCCCGCCTACTTGATAAGCCCAGCGTTGTGGTCCCTCTTTTAATATCGTCTTTCCGGCTCTAATTTATCCGTGATTTCTAGTAAAAGCATTATCTTCATAGGTAAATGAAGTTTATCGTTCCAATCTGAGAATACCATTTTCAGGGATAATCATTTTATAGAGACAGAGTTTCTCAAGTACAGCTTTAGATAATATTTCATTATACGCACAGATAAGCGTTTTAAGAATATTGTGGCATTCGCTTTGTATGATAACATGTGCAAATTTTGATCAAGTGAAGGATATACTATTTTATGCCAGACCTGTAGCCCTAGGGTGAACTTTATGAATAGAGTTCATAAAACAAGCTTCCATTCATTACTTTTCTCGGTTCTATCAACTTGGGGCTGCCGGAAAGAACATGATCTTTATCATAGAGGTAGCATGTTCACGAAGAGTAACTCATTAATTTGAAATATAAATCATACCACCTTTTTTGCAGCAGTTTCTATTTTTTTGGATGACAATACGCAAAAATAAATCCGAAAGGTTGCAAATAAATAAATAAATAAAAGTTTTATTTTAAGACAATGAAACATACAAGTCCGATCTATTACTGAAGCATCGAGCAGCAATGTTGTCGCGTAATCAGGTTTTATTTTACACTTTCTGGCGAATATTGCAATATAGCAAATTTAGAGCAAATATATAGAAGGAAAAATGTTTTACAATATTGTACCAAATTTGAGAAACCAGGGAGTTTGACTGAAGCTCTGAAAAGGTATATTCAGTATATTTGCAAAATACATTTAAATGAAAACACTGAATGACGCCGATTTGATAATACACAAAGAGAAAAATGTAGTATATACAAAGGTTACTAAGTTTAAACCATTATTACAAATAGAGAATATATTCCTAGATTTGTCATATTTTAATCTACATTATACACCTACAAATGTCTTAATAGACACCATTCGAGTATAATATAATGTCTTTATTACATGCGAATTGGTTAAACAAGATATATCATCTATGATTTACAATGAGCACATTTCAGGGTGTTCGACCATTTTGTGGTTAATTGGTTTCTTGCAAACGTCATCATGACAAAGATCAATTCTATTATTCTTCAATTTCCAGACGCTTGATTTGGCTTCGTACCTAAACGATTTCGTACATTAAGAGTGATTAGCAAGTGCCGAATCATAGACGATCATTGTTAAAAATGTGTTTTTCACTAACTTTTCTCAAATTGACAAATTATTCACTTTATTACTAACTGCCAACGAGCGATAATGGGAGACATTTCGCTGCACTTGTGTGATCACATAGTATGCCTACAATAGAGTCAGGTCGTAGATTATAAACATATCTTGCCTATGTTCGCTTCCACCACATTAAACACACCATCAAAATTGTAATCAGATTAAATTACTGTAAAACAGATATATCTAAATTCACTTTAGAGTGTGGTGGATCATTTTCAACAACACATTTTACTGGTGTGATATAACGATGTCTATCACTACTTGATTATCTCCCTTCGTTTCATGTGGTAATAAACTCGTGTACTTAAATTGGACACGTGGCTACAATCTCAATGGCCCTTATTATTAATCTTTCAGGGGCTAAGAAAATACCTTATGCCAAATAAATTTGCACGGTTATGCTTGGCTTAAACGACCACTTCAGCTCGGCAAAAAATAAACCCCACAAAACACGTGCATAATCTAACAGTCTCGCCTGTACCACTTGTTCGTGCAATCTCTATTAGGAGAAATCATGACTCGCAGAAACGTCGTGGTTTTAAAATTGCTGAGGTCAGCAGAGACATTTGAAGTTATTTATGGTCACCCGTCACAACGGCGCGAAGTTTACAGTGGATTGGCGCAGCTTTTCAGCGATTTTTCACTGAGTTATATAATAGTATGGCGGTCGGTTCACAAAACCTGTTTTCCTGGACTGTATTCTAACCAGTTCTAACTTACCCTTCAATAAGGAGCCGTCAATGTCTCCACATATTGAGGAAAATCGACAATTTTGGGGTTAACCTTTCACAGAAGTGTATGATCTGCTAAGACTAGGATTCGAATCCAATTTGTAGTCAGACAGATGTATATCATACATTGTACATGTCTGAATGCGGGATTAACGTAATTACATTTTGTAACATTCCACGCGATATCAGTTACAATAAGATCTTATCACCATCTGATGGCGAAATGACTTCCAACAGTTATTGAACAATGCAACAAACATCTTAACTTCAATACACCGGAACAGCGGCGTATTAGAAGGCGTTAACATATTTTGACGAACAAATGTCACGACTTGGGAACCGAAAGGAGCAGACTACAAAGATAAAACCTCGATTACATGTAATTGCATCATTAGTTCAGGTAAGATATTACTGAAAGTTAAGCATCCAGTGATTCAGTTTGGAAATTGATATCATTTATTTCAGGTAGAGATAATTGTATCCGAAACGAGATGACTAACCGACTAACAGGCGAGTTTCAAAGACTCGCGCTTCAAATTGTCGATCACTGGATATCAAAGCTTAGATCAATAACCAACATTGGACTTAACGATCATTTTGAAGTCGACAATAACAATACAACAGTCACCATGTGTTACTCATGATGTAATAAAATGGAGTAAAAATAAAACAACAATCAACGCAATCAACCGTTTCTCTAATATCAGTAAATTATGGCTGCCACACTAGCTTTGTTTATTTTTAATAATACGCTCATTTTTTATTGATATAATCATATCTGAGGCTGTGTAATGAAATATTCCGTTTGTTTCAACCGAGATAGATGATCATTAATGTGTATTTAAAAAAAGAGACAAAAGCAACAAATCATTATGCAGTCATGTACTGCAAAATCTCAATATTAAGATATATTAGTACATGTATACAGTGCAAGCTTTCCAATGCAACACCATTTAACACCATTTGGGGGTAGCCGAAATATGTTGAGGTTGAGAGGTCAATGCTCTGGGGAGGTTAAACATGCAGTGGGAAAAATCATGCTGCACGATTTAACTATTAATTAAATCTCCCCAGAGCAACAACCTCTCAACAACAACATACATTTACTTCTCCGAAAGGGTGTTGCTTTGGAGAAGTTGCACTGTATATATAATACATTTACATGAATATCGTAACGATCAGACTTAAGCTTGCAAAATGCTCATCACTTTAAAAATAACAAAGATACGTGTATGGTCACAGCTATGAGAAAGTATTATATTGTTTTTATTGACATGTCGGTTACAAAATGAAATCATTTATATGCAGCTGCGGGGGTTCGTTCGTAGAAATAGTAATTTTCTTTTTTTTCTAATTAGATATTCCCGATAAATTCGATAATTTGAAGCATTAGCACGCTCTATGTACCCACGCCGGGGTTAAGACAAGCATACAAATACATGTTCACACGTTAAGGTATCAAATGATCATGAATTGTTTTAACTTATACATTCTGTTGTTTCTGCACCATTGATAAAAGGAATGAATGTTAATGTAAAATTTGGGGAAAATATTCTGTTGTCATGGTAACTAATATATGAATAATTTAAACTATAAATTTTGGCTGAGTGAGTTTTATACCCGAATATTGATCATGTGGTGGACCGGTCCTACATAAATATGACATTTTTAAACCACTGACCATGAATCATATCAAATATTCATTTTTTATAACCTAGGAACGAACGGCTATGAATATTTTCAACAAATTACAAAGCTATACCTCCGTTACAAGCTGTATGATTTACAAAACCTCTCAGCCGAAATACAGATTCATATATAAAGTCTATCAACGTGAACAATTTCAAAACGTAGTTGAAACACATCTGTTGACAAACGGTTACATCCATAGGCACTCGATTCCGTGATTTTTATACGTTTACAGACGTTCTTTTGCAATTTCACCCATCAAACAATGCAAATCTGTCGAAAGAAAAATCTTCAATTTTTCCCTTATTGAGTGTATAAAATACTCCAAGGTAGAAAACTCGCCATCTTTTCGTTTGACGGTAGTGACGAAAATAAGCGTGGGTCCCGGCTTTCCTTCTAATCTGCACGTGCTTTCCGGGAACCTTGCTTTCGTTGTAGTGTACGTTTTGGCAGCTTTTAGAAGGAAAGCCTTGGTGTATGTTATACACACAATAAGGGAAAAATTGAAGATTTTACTTTCGACAGATTTGCATTGTTTGATGGGTGAAATTGCAAAAGAACGTCTGTAAACGTATAAAAATCACGGAGTCGAGTGCCTATGGTTACATCTAGTATATTAGTGCTAATATGTCCATCATTATTGAGTTTGTTAAACCCTCGTCACCAGGAACTCCCGTATGGACGAGCTTAAAAATTATCTATCTTTAATAATATAACTTTTTCAAATACAATATAACATATAGACTTTTTTAATATAAACAATCTTTTTAAAAATATAACAATATACATAGGCTATTTTAAAGAAAGTTTATATGTGTGTCTAAATTTTAACAATACAGTAAAGTTCCACCTAACGACCGGTCCGATAATAAGACCGTTTCGCTATTACGACCGCTTTTCTAAAGAACCAAAAATGTTTAAACAATGCTTTATTCACGCATTGAAAACGTCATGCTCTTCACTAAACCTGCCAGGTTCTCCCTGTATACCAGTTCCAAGCTAGAACTGAAATACAGAAAACCCTATTGCCAGGGGCCGATCACGTTGGTGATTGGAATTTTACTATCTTGGTTTGCATGCCGATATTTCTATTCAAATACGTTTTAAAAAGATATGAATTCGACTGTGTCTGAAATTATGGTATTATTCATAATAAAATAGTCATCTTTGACATTTGTTTTGCGGCTATTTAAAACAAGTGGGTGGTCTAAGATATCTCTAGCTGTAAAAAGGGCAATATTGAAGAAGAACCCTGTTTTCCTGTATACAATAATTTATGGGGTATGAAATGGTTACAACTCGTAACGCTCCAGCGTGCTAGTATGAGTATACAATGAATATAATATAATGTTAATACATAGTATATAATTAAGTACTATCCAGGCCTTCTGGTAAAAATACTTGTTTACCGGCCCTTATAAAATATCACCTTAGTCTTCCAAAAAAATAAGTTTAATTGCCAATTAACAACGTAAACCACGACTCTGTTGTTTGTGGTATTAACCAAGGAAGCTGGTATCGTGTAAGAACCGTAATTAACAGTAACTATCAAACGTCTAAATCAGCAATAGTCTCTGATCGGGGGCGGAGACGATAAAAACTTACTCTACTCGACCAGATGGTTTTTATTTTACAAAACAAATTAATGGTCCAGCGAACGTTTTGTATGTATGTTTAATAACTAATTTACAAATGTAATTAATGTGCGTTCAGAGGCACGGCTACTTACTATAACGATCGTATCATTTTATTTTGCACTCACATTTAATGAGAAAACTATCCTATCTAATATAATACAGTCACAAATTTAACCCCTCTTTTCTGTTATCATTTCATCAGATATTCAAATAAACGCTCATAATGATCAAGATATAAAAAAACATGGCCACAAGGGTTAACTCATTGTGTTTGGTATCCCGTATACATATACAGTCCACGAATCAAGACGAGTCAAACTATACATATAAATCTAACATCTAACAACGTTAGTTCCAAATATAACATTCCCCTTCGAGATCGTGCATTTTTCTTGTACTATTCTTGCCAACTTCAAGAATAGCTCATGAAGAATGAATAACTATTTGACAACGGTTTTAACTAAGCCATGGTTATTTTCTAACCAGACGGGCTTGAGCTCATCACCATGGAAAAGGGACTAAAACCATCAAACCATCGAACCATCAGCTCAATTGAGCAGCCTCCGTATTTCTTCCCAAAAAATGACGTTTAATTGTAAGACCTAAAAAATTGTTTGTTGCTGGTAACATTCTCATTAAAAATAGGGTAGGTAAGTCGGTTTATTTTCTCTTGAAAGGGTGTTGAAAGATAACAAAATGAGGAAGTAAATGTACCGTTCCTTGGACCAAATAAAGTCTAGGGTCATGGAAAAACTTGGGATCGAACAGGTAACAAGAAACAAACATTGTTTTCGCCTGATGAAATTGGACAAACATGATATTTTTAGGGAGCATCAAATTGCTATTATGTTTATTTAAACAATTATGCTTTTTCGCGAAACTTATGTTTCATAAATAAATCAAATCTGCTATATATACTTAATACGAGTAAGATTATTTCCTGAAATGAGTAAAATAAATGTGGATGAGACATAAATAAACAATTAATACAGTCTTGGTCCTTAAAATATGTTTGTAAGTTGGTCCGTACATTGGTTTCAAGGTTAGCAAACAGGGCCGCATATTGGTTTCAATGTTAGCGAGTAGGGCCTCACATTGGTTTCAAGGTTAGCAAGTTGGGTCTCACATTGGTTTCAAGGTTAGCAAGTAGGACCGCACATTGATTTCAAGCTTGACAAATAGGAACAAAATATTGGTTTCAATGTCAACAAATAGGGCCGCATATTTGTCTCAGAACGTCGCGGGTCTCGTTTCATTAATTCACGTGACTAAATTTAAGAACAACGACCACAAGAGAAATGTCACATTTAAGAGATAAATGTCTCCTTTAATTGTCCAAACTTAGTCATCATGAGTAATGTAATTACGTAACATAAAAGTGATTCAAAGGGATTAAATCGTCGCAAATGGTTTGTCGTCAGATGATGTTGAGTAACCAAAATAAATAGTCGCTCTGATAAATTAGAACTTGTTATCGCTGCTTTCCCATGTCGATGCCTTGTCTTCATGCAATCCAGAGTTTTTCCTGATCTATCGTATAACGGATTCGACACGTACGTATGACTCATTCTGTTGCTCACAGACCAACAATCAAATACATGTACATTTTTGTATTTCGTACAGGTCGCATAAAAATACAGTTAAAAATTCTAAAAGTGAATGGTAACCCATGCATTACCCAAATTTGTTCTTTTAAGGCACTTGTTGTCTGAAGTATAAACTTCTGCGATGTTTAGTTGAAGCCACCACGTAGCATAAAAAGAAGAAAAAATGGATAAAGAGCATACATTAGGCCATCCTTAAACAATGTGTGATAACGTGCGACCCAACTTTTTTATTAATAGAGGGTGAGGTAGCTATTTTGCGGTGAAAAGCTGGAATAATTTGCTTTAGTCAAAAATCACTTCAATTGTTTTTAATCGAAGAATTCTTAATGAGTTGGGCGCATTCTTATTTATTTATTTATTTATTATACGTCCTTTGTCCATAAACATTATCTAAAAATGACAATTTTACTCAATCGACTTCACTGCCGGACTGTTTTATCACCGTTGTTGTTGATCGATTCAAATATTGTTCGTAAATTTATCTCCTTCCCAAAACTCCATTCTTTCAACATATGCAAACTAACCAGTATATACTAACACGAAAAAGAATGTGTGCACTTTTATATTGGGCAAAACTTTTTTTTATAAAATTTAGAATTACGGATTTATCAGTATGAGTGAAGAAAATAACCCTTTAACATTTACCTATATACCCAATTTCGTGTAGCCGATACAATTATGCACGTTTTGATACCAAATTTTCTATATTTTGCTCCTAAAAGTATAAAAGAAATCCCCTCTAACAAAGTGCATACTTTCTTTTTCTTGTGAGTATACATATTGAGATCATAGTACGACAAGTGTCAACATTATTATTACCGTGTTCATGAATATAAAGTGCCATCAAACGTGTACAGCGTACAATCCTACATGACTTGTTACTAATAGATACAAAAAAATGTCTCCACTCATTTAAAAGTCATTCGTCAGACTCGTCTGTCTATCGATCCTCTTTTATGCAATAAAATAGACACTTCATTTACTGAAATTTTGTATCAAAATGAAGGAGTGTGGGGGAATAAAATAATTATAGATATAAAAAAACACACTAAAATGAAGCGTATGGACGCCAAGTGTTGCCTACCAATTTTTGATGTAAACTACCCTTCATATCTCGAGGATAATTTTTCATCAACAAATATTTTATCTTAATGAGATCAGTTTCTATCTGTGTCGAAATTTCATTTCAATTTCATCGTATTCACACATTTTAGTTTTTTTCCTGTATATGTTTTACTTCATGAACTGCGTGTATATTTGTGTAAAATAAGCTAACCAAATGCATATCTATTTATATATTTTATACTTATTTTACGAACGTTTTAACTGATTAAATGATATGTTAGAATCGACAGAGAAATGCATAAGATTATCTTTGTATTTTAATGCCATTTCCATTTCATTTCTACACCTTCTGTTGAAACATTTATTTATTTTTATCTTAGGTTAAAAAATTACATACGCGGGGCAGACCACTTCAAATTAATAACCAAGTTGACGAATGTTGGCGGAAAATGAAAGATAATATAGAGCAAACTAATTTAATTGAGGTCTTTAATTTAAATACACAGAGAGAACGATTTTAAAAGGTTGATCAACGATTGATAAAAATTATACATTTTGTAATTGTAAGGAATTTTACCAGGAAATGATATGTGCATCAAATACCAGTATATCGAATCTAAACATTATTTAAAGTATCGTTTTTGCGCATACAATATGAATCAGCCAGTACTTGAAAATAAAAGGACGAACAGACGTTATGTAAAACAATTCTAAGACCAGTCTATGAACGCTGTCAGACGATTGGACAATCTGGAGACTACGGTTTGAACTAACCAATCAAATGTCAAATGGAGGAAATTCGACATTGTTGTCAAATTTTTGTAGAAGAGTATGACCTACCACGACCGGCACCGTCGACGGACGAACAGGCCACAATTCAAAGCAACAAAGCTTTACTATCCTTGTAAATAATCATGGACGTATTTGAACACATTCATGTACTTTGATATATGTTTGTATAAGTTTTAAAATATCGCACTTCGAATTGACCTCCTAGAAAATTAGCTGGCTTACAGTTACAGTAAGGGCAAGGTCAATTGCCACGGTAAACACATCGTGTAGATAGGGACTTTTATAATAGCTAGATTGAACGATGAAGATTCATGAGTAAACGTCTACCACTTTGTTTTATGACAAAATTTAGTAAATTGGTTGTCAATTTTCATACCACAGTGACACTAGGCGATACATTACATTATAATATAACATATATAAACGTGTCAAGGAAAATCATACAATAATCTTTGTTATTTGACAATTGTCGTTCAATAACAATGACCTAGCATAATATGCAAAGAGTACATTTAAAATTTAAAATTATAATTCATCATGATGAACGACCATTTTAAAAGGTCAATGAACTGACTTTTTTGGACTTTGAAATCGATTATTAAATGACTAAACTAAGGCGCTAATTGTACAACTGGAAACTGGTTTCGTTCGAAAATTAAGACAGTATAATTCGCGGAATGGAACTACAGTACACCCCCTCCAGAGCAGGCTTCTCTTGAGCAACACTATCCCTTCAAAAACAGCATGACTTTTCCCACTGCACGATTTGAGTATTAATTTAACCTCTCTAGAGCAACAAACTCTCAACAACAGTCACAACATAATTTGCTACTCTCAAAGAGTGTTGCAGTACTTTCAAAACAATTAGAATCATTTCACGACTAGATGATTCCTGAACCATTTGACGAAATGACTCTCAGCCAAGTCGCTGGTTTTCGTTGACATTTTAATATCATCATTTTGATCATGATCAAAGTGTATGCGAGCTGTATTCGACTTTACACATGCTTTTTTCCATCTACAGCTCCCCAATTTAAAGAGTGCCATTCACCGAATAGAGCTTAATCGGGGGAGCTATATTCGAAAGGATCCCTATAAGGTGTAACAGAGCTGGTTTCGCAATCAAGACCAGTCAATTAATCGTCGTGAACAACTGTTGATCAATGGCATTTAACAAAACGTACGCGAACATGAAAGAACATTGAAATGCACAACACGGGTGAAATACTCTTCTAAAATATCTGTTATTTAGAAGTGTCGGTTATTTAGTACAAAATGTACAAATATGATAACACAATAATATAAATAGTTCCACCCCAGTCATTCTTATATATACTCTATATCGTCTTAGTGTCAGTATTGGCCAGTTATAAGCTAGATGTTTACAGAATATGGGCTTACAACCTTGTCGTACGATGATATAAATAATACATTTGTTTTTAGGACCCCCTGCTTTGGAGGGAGAAGGCCATTATCTTCACTCAGTAAATAAATTCACGATAAAAATCTAACGAATAATTGATAAAATGACAGTTTTAACTCTTATGGAATGCAAACAACTTAAGTAGTGACCTAAGCCCTTAGTTACGGTATGTCTTGCAATTAACATCAACCGACACCGTTTGAATATATTAGCATTAAGCGGCCTCCTACATGTTCGTACTAAAGCATTCGTCCCATTTGTTGGTAATAGAACATGCATTGCTTGGCCAACAGGGATACATTCATTATTACGTCGTATGATGGAGTGCTACGTGTGTAATTAAACATTTACATGATATATTTAAATATATTAGATCACACTGTGTCCTCCATCAGAGATATGCCAATTAAAGAGACGTCGTCGCCAAATATTTATCATTCGCCTTATAGTATTTTTATATCAATTAATCTATAAACATGCACTATTGGAGTGAATCGATTTTGTAATGTAAGAAATTGCTGACCATGCAAGAATTAGACGTGAAATACCTTAAATATCAAATGAGCATTCTAATAGTGTACACTCTATGCTACTACATTTGTAATAAAAATACCCGACTACAATTCCAAAAATATATGAGCGATTATCTAGACATCAACCGCGTTCGATGACAGTCAATTCTGTTAATATGTGTTAATATGTGTTAAATGTATGAATACTAACATGCGTGAAGAAGTTAGTATAAATATAATGCAATATATATAATCACAGTGTAGACTCTATGAAATAAAAGTAATGATGACTTTAACGATAATTCGGATTCAAATTGAAAAAAAAATCCTAATTTCTCCAAGTTTCGACTACCGCAAAGAACACCTGGCCATAGCAATAAGATGTATTTTATTGCGTGAATTCACATCCCAAGAAATAAATCAGTCATCCAATGATCGTTTCTACATAATATCGCATCATTTATTACAAATGTCATCCGTCTCATTTGCCTACAAATCATATACAAGTTTATGTTGGATGAAAAAAAATAGCGATAATTTCGCTGAATCGTGATATTAAATGTTTTAACACTTGCCCTTCATAAATTCACTACCTTGTTTCTATATACAGAAGAAATAAGCAACAATAATCCTCAATTCCATGGCAGGTATTAAACTCGGCATTTACATGGGTGCTGCCCAAAATGTTCCTTAGCAGAGCATGGCGCTTGTCATTCGATTACTACGAAATCATGAATACCTTATGCAAGAGTGAAGTAAATATACCGTGAAGCACAGTTAATGCAAGATTGAAGTAAATATACAGTGAAGCACAGTTAATGCAAGATTGAAGTAAATATACCGTGAAGCACAGTTAATGCAATATTGAAGTAAATATACAGTGAAGCACAGTTAATGCAAGATTGAAGTAAATATACAGTGAAGCACAGTTAATGCAATATTGAAGTAAATATACAGTGAAGCACAGTAAATGCAAGATTGAAGTAAATATACAGTGAAGCACAGTTAATGCAAGATTGAAGTAAATATACCATGAAACACAGTTAATGCAATATTGAAGTAAATATACAGTGAAGCACAGTTAATGGCATCAAAGAGAGAGAGAAGAGTTGCGACCTTTAGTTGATCAGTTAACTCTAATTCAGGAGTGAATTGGGTCAATTTTATCTGTGTGTGCTAAAGTGTGACCGTTGTTTAGAGGTGACCGTGAACTCAGGTTCAACTATACATTAAACACACTGTATTCCATGTTTTAGAAAGTCACTCTAATGTCTGTACTGTTATCTGTCTTATAAAGTTTTGCAAAAACCCTTATACAAAACGAATGCTCTTGTATCAGCCAAACCATTCATCCACCGCTCCGAAAATAATTACCACCGTTTCTATCTGTGGATAAGCGGAAGTGATACTGGACGTACAAACATGTTAAACTGTCTCATCCTTATAAGCAAAACTCCAAAGATCTAAGCATAAAGTGAAATCTACGGATTTCGTTTCGTTTTAGTGGGTTCAACCGCGTTTTTTTTCCAACGGCATTTCAGTTGAATACGGCGGCCGGTTCACCTAACCAGTACTAATTTACTCTTCCATAAGGAGCTGGCAACTTCATCGAATATGGAGGAAAATAGACGGACGTACTAGGGTATCAGAAGAAACACGAGGACATCGAATATCGTAACAATTAATCGCTTTATTATGATTGACCTAAGAACATGAATTGAGATAAATCATTTTAACATGATCGTGATCATAGGCACTCGATTCCGTGATTTTTATACGTTTACAGACGTTCTTTTGCAATTTCACCCATCAAACAATGCAAATCTGTCGAAAGAAAAATCTTCATTTTTCCCTTATTGAGTGTATAAAATACACCAAGGTAGTAAACTCGCCATCTTTTCGTTTGACGGAAGTGACGAAAATAAGCGAGGGTCCCGGCTTTCCTTCTAATCTGCACGTGCTTTCCGGGAACCTTGCTTTCGTTGTAGTGTGCCCCAACTTTAAAGTTTTGACAGCTTTTACAAGGAAAGCCGGGACCCATGCTTATTTTGTCACTTCCGTCAATCGAAAAGATGGCGAGTTTACTACCTTGGTGTATTTTATACACTCAATAAGGGAAAAATGAAGATTTTTCTTTCGACAGATTTGCATTGTTTGATGGGTGAAATTGCAAAAGAACGTCTGTAAACGTATAAAAATCACGGAATCGAGTGCCTATGATCGTGATTGGAAACTGAATGCTAGTTCAGCTTTCCATAGCCGACATGCATGACTCGTTCGGCGCGCATACATTTTTATGCGGACCAAAGTACTGCGTTTTTCTACATCCGTTTTAAACGATATAGTTCCTGTTCCATGTTGCAGTGCAAGTCTATGTAAGTTCAGTTTCCAGGATTGTGTATACTTTCAGTAGTTTGATATTTACACTACCAGCATAATGGCGTAACCAGATTACTTCCGGTGATATTGTTTATATCTCGAGATTCATTGATGAACGGAATATGTTCTTACATTAGACGCCGTTCAATCAAGGCTGTTACACAAATCATAACTATATAATAAAAAAATAACTGCGTTTTTACACATCCATTAAGAAATAACTGTAGCCGTGCCGGTATGTACAGACATAAATCAAATAAAATATTAAAATATCATAGATATAGATCTGCTTGTTACGATATGGAATGTGATTTTTGGAGGCAGATTCTAATCGAATTCCAAACGATTTTGATATCATAATATGCCTTTATAAAAACGAGCGTACATCTATCTAGATAATAAATATGTTTTACTGTTAATACTAGTTCGTTTTTGTCCCAACACAAAACGACAATGGCGCGGTTTGAAACTGTAATACTCAGCGAATCATTTCTTCATCTGTACGCTTTATCATAAAATCCACAGGTTTCACGGTAAACATCACGGGAGCATGTGTCCGTCCGTACGTCCGACTGAACAAAATAGTTTTTCAGTGTACATCACCGATTTTCTAAACACAGTGCTGGGCTCAGTTGTTAGGATTGGGGACACTGAAAAAAGCGTTCCCAAAAATATCGGAAAGCGGAGCCGAGATTTTTCATCTGACGACCTACCGTTCGGTAGTCCAGCGCTTTACCACTAGACCACATATACGCCCTATTCGTCCTTAAGCAAATACATACAGCAAAACTTTGATAATAAGACAACTTTTTCAAAACACCATAAAAGTCTTAATAAGTAATACTATATGATGGTATCGGTATCTGTTAACGTATAGAAGAGATAAGAATATAAATCCCGATCTTTAAGCCTTGATGAAGTATCTTTAATACTGCAATGGTCAATGAGTGGGGCTTAACAGTACAGACAAACCTGTGTCATCGGCCACCTCTAAAAAAGGCCACTCCGTGAATAAAGGTCAGTATTCTAAAAGCCGTCATTGATTATTTAGAATAATTGACCTCGGATTAAAGGCCAGATGTCAATAAAGACCACATTATGTCGTTTAATAGCAATGTCGTAATGCTCATACTATAGACCAATATCATTTAGACTACTTGTAATTTAAGTCATACTGAATATATGCAAATACAATTAATAATGAGTACAAATGTATATACAGTGCAACCTCTCCAAAGCAACTCCAATTGGGAGAAGCAAAATTATGTTGTTGTTAAGAGGTTGTTGCTATAGAGAGGTTAAATGAATAGTTAAATCATACAGTTGGAAAAAATCAAGGTGCTGTTGAAGGGAGGTTGTTGCTTAAGAAAGGGTCGCTCTGGGGAGATTGCACTGTACGTGTACTTTCTGACATGTCCAACAGTTGAGTTTAACTTACATCGTTGTATGAATGGTATTAAGTCAATGTATTGATGAAACTACGATGCTTAATTTGGGACAGAGTACAATAATTATGTCACTATAACACAAATAACTACATAATTGTCGCCCCTAGCCTAGAATTGACAAAATATGTCGGTCTGCTAAACTAAAATAAAGGTAATTGAAGTTTAATAACGGCAACTACTGCAGTGTTCCGTATTATCTACCACATTAATATGAACATAATGGCTGCGATGGTTTAACTAAATTAAAGATTTCTGTCTACTTTTAAGCTTATAATAGACCATTCAAATATTAAATTGACATAATTTGCCGATTATGCAGTAAAATCTCGCAAAATCTCGCAACTTCTGGAATCGTTACACGGGATCATTTTTCACCTGTGTACCCGACATCGACTTTCTACAAAATGTAAGTGCATCTTTATATCATAATTCCCTTGAGAAATTCTATTCGACCCGAGGCACATCAATCATTATTACGAAGCATAGTTATTCTATTCGAAAACCTGTCGATGAAATCCACAATATGGAATAATGATCTAGCTAGAATTTTGCCAAGCAGACGGTTAACACAACGTTTGAAGGTTCGTTCGGTGTTATAGACAACCATAATACAATCTGAGATTTGTAGAGTTTTAAATAAGTAACAATACGTTTCTGTCAGACAGCGATAATGCTTATGTACAAAATATAAATATTTACCAGTCTTAAGATTATAAATATATTGAAACTTACAGCAATGTATGATCATATCGACTTGGTAACAGAAACTTCAGTCAGCGGAAGGAACCTGACCAATTACATTGTACATGTATGTACATATATAGTCTATAAAGAAAATTAGCTTGACCTGTCCGATAAATCAAACAGAGTAACGATTTTTTAAAATAATAATGAATGCACTATTTATGAAAAGAAGAAAACACGAATTATAAGGTTACTTTTCACACTACCAGCAGAACAAAACCGGATCTAACATACGTACATATTTACACAATTGCAATGTGATACCTTTTTACATTGCGTGAAAAACTTGCTTTAGAAATAACGTATGTATATCTGTGCTCGTAGACACGGGCTTCAGACTATATATAACAATGCCCAAATTCGTGTGTGGGCATTTAGAAATACAGTCAAAACTATGTCAGCAGTGACCTCCGAATTACGGCCACCCTTTGAATAAAGGCCATTTTTTGGAAAACCTTCATTAATTCTAAGAACAAAGTGACCTACAAACAAAGGCCATCCTTCAATAAAGACCGTATTTTTGTATTTTCCACAGGTTGAATAAAGACAGCCTGTCAATAAAGACCACATTCTGTCTCTCCCAAGTTCGGCATTTGTTCACACGTTTGATTGTATTGACAAACAAACGTATTCAGCTCGAGCCAAGACAAATAATATCATATTCATATAAAAATCATTTTTCAGCAACTGATGTGTCTTAGACATTAATGATCTTACAAAGTCAAGTATGAATTTCAAGCATAAAATATTCTTATTATTTGACTATAGATGTCAACGGTCAACAAAACTTACACTAAATACGTTTTACTAACCAGCTAAACAGGTAATCTTACGTTTACCAGAAACTCTGAATTTCTTACATTGATGTTACTGTAGTGATAGCACAAAATGTATTCATTTATTAAACATTTGGTCAACTTTACGTCTTAATAATTATGTGGAATACATACAACATACCTCGTTATAGCCTACAATACTTAAACTACAATACAACCTCTCCAGAGCGGCCCTCTCTTGAGCAATAACCTCCCTTTAACAACATATCGATTTTTCCCATTGCAAAATTTAACTATTTATTTAACTTCTCTAGAGCAACCACCTATTAACAACAACATCATTTTGCTGACTCATTTAGATTGTTCTATACAATCAATGAAGGTTTTTCAAATAATGGATTTATTAACTGGGAGGCCATTGTTCGGAGATGGCCACTAACACAGGGTTATCTGTTTTAACAATTTCCGATCATTTTATATCTTTATTGACAAATTGTTTGTGACAGCATGGGTCTATGACCTTCCGGTCTTGATAGAAAATAAACTAAAATGAACTATTCAGTACACTATGTATACGGTATATAGTAAGACTGAAGATGTGGTAGAAGCATGCCGATAAAAGTGTTAAATCGGTCGCTAAATGCATTTAACACACCTTCCTTAACAAATGCTCAAAATTATTGATAACATACACATTTTGTATCATGTTTAAACAAATATATGTAAACGTTCGAAATGCTTCGTACAAATTTGACAATGTTTGAATACCGTCAACTGTTATAATTAATTATCAATTTATAAATTATATATAGACATCCATCAATCATAATATGTAATCCGTCTTGTATAATGCTTGACCTGCATGTTAACGGAAATATTAATCACTTGTCAATTAAGAAAAATGAGAGGTAAAGTTGGTGTCTTGTATACTGTGAAATCATTAATTTTCGTTGGGTTCAACTTTCGTGGTTTTTACTAAAATAGCTATTTCGTGGGGACATAAATTCGTGGATTTGGATTTTGGAAAAGAAATGCCTTATCTCTGCTTTTGAATTCGTGGATGAGTCGACCCACAAAATCCACGAAATTAAATCCCCAACGAAAATTAATGATTCCACAGTATTTCTTCTAAATTTACGGATTCTCTGTTTCGCGGTGGTTTGTGTATTTGTTGTTCAAAGGTCCATTCGACAGATATTGTTTATTACAGAGCCTCTCTAGTAGGGCTGAGTACCGGTTCACGTATCGTATCGAATACCGGTATATAGGGTTCGGTTGATATATCGTAGCGAACGTTCACGGATCGAACGAATATCAAACAAAACAAAAATGAATTTTAAAAACATGTTTTGGACCGTCACGGTTTTGTGAATTTTAGTCAAATGAAAAGTTCTGACACAAACATTTGTATATACAAAACCTACTTGCTGTCAACCACAAGAAGAAAATATTTTTTTGCAGTTCAGCATGAGTGATTGGCATACCTGCTGAATTAACATTAGGTACTTCCCTTATTATTAGATACATGTATATAAGTATACTATGCAGCCAAAATTTGAGTTTGTGTCAAGTACCTTTGTCAATACTGCAGTACAGTCAATGTTTCTCAGTATTTCTGTTTTTATTTCATATGTATAGAACATCAAACGATATATCGGATATCGATCATTCTGTATCGATACAAATATCGTATCTCTAGAGAAAGGGGAGATAAGATACAGGAGAACCGGGCATTTATATCCCTCCTCTTACACCGAATAGTTCTTCCTGATTATTTATCGTGCGGTGTAAAGCACCACATAGAAGCCTCAACCGTTGCCTGTGAATTTCTTATATTAACACAGTAGTTGACTCGGGATGGGGACACTGAAAAAGCGTCCCTGAAATATTCGGAAAGTTGGGGCCGAGATCCATACCCACAACCTTTCGTTTAGTAGTCCATCGCGTTACCACTCGACCACCGATCACCCTATGTTATTTCTCAATGAAATGATTTGAATACATCCAAAAACGTAAATGCACTTGTGTATATGTTATATTTTTCTTGCACGTGGACCACGTGCATATTGTATTTAGAATAAGTTTACATATACATTGTATTAGATACAATCACGCTTGTACTAACGACCATCTCCGGATAAAGGACACCATGAGAATTAAGGTCATTCTTTTAAAAACCGTCATTGACTATTTAGAACTAAATGACCTCCGAATAAAGACCACTTGTCAATAAAAGCCAGTGTGTCTTTCCCAAGGGTGGCCTTCGTTCACATGTTTGACTGTATTCGTAGATAAGGAAGTCTTGTCGACATATGGTGCATATCAAAGTTTTACTTAAAACCACGACAATCCGAACTTTATTCAATTTGCATAACATACCTTCAACATGCGCTATAAATCCGTACATGTCTGAATTATCATTTTCACCGTATTTATTATTTCTGTATTTTCAAATACAATTATTAATATTACATTTTTTCTACATTCACTCATGAATAATATGTAATTATATCATAAAACTGCAATCATAAATTTATGTGATTGTTTATCATTAAAGTAATAAATTCTCGAATTATGAAAATTATCAAACAACAACATAAAATCGCGTACCTTTTATATGATTGATTCAAATATCCACGTCCAAAACGGTAGTCGAAAATGATAAACTCCTAAAATTGGTCTACCCACAAAAATGTATAATATATACATGTAGTCGATTCTATTGTCTGGTTAGTACTTATAAAATACGTCGTTTCAAAGTTATGCTTTCATAAAAAGTGAAATTTTCTTTTATAGTTATCGTTATGAAAATATTTCACGATGGTAAGACAGACATTAATTGGGTCATAAAATGTTCACAATATAGAGCATACACACCGTAACGTATATGTTCCTCTTTGTATTCTCAACAGACTTTAAATAAATAATTTCGCTGGTTACGAAACATATCGTACAATAATGTAAAATGTTTTCTCGTAAAATTTTACCCGTGGTATTGAAAAAAAAAGAAATCATCTTTTAAATTATTCGCCATCTGACTAGAAATTGTAGAAAGAAACATTCTAGAATGGATAGTCACCAACTTAGGTGATAAAAAAATATCAAATTACATCAATATTGGATTGTGATAAGTTTGTAATTATGTTTTATAAGAAAATATATTTATTTTGTAAATTACATGACTATTCCGTTACTCACTCCTTGATTAAGTCACATATGCTCTCAATCTTATTGCAAAGGATTCTTACAGAACCAGTTTTACAGAACAGAACAGAACAGAAAATTTACTAAGTTTTCATGACGTGAACCGAGTACATGGTCAGTAATAAACGAACACATATATATTGTTTACATATCAAACCTGTGTTAGCGCCCACCTCCGAATGAAGGCCATCCTGTGAATAAAGGCCATTCATTGAACAACCATCATTGATTATTAAAAACAAAAGGACCTCCGATTAAAGGCCACACCTGTCAATAAAGGCCACATTTTGTCTCATTTTCGTTCACAAATTTGACTGTACATGGCACGCAATAAACAACAAAAGATTATAAAAGAAGCAACGCAAACCTGTCGAAAGAAAAATCTTCATTTTTTCCATATTAAGTGTATAAAATAAACCAAGGTAGTGAACTCGCCATTTTTTCGTTTGACGGAAGTGACAAAATAAGCGTGGGTCCCGGCTTTCCTTGTAAAAGCTGTCAAAACGTTTAAAGTTGGGGAACACTACAACGAAAGCAAGGTTCACGGAAAGCACGTGCAGTTTAGAAGGAAAGCCGGGACCCACGCTTATTTCGTCACTACCGTCAATCGAAAAGATGGCGAGTTTACTACCTTGGAGTATTTTATACACTCAATATGGGAAAAAATGAAGATTTTTCTTTCGACAGGTTTGCGTTGCTTGATGGGTGAAATTGAAAAATAACGTCTGTAAACGTATAAATCACGGAATCGAGTGTCTATGCTCCATAGCGGCCCTCTCTTGAGCACAACCTCCATTAATATGAGTTTCTCCTACTGCGCGAGTAACAACCTCTTAACAATAACATAATTTTGCTACTCCCAAAGGGTTTTGCTTTGGAGAGGTTGCATACATGTACATTTACTGTATTTTCTTACAACTCTTGTTAAATTGTTACTGTTTTTGTATCAAGTAACATAGTTGAAATTTTAATGGTTGCAAATCGGTATGATGGAAAATCTACCAAAATAGTCTTATTCACAACCCGTGTTGAATGTCCAGAAGGCGATACTTGTCTCAAGTCGAGCAACTTCGTGTATTTAGTTACAATTTTGCCATACCATTGAGTACGTCAATCAATTTGGAAAATAGTAGTACCGTATGCGCAGTCATAAGAATGTTCGAAAAAGGTCGAACTATGTAACCATGGGCGATGTTGATAGCATTACTTTACAGTGACATTGTACCCCGCAAACCAGGTCTCATCTATGCAAGAATTAATTAAGCAATTTCCATAAAAGGTAATTATAGGAGTTCGTTCTATAGTCACGTGGTATGAGCGTTTCTTAGCTAATTACTTAATGTTTCTTGACGTTCTTAAAACCTTGAGAAATGGGGCCATTAATGCGAAAAGTGTGCGCTTGAGAAATACTTGTGGATTTAGTGAACTGCCGGAAACTTATGTTTTCTGAGAAAATGAGGAAACGCCAACAACTGTTTTTTAGTGTTCCGGCGTATTTATACGTTCGAGTACATAATTATTGTGTTATATTTAGCAACATTCACGTCCAATTAACACTTTAATTAGCGTTAAAACGATTTAAATGCTAATTAGTAAGAAACAGTTAAATAGCTGAAAACTTGGCACACGATTTTCGGTACTTGACAATTTGGCTGACTACAATGCAAGCGTGTGCCATAAAGAGTTTTTCTCTTTACTCCTATTAAAAGCCAGTTTTAAACATGCAAAATGCATCCGTTATTTTTAGACATTTTTCAGACACAGGATCGTGCCAGACTAGACGGTGTCGTGGGGGAAATGGTGCATGACCAAAAAACGAATATGAAACAATTCTTCGTATAGTTACGACCATTTGTGTAAGACCCAATGAAGGAGATACTTCCTATACGAAGGTATAGCTTTAATTACTTGATTGGCATGGTGTTTCATAATATATTTTTTATGATCCCATTAAGACAGCTTATAATCTTTTGATTGTATTAGCCAATTTTATTATCTAAAACAAAAACACTTAAATAGATACATGTTAATCTTTGTACAGAAAATTACAAGTAATAATTTTTTTTTTATCTAATGCATATCTACCAAATATTATCAATAACATTATAACTTTCGCTTCTGACAGTACTCTCAGTGCTTTGATTTTTATCTGCTGCCACAAACCGACTCTGTCATTTAGATCTCTTAAATAGGCTATAAGCATTTGAAGCTTGGTAAATATACAATTTTTAGAATACCCTTATTGCGATGTTCGCGCAAGAATAACTGTGTGTGTGTGGGGGGGGGGGGGGAGGAGTCTCTCAGAGTAACACTGCCGGATTTCTACACCTTGCTTAGACGTCGCCATTTTAGAAATCAACGTTTTTGGAAGTGACGTCATAACGTGAACGTGCCATTGGAGTTTCTCGATTTTTGACGTTCATAAAAAAATTGTAATTTCTCCCAATTGCATCGATCGGTATTTTACTCAAACTGCAATGCATGAGTTCGTGAAGAATTGTGGTCTCTATAAGAATGCCTTACGGTATCACACATAATGAAATGCCCTGTCAGTACTCACTATATTAATATATTGCAATTATTAATAAATAATGAATAATATGCGATTCGAGTATTCAATACGAATATATATCGATTCATTTACGGACTGCACAACTTCTCCGCTAGATAGCAAATGAGACTTGTTTTCATGATTTCACTGAGTGAGTTGTTGACGTGTAAAAATGCACGCTCACGCACGTTCGTGCGCGTGTTTCATACATGTGTGATTATTTCTTTCATAGTGAGCTTACTGATTGGAACCGCAGGATAAATCGAATTGAAGTCATACAAAAATCCCACATGAATGAGTTTATGTTACTAGTAGCGTAGGTGGCAGTTTACCACATAATTATATAGAAACATCACGCTGATTGAGTTTACACAATACAGACGCAAAAATCTTATTTTTGTATTATCGTTGTAAATATAATGATTAATTGAACTCACCAAATAATCATGATTGCTTGTAGACTAGATTGATTGTCAATTTTTCTCAAGATGATAGATATCTGCTTTGAAGTCTCCGGTATACTATAGTTCAAAATTCAAGTCTCTAAAATACTAGTAAACTAAATGAAATCTACTTGTATTACAAACTCACATGCTTTTTTTATAGTGAAAACAGTCCTTAAAAGTGGCTCAATAATTGTGGTCAGGTCACGTGAAACACGGGAATTTCTTTATTTCATAATTATATTTGGTCGCATCTCGGAATGTGACAGTTTCACGTTTTTCTTGCGACTTGTATAGGATATCGATCGAGCACGAGATCTTACTGCGTAGGAAAGACCTAATCACGGTATTCACGTGAAAACCGGGAGCGCGTAGCCATATGGCACAATAATTAAAATAAAACGATATAGCTATGAAATTAAAATGTGTAGTTCTAATGCATTTAATGACTAGAGTTCTAAAATAATCAAGTATTTAAACATTAATAAAACTGAACTGAACTGAACTGAACAGAACTTGGTAAGTGTTACTTTATATTTTACTTCAAATTTACTAAGTGAGTTTATATCCTTGATATTTTGTGGAAGGTCATTCCACAAAATATACAACCTCTGTAAGCATATGACCCTGAGTTGCATTCGCTGACGTTTAGTGTACAGCTCCTCGAGGAGCCATATTCGAACGGACCCCTATAGGGTGCGACACAGCGCACTAACCCCGCGGTATTTTGTTCGTTTAACTATTCCGATTGGGAAATCGTACATGTATAAATATATTGTATGTATACTGTAGACTATAAAAAATATCTCAATTCAATGAATTAGTTTCCCCATTAATGGCATAAACAGATCCCCATACTTAATGAGAAGGAGACAAGTCTTTATTTATAATTTACAACTCACAATCCTATAATGCAAGCCTACCACATAGATATAATATGTATACTTAAAAATGCCGACAGTTAATAATTCGCTATGATTTATAGATGATCCTGAAAATGATAGAAAACCACAAGTTACATTATCAGTAATTATAGTTATATAAGATTGATTGTATAAATAAAGCTTAATAAAAGTCAATCAATTGCATGGGGGTCGATCAGAAAGTCTTGATGAAAAAGTAGTGCAAGCAGGTCAATGTTTACAAAAAGGGGCCGTTTCTACAAATTAGTCCACAGCAGGGCTGGCGTAAGAATTCAGAAGTTGATGAAAAAACGATATACGGGATGGGTTACGGAAAATTACAAACAGGAAAAATATATGAAAAAGAATAGAGGAACATAAATTATCATAAGAAACTAGGCATTGAATCTTACCACTTTTAGGAGATTGGTGATAGAGTGCATGGGAGAAGCATGAAAAAACTAAACATATCAATTCATGTAGATACAGCAAACGAAAGTACAAGTAAGTACATTTGTTATTATAAGTCCGATATTACAATCAAAACTGTGAACAAAAGTCACCCTTGGGAAAGACAAAATATATCCTTGATTGACTAAATTATGGCCATTATTCGAATGTCAGGTTATTCTAAATGATCAATGGCGTTTTTTCCCCCTCAAGAATGGCCTTTATTTACATGGTGGTGGTGGTAAACGTAGGGTTGATGGTATATTTCAATTGGTAACCAGTACACTTGTTGTCACGTTTATTAAATATAACTGAAAGAAACATTTTCATTTTATACATGTATTTCCTGTTCTGTTTTTTTTCTTGTCATTGTGCTGTGTTGTACTGTGCTGGGCTGGGCTGGGCTGTGCTGTGTTGTGTTGTGTTGGAGTGTGTTGTGTTGTGTTGGATTGGTGTCGTGTTGTGTTGTGTTGGAGTGGTGTTGTGTTGTGTTGTGTTGAAGTGTGTTGTGTTTAGTTATGTTGTGTTTATAGTTGTGTTGTGCTATGTTGTGTTGTGCTGTGGTTGGGTGTATTGTCGCGTGTCGCAGTATTGTATTGTTTTATGGTGCGTCGTGGAATGTTGTGTTGCTTTGTCGTATGGTATGTGTCGTGAAGTTTCTATGTGGGACGTGGTGCAGTGTGTTGATATGTGGCGGGATGTGACTTGGTGCAGTGTGGTTTGGTGCGATGCGGTGTTGTGTGCTAGTCTTTATGTGGTGAAGGGTTGCGTGGCTTCGTATAGACATTGCTTGATTTTTTATACACGATGCACATGTACTGATGAACTACATTGTTCTATTCTGTATTACAGTGTGTTTTGCCGTGGTCATGTGATCATTTTGTTAACACTTTCTTTTGTTTAATTACTCCTGATTTAGTTTACTAACAACAACAACGACGTATTTACACCAATTTGAAACCAACACTACTCACGTATAGTAGTCAATAATGCGTGAGCTATTTCTTTATCTTTACGGTGAAGTGTGAATTTCATTCATATAGTTAAACAGCGACTTGTCATATTGAATGCACACAATTTTATCATAAAAAACTCTTAATTCGTATCTTTATTTACCAATCGTGTAACATAATTTCTGTTTCATATTTTACGACCATAAAAAGTGAGTTTGCTTTTTACATTTTTTTCTAAGATATACATCACCAGTATTTATACGCATTTTATAAGTTTCAGTACCATTTTGTATACAGTCAAACACGTGAACAAATGCCACCACCCTATGGAAAGTCAAAATGTAGCCTTCATTGTATCGTGTAAAAAAACACAAAAATAAACATATATGTGTGGAAACAAAGTTCATAATATTCTCTGAAAACTTTGAAAAAAAAATTAAAACTGATCTGAATATGGTAAACTTTATTACCGTTAATTCTGGTATATTTCCTGATATTTTTCTATAATTTGTTTTACTCATTTACATAAGTGTTCACTTGTTTTATGAACATGCCGCTTTAACAATTAAGCCATCATAGGAAGACTTATTGGGCTATGTGAAAGGAAAGCCCTTAGTTGTTCATCCATTTCAAACGTGAATTATGTAGTTGAGAGGATGAAAGACATTTTCCTTTTGTAGAAGTTTGTCAAAGTGATCTATAATTGTACTTTTTGTTTGATTTACTGAATAAATTGGAATTTATATGAATGAAAATGGCAAGCATCAGAGTCGGCGAGAGACATTTGAATTTTTTGCCTCTTGTTTTCTTTCCTCTTGATCTCAACAAAACCACGCACATTATAGACAATAATTTATTGTAATGAATACAATTTTACGTCAATCACAATCAATATATTTTCGAACAGGACTTCCTCTCCCCCCCCCCCCCCTCTCTCTCTCTCTCTCTCTCTCTCTCTCTCTCTCTCTCTCTCTACCTATCTGTCTTTCGGTCATAAGAAATAATTTATTTAACTCGAATATTTTATGGAACACTAAGACAAACATAGAAACCTATCCCCCACATCCGATAAAATTACATTAGGCACGTACATTGTCTATACCCAGAAATCATCGTTTTACTCGGTGTTCATGTGTTTTAAGCTTGGAAATCATTTTCAAGAATGAAATTACAAAATGTAATGGTAAAAACTCGATGCTGAACTTGCTCATCCTGTTATGATCAATCACGGATAGTGAGAATAACAAGTTGATCAGTATCGTTAAATGTTTCAGATAATAGATAAATGAAATACGGAGACAAATATATGACGTGTACTAGACTTGTTGTAAAGATGCAACATTCGTGTATATATTCCGGTACAGTGAAATAACTAAGTATTTATATATGCATGAATAGTATGATGACCTATCAATCTATGGGTCGTAGTTTCGATTCTCTGCACCGCTTTTCGAAATAAGAGTAAGGATAAAAATGCCCGGTTCACTTGTTAAGTATTTTTATGTGAATAGTATATGTGGACCTTATCATTCTATTGGTCGTAGTTTCGATTCTCGGCACCGCTTTTCGAAATAAGAGTAGGGATAAAAATGTCCGGTTCAGTTGTATCTTATCTCCCCTCTTTCTGTGGCGGCTCTGAAATGACAATAGTTGTCGAATGGGCCGTTTAACAACAGATAAATAAATAATCATACTATGACATCGGATCAACTACAATTGCGGTGTTCTCGGGACATCTATATATACAGTCAAACTTGTGTTAGCAGCCACCTCCGAATAAAAGCCATCCTGTGAATACAGGCCAATTCTTATGAAATCCGTCATTGATTATTTAGAACAAAATGACCTCCGAATAAAGGTCACCTGTCAATAAAGACCACATTGTGTCTTTTGACAAGGTGGTCTTTGTTCGCAGATTTGACTGTACCTATATATGTCTGGTGTGGGGTGTCGGCAGTGAAATTGTACCAAATCATTCAAGACTAGGCAATGATTTTGTTTCTATACTTAGTCTAGTCAATGACTATATATGTCGCCGAACAATTTAGTCTTGAAAGATTGACACCGATTTTATATCTGCAAAATTGGTATACATAGTCGAATATCGATTTAATTTCTTATACATGTAGTAAGTACTGTGCAGGTGTTTTCGTCAAGTACGGTAAAATGGGAGTATTTCCTTTACCTCGCTAAATTACCTCTTCGTTTATGGGGAAATTATGTCGGTGCATTACCTGCAGCAAGATGAAATCATCCATATTCTTCATGTTTTCGTACCCATTACACCCCAATAATAGGATATTCATATATCATGAATTTTCATAAAATAATACTTTTGTAAATGGTGTGATTTGGCCAATTACATACGGTAGTGAGCTAAGCCCCATAATTTAGAACTAACTACTGCACACTTGAGTGGCATGATTTTTTTTCCTTTGAAAAATGGCAAAGAAAGCTACTTAAATCAGTCGTATATTGCTTATATTATGCTTATTTATGCAAGAAAACAAGACAAGTAATTGTCTATAAAAGCCTATTCGATTCTATGGGGAATATACCCGTGTGAATTTACACTGCTTTTGTATCATCTAAGGATAGGCGGGTTATCAATGATGTTCGAGTCCGGATATCAAAGTGTACATAATTGAAGTACCAGTCCGCCTTCAAATATAACTTACTTTTAAACTTATCTATTGAACAATTTTCTTTGACTCATTCATGATATAATTACATGACATATTATAATGACAGTATGATTCTAGTATGTCATAGCAAATACCTTTGCTGTAGCCTAAGGTCTTTGGTCATAGCAACCTCTGTGAAATACAAGCAACATTCAGTATTCAAATTTGACTTTTTCGCCTGACTTGAAATTTTACTTACATGGCACCCCTCAGTAATTTTTAATTATTTTACGAACTGAACTCAATCAAAGACCTATACATATATATATAGGTCTTTGACTCAATTGAGTGAATGTCGTCAAACGAGTCAAGATATATCGCACAAAGATGTAACAAGGGAAGTAACTCGTACAGAAACATATCAAATATTTTTAAGAGTTGTCTTTCTTATTGTATTACGATTACAGTGAACACACTCATGTGATAACTGTACAACTGTAGCGTCAATGTGCATCTTTGATATCACAGGTCCTTATAAATAAAATAAAACAACATTTACAGCAGAAATATTTCCTTTTAGTGTACAACTTTGAAGAAACTTTTCACTGCTATAATAATTTGTCTTTAACCAATCAAATCAATCGTTACAAAACCGCCAATGAAAGTACCACGTGATCAGTTAAAAAATGGAGGATTCGCCTTTGGGACGGCGATCGTCCCATATTTCATGTCTTTTCCCCGAGATTCTCACTATAATATTCGGCCATTTAGACGTTAAGGATAAGGGGAGAGCCGCTCAGGTTTGCACAGCATGGAAAGACGCTGCATATAACCGCCAGGTCTGGCGAGGTGTGGAAGCGAAACTGCATTTGAAGGGACGTGCGAACCCTTCTTTGTTTCCGAGCCTTGTTAAACGAGGTATTCGTAAGGTTCAAGTACTGAGTTTATCAATGAGACGGACATTACGTGATGTCGTTGGTGGAATTCAAAATGTAGAAAGTCTGAACTTAAGTGGTTGTTTTAGTTTAAACGACGGAGCCCTATCACACGCCTTAACTCAAGAAATGCCTTCACTAACTGTTTTGAATTTAAGTCTGTGTAAACAGATATCAGACAGAAGTCTTGAAAGAATTGCTCAGTATTTACAAAATCTCGAAGTTCTAGAACTTGGTGGTTGTTGCAACATTACCAATACAGGACTACTTTTGATTTCTTGGGGTTTAAAAAAGCTGAAAATTTTGAATCTCCGAAGTTGTCGTCATATATCTGATCATGGAATTGGACATTTATGTGGTCTTAGTACTCACGCAGCTCCAGGAACATTAGAACTTCAGCACCTAGGTCTACAAGATTGTCAAAAACTAACTGACCAAGCATTGAAACACGTGAGTTGTGGACTTGTGCAACTGAAATCTATCAATTTAAGTTTTTGTGGCAGTGTAACTGATTCAGGAATCAAATTTCTCTCCAAGATGCCTAGCCTCAAGGATCTGAATCTTAGAAGTTGTGACAATGTTACTGACACTGGTCTCGGGTATTTATCAGAAGGTGGATCTCGACTTGAAACCTTGGATGTAAGTTTTTGTGAAAATGTTGGTGACCAAGGCGTACAGTTCCTTGCACAGGGCTTGTTTTATCTCCGTAACTTGTCACTGAGTGCGTGCAATGTAAGTGATGATGGTCTGATAACTTTGGTTAACGCGTTACAAGAAATGACGACATTAAACATTGGTCAGTGTGGAAGAATCACAGATAAAGGACTAAGTGCCATTGGATTGAAACTGAAGAATTTGAAAAGTATTGACTTGTATGGATGCACAAGAATTACTACTGTTGGTTTAGAGAAAATTATGCAGCTTCCATGTCTCACTGCTTTGAATCTGGGACTATGGCATAAACGAGATTAATATTAAAGCTCAAACTCCATTTTTTGTTGACAATGTTACAAATGTATTAATTCAATGTTTGTTGAATTTATAATTAAGACAAAAGTTACTCATTATCATTTTCATACTGTCATAGTAAGTAACCTAATTAGTTAAGTAAACAAATTGGTCAATATTGTAATATAGATCTATGTTACATATTTCCAAGCCATTTCTTTTTAAAGATGCCCCGTAGTTTTTGAATTTTGAATGCTTAAAAAGTTATTATTTACCAATGTCCATTTCAAAGTTTTCTTAATGAAGTTAATGAGTTCACAATGAATCATGATTTATTTAGAATAGTTTCAAGTCTTAGCCAGTATAATTTCTTATTTTCTAGTTCATTTAATTTCTAAGTTTTATATACTGTTAACTGCCTGTGTAACTGTAAGTTCAATATGGACCAGTATGACCAGTACATATACAATATGAATGTTTTGGTGCTAGTAGATCTATGTATTCAGATTTTCATTTTTTGTCTGTATAGTACTAGTAGTCATCATTTACTTACAGTATAACTTAGTTGTCTTAGACATGTTATTTCTTCACTTTTTATGGACATTCTCATTCAGTACATTTAGTGAAAATGCAACTTTAAGAATGCCTGATTTTCGTGAATTTGTAATTAAATAATTATAAATGTCTAAAATTGAAAACTGGTAATATTTTACTCATGTACATACACTATACATGTACATTTTTGTATGCAAATTGCAATTAATATTTTATCTTACTTATTTATGTTTAGAAAACGAATTGATATTTCACTTGTGCCTTTCAGTTTTTTACAACATTTAAATTCATACCATGTGTGAGTAATTCAATTTGTAATGTTCAATGTCATTGAAATTTATATTCATTTAAAACAATTTAGTACAAATAGATTGTACAGGGTTAATCATAATGGATAACGCACTTGATCTTCAATCAAAAGGTTGTGATCTCAATTCTCAGCTCTGGCTTTCAATATTTAAGGGACGCTTTTTGAGTGTCCCCATACCCACTACCTAGCCCAGTACTGTGTTTAGAAAATCACGGGAAAAGGGTGAGGTGCATCAGTACACCAGGCACGATAAAGAAGGGTTAAGAACGAGGAAAACTAACGGTTCTCGTGTATTTTCTCACTGTTCTCTCTGGGGCGGCTCTGAAATTACCGTAGCTGTGAAACGGGTTGTTAAACTATAGATTAATATAATTTGTTCAGTCATTATTCAGTCATTCATTTCTGTTCTATGTAAAACATATTGATTCACCATTCTAGTTTCTACCTTATGAAGGTATCACATCATGTAATGATTTTTGTACAAAACATAAATTTTTCATAATTGTAATTTGTTATTTGTGAAGAATTACTTAAGAAACTTATTAGAAAGTGAGTTTAGTGACTTACTTGAGAGATTTATAAACTTCAAACATTATTATATGAATATGATAATCAGTTAGGGTCTCACCAATTTTTTATAGTTCATCAGTTGTTACAAATTGTACTTCAAAATTAGCTATGGTTTTGATAAAACATGTGAATTATTTTTCAAAGTATGTTTAGAAAGCAAATTATTAGGGAGTATTTATTGACAATTTATTATACTTGTTTGTATTTGTTATATAAAGAATAAATAAGTGCTATCATGTTTGTTTATATGTCATTACATTTTATATTAAAGGAAAGCTAAAAAAAAGATATTGACACATCATTTTAAAATGCTATTTTATGCCATTTAGTTGATGATGGATATTCTTTTAGTTTATAAATTATCGCTGAATTTGTAAAAATTCTGCTATTTTATTATGAACTTATATAAAAGAAAAATCTTCTGCTTTTCTTAAAAATCTTTTACTAATCCCAGATATGTTCAAAGGGCTTTAGATACTGACTATGAAATGATCTAGTACATGTAATTATGGCATCTTTGTTGAATTTAAACATGCATGATTTATTTATATGTTTAATGTGGTGCTTAAATGATAAAGATTCTATGAGTAAGTGCTAATTAATACCTTATACATGATAATAGAAATAGATTGTTGAAATGTATATGATGTTTTTTTCAATTGTACTGTCTAAGTCTATATCTGAGCCATAGTCCTCTGTCATAGTGAATACTGAATTAACAGTACAAGTCAAACCTGTGCTAGCAGCCACCTCTGATAAAAGGCTGTCATGTGAACAAAGGTCATTCTTCTGTTATTGATTATTTAGAAATGACCTCTGAATAAAGTCTACATATCAATAAAAGCCACATTTTGTTTTTCCCCAGGATTGCCTTTGTTTACAGATTTGACTTTATTTGTTACTTCAGTATTTGTATGAGTATTTAACATGTAACAACTGTTTCTGACTTAGTAATATTCCAATAACTATTAACAACTGAATGTTTTGTGTAATGAATGGATATTACAATAAAAACATGTTTTTTTGTAACTTGTGGTAAAATTGGAATGTTTGATTTTATTACAGGCCATAAAAAATCGTTTTACGTCTGGTTACCTAGATGGCCCTTTTTATGGTGACCCTGATGTTTCCAAAAGCTAAATCCAAAGTACTAAAATACTTTGGAACGAATTGTGCATCTAAAGAATGAAAGTTGTATTTAAAAAAAGAATAGGCAAGTTTTACAAACTGCCTGCCCTATTTTTCTGGGTCATATAACTGGAAGCATGGGTAAATTTTTTCTGGCCATATATCTACTTGTAGTGAACACAAACATGTTGATTATTACCTACTGAAAGTCTCGGCATATAAATCTTAAATTTTAAATTGCATTAGAAGAGTTTTTTTAATTTTTTATTTGACATTCTTTTTGTTGATTTACTGACTTCAAATTTTATTCTAGAATCAGGTGCTAATATGTACTGTATTTACTATGCGAATCTGTTGCAAAAAATCCTCAAAGAAAATTTGTTTACCAATAGATAGTAACAAACTTACTTAAATAAATATCTAATGCTTTCTTTTTGGAAACTGAATGATAGGTCAGCTTTGAATTTCCATAGCCGTCACCTGCATCGGCACACATGAATTTTGATACGGACCAAAGTACCATGTTTATCTTCATCCGCCATGCAATCGTTAAACTAGTTCCAATTCATGTTGCAGTGCAAGTCTATGTAAGTTCAGTTTCCATGAGTACTTTGATTAATTTGTACTTTAGTCTCCAACACTGATATATGATTTTTGTGTTAGGTTGATCTAAGGTAGTATTAAGAGTATATAGTGCTCATTTTGTGCATTCCGTTGTCGAGCCAAAGTTTTTGTTTCTATGTTCATTTATTTCATTTTATTAAGATTTATAAGCCATTGCTATTAAAGAGGTATAGATATTGAGATTTTGTTACAATTTTGAGTTTATTTCTTTATAAATATTTTGCTTTCAGTATTTTGATATATGTGTATATGGCAAGACATAAAACTAATATTATTGTATTGAGAATACTTATCATATTATATAAATGATATTTTGTTTGTTAAAGACTTGTTTTGTATGAATAAAATATGAAATGTTACCAAAAAAACTTGAGTTGTATTTCGTGAGTTAGTTCCCTTGGACTATGTGATTATTATGATCGTTTGTTTGTTCATACCGAAATGGAATGTTAATCATTTGACACAAAATGCCATTGATAAGTTGACACATCATTTTGTTCACAGGTCATGTGACCTCTGCTGTCTAGCATTCAAATAAAAAATATACTGTTATTATGATTGTGGTCACCTTCAAATATAGGCTACCCCATGCATTAAAACTCTCAATGATTATGTAGTACAGAATGACATCAAAATAAGAGCCTCCTGTATGTGAAGGCCATGATTTGTCTTTCCTTTTTTGTCTTTCCAGATTGTGGGCCAGCTTTAGCTTCTTTATTTACATTAAATAATGAATACAGTTGCATCATGTTATTAAGCAGTGACTATAAAATTTTCATCAATTGTCAAATAAATTTACTGAGGAGAAGGAACTTGTTGATGCGTGTAATGATCTAAACATGAACAATTTACTCTGAGCAATGACAGGTGCTAATTACTAGATGTATTCTGTTACTATGATTTCCATGATTTACTATAACTGTCTGTACACTTAGGTATCCATTACTGTATGTACAGAAGATCATTACACCACAGCTTACAATTTACTACGGAACAAAAGGTCAAGGGTTCAAATCTCGGCTCTGAAGTTTTCAGTGTCCCCATCCCAAGTAACGAGCCCAGTTCTGTGCCTAGAAAACCACAGGTAAAGGGATGAGGCGTGTATCAATGTTTTACACCGGGCAGGATAAAGAACCAGGAAAAACCATTCGAAATAAGAATAGGGATACAAATGCCCGTTTGTCCTGTATCTTATCTACCCTCTATCTTGTGTGGCCCTGAAATGACCATAGCTATCGAATGGGCCGTTAACATGTACAGATGAGTAAATACAATTTATTCAGTGCATATTTCATTTTGGTGAATAACAGTCAGTGAGCGAATAGTGTATACGTATGTACAACGATTTGCCTATTCTGACAAGCCTATTATGACAACTGAAGTACCAGTATGCATCATACTTTGTACGAGGGGTGTTAAAAAAATACGCGGAAAAGTGTTGTGATTCTCTCAATTATTGAAATAGCACAGCGAAATTCGCACATACTGTAGACTAAACAATTCTGTATTTATTGTGTACATTTCATGTTAATATCTCCACACGTTAAGAAAATACGATAGTTATGGTAACGTCATCGCGCAAAACCCGGCCCAACGTATAACTTGTTCATAAGCAATCTCTACCCAGAGTTGTCGTTCCCGCTACACTCACAGTTTGTGTCGATTGGAAAGGAACGACAACTCTGGGTAGAGATTGCTTCATAAGTACATTGATCCATTCCCTACACAATGTGAACTAACATTTTATTATTATGACTATGTCTGAAGTTGAGTTCCAAGGGTAATCCCAACATATTCATGAGTCAACTGTACGTGAACATAATTAAGCAATAATGTCAACTTAATCATTTTGCACTAGAATAAATATTGTACTCTTCTGGCAATCATGGTGAATTATAAGAAAAGAATGCAGACTTGGGATCTAGGCAATTAGTTTAATGGGATTTATTCCATGAACTAATGTGTTAGTTTACTTTACTTTGAAGTATAGAATTAATGAGTCCTTATAAATCTAGTAGAATCTAAAAACATTGTATAGAGAACTGAGAACTGTTTGTATTTCTTATTTCAGACCATGGGATTGTAGGCTCAAACTTATAGGCGTAATGGTGGAGTAAAAGCATAATTACATATCTAAGGAATGTGTAAATGATTTGGTCACTCCCATTGATAAGAGATGCATTATTTAGCTCCCATAAACAACATTTACTACTGTGCTTAATAGCATGCGGTTGAATTGTGCATGTGCACCAAACAGTAGTCGAGTACATTCTTTTCAAGTAAAACTTGTCATTGATTATTTGTGAAGGGTAGTTGCTAAGGGCAACAACCCAAAACTGATGTCACCACCATGCATTGTATCTTATCTGTATAGGAAATGTGTATTTCATCTTCCTACACACTCAGTCGTAAAAAGAACGTTATATTCATCGAAGATATGTAATGTCGACCGAGGTGATATTTTCTAATATCAATCATATATGATGTAACGTCTACAGAATTAATCTGAATATGTGTTTTATGCCCCCGTATAATAGATCGGGGTTATATTGTTTTTGGCCTGTTAGTCTGTTTGTGCCAAACTTTAACCTTGCCTATAAAATCAAAACGCTGCTACATGAATACAGTCATCAAACTTCAGATGTTAGTATTTCATGCGTGACAACCTCTAAAGGACCTGTCCATTTTAAGGTCAGTAGGTCAAAGGTCAAGGTCACCCGGAGGGAGTATCGTGTTTCAAAAAACACATCTTGTTTTTTTCACTGCAATTTAGCGTTGCACCAAATAGCCAGGGTTGACGATAGGGCTGTCCCGATACAGATCTCAGCCGATACGTATTGCGATACGGTACTAGCGATATGCGATATCAACGATACGATATTACAATATTTCAAAGTAATGAAAAACGTTAAAATATTAGTGTTTTGGGGAACGCTGCACATTTGTTTGGTGCTAGAAAGTCCTAATTAACTGTTAAAAAGGTGTAAAACTAAATTCGTCTTGTACTTAAAGTCATCAATTTGATTCACATATATGTTTGTTGATATTGTGGAAATTAAATAATTATGAGATATATTAGCAAGTTTTTATCCCTGTTCCATAAATTGCCTTATATCAAGAATAGTACTTTTAAGCCATATACAATTGTTTAAAGAATCAGGGTTATGATTGTCAAATTGATTAACAATACTAAATTACTAGTAATAATGAACTTCTGTAACCTTCAGCTTGGTTGTTAAGATGACGAGATATACGTGTTCTAAGGTTGCTAGTCCCACCACTATACTTGACATCGCGTTGACACTTCTTACAGACAACTATGTGCTTCTTTGTTTCATTAACCAGCAAACCAAAATGCTGCCGTATTGTATGTAAAATTAAATGGTGACGTAATACAATTTATAAGTCAATAATAATCTACTTGAAAAAAATCTGAATATTCGAATCGAATTCGTTGTCTAGCATTAACTGACGCTGCTAATGTCTGTAAATGGAGTATGGAATCCCGGATATTAGTTGCGCAAGCATTGTCGATGATGATAAGAGAGTAAATTCGCAAATCTAGTTCAGTTGTTCAACATTCTAAGAGTTTTTTAATATAAAATAAAAAATCGCGATACGGCCGATACGAGACCTTCCGATACGATACGCATATCATCCAGCAATGTACCGGTACGAACCGGTACGCTGCCATATCGGGACAGCCCTAGTTGACGACTTTCCTGCTTTAAAAATGGAAGAAGACCCCAGACTTACATCTGGGAAACACTACTCAAATTTAACTGGATTATAGTGTGATATTCCAATGCCAGTCATTAAGCATTCAGAACTATATTACTTTCTTCCCAGTTAGAGAAAACATTACAATGTTTCAATATTTCAAAATCACTGTGAACTGTAATTAAGGCTTCATCTACCTCAAACTAGACACAAGTAGATCATGTATTATTTAATTATATCATGCATGTACCTACATGATCAACTCGAATTTTCATCTCAGATCTAGACTTATTACATATAATTATGTTGACCTAATAAAGAACTTCATAACTTATCTACTTGATTAAATATCGAGTACTTGACGTTCATTTGGCCCATTGAATATTAGAAAATTAAACTCAGGGTACACGTACTTGCAGTGGTACACAGTCAGACTGACTATTATTTTTGGTGAAAACTTTGTGCGGTTTAAGGTATAACAAGAACTTTCACTGTGTTGCAATGTAAAGTTCTTGGCCTAACATAGTGCTGTTCTGAGTCTATGTATACGCTCAGGTGGTTGTATAAGGTTGGAGCTCAGTTCGCTATTCGCGAATCGCTGACGTCATACTACAACACAGTTCGCAACTCGCAAATCACGGACGTCATACTAGAACGACGTCATACTAGAACACAGTTCGCAACTCGCAAATCATGGACGTCATACTAGAACACAGTTCGCATATCAAACTTTCTGGTAACCCGCAATAGCGCACATAACAGAATACTGTCTAACTGTCGTATTGAAATAACCACGTCAACAGACGTGGTGTTGTTTGCAAGAACTACAACAACACCTATGACTCATCAGTTCTTTTTACACAGTTGTCGTTCAATGTCGAAGCAACTTGGAATAAAGAGTTTGTGTTCTATTCATTTTGCATTCGAGAAAATTTGCGTAATGTTAAAAAATGAGCTTTTCCGGACAGGAAACAAATTCGGAATGAATATATTGCCATTCAGCTTAGCAAAACTTTAATCAGCGAAAATAGCATGTAAATGACAAAAAGAGACCAATGACACGACAAGTGCACAAAACACAATCATGATAGAAAGTATGAATGGATGGATATCTTTACGGTATTCATCACGAACAATGTTGTCTATACAACACTGACATTATGCCCTGGACAAATGACAAATATGCACTTTCCTGTCAATTTTATGAATGACAAAATTTATAATTTCCTAGATGCGTTGACATTCAACGGTGATGTTTTTGAAAGGTCAAAATTATTACTAATTATCAAATGTGCACACTTATGTCAATGTTTGTGAAGGTTTACGCCATGTACAACTCCTGATTTTTTTTCTTTAATTACTTACGATTTGTATATTTAATGCATTTAAGAATTCTTACCGCAATGAATGGTACATGTACAACATTTCCGTCATATATCAATGTAGCCCTATTGAAGTTTTCTTAATTGTGTTATGTAGTGTTATTGTATTGTTGCACAATCACGTCATTAAACAGTTAATTGTTTGGTAAGTTTCTGAATCTGTGTGTAGTAAGCCATATTTGTGCTAACGTAAATGCGTATTGACCATAGTCACTAATATGTGTGCCGGTTTTGGTTTTTGTCAAATAAAGTATGTATGTGTGGTAACAATTCTTTAATGTTACATGTAGTAATTTACCAAAAGCGAAAACACTTAGGGTTATTGTAAATTTATTGTTCAACTTGTGTTAATCATCGACTGCAATGAACAATCAGCAATGGACGACCCAGATGGCCTTTGTCCACCAGTATTGTTGAATTTTAAGAAGAAGTGACTGTGAGTCGACCTTTGTTTCAGAAATGATATACCACTGAATTAATTTGCAGGATTTTTTTTTGCTGAAATATCCGGGCAGCCAGCATCGCAGTAAGACAAGGCATATACAATCAAAGTACTGAAAGTACTCATGGAAACTATATAGACTTGCACCGCAACATGGAACGGGAACTGTATATACAATTGCATGACGGATGCAGAAAAACATTGTAATTTGGTACGCATCAAAACTAATTCGCACCGAGTGGGTGAGGGCTTTGGAGAGCTGAGTTATTGTTTATTTTCGAACTACACGTATATAGTCATTTTATAGCTCATCTCTCTTATACCAATGGTATTGTAGTACCAATGTCTTTTATCGACCAACAGTTGGATATTGGCGGACGGGCATATAGTGTTTATCCTGTCCATGTGCTTGTTTGTGTGCGTGTTTGTGGGTATATATGTATGGGCATTTTCGTGTCCGGCGTGCATGATTGGATTTTGAAATAAATTAGCACAAATGATCAGCTTATTAAGACGACAAGTCATGTGTCGCTTGCTCAAAGGTCAAGGTCACAGTGGGCACTTAAAGTTTGTGCATATTCCTTAAATGGATATACAAAATGTAGTGCCACACACTACTCATTTCTGTGTCCAGTGTGATTTAGCGGGGACATCCGTGTCCTATGGACACATTTCTAGTTTATATTTAGAGTACATTCAGATTATTTTTATTTATTGTGCTAGCATTTCTATATAAAAGCAATTCAAAGGATCACCAAGAGGGCAAAGTTTATATCATGCATGCAATATACACTGTAACATTTTGAAGACAATTTTGGTGAATAAATTAGAATATTTTTGTTGCGTAATTTATTATAAAGATTTTAGCATGCACGAATGCTGCCTGTATACATATAGAGCAACCAGACCGAATACTGCCTAATCAAAAAATCTAAACAATTAGATATATGGCAATGTCCTGACAAAGATTGGTGACTCTCAGCCACAGGAGAAAGCGTTAAGTTTGCAAATTTTGCTTGTCAATCAATGGTTTTTTTTTAGGGATGTCAATTCGTCAAGATTTTACTAATCGGTTAATCGTTCGTTCATACGAACGATTAATCGATTAACCGTATGTTAATTGTACGAAGTGCTTATAACATGAATTGTCACAAGTTTCCGCGACACTGACGTTTCACACGAAATGCGATAATGTATATATTCATCAATATATATTTACCACTGAATGTGATGCGTGTATGTACTTATCAATTTTCTGTTTATATATATCAATGATCAATTACAAATAACATAATGGCAACTAATAGTAATTTTGTTTACAAAAAAGTAGATTACGGCATACCGGTACTTGTTTCATACCCAATTTGGTCAGGTTATAATTGGAACATTGGGCGGAGCTTACAACAACGATCATTTGATTGGTTGATTGGTGTAATGCTGAATTTAATTGTGATTCCAATCGATGTATTTAAGTATTTCACACTTAGTGCAATTGAGTATCAAATGTCAACACGTTCTCATAATTATCAGCGGCTATGTTTGATGCAAAGACGCAAACAAAATGCGTTTTCAAGCAAATGACATTTTTGGAAAATGGATTAGGATAAAACAAAGCGAATCAGAATTCGCCACCATCGTTGTAGTCCTTTGTAGACCGAATACTGCCCAATTAAAAAATCTAAACAATTAGATATATGGCAATGTCCTGACAAAGATTGGTGACTCTCAGCTTTCAATTCAAGTCACAGGAGAAAGCGTTAAGTTTGCAGATTTTGCTTGTCAATCAGTGGTTTTTTTACGCAAACAAAATGCGTTTTCAAGCAAATGACATTTTTGGAAAATGGATTAGGATAAAACAAAGCGAATCAGAATTCGCTACCATCGTTGTAGTCCTTTGTAGACGATAGGCACGTTTTTTATCGTTGTGCAGAAACAATCAGACGTCTGCTTTTCGTCGAATCATTAAGTTAGTAATGTCAGTTGTTGATTAGCAAGACTGTTGATTATCAATTGAAAGACATATCGCTTTTCTCTATCGGAATAACGTACTGTTGTATTATAGCATATAATGTTGTTTATACTGGGTATTAGTAATGCTGTAACTCGTGTTCACTTAGCAAGAAGTTACGTACTTAATAAACTCTCCTACAGTAGATGTGGTGGTCATAATATATGGCTGATTCAAGTCAGACATCTTCAAACATCTACTGATATCTGAGCTTTGGTTGGTGTAAAACGAGTATAAGCATTACAGTCGGTTGTAAAATCTTAACTGAGCTTATGTCTTTTATTTATTTATTTCCGTTCTGCCGACATAAAATAAATACAACTTACTTTTTTCAGAATGTGTTTTTGTTCTAGAATCTTACTGTTTTCAGGAGATGTGAATCTTTAGTTATAGTTATAGAGCCAATTAATCAACACATCTATCGCATATCATACGTTTCGCAATTAACGTTCTATTTCGTTTTTTATTTGTTTTAATCATGCATATATCTAATAAATACGGTCAAACCTGTGAGTAAAGGCCACCCTTAGGAAAGACACAGTATGATATTTATTCTGAGCTTAATTTGTTCTAAATTATCCATGGCAGTTTTTAGAAGAATTAGCTTTATTCACCGGATAACTATTATTTGGAGGTGGCCGCTAACACAGGGCTTGACTGTATGTTAATATTATCATTAAAACTCATAAGAATGAAAGATAAGGCCGTGAAAAAGCTAACATTGAATCATGGATCCATATGAAATTATACAGAAGAAAAGAACAATATATATATATATAATCATATATATAATCACGACGTACACTGCTTTATCGGATAATAACGATATTTTCTGGTTATATTTTCTTACGTTTTATTTGAATCCAATAGTTGTAAGCAATATTGTATACATGTACCGGAGCAAGCAGCCATTTGAAACAAATAAACAAATATGTAAACTGTTACATGTTTTTTTTTCACTGGGGGTTTAAGGTCACACCAAAAGCCAAGGGCTAGGGTCACATGACGGTTTCTCCGGCAGTATCGGTGGCGCAAACCCCATGCTTACTCCAGAGTAGAATCGCCGAGCGTCCGTAAGGCAATAAGGCTGCTACCTCACGCGTGACTTTTTATATTTCAGATGGGTTTCACACTCACAGTGTCGAGGGGCTAGCCTAGTGAATTTTAGACGCATACCGTAACCACTAAGTCACGGAACCCATTTCTAACGATACAAAACAACTAGATTTACCAGTAATCATAGTGAAGAAAATATATCAAGATTTTCAAATTGAGAGACAGCTCTTTTAAAAGGTGTGTATACTCTGTAATTGAAATTCCAGCATTGCTTTAATGACAATGAAGACCTGTATATAATAATAAAACTGTAGTCATGTTAGAATGTTTTCTTAAATATAACTTAAGTGCCCATTCATGAACGTGAAGGACAATGTGTTGGAGATAGGACCGTTGAACTATCAATGATTCGGCCAGTTTGTGGTGGACAGTCGTGATGCTGATGAAACCACTTACTGATATCATGTCTTGTTTATTTGTTGTGCATATTGTATCGTATTTGTGAAATTTTATATTTAAGTCGGTATCTGTCTGTATTATGTCTGACATGTGTATCATACACGTGAAGTTAGTCAATGGTCCTATCACTATTTCATGCGCACAAGAATGGTAATTCGATCAAATTGTTAGCTATCTACAGCATTTAACTTTACAAGCGACGTAGAAAGAGCATGTACATGCACCATCTGCGTGCAAAAGAACTGAAATGCATTGGTCTATTCGTGAAGGAGATTTAATGAAACATTATGTAATAAACTACCTTGTATAAGATCAAAACAAAAGTTGAACCATAAATTGGTGTAATGGTGCTGAACGAATTAATGAGTGCTGCAGTAATGACGTAGATTCTAAAATGAGAGGATAAGATATTGCCAAATTATAGATTACAACTGTAGAATTTTATCAAACTTTATACCTGGCATCAACCATGCGAACTTTTGGTGCCACTTAATTTTATCGTAAGCTTCATTTATTCTAAAATATTAGGACATTGTATACTTGTCCTGTGCACGTCTATGACTGCCTTAATTACTTAATTGCAGGGTTTTCTTTATAATATAGTTGTAGCATGTAAGGGGCACCTTCCCCTCTGAAATCCTGTTCTTTGAAAATTTCCCCAAAATTCTTATTTACTCCTTGAAATTTCATTCCCCTAATTGGTTTCAGGCGAGAATTCTTTCCACAAAAGAGGCTTCAACCCGCTATTTCATCCCCATATTATTGGCTCGGGTGCCTTCCACAAAAAAAGAAATCCCCTGAATGATATTATATCATAGTGCTCAATAGTTTTATTGATAGCTCTTCACCAGTCTAGTTATGTTATGTTTTTGTTATAATATACAAATGTACATGTAATACTCTCCAATATTTTTTTATATTTTTTTTTCATATTTTTATCATCTATTCATGATACAGTTACCTGTGCTCCAAGTATGGAAGAAAATAAATAAATAATAATACGTAATCACTTAATTCGCATAATGAATTTTGATGAATGGACATCATTAATGTGTGCGTAAACTTTGCTTACATTCGTCATTGCCGACATTAATAACAATGAAGGTTTTATGATGGGATTAGTTAACAACCGTTTTAAATGATGTGAAACGTTTTCCCTGTTCAAAGCATTTGGTAATGTTATCTTAATTTTTATTACTGCTCGTTTGTTCCTGCGAAAAATACTTAGTGAATGTAGCCAGACAGCTTCGTTTGTATATCATACACAGACAAAAAACAACAACAATATATTTCATCCATTAACCAGGTTGCTTATCGTGCATCTTTGATTTCAAACAAATTAGAAACAGGTTCTACTAAATGGTCTAGTTGTTTGGATACGTCATTTTTCAAACACCATATGTCAGGAATGTTTGTTAAAAGTTGGATTCAATCGAAGCATTAACTATATGACATACATTGAATATCAAAAAGTCGATCAATAACATTTCATTTTCAGACATACCTAAACAAATCATATAGCGCACGAAAGCAACGTGCAATAAATGGACATGTGCATTTTAAAAGTGTTAATGATACAACTGGGAACAATTATACCCTTAGTATAGTTTGTAGATAAGATATTAAAAGTTCCTGTCATCGATTACACTTGATTACGTTATTATGGTATTTCTGAATGTCAATTTTAAAAAATGAATTGCTAAGGTGTTCACTAGACATCAAAAGTCGAGGTCAAAAACTACCCTTAACTGATAACAATTCGAAGTCTACAAAATTGTGTGCTAATGTAATGGTAAATTTGACCCTTTGGTACAACTTCTCAAGAGTCAGAAGCTACATTTTGCTTACTTCAAGAGTCAATATACCATTTTAAGGAACAAATGAAAGCCTGGCTTACTGATACACCAAGTGCTATATATACAACGTGAGCCTAAATCTGACTTAGTTCATATTTATACCACCAGCGCTATTTGAACATATTTACAGGGGTCTTCCATTGTGCCCCACAAACCATTAAGGTTAGTGTTGCAATCAACACTCGCAGACATGAAGTGCTGAAACTTAATAAAGCACTCATAGTAGAATTATAAACAAGGGCATATATTTCAGTATCGTTACCAAGCAACTTGCATAAATTTACTCGCAATTATTCCGTTTTTTGTAGCTTTAATAGTGAATATACACGTATAGCATTTTGTTAAAAGTTTTCAAATGTTGAGAAACGTTAAAACTATGTATATATATCACCTACTGAGACGCTCAGTGAATTTTTGCGTATAAACAATGCGTTTTAAAACATTAAACTGACAAGAAAGTGTAATGCTATGTTTATTCGTAATGATATACCTCTGACATTAGCGGATTGTCAAAGTTTATACGTTCGTATGCGCAATAGTTAATGGGAAAATAAAGTACATTGCAATTAAATGAAAAAAAGGAATGCCCTAAAAAGATTTACTATACACGGAAGTAAAATAATACATATTTGGTAATGTCCGAAATTTAATAAAGTCAGTATTTCAAAATGATTTACCTTTATAGTCGCCATAGAACATAGACCATCGACGCTGAAGCATGTTAAGTCCAAAATGAATTCTGTTTTCGCTGTGAAAGTATCTATGATTTTTTTACCAAACCCGGCGATGAACTTAATTCCATGGTCGAACATTGCTTAAGATAGGAATTTTAATGTCCATGGCTTCCAATGTTATCTATGAACAGCTGAGATTAGTTCGCGAATTTTAGATATATACTTAAGACTTTGTAAATTCTTACAAGATTCGTGACAGATTTATACGCTATATAATTACGTTTCACCGAACAAAATTACTACATTAAATCAAGAAGTGGTCTCGCCGTATCAACAACTGACTAATAATGATTAAAACTTTAAATACTTATGTATCCGGTAATCTGTGAATATCCGAATATATGGCAGGATTTTTTTTTCAAAATGTCATGGCGTCCATTACGTGTCCTCCCAAAAGATTTTTTTGCTAGGCAGTAACACTTATTTTTACAAATATTATATTCATACTTGTTTAAACGCTTAAATACACGACGTATTTGTGTATTTTATGAGAAATTTTACATTTTATTGCATTTTTGGGGATTATGTTATTCAGTTTTATTGCCATAACAGGCACAACTCGGTTCTGATATTTGGAGAGAAAAAACAAAATTTATAACCAAGGTACCGTGTGATTTATGTCGGAGCTTGATCCTTTATTTTCTGAATGGACTTATGAGTAACAAGTAAAAAATGCTTTATCGATATCACTTGATTAAATCAAAGCAAGAACCTAAAGATTAGGGTAAAAAAGGTGTCTGTTTCCGGTTACCCGACCTACCATATTTTTCCTCGCGACCCTAGACTTTTATCAGCCCGCGAGCAACGGAAAATCCACACTCTCACCTTTTTTACCTTTTTACTTGCTTTCAGTAGCCAAAAAAAAGAGAAAAGGCCCCGATATGATACCTACCCTGGTTTCAATAAGCAGATTCTCAGAAACAAACAATATTTTAGGCCTTACAGTCATGATATAAGGCGTTATTAGACAGCAAAGCCTCCGTATTAAGTCTACCCTATGAGACCAAACTTGTCCTTAAATACCAAGTAGGCGGTAACGCGCTGGGCTACTAAACGAAAGGTCGTGGGATCGATTTATTAACTTCGCCTTTCGAATTCCTCAGAGATGCTTTTTCAGTGTCCTCATCTCAACAACCGAGTCAAGTAGTGTGTCCGGAAAATCACAGGAAAAAAGGGCAAGGCGTGTTTCGGTGCTTTACACCGGGCACGACAATGAACCAGAAGAAACTACTGTAAAATCATTGATTTTCGTTGGGTTCAACTTTCGTGTTTTTTACTAAAATAGCTATTTCGTGGGGACATGAATTCGTGGATTTTGATTTTTGAAAAGAAATGCCTTATCTCTGCTTTTGAATTCGTGGGGATTTGATTTCGTGGATGAGTCGACCCACGAAATCCACGAAATTAAATCCCCAACGAAAATTAATGATTTCACAGTATTCGAAAAGAGTAGGGATATAAATGCCCGGATCTCCTGTATCTTATCGCGCTTTCTCGTGATGGGACGGCTCAGAAATTACCATAGCTGTTGACTGGGTCGTTAAACAACAGATAAATAAATTAATGAATTAAAAAGTTGATACGTAAATACCGAAAACTAGTCTGAAAATGAGTGGTCGTTATAATAAAACGGTCTTGATATTAAAGTGGTCGTTGAGTGAGGGGTTACTGTACAGTACAACCTCTTCACAGAAACACTCCTTGGGAGAAGCAAAATTATGTTGCTCTAGAGAGGTTAAATTCTTAGTTAAATCGTACAGCGGGAGTAAACCTAGTTATTGTTGAAGGGAGATTGCTGCTCTAAATAGGGCCGCTCTGGAGAGGTTGTACTGTATATAATACTAATTTATTTGTTTTAAAATAATATATAAAGCGCACATGTCTATTGTTACCAGAAACATTGTTTACAGTTTATTATTGTTATTTATCTAGAAAATCCACGTTTTGTTCGTTATACAGTCAAACCTGTGAACAAAGGCCACCCTCGGGAAAAAACTAAATTTGGCTTCTATTGACAGGTGGTCTTTATTCGGAGGTCATTATGTTCTAAATTACCAATGACGGTTATCAGAAGAATGACCTTTATTCGCTGGAAGGTATTTATTAGGACGTGGCCACTAACACAGATTTGACTGTATACTGTACTTTCATTTATTTTCGTTGGGCTCAATTTTCGTGGATTTTACTAAAATGGCTATTTCGTGGGGACATAAATTCGTGGATTTTGATTTTTGAAAAGAAATGCCTAATCTCTGCATTCAAATTCGTGGGGATTTGATTTCATGGATGAGCCGACCCACGAAATCCACGAAATTAAATCCCCAACGAAAATGAATGATTCCATAGTATATTATACATATATGCAATGTATAATTATGTATGTATTGTAAACCGTTGAGCTTTATGCCTTTTGCTTGAAAATAAATATCTATATAATATCACAATGTGTAAAGTATAGATATCTTTAATAGTCTATGATATACTTGACGATGAGATATACAATTTTCAATAAACCCACATGAGATGATAATAAACAGTGTGTCAGGGTTTAATAACATCTTATCCTGTTAAATCAACATTAAAAGATTACATATATCATTACACGTTGATTATTAAAATTGTTATATTCACTTTAAACGTTTTTAAGTACATTGATTTATTTTTTAGTGATGCTTCAGAAAATAAAATATTTATAATAAAAACAATATAAAATTTAATATTTATTGTGCACCTACTTCCGTATCTTTTTTGTCTTGTTTTATTCAGTATATTTTACATTCTATTCAACATAAGCTTGCTTGCTTGCTTGCTTGATTGATTGATTGATTGATTGATTGATTGATTACTGAAACGATTAATTGACTGATATTAATCTCTAAATAGTGTATTTCCTCTCGATGGTAAGTATATATTGTAATTTTTATATACGGCAGTGTGGTGATAAAAATATGTGTTTTGAGTGTCAAACCGATCGGTAAGGGTAGATCAGTGGTCTAGTGGTGACGCGCTGGACTACAGAACGAAAGATCGTTGGTTCGAATCTCGGCTTTGCCTTCCGATATTTAAGGGACGCATTTTCAGAATCCCCATCCAAACTACCGAGCCAAGTAGGCCTACTGTGTTTGGAAATCATGCCTAGGAAAACGTGTGAGGCGTTAACACCAGGCGCGACAGAGAACCAAAAAAATCGTAATAAGAGTTAGGGATACAAATGTTCGGTTCACTTGTATCTTCTAGCTCTCCCCTCTCTCTGTAGCGGCCCTGAGGATCATAGCGGTTTTATGGGCCGTCGAACAACAGATAAACACAAAGGTTTCGAAATAATGCACGTGATACTAGTACTGCGACCGGATATGTGCTTAGAAAATATGTTAGCACGTTTTTAGGATATGGAGAATTTCCTTCGCACGCAAAAGTAATCGCGAAGACAAAACCTTCCCTCGTGAGTATATTTAAAGGCGTGTTTTATATCGTTTCAAGTTAGATAAACGTTACGAACAAGCCTGTTCTGAGTAGAATTGTTTGTCTGAAGTTTTGCCAACTTGTGTATCAGTAAAATAGTAAATGTCCAGACAAGAACGATGCATTGTTAACAGTAAACAAAACCAAATTGATTCTTCCATCTTGATGGTTACTTGTTATAGCTATGGCAAGCCGTGTTGGGTTTATTCTCTCTGTGGGATATTGGTATATTGATTGATTGACGCCTACGAAATACGAAATATTTACATTCGTGAAATGTGATCTTTTTGACGTTACGCACATTTGAAAACAACAACATTTGTTCAGACGGTGTAAGTTAAAATATCTGTCTATTATGTGAATGACTGGACGCGGAGAGAAATACATGTACTCTTTCAATGAAGTGTTCCCTATGCAAGTACAGTGGAACCTGTTAATAAAGACCATCCTTTGGAATGATAGAACTTGACCTTTATTGAGAGGTACCCTTCCTTCGAAGGTCATTTTGTTCTGAATAATCAAATAACGGTGTTTAGAAGAATGGTCTTTATTCACAGGGTGGCCTTTATTCGGAGGTTGTCACTAACACAGGATTGACGGTAGATGAAAAAAACGTTAACAGTCGTTTTACCAGGGGTATACCAGTATTAACGTATATCGCGGTACCGTTAAAACGAATACGTGTACTGTATCGAAAGGTTTTGCATGGATCGTATCGGCACTTTTCATTTTATATTAATTTCATGCCAAGAATACAACACCACCAAAACTTACATAAAATCTTACCAAGTTGCAATGATTCGTCGTAAATGTCTTTGTCTATTTAACATGTGGGCCGCAGAGCTGTCATAATGAAAATATTCTAATTTCGGATTGTTTGTGTTTTTTTAAAAATATGTCTTTGTTATTTCAAATTACTGTCAAACCTGCGAACGAAGGTCACCGTTGATAAAGACAAAATGTGGCCTTTATTGACAGGTGGCCTGAATTCTGAGGTCATTTTATTATATATGATAAATGGCGTTTTTTATAAAAATGGCCTTTATTCACAGGGTTGCCTTTTTTCGGAGGTGGGAACTAACAGTTTTGACTGTATGTCTGTAAATTGAATTTAGAAAACATGCTGATTTTACCATACCTGGTGGGGTCAGTGTATCGTATTGTATATAACGTATCGCCAATCCCGTATCGTTCTATACGTATCTTATATAGAAAGCGACTTGGTAATACACAGCCCTAAGAGAGATGAATTCGTCATCAGTACCATCTTAGTATAAGTATAAAAAAAATACATAAACTATTGTTAATACCATTCTTCACAATCCACGACAAAATACCACACTCGTGTCATGTTTATTAATTAGGTAACATTATTAGTTATGCAAATTTTACATCATAATTATCGCCCAGCGAAGGTGACTGTACATTTACTGTATTAATTATATATGATGTCATGCACATTATACATAATCATAAGAATCATCATCATAATTACTGTACATAAGGAATTCATTTCATGAGTCTAGGTTTTTTGTTCCAGATGAATGTTAGCGGCATATTAAACTGGTTCCCGTTGACTTGTCTGTACAAAACCTTTGGAGGTGTACTTTTACATGGAACGGGGACCAGTTCAGCGGCATATTAATCTAGTTCCCATTGACTTGCCTGTACAAAGCCTTTGGTGCACTGCTACATGGAACGGGGACCAGTTTAGCGGCATATTAAACTGGTTCCCGTTGACTTGTCTGTACAAAGCCTTTGGTGCACTGCTACATGGAACGGGGACCAGTTTCGCGGCATATTAAACTGTTTCCCGTTGACTTGTCTGTACAAAGCCTTTGGTGCACTGCTACATGGAACGGGGACCAGTTTCGCGGCATATTAAACTGGTTCCCGTTGACTTGTCTGTACAAAACCTTTGGAGGTGTACTTTTACATGGAACGGGGACCAGTTCAGCGGCATATTAAACTGGTTCCCGTTGACTCGTCTGTACAAAGCCTTTGGTGCACTGCTACATGGAACATGGGCCAGTTTCGCGGCATATTAAACTGTTTCCCGTTGACTTGTCTGTACAAAGCCTTTGGTGCACTGCTACATGGAACGGGGACCAGTTTCGCGGCATATTAAACTGTTTCCCGTTGACTTGTCTGTACAAAGCCTTTGGTGCACTGCTACACGGAACGGGGACCAGTTTAGCGGCATATTAAACTGGTTCCCGTTGACTTGTCTGTACAGAGCCTTTGGTGCACTGCTACATGGAACGGGGACCAGTTTAGCGGCATATTAAACTGTTTCCCGTTGACTTGTCTGTACAATGCCTTTGGTGCACTGCTACATGGAACCAGGGCCAGTTTCGCGGCATATTAAACTGGTTCCCGTTGACTTGTCTGTTCAAAGCCTTTGGTGCACTGCTACATGGAACGGGGACCAGTTTCGCGGCATATTAAACTGGTTCCCGTTGACTCGTCTGTACAAAGCCTTTGGTGCACTGCTATGTTTATTTTGAACAAAGTTGTATTTTGTCGTGAAACTGGGACCAGATCTTCAGCTAATTGTACATCATTTCTTAAAAAAAACTTCAATTTCATTGCTATAATATCCCAATTCTAATAACTGCTTGTTATAATACAAGCCAGATGATTATCGTATGCTTTCATAGACGATGTACAGCACGCATGTCCCGTCGCTTTGGGTACCAAACATTTCCCGATGCATCTGAAACAGGCCAGAATTCTGTTATTCAAATGTTTCCAGGCCATCAACACGTCTGTCTGTTTTCCGATTTCCATTTTAATGTAATTATACTGACAGTGCTAGTATATTTAACATACCCCCTTGTCTAATCTATAAATGGACAACATTACATTAGCGAGATTGGTATTTTAATCATATTCAACTGAATTATTCAGGCATGACATTTCTGAAAAATTGCTGTTTCACAGAGAAAATTTCAAAATAGCGATAACCAGATAGTTCTATGGTAATCAGAGTCTTGAATTGGTAACGTGTGTTTGAGAATTATATATATCTCAAACGTTGTCGAGCAGTGAGAGTATCAAAACAAACTGAAAGGATTTTGAGTTTCAGATACTTATTGAAGTTAAAGTTACAATTTCGAACCCTTAATTTTATTAACAGTACTTTAACGCTTCGTTTGTATTATCAGTTTTTATATGCGAAGGGAAATCGAAGTGCTGGATTGACAATATTTGGACTTATTTGAAACATTTGTGTATTGGAAGCGTTTAACTACCGAACTCTAGTATATATATTGTACAGTACAGATATACCTATATTGTACTTATATATACTGTATAGAAGACATACACTTCGTACTTACGCTTGTACGATAGTCCACCAATATTTTTACTAACTATCAAAACAGTTGAATACTGTATTACACTTGTTTCTACATTTTTGACTGAGGGTAAACATTATTGAATACGTCTTCCAGAATGTTGTAAAAACGGATTTTAATATTTACAGTGGACGAAACCATTATGTGGGAACAAATATTCTGTGATTATATATAACGGCACAATGGAAGTGAATGTTAGAATATGATCGTGATATACTAGCTGTGTGTAAAACTGAATGAATAGATGTATTGTTGAAGGATAGAACTTTTATAATCAGAGAGTGATAATTCACTGACTACAATTTTGGACGGATTGTGAACAAAGAGAAAAAGATACTACGTAATGACTGATTCAGAGAAATTCGTGCAAGGTAGATATAAAGATATACAGTTCTAGGCAAACTGCCGTTTTTCATTCATTTTTATTGTACCAATTACTAACTTCATGCCATGTGTAGAAGCCTGTAACAAAAATGTGGAAATGATTATTGTACTAATTGTACAAGGTTCTTTTTTCGAAGCAACCTGTTTTCTGACGTGAGTTCATTGTGAAATACTTGAGTTAAACAATCTTCTTTTTAGACATCTGACAATCGACTTCCATGTTTCCTGTTTTTTTTGTAGACGGATAAATATCCGAATTCCATTTGTTGGGTAGAATTTAGAACCGAGACGTAATATGGATTAATTTAAATCAAAATAACGTACGTTAACTAATACGGGGCAATGGAGAAATTAATTGTAATGCTAAATCGAATCAAAAACAAAAATAAACTATTTATTATGTACAACAATATCTCTATTGTGCTGATAAAACTTATCCAGTGTGTGTTTGTATGAACTATATAAGATTATCTAGTTTTAAAGAATCTTTATACAGCATGAAGTTAAGATTATATACTACGTCTATAAAGATATCTCACACTATTACCATGAAATTTGATAGTATTATTCATCTCGACATTGTTAACCAGTCAGGATTTCACTGTCGTGTTTTTAAAGATATTTTTTTTTCATTTTTTTATCGATCCAACTAATAAAGGCTCTATACATTAGGTTTTAAAATGTTGGTTTCTGGTTATATGTTCACTGAATCTCGGATAAGGTGGTAGGGATTTTTTTATTTTGTCTATTTTCAAACTGACTGCAGAAAGGTAAAAAGTGAAACAGTGAGTGTACCATTCCTCGGACCTTTTAGAAAATCTAGGGTCGATGGAGTGAATAAGAGTAGTTCGGATAATCAGGAAAAACATGGTTTTAATTCTACATGACTTGATAGACTTTTGGAGCTTAAAATTTATTTATAATGTCTTAGGATCACCAACCACTAATTAACCCTCCCAGTTTTGTAAAGGAATCGTAAATACGACTATATTTTCATAGAGAGTCATATGAGGTGGACAGTTCACCTAACCATCGTTCAGTGTACTAGACTCCCATACTCCGTAAGCAACGGCCTACATTCTCACATAAAGAGACATGGTCGGTAGCGAGGCTCGAACCCACGACCCTCTATCAGTGAGAGGTTAAAGTGATTTGAAGTCAGCCACCTTAACCAAACTATAACTTTTACAATTTATCTTCATTATATGGATTTGTTACTTAAAGTGTTTAATAATTTTGTGTATTTCCTTACAGTTAGAACTACTTTGACTTCATGTTTTATCAATATTCATGTATTTAGTCCGATTGCAAAATCCTTAAAAAACTAAAACCAAACAAACAAGGTCCGGATTTCCTCCTCTTACATGTCATACTCATATCTGCATAAATAAATAAAAAAACACATCCTGTAAATACTGTGTTTACAATTAAAACTTTCCAAAACTTTTGTTAAGAAAGAAATTGTGCATTACTCGCACATGACCTTCGGAGAAATCCTAATAATGTTTATGAAATGGTTTTCTTAACAGATTTGTCGATTTTGCTTTATGAAACAACAGCGGACTATTGTGTTGGAATGTGATATTTAACCCAAACATGAGCACAAGTAGTCGCATTAATACGAATTGTTTTAAATAGTGAGTTTAAAGGGGCATACCCTACAACTGACAAACATTCTGTGAAAGTGTAAAAATGTGCTAGATGTATATGTAAAACAATATATAATGGATAATTGCAGGAAGAACATGGGTCATAAAATGACTAGTTTAGGTACTAGCCACAAAAAAATAGCTATCAATAATAAATCACTTCCACCCAAAAATTTCCAAGACTAAATGTATGTATCACAAATACATATTTTTTATGATTTTATTTTTAATTGGATGAATTTTTGGCTGAAACTTTCTTCGTCGGCTTTTTTCTTTACAAGCTTCTAATTTATCATCATTTTGCTTTAATTCTAAATGCACCAAGTTGTAGGGTATGCCCCTTTAACCCCGTTTTTCAACAATCTTTAAGATATATACGGCGGTCGGTTCACCCTAACAAGTTTTCATGGACTGTCAGTCTGACAAGTACTTACTTACACCACAAGGAACCGCGACTTCTCCACATGTGGAGGAGAATCGACATTTTTGTCAAAAAAGAAGGATATAACCTACCGCGAACGAGTTTCGAACCCAAATCGCCGGTCTACCAGTCCAGTGCACTAGCCACTGGACCAAAGCCGCGGTCAATTTCATTAAAGCAACGTTAACAACATTGATACATTAGCAATATGTACGAGGTCCTGATTTATTATGATTTTGTTAGTTATCAATAATATTGATTATGTATAACTAGATTTTGTAATTATTTACAACAACACTTACTGGCCTAATTTATTCAACTTTGAAATTGAATATCGACTTTGACTGGCAGTGTTGCACGAAAATTCCGTAGTATATCTCCGAAGTATATTACTACGTGTTGTTGCAATTTAGTATTTCTTGTGCGGAATAAATATGCTTCAGTCGTAGAGAGAATTGAGAATAAAAGCTTTTGACCATGCAGTCTGATACGTTCGTTAGGTTTCATAGAAGAAAATTATTAAAATGTCTGGCATATACCCCAATGCGAATAAAACATGCACAGTGCAACCCTCTCTGAATCAACACCCTTCGGGAGAAGCTAAATTATGTTGTTATTGAGAGGTTGTTGCTCTAGAGAGGTTAAATAAATAGTTAAATTGTGCAGTGGGAAAAAATCATGCTGTTGTTGAAAGGAGGTTATTGCTCTAGTGAGAGGGCCGATCTGGAGAGGTTGTACTGTACTTTATGTTTAAAAATATGCATAAAATTCATGTAAATGATATCAATCGAAGAAAACACTGTATGCACGAGGCATTTTACAATAGGAAATATTTGTCACCCTTTGAAAATGTGTGATTTTTAGAATTCAATGAATTTTATATGGGAAGAAATTGTCACCTTAATGAAAATTTGTGAATTTAAGAATTCAATGAATTTTACATGAAAAATTTGTCACCTTTATGAAAGTTCGTGAATTTAAGATCCCAATGAATTTTATATGGGAAAGATTTGTCACCTTTATGAAAAATTGTGTATTTATGAATTATGCATCGAAATGACATACTAATAGCGTAGCACTAATTTACCATCTGGAACTCAATCTTTTCTGGTATTTACTACTAGTGACTTAATTGTAAATATACTAGCGTTCTCATTATGTATATAAGGAAACTGACATCTTATATAATACACACTATTGATATTGGTACGTAGATAAGACGATCGCTCTGTCTATAAAAACAATAAAAACAAGCTGTGACGAGTGTTTGATGTATTTTATCGAGTTACTTGGAAAGCCGTAATCTATAAAATGCTATATTTGTATCATTAATAAAAATGCTAAATGCTTAAATATCTTGTACCTCACACATTCGGAATTCCTTGGACAATACTGCATCAGTCTATATATGCGAACATGTACTGTTATTATTTATAAGCTTTGGTGGACGGTATTTCTAGCCAACGAAACTGGTGATCTATCATAATTATATTGATAGGTTTGTTCCTACACTTGCTGGCTTTATCGATATCAGAGAGAGTTATGGGAATATGATGTCGGCTGTTAAACTTAGAACTTATTAGTTCGACCCCTATAGACTCCACGATCATGAAGCTAGAACCAGTTTTTATTCGGGAGCGACTCTTAAAAAAATTTCCAGATGCGATAATTGTTATTGGTTCCCGTTCCATGTTCAAGTGTATCAAAAGCTTTGTACAGAGAAGTCAACTGGAACCAGTTTATAATTATTATAGGATAGTTTTTTTCTCACAAATCTCGACACCACGATTGTTCGGAAATTAAACGCTTTATATTTTGCTGTTATTTCTACTGAGCAAATAATGGCATTGATAACTTTATTGGCACAATAGATACAGATCCAATAAATGAACACATTTTGTTTATTATTTATTACACGTTTATTTACTACTGTAGTATACATAACATTGTTGTTTAACAATGGAACCTTTCAGGTCAACAACGAAGAATCCGAAAAATCGTAATAAGTCTTGCGGAGCTAATTGCAAATTTATTTCTTCTGAAACAAAAAGCTTTACCTAAATTATGTGAAAAGAATGTGGTACTCCCTCTCCATGTGTGATGAATGAGCCTCGATGTTTGGGTTATAACGTTTCAAGTTCGTAGGTTCTTTATACAGTTAATATTAGATCGCATTCATTTGCATCTAAGAAGATAAACAAAAGGAAGTTCCAATCAATTAACTGAAGAGTTTTAGTGGCTTCGATTCGCACCGAAAGACGTAAAACACGTGTATTTATAAACATTATAGCAATTATACAACCATTATGCTGTTTTATGCAATATATTAGGTTTTATAATTTTGTCTGGTTCTCCTATGTCAGGTTTTCCGTTCAAACCGATCGGCCATTGAATGTTCTGTATATAATAATACACGTATAAACGTTTTTATTATAGTGTCAACCCTATTGAAAGGGCCAGCCAAGTTGGCTTATGAGACACCTATCTTTTGTTCGCACAGTAACTCTCGAATCATGAGCTGGGCGCCTGGTTGAGATGGGTGTACGGTAACCATTATTTAACAAGCTGGCGGCTCACCAACCGACCGCGTCGATTTTAACCCAGTCTCCACTTGGGTTCGAACCTTCGATCTCACGCTCCGTAGACGGAAACCCCAACCACTCGGCCACGGTTGCGGTAGTATATGTACAGAACGAACATCAATTAACTTACCTATCAGTTCAAACCATCTCACGAAGCCGATGGCCTATGATTAAAAATTACCACAGTGAGATCTCTTGATCATATTTTTTATTCACCTCTTATATTAATAAAAGGTACAGATCAGAGTGGAATGAATGTTTTTTATCCCCTGCGGTAAAATGCGGATCTATATGTACCCGTTGTTTATAACATTAGTTAATAATACTATAGTTTCTTGTTATAGAATTAACTCGTTATATGTACGATAGATTGATAACTCTCATACAAACATTACAGTTCTTTGATCGTTGGAAGTCTTAATACCAGTTATTTACTATCGTTAATTAGTGAGATTACAATGATATGCGCATTGCTTTTAAAGTGTTTATGGCGTGTAGCGAATCCGCCCGGATAGCTCTGTGATTAGAGCGTTGGTCTGGTGATCAGTGATCAAGAGGTTGTGAGTCCGAACCCCGAGAGAGGCTCAAACAGTCCGTGACAAATTTGACTGAAGATATTACATCCTATATATGTTAAATTGTCCTCCACCTCTGAAAAATATGGGATAGCTTGGCAGTATCTGGCGGATAGAATGTAGTTAGTAGTAGTTAATGCCTAATTGAGATCCAGGGAGCTGGTTATAGGATAACTGCCCGCCACGATATGACTGAAATAATGTTGAAAATTTGTTAAATCTGAAGAAATAGAAATAAGATCGCGGAACTACTGAAGAAAAGAACAAACTAAGAAAACCTGAATATCTTAAATATCCGTTTACAGATCACACATCTAAATCTCCTACGTAGTCAAAAACACATGCTCAAAATTATCGATCGTTAGTTTGCTTTGAGCTATTGTTGCTTAGTCAGCATCGAAATTAACAATGTACCAATAATTTTGCGACATTTATTACCAAGAATTTGACAAGTTCAGCAACGCCAAAGGAGATAATCCATAATTAGTATTTTTCGTAAACTGAGCATTGTTGCACCGCAACACGAGAGAGGAACCAGTAAACATTTGTCATTAATAACAAAATATTTATTTCAATAAAATCATTATGAATAATTGAATACTGTACGTAAAATCATTAATTTTCGTTGGGTTCAACTTTCGTGGTTTTTACTAAAATAGCTATTTCGTGGGGACATAAACTCGTGGATTTTGATTTTTGAAAAGAAATGCCTTACCTCTGTATTTGAATTCGTGGGGATTTGATTTCGTGGATGAGTCGACCCACGAAATCCACGAAATTAAATCCCCAACGAAAATTAATGATTCCACAGTAGTTGATTGACATGTATACGCAATTCGACGCATCAAAACTACATGTATATTTTTAGAACAATAAACAAAACATTGCATGTTCAGCAAGCATTAAACATGAAGTCTAAAATATTTTACAGGTGTTTATAATCAAGGGAAACATTCCAACTCCCATTTAATTTTAAGCTGCAGCAATCTGTTATCAAATTTTAATTAATCCCAACACCATGACCTTGAACATTCACTACATTTTTGTTAAATACCATTCCTGAATTATACCTTTTCTATCCCTTTGTCTGATATTGAAAACACGTGTTCTGAGTATAATTTCTCTAGGAATTTTATCTAACAATGTTTTGTCCACACACATGCTCCCGTTCCGTACAGCATGTCAGAACAATACATATTTCGGAATATTTCGGGCACTGTCACTAATCTGCTTCGCGCAAGAAGTTGCGATTTTGCATTGCCACTTAAAAATAAGCATTCCAGAGAGTACGGCGGCCTACAATAAGACATTGAGGAGGAACTGTCATGTTATACATACTCTCATAGACAACAAACCTCCTGAATATTACAGCTTTCACTTCTAACTGATTCAATACAGACATTGCTTTTACTTTTTTTCAATTATTGAAATCAAGAAACTAAGTACAAAATTGTGTTATGGGAATCATGGAAACCATTACATCTGATTTATGTTATTTCAGCATGATACCTTACAAATAGCATTCATAAAGTACAGCAATACCTGTCAATAAAGGCCATCCTTTGGGAAACACCAAAATGTGGCCTTTATTTACAGATGACTTTATTCAGCGGCCTGTCTGTCATAAATAGTCAATGACGGTTTTTCAGAACAGGGCCTTTATTCATAATAGAGACCTTTATTCAGAGGTGGCTGTTTGGGTGTATTTGAGAAATGCTTGTACCATCGTATAAACTCCCCCCCCCCCTCGATAACAGCATGTAGAGCTCATATATATTAACATCGCCGTATCCTATCACATGATTATTGTTGTTTAGAATTGATAAAAGAATTTCATACATAGACAATTATATTTGTATACTAGTATCCAATTACGTTGTGTCATTCATTTTTTTTAACAAAGGGTGCCCTATGGGAAATACGCCGAGGTCTTTATTCAAATCAACGAAGCGAATACCCTTTCTCCGATAACAACAAGTGATATCCCTTGTTTCGGTGGCTTCTAGCTGACCCCTGTCTTGTTATTTTATGAATAATACAAATCGCACTTATCGTTTCAAGGAAAATGACAAAGTGAGCTTCGTACACGCACAACACTTAATGCAAACAACAAGAAAATGTAATGATTTTTATAAAACCTGAAATCGGTGCCAAATATTGAATACAGTCATGTCAGATTAGCATGCACTTTGCCATAGGACATCGTAATTAGCACACGTCTGAATGTTCCTCCCCATGTTAGCTCGTATAATTTGTTCTGAAGAATCAGCTTTCTGTGGGGATAGATAAATATGTTAATTACTTTGATGGACCAACATATTAGTTGTTTGTTCGAGGCTTATTAACTGATTAACACTTTCATTTTCAAGAATCAATGGATTACTAGTATCCTTGGAGAATGTCAAATCATATCAACATTTACACACAGTTCGTACATGCATTTATGCATAATATTATAACCGATTTTCTCCCCCCCCCCCCCCCCCCCCCTGTCAAACAAAATCTAAAATTAGTCCCCTCCCAATCTGAAATTGTTTCCTACTGGTCTGTGAAAGGGCAGTTTTGTGTGTGGGCTTCAGTAGATTTATATACGTATGTACAAGTCAGATACTTTACAGACCAGTATTGATGGATTTATTTTTCTGCAGTTGAGATGCTGAATTTATTCCGGTGTATGTTAGACTCTACAGAGGAACATCGAGATACTCTAGACTTGGCGATATTTATCTTCCGAGTACAGACGCGAAATAAAATTGGTACTTGCTAAAGAAAATTACAACGGTAGTTAAATTCTGATTACTGTCCAACAAAATAATCTGATCTAATAAAGTTTAACTGTTTGTTTATATCGAGTTTTACGCCCCTTTTCAACAGTCAGATTCATAACCGTCGTTCCTGGGAAGAACCAGTACTAGACTCTCATCCACCGTAAGCAACTGCCTATTTGCTCGAATAAAGAGACATGATCGGTAGCGGGGCTCGAACCCACGACCCTCTGGCAGTGAGAGGTTATAGTGATTTGAAGTCAGCGACCTTAATCACTCGCTTGCTGTAGAGTAGATAATATTTATTAGCCAATCAGGTATTGATTCTAGGTTACGTGCTCTCCCACAGCTAAAACAGGTCACGTGCTCCTTCATATCGAAACTACTTGCACATCATTTCAGGACCAAGTAATATAAGAATGTACATTGACAGGGGCGTAGTCAGTTATATGAACATGTGAAACATCAATTTGAATAGTAAAAATATAAATATGACCAAAAATGGCTTCTACGTTGAAAGCTACGGGGAAAGACCTTCCGAGGAACTTTGGGACTTTTAAAACCACTTCATGCACCCTTCCCCTTGTGTGTTTAACGTTCATTCAAAGTTAGCTACGAACATGATTGCAATTCCTAGAATATAAATCCCAGAAGATAAGTAACAATGCATACTTACATATGAACGAGGCCAAATCTAAACTATTCTTAGTGTTCCGTCTCTATAACAAACAAATAAACCGTCTTCAATATAAGATTTTTGGCGCATTTTCAGAAATTGCATTCTAACCTTAGTCAAGTATTCTAAATTAATTCCATTTCTTGTTCTTTTCTGTTTGAAATTAATGAAATGCAAACTTCTGACATTGTTTTAAATGCCCGAAAAAGTGTTGTCATTGCCAATATGTTTAAGATATCGCAGACACCACACATTTTACCGTCAATGCTTCTTTTACTGGATTGGGCTTATCGTAATGAAAGATTAAGGTAAATGAATTGCCATATCATTGCATCCTGCTACTTGCTAAATAACCCAAATATCTTTGATAACATTAACAGACCCGTTACGTCATGTTGTTGAGTCTACCATTGAAGCAAGAGGTCATGAGTTCAAGTCAAAGAGAAACTTCTCATTAGTCTCTAGATACTGTTCCATTTTCTCGCATGAATTTTGATGCGGACCTAAGAACTACGTTTTTCTACATGCAATTGTTAAACTAGTTCCTGTTCCATCGTGCAGTGAAGTCTTTGTAAGTTCAGTTTCCATGAGTACTCTCAGTACTTTGATTATTTGAAGATCTGATTAAAGCGATGTAAAGCAGAATACGAGTGGGACACTGAATATTAAGGAGATAGACACTGAATATAAGGAGTGGGACACTGAATATAAGGAATGGGACACTGAATAATAAGGAATGGGACACTGGATATAAGGAATGGGACACTGGATATTAAGGAGATAGACACTGAATATAAGGAGTGGGACACTGAATATAAGGAATGGGACACTGAATAATAAGGAATGGGACACTGGATATAAGGAATGGGACACTAAATATAAGGAATGGGACACTGAATATAAGGAATGGGACACTGGATATAAGGAATGGGACACTGAATATTAAGGAGATAGACACTGAATATAAGGAGTGGGACACTGAATATAAGGAATGGGACACTGAATAATAAGGAATGGGACACTGGATATAAGGAATGGGACACTAAATATAAGGAATGGGACACTGAATATAAGGAATGGGACACTGAATATAAGGAATGGGACACTGAATATAAGGAATGGGACACTGAATAATAAGGAATGGGACACTGAATATAAGGAATGGGACACTGAATATAAGGAATGGGACACTGAATATAAGGAATGGGACACTAAATATAAGGAATGGGACACTGAATATAAGGAGTGGGATACTGAATATAAGGAATGGGACACTGAATATAAGGAATGGGACACTGAATATAAGGAATGGGACACTGAATATAAGGAATGGGACACTAAATATAAGGAATGGGACACTGAATATAAGGAGTGGGATACTGAATATAAGGAATGGGACACTGAATATAAGGAGTGGGATACTGAATATAAGGAATGGGACACTGAATATAAGGAATGGGACACTAAATATAAGGAATGGGACACTGAATATAAGGAATGGGACACTAAATAATAAGGAATTGGGCACTGAATATAAGGAATGGGACACTAAATATAAGGAGTGGGACACTAAATGCCTCGTGTTAAAAGTGTGGTTCCACATAATATGTTAGGGACCGCGACCGTGGTCCAGTTGTAAGTGCGCTGGGCTTGTTACCCGAAGATTCAGGTTCGAATCCCGATCGTGGCTGCAGGTCATACCCTTCATTAATTTTTTTTTAAATGTCGATTTTCCTCCATGTGTGATGAAGTTGTCAGCTCCTTGTGGAGTGGTAGTTTAGTTGAATACAGTCCAAGAAAACTGGTTACGTAATCCAGGCTGTATATAACTGAAATATCACGGGAAAACGACGTGAAACCCACTGAAATGACACATAATATATTTACAATTTATCACATACCATCACTTAATGAACTGTAATACTGATTTGAGCCGCTTAACACAAAGTAATCAAAATTTGATAGCGGGTGGGAAAAGAAACCTAGCTTACTTCAATGTTGGCCTGATTGAATGTTAGTGTCTATAACATGCAGATCGAGGATTATTTATTTAATTTGTTTCTTGTTGTTCGTATGAATGAATAATTTATAATCAGAATGTAACTAACCGTTACGAACATTTACTGAGATACATACGTATTCTTATATTATTTAACGTCCACATACCTGTAATACGTAACAAGGACCGTAAAGTCGGTAGTTTTCGAAACAAAATAATTTCGTAAAACGGCGACTTACATTACTAGGCCTACATTGCGAGATTTCTTTCATAGAATATAATTCGGTGAGTTTTTGTATAGATTTCGATTTTTTTCTGTGCGGGATTGCAAGCTGTCAATTCGATGTGTATAATACGGTGGCATAAAGCTCCGGGACATTGGAAATATTTTATATATCACGTGGGAACGCGATAGCTATTACGTGTGCACGTGATACTTGACTGAAAAACTGGGCTGTTTTTGACCGGTCCGTTTTAGAAGTGGGCCGTTTTGACCCGACACCATTACGTGCCCACGTGATAAATAAACTATTCCCTATGCCCCCTTTATGTCATCGTAGAATAATGATCAAATGAATACTCGTAATGTTTAGTAGATGTTGAATTATTCTTGATTTGTGTACTTGTGCGAAATTTTAACCTCGCGAAATTAAAGCGTTCTACAGTATATTGACCAAGAAATTAAGAAGTGTATATACACGATATTTTACCCCGAACATTCTGATTTGAAGAAAATATATACTTACTGGTGTCTAAGCGGGTTTAATGTTGTTCCAGAAACAGACACGTTCTGTTTCTACGAGGTTTCACCAGGGAATTGTATACTTGAATATTTTATTTGTTATAACCAATTACATGTATGGCATTTACTGACGCTCCGAAGAATTCAACATAAACAAATAAAAAATGAAAACGCTTCTACTTTTAATATCCTTTAAAGTGCTTGTAAATAATTGAATAATCGTTGTGAAGGAGCTATTAATTGGAAAATGAAATTTCAAAATTGCCAACTCAGAAATGAGATTTTTGCATCGTTTTAAGTATTTATGTATTGGCTATCAGCTGATCATAGTTTTTCTACTCGTGCAATAGGACATTGATTGATGTGTGTGGCGTGTCATGCCATGATTTCTGGTAAAATCATCATCGAACACCTGTACTCATGGTTGCTATATAACGATTATATTGATTGAAGTGTAGATATAAACGCACTAACAGACTGATTTGTGATTTGATAAATTGAACATCAAGATTTATACACAAAATATATATCAGGTTTTTACACAATTATATTACTGTGTCTGTCAAAACAAAGACTTCAAGTTGTGTTTTTTTATTGAGAGTCGTACAGATTACAGCATGATTAATTTTCTTTTACAATTAAACCATGAATACAGTTGGATGATTAATTTTCTTTTACAATTAAACCATGAATTCAGTTTTAATGATTAATTTTCTTTTACAATTAAACCATGAATACAGTTTAATGATTAATTTTCTTTTACAATAAAACCATGAATACAGTTCGGTGATTAATTTTCTTTTACAATAAAACCATGAATTCAGTTTAAGGATTAATTTTCTTCTACAATTAAACCATGAATACAGTTTAATGATTAATTTTCTTTTACAATAAAACCATGAATACAGTTCGGTGATTAATTTTCTTTTACAATAAAACCATGAATACAGTTTAATGATTAATTTTCTTTTACAATAAAACCACGAATACAGTTCGGTGATTAATTTTCTTTTACAATAAAACCATGAATACAGTTTAATGATTAATTTTCTTTTACAATTAAACCATGAATACAGTTTAATGATTAATTTTCTTTCTACAATTAAACCATGAATTCAGTTTAAGGATTAATTTTCTTTTACAATAAAACCATGAATTCAGTTTAAGGATTAATTTTCTTCTACAAATAAACCATGAATTCAGTTTAAGGATTAATTTTCTTTTACAATAAAACCATGAATTCAGTTCGGTGATTAATTTTCTTTTACAATTAAACCATGAATACATTTTGATGATTATTTTTTTAACAATTAAACCATGAATACAGTTTGGTGATCAATTTTCTTCTACAATTAAACCATGAATACAGTTTGATGATTTCAGTTTTTTACACAATTACAATAACAAAGACTTCATTTTTTCTTGAGAGTCTTATGATTATAACATTCACGATGATTAAGTGTCTTTAACAATTTAAACAAGAATAAAATATGAAGATTAATCTTCTTTTACAATTTAATTCTATCTATGTATCTGTTGTTTAACTGCCAATTCGACAGATATGGTCATTTCAGGGCCACCCAAGATAGAGGGTAGATAAGATACAGGAGATCCGGGCATTTATATCCCTATTTTTTTTCGACTAGTTTCTCGGTTCTTTGTCGTGCCCGGTGTACAGCACCGATACATGCCTGCCTCGCCCTTTTTCCTGTGATTTTCAAGACACAGTACTTGGCACGGTAGTTGGGATGAAGACATTGTGAAAGCGTCCCTCAGAAATTCGGGGGCAGAGAATCGAATCGACGACCTTTCGTTTAGTAGTCCAGCGTGTTACCACTCGACCACGGACCCCCCCCCCCCCCCCCCCTCTTTTACGATTTCAATCATTGCAGCAACAACAAAAACACTACTAGAAGCCTTCACATTTATTCAATTAAAAGTAATAAAATCTAATGCTAGTATTCTTGTTTCGTGTAAAATCGCTAGAAATTAGCAATATTAAAACTAGAGCTTTGTCACAGACGTGACTTATAACCCCGCCGCCGCTTTGACACTAAGAATGCGATAGTACACTACATGTATAGATTAAGTTCAAGGGCACATACCTCTGGAATGTGTGGATCACTGGGCATGGAAATTGTGTCTTGCACATTTATATTGATAATATACGACCGAAATAGTGACTCTAATACACTCACTCTCAAACTTTGCGTTCAGTTTACAAAACCCAATCTCCTAATGTAGTATACAAGACGGCATCTGTAATAGATTGGACTTAATTTCAGATTTTTACATTTTTCAGAATTTCGGGAGATCTTCAAACTATTTGACAAAGATGGGGACGGTACAATTACCACGAAAGAGTTATCGACCGTGATGCGATCATTGGGACAGAACCCTACCGAAGAAGAACTGAGACAAATGGTTAAAATGGTTGATACAGACAGTAAGTATCCTTCGGCTTAATAACAGGATGTACGACAGACTAGTCGGGTTGAATAAACGGATTGCTTCCAACACTTTAGAATTACTGTCCATCGTTTAACACTATCAACGAATCAATTGATTCGTGCTTGGCAAACTTGTAACTCTCAGAATTCAAGTTGGAACACAAATTATACAAAACATATCCATGTATACTAATATATCTCGATTTGTTTCGTGAGGTCGTACGTGCAACAAAACATTTTACAATCTAAAATGCATTTTGTGTTCATGACAGTGACAGCAGCCACAGCAATTTCTATCCAGAGTTGTCGTTCGTAAGGCCTCACATTATAATGAATGTACAAAATCATAAAGTCATTGTTGTGTACTTACCAGTATATCATACATGTACTTTGTTGTAAACTGGTACCCGTTGACACTATCTGTATACAGCAATATGGAACGGGAACCAGTTTAACATTATCGATGATTCAGTATCGTTGTCGGTGACTAACTTAGACACAATAAAAAAAGAAATATCCTCACTTTTGCATACGAGAACATAATTATAACCTTAACTCTTCTGTCATAGAAATTATGCTCAAAACTCGTCCACTTTTCATATCAATTAGAAATTCAAATACATGTAAACAAATTTCAACTTTTTACTGGATGGGTTCGTTGATTTATAGAGTCTGGTCCTGCCCAATCCCATAACATATACATTGATGAATGTTTGCTTACTAACAAATGGAATATACAAATGTGACTGTTTAGTAAGACTCATTTGAGTATTCCATCGCATGATTAGTCAGTACATACATAGTACGTTACGGCACTCCAAGATTAAATTATGTATACAGTCAAACCTGTGTTAGCGACCACCTTTGAATAAAGGCAACACTTTGAATAAAGGTCATTATCATTGATGATTTATAAAAGAATGACCTCCGAATAGAGGCTTCCTGTCAATAAAGGCCATATTTTGTCTTTCCTAAGGATGGCCTTTGTTTACACGTTTAAACAAATGACTTATTTTAGTCATCCACTGAACATTGATCTTCCATTATAAGGTCAAGGCTGTATATCATGCGAAGTTACAATGCTTAGATAATGTCCGTTATTGACGAACTACTTGCGAAGATATGAGTCGTGCATGTGGATTTTTTTTATTTTACTTCTATCAATTTTTTACTTTTGGTTTCGTTTTAGTGACGTCAGCACGAACATGTCATCATGCTATGTATGGATTAAATGAGACTATAACTTAATAGTGTCTTAATAATTCATAAAGGCGTGTATCAACTAAATTAAATTATCTTAGGTCGTATTTTAGTAGGGTTACTTTCAGACTCATAACATAATTATAACTATACATAATTCATATACAACGTACAATTCAGACGAACGTTATATACGATATAGATAATTCAGTCGATAAAAAGGTAGATCGTCGCATCAGTTGACTAAAACTATATTAAATGCGTGCTGTGGCATTTACACAAAAGTATGAACTTTGCGTGCAACATCCAATGCTGAAAAGAATTGCACAAAAATGCCAACTGCATATCTGTATTAATTTATCGTTATTCTGCGAATTATTTGGTAACAAAATAGAGAATCCATAAGATTAGATTATGGCTCATTGCGCCCGAAGGAAACATAATTATAACTGCATTAGCTAAAGATTCTTTTTTATTTCTATTTATATACGTTGTGTTGTATTGTATAGCATTCATGCGACGTATGTTTTGTCAGTCTAAAATAACTCATTAATTAATCCTCCTGTATTTACACCATGAGTACAAATAACTCAATCTTTTCTCATGGATATAGCTATTTGTTTTATAGTAAATGGAAACACACTTGTAAACAGCTTGGTCGTGATATAGGCCGGGTTTTTTTGTCACTTTACTATATTCACCAAAGACTGCTTCAATTAGAACGGGAACCATTGATTAATGATATAGAACGAATTGATAGACACCACGTTCAAATCTAAAGTTCCACTCTCTGCCACTTCAGTAAATATTGAGCTAGGATGGTTTCGTACATAGCGGGGACAATGAACTGATGATGTAAAACTTAAGATCAGACACAATGTTACGAAAAGAATGTGTGCACTTTTACATTTGGGCATAACGTTTTGGTTATAAACTTTAGAATTACGTACTGTGGAATCATTAATTTTCGTTGGGGATATAATTTCGTGGATTTCGTGGTTCGGCTCATCCACGAAATCAAATCCCCACGAATTTAAATGCAGAGATAAGGCATTTTTTTCAAAAATCAAAATACACAAATTGTAATGCCCCACGAAATAGCCATTTTAGTACAAACCACGAAATTTGAGCCCAACGAAAATACATTTGTAAAGGAAATTACAGTATTTATCATTACGAGTACTGTGAAGAAAATAATCCTTCATACAATGCATCCAGTTACCCAATGTTGTGTAGCTGATACATTTGTGCTTAATATTTCATACCAAATTTGCTTATATAAGTAAAAACAATCCCTGTAACCAAGTGCACACTTCCTATAGTAAATACACGCACGTGCAATTAGTATAACACATACTTATATTCTAATAAGTATCCGAGTAAATCCGGGTACGGAAATCCTTGATCCAAAAGATATTATCTTTACCAACTTAAAAAAATGAAATCACACAAAACTATTTGAGATGGGTGATAAATCTCAATATTAAATAATCTTGCCCTGGCAAAAGTTCTATAGTAAATCAATTAACTAATGAAATAATCATAGCTGTCGAATGGGTCGTTAAACTTCATCGCGGCAAATATTGTCTTTAATTAGTAATTCGGCGATTTGTGTTTAATGATTCATGAAATACATTTTCTAATAATGATATTGATGTTTTTACAAACCACAAGCCCATTCTTTTTGTCAGTGACGTCAAACAACATTGACATTAAAACTTTTTACTGCATGCTGCATTGGCAACAACATATATTTATCTCAATATTTCGTTCAAAGAAAATGTTATCAAAATGTTCCTATATTATAAATGTCCTATTGACATTTACCAGTATCAAATTATGAGTTTCATTGCTAAGCAAATTTCGAAGATAAAATCTGGCACAAACTGATATTATCTAACAACGATGATAAATAACCGCAGTGTATTTTAGATAACTTTCTGTAGACAGCTGTTTATCAATAATGCGCAAAAATAGCCCGATGATACAAACAGTGATATTCGCGAGCGTAACTTCCCAACAATAAACCATGGCTTTAGTACGGAAATAAAATACATCACCTCGCCGTAAAGCACCTGTTGATATTAGAACGGTATCTATTCACGTCATGATGTATGTATTCTCATGGTCCATACACAGCCACGATGATACCCGAGGAAGACGTTATTGTTACGTCATACGTCCAACTAATATATGTTTTGTAATGTCATGGTGATCATTTTATCTAATTGCGCTGATTTCAAAAATCAAATCGAAAGAAAATATGCAGTGTCTTGATGCCGATTTTCCGACATTTTTGTTTCTTCCGGCAGTAAAGCAACGGGTTCGTTTGAAACAAAATTCACTCATTGTGTAAAATGTTTAATACCATACCGTCATGCAACATGTACGGCATATCATAATTAACTAAATATCCACGTAATGATGACATGTATATTTAAAAAAAAAACATCGGGCCGTTTTTTCACTGTTGACGCGACTGAGAGAAAAAATTACAAAATTATCGGAGCAATACAGGAAATAACGCGAAAATCAACGAAAAATATATCACGCCGCTAGATGGCGCTTTTTGACCAGTTTCCATGGAAATATCATTTGAATATATCATTTCTGCGTTAGCCAATACCTCAAAGGTTGTTCATGCAAAATTTCTTTATTGTACGTTGACGTCTAAAAAATTACCATTTTTCTGGAGGAAACCCGCGATCCACCTTAAAGGGGCATACCCTACAACTGACAAACATTCTGTGAAAGTGTAAAAATGTGTTAGATGTATATGTAAAACAATATATAATGGATAATTGCAGGAAGAACATGGGTCATAAAATGACTAGTTTAGGTACTAGCCGCAAAAAACATAGCTATGAATAATAAATCACTTCCACCCAAAAATTGTAGAACAAATTCCAAAGAGTTACCGATCTTTTATGGAAACTAATATTTTTTGTGATTTTATTTTTAATTGGATGAATTTTTGGCTGAAACTTTCTTTGTAACAAATAACTTCAGTTCCAAGTTTGATCTACACGTGCATATATAAATTGATATATTGTAATGTAAATTCTGTTTTCAATACCATAAAAGTTGTTTGAAGATTGTCCGCTTATTTTATTCAAACTCCTATAGATAATGATTTTCTTATAGATAATGGTGAAGTGGACTTTGATGAATTCCTTGAGATGATTGCTAGGAAGCTACAACGCGTTGATCTGCGTGAGGAGATTCTTGAAGCATTTCGCGTGTTTGATAGTGACGGCAATGGATCTATAACTAAGGACGAACTAAGATATGCTATAACACAACTTGGTGAAAAGGTTAAAGAAAGCGAGCTGGACGAACTTATGAGAGCAGCAGACTTAAACGGAGATGGAAAAATTGATTACAGCGGTAAGAGTTCTCTTAGATTCCTGAATTATTACGATTAATATAAAGCAAATCTGATACATATGTATCTGCCTTTATTTTAAACAAGTTGATGAAAGTCATGAGTTTATACCTCATATAAATACCTATGCAGAAATGTTCTTAAGTTCAACGCTTGATCATTATAATTCATAGAATCTGGAAAAATGATTTGTTTTGAAGCATATAAACAGACTACGTACGTACAATTATATATATTCCGACCTTTGTGGCTACATACGGCAATGCAATTTGATTTTTAATGATACTCTGAGAGGTTACTTATTCCAAATTTCAAAAGCAATATGAACTGCATGGTTCCCCTTTGCTCTCTGACAAGGGGTGGGCTCCATGTTTAAGTAGATATGGTCTCTGACTAATACTCTCTAGTCCGACCCAGAACCAGACGGAATGTACTTGTTAGTAAAGTGTCCAGCTAGCTTGCCTAAGGTCGTTAGCTCTTTATAGTATTGTTGGGAAGTCGCTAAACGACCCGGCTGTTGGTGCGATGGTTTAAACCGATTCTGGTACCATTAAACAAATGTACAATATATATACAACGTTGTAGAAACAATATGTCCATAAATACATGTATACTGGTTTACAAATACAATCAGAATTCGAAATATCCAAACAACAGAGTCCTCATAGTTATTTTCTAACAAAACAAAGATAGTGTTATCTCTAAGAACACCAAGGAGAGAGTCTACGTACGTTATTGTGGTTGTGTATTTTTTGTTCGGCAGTGGAAGGCAATGTACAACATTTACTGGTATGGTTTTTGCAGGCGTAATCTTACTGTTAGAAAGATAAAAGGAATCGGTTACAGATAATGACGTATTTTTAGGATTGTTGTATTGACATCCAAACTATCATATTGAGATTTAAGAACAACAAACTAATTTGTAAAAACATGAAATTGTTTATCCTTCTAGCGAAACAGCCTCGTGACGATAAATTCGACAAAAACTGTCAATATTTTGATGATATTAAGATAGATTTAGTACAAACATATGCTCTTCATTCAAGAGGCACGTCGTATAATGTCTTGTAGAAATGTATTAATTAACATACATTGTTCGTATCTTCAGACCTAATGGACACGCCTCTCGTGGCTTTGGACATTCCATTAGATCATGCAGAAAAAGAACAGTGGGAGTTCTTCTCTCAGTAACGTTATTGTACATGTGCTTCTTTGATTTGACCCTTCGTATCTTGTTCAGGTAAAGCACTAGCGTGGCACGTTGTGAATGCATGCTTCAAGTCGTCTGGTTGTCATGTTTGTCGCAGTATGAATACATTTGACTCGATTTATGGATATTCATGCACCGTATCGTTAATGTCATTACTAATTTTCAGTTTACCAAAATGTTGAAAATTGACATTCTGGAATATTACTTAAAAATGTGTCTTTTTTATATAAAGCGTCAAATTCCGTTTCGAAAAAAATGATTGAATTAATTAACATTTAGTTATCAATATAATGTGTCTACATATGTATTTGTTCACTGATATCATTCTTGATTTACTGTTTATTGGCCATTATTGTTAGTAACACCGAGATGTTGAAGTTTGCTTTAATTAAGACTTGATTTAAGCATGTTAATGATGGCACTTACTTACCTACTAGGTATATATATACATTGTAAGAGTATATACTCGTCCGTGCATGAATTTTAACACAATGTCGCATTGATGATCGAAAGCTGCCCAATGAACAAGTTTCATACACGAGAAATTTCACTGTACAACCGAAATTACATAATTATTACTATTATAATTGTTATTATGATTTTATACATGTACATTCAGGGTTCACACATTACCAGATTAAACTTTATTACTTTTGTCATATAAAACCGGAAAAATTAGTTGTACAGTCTTGTATTTATATTATGGTTTACATTGACACATTTGTTTGCTTCGCCTGTATCGTTATGAGTATTGATGCATGTATGTTGCCTTGTGTGTTGTGTACCACGTTTAGTTGTTGTTATTTAGGGAATGTCAGAATTCATTCTTACGATGGCTTGAAGTATCCAGTTTTTTCTGTTGCACCAGACCCATATTGTAACCCTCAGTACACATACAAATCAAATGAATATATGAAGCTCGTATTACCCATACAATACTAAGTACTTGTAGAATATTACAATACAATACAATAGAATACAATACAATGCAATGCAATGCAATTCAATGCAATGCAATGCAATGCAATTCAATGCAATGCAATGCAAAGCAACGCAAAGCAACACAAAGCAACGCAACGTAATACAATACAAAACTTGTAATAATTATAATATATTACAACACAATACAATACAATGCAATACAATACAACTATTGACATCCAATTACAAATCTGATTTTAGTTACAAGTACGGTGAAACATGTGTTAGTGACCATCTCCGAATAAATGCCACCCTGTGAATAAAGGCCATTTTTAGAAAAATGCCATTATTAAGAAAAAAGGCGAACTATCGATAAAGGCCACATTTTGTCTTTACCAAGAGTAGCCTTTGTTTACAGATTTCTCTGTATGTAGAAACAAATGCCACTAACAAAGCGATCACTTACAAACGTACGTTATTGAGTAAAAACGGGTACTCAATCACCAAATATAATTACTCCCGCCATAAAAATCCCACATGTAGGCTTACACAATCTAGTGCAACCTGTTAATTAGTACTCAAGTAGAAGTAAATACATTGTACAACATGCATGGATGTATCTAACACATATGATTGAGTAATTAATAAGCAAATAATTACCATGACGCACAGCTGTCTGCGTAGCTCAGCTAATTACTGGATGTTGCTAAAAGCATGTTTATGGTTTTATTGAATCAAACTTTATGTTGCATGGAAACGCCTGGCATCTTGTTGTCATGTTAATCTTACGTGATATGGACGTATTTAATCTAAATATGTACAGTTGGCCTTTATCAAGATATAAAGACACCATTTTTATAGCCGTTCCGATTAAACAAAATGAATATTACTATACTTAATGAACTAGTCATATGAACTTTTACCTATTTTAGATACAGCCAAATACCTATACCTAGCCGAAACTGGTTCCCGTTCCATGATGCAGTGCACCAAAGGCTTCGTACACACAAGTGAACGGGAACCAGTTTATACCTAGCCCTACCCTATTTTTTTAATCAGCATGTAACCGGAAACAAACAATTTTAGACCTAAAGATTTTTTATGCTGCTATATGTATATATATATATAATTACTAGTAATGACATACTTCAATAGAATGTTAAGTTTGTATTTTATTTTACTTATTTTTTCAGAGTTCACAAAGACTATTGCACCTTAAGATGAAAGCCAAGCTTGTAAATTCTTAGGTATCATATGGAGAATGAATGGCAACAATTAATCAAAGGGAGGTAACACTGTTGACAAAAGAGCAAAAATGCTAAAAATTACCATTCTTACAGCAAAATTCTTAAATTCGTGTCATTTGTAGTGACACATTAATTCTTTTAATGTAAATGTTCAAAAGAACTTTTCAATAAGCTTTACACAGCTTTAAAATTGTACAAATTTTTATTTATATTTTTATGTGATTTTTTTTATTTCAAAGCCCATCCAAGCGTCAATCCATCCACACACAATGGCTTTTTTAAAGAAATCGCACAAAGAGCAAATAAACATATGCATTGGTGCTTTAAACATCTATGCAAATTGTTTTCACAGCACTTGATCAATATATCACTGTGCATTATCAACAGATCGATGTACATACCAACCAGTAGGGTCCACGAAAGAAACAGAAAACAATTGATAATCAGAAAACACCGGAAAGCACCCGAAAACCGTCAACCAATATTTGGTCGGCACAAATTTCATATAGCATTAATAATACTAGTAAACTGCAGGCTGTAAATAGATTAATGCTTCTTGACATTCCATGGTGCCACATACTCTTACAATGGGTTGTGTGCTCCTGTCTGCATCCTATTGTATTAAATTTGGTTAATTTAAACCATTAATTTGGTTAAATTTGAGGACTGGCTACATGGGCTAAGAAATTAACCAAAACCAGAAATAAAATGGCTGCCTTTCTTACATCAAACACAAGATGACCTCAACACAACGGACTAGGAACGTGACAAAACAGGAAATCATTTCTGGCTAAATATATCAAAAGTTGTATGCACACATTTAACCAAACTTTAACTCAAAATTTACTTAGCCTCCAATTTTTTTAACCCAGAGTTCAAATTAACCAAAGTTATTGCAATGGAGTGCTGCCGTTATTTTTATGCATCATTTTTAAAAGATATATATGTGCATGTTTATGAAAATCGAATTTATAATACATAATATTGTGAATATTACTCATCAGGGCCTTTATTTTCTTCATCAGTTTAAAGGGAATCAGTTTTAGATTGACAATGGAGATTCATGAAAACTTTCAGACATCACTTTATCAAGAACTTTTATACACACAATTACATTAGGGTCCCTGCTTTATCATAGTTTATTGGTTTAGTGTCATTCATAATTAAGGCATAAAAAATGTTCGTTTCTGCTAATACATGCTCATAAAAAATAAGATAGGTACATGTAGATAGGCATTTTTTTAGGGAATTCGTTTTTGTTATTCTTGAAAGCATACAAAATGGTTATATAGTGGTTGTATGTTACGTTCCGCGGATCATTATAACAAGTCTAGGGTTAGGAAAAATCAAGTTGGGTTGGAAAACCAGAAACAAGCTAATTTTTTAATGCCTAAACATTAATTTTGTTGATTTCTCATGGCAAAGAAAGGCATCTTGATATATCGTCATCATCAGTAGAATTTAGAAAAAAAATTCTGAATATTAAAAAAAAATCTGAAGTCTGGTCCCTTTAAACTGAACCTGAATTTCAAACTTGGTTTTGATTTTTTTGAAGGAGTCCAAATATTCAGTTCAGGTAAATTGTCGGGGGGGGGGGGGGGGTCAATCAAATATTGATAAACTATTACGTCTTAATGAATTGCCTTATCTGTGTACATGAAGTATTTTGTTGTATATTATAATAAATACTTATATATAATTTGAATTTATGAATTGTAATGATGTCAACACTGTAATTTTAGGAACTTTTAATGATACATTAATAGTTGGTCAGTGCAGGGAACCAGTATAGTTTATGGGGAAACAGAAAAATTGAGAATGATTATACATGTATTTATGTCCTTCAACATTATTCTATTTGTCATTATCATCTGTTTGGGTTGCCATGGTGATATTATGCTCTATCATGTATATTTTTTGCTTTATTATTAAACTATGCACTATGATCACTATGTGACTTAAGCAGGTTGTTCAATTTTTTTTCTAGTTACTTAATATAAAAATGGCAATTTTACTTGTCGGAAATTTGTTGAGAAAATGGCTTCAGTCTCAAACTGCAGCTGATCTATTATCTGCATTATTATACTACATGTATGTATCAGCTTCGCACACTTAAAATGATTTCTATTCACCAACACACATACATTTTTATAGATTTTTCATTACTTATCAAACATGCAGAAATATTATTTAACAGAACAATTTTGTCAAAAAATATTTTTTAGAAATTAAAAAAAAATTGTCATTGATTATTTAGAGCATGATGACCTCTGAATAAAGACCATCTGTCAATAAAGGCCACATTTTGTCCTTCCTAAAGATGGCCTATGTTAACAGTTTTGACTGTCACTATGAAAGTGAGTAAATGTTACTGACTGATAATACTGTAGAACTGGTTTTATTCGCGTTGGTTTATTTTTGCTAATATTCGCGAATCAAATACCTCGCGAATTCATAAATGTCGCGAATAAATGCTGAGTTTTATATTTTCGAAAATGAGTATGTCCGAAAATACGTAACTTAATTGTGTAACAGTATTTTATTGCAGAATAATCAGTTTAGTTAGTCTGTTGAAAGCAATATATTAACAATAAACATGTACCTTAAATGTTTGCAATCTAATTTTTTTATAGTATTGCTTTTACTGAAATATCGTTTGTTGAACAATTGTGGACGTCTTTTGAACATACTAGTACCAGTTTTTCACACTTACCTACTGTTTGTAAAACATAACTTCCACAACAATCTCAATTTATTATCAATCTATTGTTATTATACTTTATTAGATATAAAACACTTAATCACAACTTAAATGTCTAACAGATCAGGTGTGACACACAAATATCAAAGCAACAACAGTGCATGTTTGATCGCACTTAAATTCTGCCTGACGACGTCGCGAATTCATAAATACACGATTAAAGAAAACAACTGATTTTTAACAAAAAACGTGAAATTTCGACCTCGCAAAATTAAAGCGTTCTACAGTATACCTGGTATATTGACTTACCATTATTATAATTTATAATACATATTCACTATAAATCATATGAATTTTACTGGACCCGAGAGGCAGTAATTCTTGAAATTTTATCTGACTACATTAAATATTTGTTGGGAGACTGAGGTATTTTACAACAACTGATACAAGTATTTATATAGTCACCAGAGATTGGAATATAGTCAAAATGACTGTGGGCGAGGCATATATGACCAATGTTTCAGTATTACTGTACATTATATATGTATTAGGTTTCATTTTATATCACACACAGTTTCATTATAGACACATGATTTATCTAATTATTGTCTGATAAATTGAGATCTTATGACTCAAGAGAAAATGGTTTTACAAAGACTAGCTTCCAGTGAACTTTTAGAAAGTTAACAAAAATAATAAATCTACTAGTACCACTTAACCAGATAGTATTATTTTTCTTTTCAGTCACTTGAACACTTTTTGCAAAAATTGAACCAACTTTATTTTAATATATATAGAGAATAAATACAGCCAGTTTCAGAAGTATTATTATCTCATATATTTAAGCTTTGTTTTCAAATGTTCATATTTGATTTTATACAACTTATAGCAAGATTTTGCGTATGTATTTCATGTTTATATTTGCAAATAAACTTTTATCAAATTAAGTACTTCAGTCTAGTTTATTATTGTTATGTATCTACATGTACTTAGTATGTTGTTGCTATTTCAGCTAACTTAAAGAAGTTTTGGGTAGTTTACTACATTTTTCACATAGACATTTAGGAAAAAATTAAAACTGATCAATGAATTTTTTTTTAATTTGCATGATCGTAGCATATGATAACAGAAACATTTTAAGTGAAAAAAATTGGGGGTCACCGATCTCGTTTTTGAGTTGTCTGCCCTTAAATTTAGATTTATTGCTTATTTTAGGTAATTTCAAGGCTTAACGTACCATGTACGAACGGACAGACAAGGCATTCACTATATACCCCTGCATCATTTGATGCTGGGGTAATGAAAAGCAGAAAGTTGCAAGTTCAAACAGGGATGCTATATTACATAATATAGCATCCCTGGTTCAAATAATAACAAAAGTAAATTTTAACATTTATTTAAATTCATCAATAAAATTGTATATCATATCAACTTTTTAATTTCATGATCTTATCAATCACAAATCTAAACATGGTTGAGTTATTCAACAACGTGGCACAATTTAAAACAATCACTAATTTAATAAATAAAACAAGGGAAGTGACTCATACAACCTACAGAATCAGAGATCAAGAGTTACTGCTTTGTTAAATGTTTAAGGCATTTATCTGTTTATTCCATTGATCAAACAAGAAGTATGACACAATCTGATTACAACTAAAAAAATACTAAAATTCTGACTAGACACATACTGGTACATTTATGTTCAAATTACTATTGATGTACATAAAAACAAATTACCCTTTTACAGTCCCTGATGCAATTGTTGACCATAACAAGAATCAACATATAATTAAAGAACTAAAATGCATTAATTAATTGATTGATTTAATTAACTAATTAATTAATAGCTAGTATAAGTAATATAACAAAGGGTACATTGGTATCAAATGTTTAAAAAATAATTAACATTATCAAAAAACTTCACATATTTTTTTTCATCACAGACAAAATGATTATCTAGATACTTAAAAATGCTTATCATTAAATTACCCGTCATACTTCATACATAAACAATACATATACAAACATACAATGATTAACAAGTTATTCATATTATAATACATTACCAAGGGTGAAATTTAAAAATTTCGAAAAATCTTAACCTCAGTGCAACGCTAATGCTAAAATCAATATAAACCATCACAGTTTGGATCTGTGAAAACAGAAATTTTCAGCTTATTCCAAAAAACGTTCACCCCTGCATTATGTATATTATCAACACTAGAAGTTATCAAATCTCTCAAAATCTCAAATTATGAAAAAAATCTGGTTAAAATATGGCAGAAACAAATTCAGACATCCTCCACTTCACACGTTAGCCAGAGCAGGTATAATCTTGCAATATATGTTGATGCCTTTCAAGAAGACGTCTTCATTCAGGAATTCATTATGATCATGTAGCAGTATGGGTGTGTTATTCATAGGAGAAAATCCGATAGCGGGATAACCAGCCTGAAACATAGACATGTATAATGTACATGATGCAAGAAGTTTGCAAAACTGAAAATCCTGAAACCTGAACTGGTAAGGGCCCGAGGCAGCAATTAAAGCTCCTGAATATTGGCTTTATCTAAAAAATCCAGGAAATGTTAAAATAATTAATAATAATGCTTAATTTTCACATTGATCAAACTGGAAGCAAACTTTTACATCATTTTTTATGAAAAATATACGAAAAAAAATTATTTAGTCCAGTAAAATGAAAATAGGACATTTTCAATTATTTGGACGCCATTTTGGATTTCTCAAAACGCACCTCAATTTCACGTGTCTACCCAAATGTTTTAAAAACTTCAAATAGGCAGCTTCACATTGATATAAAATTTATCCATGGACCTTTTTTGCACATGGGAGGCCCTCAGAGACTGTACTAAGGCCACAACAGCTCTATTTCTTATGCTAAGTTGCCTATAATGATCTCTGGGGACATTGAAAAAATGAAAACTTGCACCTTAGAATGTAACAATTTAAACAAATGATAAGACAACATTTGTTTTACCTGGGTCTAGGTTTTAAGAACCAGAACTGTCAGCAAAATAAAAACAGATTTATCAACAAATTGAAACCCAATCTTCACTGATAAGTTCATTCATATTGAATTTCATCTCTATTATATGGTGTAACTAAACAAACATCAATACCTCTCTCAAGAATCGACTGTCTGTAGCTGCTGGAAATATCTCTTTCTCCAACTTCATACCCCTTAAATACAGAAATAGTGTATCAATTAAAAATATGAGCTAGAATAATTACAAATCTGAGTATCAGTTAAATATATGAGTATCAATTACAAATCTATGTATCAATTACAAATCTGTGTATCAATTACAAATCTGTGTATCAATTATAATTTTGAGTATCAATTACAAATCTATGTATCAATTACAAATCTGTGTATCAATTACAAATCTGTGTATCAATTACAAATCTGTGTATCAATTATAATTTTGAGTATCAATTACAAATCTATGTATCAATTACAAATCTGTGTATCAATTACAAATCTGTGTATCAATCAAATATTTATGTATCAATTAAAAATATGAGCTAGAATAATTACAGATCTATATATCAATTTGAGTATCAATTACAAATCTGTGTATCAATTAAATATCTGTGCATTAATTAAAAATCTATATATCAATTATAAATCTGAGGTCATGTATATACATACATTGTGTCACATGTTGTAGAAAATGCATTCCACCATTGATCTGATTCATCAGTACTTGTTAATGTCTGGTCAATATTTTTCTGTAAAACAATCAAAATTCAAGGTAAAGAACTCCCCAATGAGCTTTTTGCAATAAAAAATATATGAAAAAACAAACATTTGCTGATATTATCCCAAGATAATTACCGGTATTACCGACGAAACAAGCCATTTTTCTTCTAAAAACACTCATTTCGCTGTGTATTTTGCTTTTGTAAACTTGAAATATATAGAGCATGTGACGTCACTTAATGCCGTGTGCATAATATGACTGCGGGAAAACACAGCTGTGCTATAAATAGTATTTTTTTCAATGATATTGACAAAAATACGATAGTGGTTTTGGAAACATTTTTTCTTGCTATAAAGTATGCATGGGAGGAAAACACATCGGATTCCCCTGTTATAGAATAAACAGAAACTGTTAGGACCGATAAATGTATATGCTTATGGGACTTTAATTACAGGTGATTTCAATTAAATAAATAAATTATCAATAACAGTATGTTACACATCATTATAGTATAAATCTATATTTTTGGTATTTATAATCAAAACAGTATTTTTTTACATACACAATTTAAACAAATACTGGTATACTGCAACATTGAATATTTATCTAAAGATGTAGAGAAGACCAGTCGGAACAACTTTGTGGTTTTTCTTAACTTCACAAGTCAATATAAATCATAGCACCTGAACAAATTCATAAGTAACATCCTGCCCAGCTTCAGCACACCAAGTTTTTATCTTGTTTTCAAATTCAACGAGATCCACAGTTGGAGCAATTCTGATATCAAATCCTGAAATAGGTTAAGCATTGAACAATGAGTTTTTACTGCCATGCATTACTGTTAGCAGAGATAAGGCGTAAAAATAGTTCCTGGTTTCCCATGCCAACCTCATTTTTCTGGTGACCATAGAATTTTCAAGATACATGTATTCAAGCAGCGGTACATCCATTGTTACTTTCCAACATGCTTTAATGTTACTTGAAGTCAATTGTTTCATATAAATTATTTCAAGTATATGGTCTGTAAACAGTAATGTCAAAGAGGTTTTATTTTACTACTGACTACAGTCAATCCTGTGTGTAAAGGCCACCGTTGGAAAATACATAATATGGCCTTTACTGACAGGTGGCCTTTATTTTTGGTAGTCACTTTGGAGTAAATAATCAATGACAGTTTTTAAAAGAATGGCCTTTATTCACTCGACGACCTTTATTCACTGGACGGCCTTTATTCACTGGACGGCCTTTATTCACTGGACGGCCTTTATTCACTGGATGGCCTTTATTCACTGGACAACCTTTATTCACTGGATGGCCTTTATTCACTGGATGGCCTTTATTCACTGGATGGCCTTTATTCACTGGACGGCCTTTGTTCACTGGACGGCCTTTATTCACTGGATGGCCTTTATTCGGTGGTGGCCACAAGCACAGGTTTGACTGTGTATTACACTGAGATAGGATATTTCATTGCTCTGTTGTAAACTACACTTTAAACTAAAAAATGTCAACCTATACTTTTTATAGGTTTGTATGTTAATATTAAATAAAGTTATATAGCACAATATATGTTTACTTACCAACTGACATTTCATTAGGTACAACATTAAATTGAATTCCACCTTCAAGTAAAGTCATATTTACTGTTGTAACATCCCCCAGTTTAAGACAACCAGAACTCTTCAGTCTACAAACGATAATACATCATAAATAATGCTACCTTCTAATAAAGTCATATTTACTCTCGTAACATCCCCCAGTTTTTAGCAAGCAGAACTCTTCAGTCTTCAAAGAATATTAAATAATTCCACCTTCCAACATAGTCATATCTACTCTCGTAACATCCCCCAGTTTGAGACAACAATAAAATTCTTCAGTCTACAAACAATATTTTATCATAAGTAACTCCACCTTCCAACATAGTCATATCTACTCTCGTAACATCCCCCAGTTTGAGACAACTATAAAATTCTTCAGTCTACAAACAATATTTTATCATAAGTAATTCCACCTTCCAACATAGTCATATCTACTCTCGTAACATCCCCAAGTTTGAGACAACCAGAACTCTTCAATCTACAAACGATATCATATATAAATAATTCCACCTTTTTACTGTAAACATAATAAAAACATGATTTACTGTTGTAACATCCCCCAGTTTAAGACAAAATTCTATCATAAATAATTTGTTGATAATTCTTAAGGAAATCATAGAAAATAACCCAACATAAGACTAACAGATAAGTCTTTCAAAACTGACTTTCAATTGGCAGTCCCAGAGCTCAGAATCTTAGAAGAAATCTGTTTCTATTACATACAATATAATCTTTATTTCAATTATCTTTACTCACTGGGTGAAAAAAGTTTAAATTCTAATAAAAAATTCAAAAATAATCTCATAAATTAACAATATTAAGCAATATGTCGATATCATTTCTTCTGAGTGTTAACTAAAACCAATCAAGTCTCACTTCTTTTCTTCAAGTCCTCTGAAGTCCAGAAAGCTGTTGATAATCTTCCTCTAAAAATATAAGTAACAGATCATTCTAACAAACAAAAAGAGAATAAGATCTATTTGTTTATATCGAGTTTTACGCCCCTTTTCAACAGTCAGAGTCATATGAGGCAGACAGTTCACCTAAGCATCGGTCAAGGAGAGAACCAGTACTAGACTCCCATCCTATGTAAGCAACTGCCTACTTTCTCACATGAAAAGACATGGTAGGTAGTAGGGCTCGAACCCACGACCCTCTATCAGTGACAGGGTATGGTGATTTGAAGTGACTAGTCAGTGACCTTAACCACTCGACCACGGAGGTGGACTAAAAGAGAATAACAACAAATAACGAAATGAAACAATGTTGGAAGACCTTTCAAAATAGAACTAAATTTGAATTAGGATAAAAATTCACTTCAATAAATTGTGATCTATATTAATAAATTTTTAATGTACATGAACTTACTATTTTTTCTGCAGCAGTATTTTCTATAAACCTGGATCCGTGTCCTGGGTTACCATGACACTTTACTCGAACCCCTGGCAACATAACATCAACATATAAATATATATATACAGTATAACCTCTCCAGAGTAGCCCTCTGTAGAGCAACAACCTCTCTTATAACAACACCTTCAAAATTTCCCTTAGCTGGTATTTGCTGTTAGTTTCACCTCTGTAGAGCAACAACCTCTGAATAATGGTCAATACATGCAGCTCCCAAAGGGTGTAATTACAATACTGTATATACATTCAAGAGTGCATGTATGCGAAACTGAAAAACCTAAAACCTGTGCTACAAAGTGCCTGAAAATAAGAAGTTTTGAAGACCACAAAACTATTTTTTCGGATTTTTAAGGCTGACAATGCCCCCTGGGGACTTCGAAAAACTTTGAAATCTGGTATAAACCAGGATACTTGCAACCTTGCAAAGTCAGTAAACCCTCAATTAGAAACCTTCTCACATACAGTCAAACCTGTGCTAGTAGCCACCTCCAAATAAAGGCCACCCTCAAAATAAGGCCATACTTTTGAAAACCATTGATTATTTAGAACAAATTGACATCTGAATAAAAGTCACCTGTCAATAAAGGACATATTTTGTCTTTCCTATAGGTGGCCTTTGTTCACAGGTTTGACTGTATTGCATCAGAGATCTTCTCAATGTATTTACAACCAAAAATAGCTTAACCCAGAATACATCTAACTCAATTCACAGAGACATAAACTAACATCATTTGCAAAATGTCTAGCTTAACACATCATTATGTAGCAAGTTCTGTTCAGTGTTGGAATGTTCTCACTGATATGTAGGGGAGTTAACCTTTCTATGACTAACAGTAACAGTTAGTAGATGGCGTTAATGTTTTTCAAGAATATAAACATCGCTATTAGTCACAAATATGGTGGGTTTTGATTCAGATCCTTATAAATCAATAATTACAAGTACTTGGTTTAAATCTTCAATCACTAAACTGAGTTAGTTATAGATGTAACAGGAGGATGAAAGTAATGTACCCGATATGGGGCTTGACCCCCTGACCTCCTGCTTGTAAGTCAGATGCTCTACCAACTGAGCTAATCGGGCTGGTGAATATACCAGCCAATTTATAATACAATATACCACACCGCTACACATAAAATGATAGACTTAATATACTTACACCATGGTGATCTCTCTCCATAGAAAACAGTAAATGCATCTGTAGGATTAGCCAAACCTGAATATATAAAATTATATACATATTTGCATAGCAATTAATTATCATTATAGTAAAATGTACAAAATTCAATTATATTCTGTTTATTAAAGGGACAAAAAAAGATAAAGATAGTTCAAAACCTACTACATGTACATACCTTCATCCAGCGTGAAGCCGACATTGAGGTTCTTAAATTCATCATCATTCACAAATAACTTCATTCCTTCTATGCCTCCAATCTCTTCATCTGAAACAGAAACGTAATATATAAAATGTTAAATATATATAATAACACAAGATTAGTTACATTTCAATTAAACAAAGTACATCATAGATAAATAATAATTGTGATCGTGATGCACATATAAGTTTTACTCAGAGATTTATTTAAGTAACTCGACAATCAGGTTCAAATCTCAATTGCAATAGGTCATATCCTTCTATGAAATTTGGTCAAAAATGTCCATTTTCCTTCATATGTGGAGAAGTTGCTAGCTTATTGTGGAAGGATAAGTTAGTACTGGTTAGAATACAGTCCAGAAATACTGGTTAGGTGAACTGGGTGCCATATACAATGTACTGGTATACCTGAAATATTGTTCAAAATGGCTGTATAACCAGTGAAAAGATTTACTGATGAAGCGAGTCATGATATCTTATATACTGCATCTCCAATATTGAATTCCTGGAACCAGCCTGATACATGTAGGAATAAGAAAGAACAATGGATTATCTTCACTACTAAGTCTTGTACCCACTTCATCCAAATAAACAATTTACCTGGAACAAACGTAAGATGAATAGTCCTCTTAAACTTCTTCCCTTCAAACTTTAACTTCTTTATGGCTTCCAAATATCTAAAATAAAAGATTAAATGGCATTCCAGTGATTTTTTCCCCAAAATTTTCTCACTACCCATGTCCATCAAAAGGGGAAAATTCAAAACTTAAATGAATAATAGACATAAGAAAAAGATTCCTTAACTAGAGCTTGTCACAGAGGTGACTAATACCCCCACTGCCGCTTTGACACTTAAAGAATGCAATCATAAGTACACTATATGGCTAAGTTCAAGGGCACATAATTCTGGAATGAGTGAATCGCTGGAAATGAAAATTGTGTCGTGCACATCTACACTTCATGGTGATAAAATATTTCAAGTTTCAATGCAATCGCTTTAAAAATGTGAAAGTAGTTGTTCCACAAACTTGTGATATTTTATGCAGATGGACTGACAGACGGACCGACCAATGACTGACCAATCGAGTGACTCCAATAAACCCCTTCTTAAGCTTTGTTTGCCGGGGTATAAATACAGTACTTCTCACTTAGGGGAACTGCCTTGCGACGAAACTACTGAGGGTTGAAAATATGGTGAAGTTCTGTTTAAACATAAATATTGAACTTACTGTATTCCAACACTCTTCATGTCCTAAAAAAGGAGGTTGAAAGGTTATGCATCTAGTACATGTATGTGAATAAAAACAATGTGTAATTTACATGGAGAATTTCATGTTGATAGATAAAAAATTCTACATTACAACTTCATTCAAATACATATATACAGTCACATATTGGTATGTATGTACAGACCACCTTTAGATAAATGAGAGGAATGTGGTCTATATAAGAAGTGGTCTTTATTCAGACTATCTATGGTTGAATTGATTGAAACTACTGGTCTTAACAGAGAGGTAGTAACAATTCACAGGTAGGTGGACCTTAACACAAGTTTGACTATACAAGAAATACTAACAACTAAATAATTATGTATCTTTCAACTTACACCAGTAGGTGTCCTCAACGCAGTCAAGAACTCTTCAATGAGTTTTTATATATCAAAATCCTAAATTTTGAGAAATGTTTGAGCATTGGTATTCTTTCTTTTCATTAAAATTGCATCAAAATGATAATCACCTTAAAAGATCTCGAAAAGTCAAAAACATGGGACCGACAACTGAGCAGTCTTCACGCTAACCCACTAGCCCACAGCCCGGGGCTAGTAAATTTCTATTCGAGCTAGTGAACTTTCTCAAAATTGTGTATTCAGGCTAGTTGTAAATTTTCAATAGTCCACATACAGTTCAGGCTAGTGCTTTAAAAAAATTAGTTTGAAGACTGCTGAAATGTAAAATGATGATCAATAAATGTTAAGACATACCTGTGTCCCTCTAGCATATATATCCCCATTATCAAGTTTGTCAGCACTGAATGGATCAACCTTCCATTCTTCCTGTAAAATACAGAACATACAAAGATACACAAAACAAAGGCATGCACTGTTTTCTACAGCAGTTTTTTTTAAATAAGAGTGACACTGATAGTCAGCATCTTGTCCTAGGAAAATAAGCTATATTTTTCCCAAAAACAATCTATTTCCCCGATTTGCATTGTGAATTTTCGCCAAGATTGCCTTTTTTATGTGATTTTTTCCCTTTTTACCAGTACCCCGTGTCTTCTCCAATACCTAAAATCTTAAATGGTGACCCGAAAACACAAGTAAATGATTTTCAACACTCGACACCATACTTGGTAATATTATACATTTGACTTACTGGATAAACAGGTACAACATCTGTATGGGAGTTCAGTAACAAAGATGGAAGAGTGGGGTCCTCTCCTTCTAGAGTCATTATAGCTATGTCTTTATTTGGTACCATCTGAAATAAGTATATAAAATACATTGAACATAACTTATACCTGCTTGTAAGACACACAAGCTTTAACATTAAACGCACTTGTAAAATAGACTTGGCAGCCTGAGGTACATGTATTTTGCATTGACCTTAATTTTATAAGACACAGTCAAATTTTGACATCGAGGGAGGAAAGTTTAATAGATAATCCACTTCATATGATGAAAAAAAAAAGATAAGGTGACATATGTTGATTGTCCCATTGTACTCAAGTAGATCAGGTGGTGTACTTCAACTTGTAATGAAAATTTGCTCGAAAATCACGTGCATATCAAAACATGTGGTGGGGATCATCAGTTTTGCTAATTATACAAACTTGCATTTTCTGTTCACATTGTGTTAATGCAAGTACAGTCAAACCTGTGTTAGTGGCCACCTCTAAAAAAAAGGTCACCCATTGAATAAAGGCCATTCTTTAAAAAACACTATTTTACATAATTGAGCACAAAATAACCTCCAAATAAAGACCACCTGTCAAGAAAGGCCATATTTTGTCCTTCCAGTGGGTGGCCTTTGTTCACAGGTTTGACTGTATACCAAAATGCTGACTTCAAACAGAGCCAAATTTTTAAGGTGCCCGGTCCTATACTCTTGAAAATAAAATTGGGTCTTTATATTTTTGCCAATTACTAAACATTTATTCTGTAAGTAGAATTAATATCAACTGATATACTGTGTTGAACATAGTAAGTGTGGACTTTGTATACAGACACAGCTGACTGAGCTGAGTGCATCGTATCAAGATTGTAAGAGTTTGACACGAAATGTTACATAAAGTGTTCAGCACTTACAAATAATGGATGCATACAGTATTAAAGACACTTGTTCTTTGGTCTAGATATAAGTTGAACCTCTTATCTTGTCAAACTAAATATACATTAAATCACAGGGACAGAGGAACAGGGGCTAGGGGCGAAGCTTAGCCCTCCCCAAATTTCTGCTGTAATGATAATTAAACATGGGCTATATTGTAGGTCTATTCCCCCGCTGTTATTGAGCAAAATGAAAAATTAGCCCCCTAATCTGAAATGACTTCCTACGAGCCTGATTCATGGCAGCACTGATAAACATAGGTCTGAGTGTGTGTCACCGAATTATATTCCTGTATTACCTTTATCTTTCAAGTAGTTATCTTTCTACATGTTAATGCAAAGTCACAACACAATTAGAATACATGTATATATCTGAAGTATTTAAAGCAAGAGAAATTAAGATACACAATAGTTTGTGAATTAATATGCCATTCTACCTGAGAGCATTCATGCAAATTATCTACACATTGAGTGTGTCTTAATTTTGTTAACAGACTTCTCGATAGGCACCGGAACGGACTGGCGGAATTGTACGATATATTGTATGTTGGTCCAATAAAGAATCTTACCTCACCAGTCTGGCTGTCAGGTGACTTATTTGCCTGATGTACACGCACTTATACTAGCTTGTTTACTTTTTTTTGGTCTGACAGATTTCCTTGCGGTCCGACAGAATTGTCAAGCTTGTCAGAGCGAATGTTCGGCAGATTTTTTGCCTGTCACAAAGTCTGAGCTAACAGTGTTTTCTCACCTTTAGGGAAAGGTGGCTGGACCCTTAGAAAGTGAAAATTGCATCATTGAGTGGGAAAAGGGGAACATTTAACGACAATGTATGCATAATCTCTCAACATCTAATTATCAATTGGTTATAACTGATTGTTCCAGACAAAAAGCTATCCTGCAGGTTCATTTAAAGATCTTTTTTATAAAAAACATTTTTTTAATCTACTGAATGGGATTTTTTTTAATGAATTTAGAGGGGAAAAATACTTTTCAGACAGGGCAATGGGGCCAAATTTGGCCCCAAATAAGTAAAAAGACACAGGCCAAAACATCCAAATTTATATGAATATAAATCTGTCTTACAGCTACTGTTCTAAATGGTAGGCCAATGTCATCAGCCATCTTCTTAAGGAACTTGATAGCACCATCTGAAATGTATTACTCTATGTACTGAAAAGTATTGGATCAAGTTAAATCTAAACAGATTTGCATTAGAAATATACACATACAGTGCTACCTCTCCCAAGCAACACTCTTTGGAGCAGAATTATGTTGCTGTTGAGAGGTTGTTGCTCTAGAGAGATTAAATTAATAGTTAAATTGTGCCTTGGGAAAATTTCATATTGTTGTGAAAGGGAGGTTGTTGCTCAAAAGAGGGCCGCTCTGGAGAGGTTGTACTGTATATATGTTTTAATGCTATTACATTGGTGTAAGGATTGTTAAATGCATGCAATAGTAACATATTTGATCATTTATTATTTAATCAGTTTTAATCGATTAATCACTGACTTTTGCCTCTGATTAATCAACGAAATTTTCATGGACTGATTACAATCACTACAAGTTCTGTAACAGCCTACTGAACTGCTGAAAGCAAAATGATGAAGATTTATAACGGCTTACCATAATCAGGTTTTGGGTGCACAGTTTTTATCCTCAAATATTCTCGAAAGATGGTGACAGCTTTGTCCTCTTGTTTTGCCCGTTTGCTTTGTGACTCCTCTGGCATTTTGAATTATTACAGCCGAAAATTCAAACGTTAAAATATAGAAAACACTCCGAAAACTTACACTAAATTAAAGCTAAAAGAACCAAAATAAATCCTATCAAAAATGTTTACACGGCGGCTACAAAGACAGCATATGCGGTCCGTGCCCTTGGTTATGTATAAATTTGTTAATATTCCGTTCGCTGACATAACGTATCACAATGATCGTCATGGTGTTAAAATTAGCGGACAAGCCCAATTTCTGCAGGAAAGTAGAAGAAACGTAAAGAGCACAGAAACCAAAAACACTGGAGGAACTATATATTATATAATTGGTGAAATTTTAAATATACTTAGAACTTTATATAACATATATAAACTGTAACCATTATGTTCAAAAGTGCTTTACAATAACATTCACCAAAAAAAGTAAAATAATGAAAAATAGAAATAATATATTATACATATGCATCAAGTTTGACAGTTATAGAGATTTAAAAATGACCAGGATAACAGTATATACATGTATATATAGTTACAGTGGTTCGACTATGCTGTGTTCGTAATTATGCACGCTGCAGTATTTTGCACAAGCTTATATAAGTTGACTTATTTAATAAAGACATTAATGTTTATTATAACAGTAATGAATGCATTATGATAGTTAATCTGGATGTTACAAGAGAGTTAACCAATGTTTTGTGCTATCAACAGCGAGATACTTTTTATATATTGGTGAATCATCTGTCATTATAATGATGCTGCATGCATATGTCTATGGATGAATCTTGGGATAAATTTATATTGCCATTCGATAGGCTTGAACAGATGGACTTAAGACGGAACCTTAATTATGGCATTCCGTATTTCAAACAGTACTGGGTGAGACAAATCATCATCTGCACAAACTATCTGCAAACGCTCACATAAGTCTGAAGATATCCATGTCAGTGAATTGTCCGAAATAACGTAATGGATTTCCTGGGAGCTCAACAATCAGTCATGGTTAAGATACATTTTAAACATCGCCGAAAAATAAAGCAGAACAAGCACTGCAACATTTTTACTATTCCGAGAATTAATTAAGAATAACGTTTACGAATTATCTTGAGCTCTATAGATGTTGTTCGAACTTCCATGGCTCTTCAAAATTCTGGGAAAATATGCGACTCTTCTTAAAACATAACATTAACAATAATCATTATTAAGTTTACATGTGCCGAAACATACAAATAAATTTGTAAAATATAATAAAATATTTGTGCCCCCTAAAATAAATACAACTTTTGGTGGAAAACATTTATAGCTATCCCCCCCATACCCCACTTGAGGTCTAATTTTTTTATTTTATTTTTTTATTAGGATCCCGCCTGGTCACTTACCAACAAGTTAGATTTTCTTCCCCTAACTGATTACAGCTGTACTTATCTATATATTACCAAATACATATACTATGTAATATATATGACATTGTATAGTATAGATCTGTGATATGTACTTATATACATATATATCGATATTTATCTATATGTACATGTATATTTTGTAAATTAGTTTATTACCAGCATGTGCAACATTTTCTAAAAAAAATATTTGAAAGAAAAGATGTAAAGAGAGATATAAAGATGCGTTCGAAGATTTATTAAGAGTATAGATGAGCACTGATCGAGTAATAAAATGCACAAACATTGTTTAACCTCGTGTGCACTCTATATATAGCTACTGTACATAGATCTAGAATATTTTTTTACTCATTAGTTGCTGTCAAATCTAACACTCAATTAATTGTTTTTATATGTACACAACAGAAGTACATGTACCTAAATAGCAAATTCAATGATTTTTTCACACAAAAAAGTCAACAAAAATAGGGCCACCAATCAAGAACGATAACATATGTACTTTTATTTCAACTAACCATCAGTAGTAATTTTCACAACATGATAGATTTCATGCTTGCAAACGTGACTATTCCGCACGAGATTTTTACCGCCGCATTATGCTTTGCCACTCCAAGAGATGTTGACGTTATTTGGGTGACTTTTATACTTATATTTACGTTTTGTTATACATCAACCTTATTGCTTTGATAAGTTGTCAACTGTTGAGCACCCGTGACAATGGCGCCCGTTTTCTGCGCGAGTTTTAGAGTGCTCCTTCCACCGGTACCGTTTGGCCAGTTGACAATTGAGTTTGTTTTAAATTCCGGAATAAGTTGTGTTTGGACAGGATCGGAATATGGAACTTAGTGAGTTATGTACTTATATTGTTTGAAAGTTTTGACAGTGACCACGTGGTGGGAGAATTATAGTTAAACCCCCTTTTAAATTAATTGCCATATAAAGCCCCCCCCCCCCGATCCTAGTAACGTCCCTGTGTGAAATACAATTAAGACATTCTCAGTTATAATCAGTCAAACCTGTGAAGAAAGGACATCATTGGAAAGACAAAATATGGCCCTTATTGACAGGTGGTCTTTTTCGAAAAATATTAAATGAGCTGCTGTGCACCACAGCATTTTTCTCTGGATTGAAACACAACACATTGAAAAACAAGATATCATGGTATGTTTGATTTTTCATTTATCAATTGATGAATTGATTTACCAGAACTTAGAAGAATAAACTTTAAAGCAATTAATTAACATCATTCATCATCATCACTTGAATCTTCTTCTTTACCTGCAAATAATAGAACACTTACAAATTACATCTGTCATTCTCACCTGTGCAATAACTGCAGTCCAAGTGATACAGTGACAATGAAACATGGAAGTTGTTATGTTATAACAATCAATATTTATTAGTTTGATAATTATTGTTTCTAAATACCTTTCCTAATGGAAAATAAGCACTACTTCGTGTAAATAAAAAGCATAAATTGTTTCACTGCAGGTAATTTATTTGATTTTGCAGACAAGTAAAAGAAATAACCCAGGGAGAAACCTAAAGGGTCAACCAGCTCGTGCTAAAACTCACCACAGTGGAATCATGTCAACAGTTTATGTATAAACTAAAGGATGCAAAGAGGCGTGCTCAAATGTTACATAAACGTAGACCCACCATTTTAAAGAAGGTATAGTGTGTGCATACCAATCTCCTCAGCTGTTGAATTCTCTAATACAATGACAACTTCCTTATAGAACATCAGCATTCTTTCTTTATTTTTTGCTTAAATGTAGCGAAAGTTTCAGTTAATTTGTGCATTTATATAACGTCTGGTGAAAATGTTCTATGAATTTATTTACGAATATTTTAGATTCAAGAATTGTAGTCGATGACAAACACTGATTTTAAGGTGGAGTGGAAGGCTGAGAGTGAAGAATCTGGCTCATTTTCTACAGACAATGTTAGTGATGGTAAGTAATGTACATACATATGTATAAAATATATAAATAAATGAATAAATAAATATGTTTACATGTATTTTTTTATTCTTTCATATATTATTCATGTCTAAATGCTGGTCAATCTCGTACTAAAAAATAACAAATGCTTTGAAGCATGATTCCCGACTACAATGTCACCAATAAACTGTATTAATTATGATTATTAATTTGTTATTTACTGTAAATTCGCAATATGTGCAATATTGTGATATATCATATTACGCTTTTAATGTGTGATACCAATAATGCACAAATGAAGTCACACTAAATTACCATTGAATGTAAATGTTCAGTTATTACTGCATGATTCTCAAAGTAATTTCCACATTGTTTATACATAGCTGTAGACATTGGATCAGATTATGCCCACTCAACATCTACTTTCCAAGCTAATGGCATCGAAGATGCAGTGTACCCAGAGACTCAAGAGCCTGATTTTAACCAGGACACTGAGGATACTGTAAAGGACATTGAACTATGGAAAGTGTGCCACAAAGATTCCTTAAGAAAAAGAGGTAAGGGCATATGGCTAAACTGTGAAGTGGGGGGATGTAACTATTGGGTGCATTATATTTGTATAGGAATTATTGAAAAGAAAGAGACTGATTTAAAAAATATTGAAATTTTTGTCCACGTACAACACATGTTTACCGATTTAAAAAATAAAACATATTATCAAATATGAATGCACTTATACTTTTAAGATCATTCTACTGTGACTGTAACACCAGAGCTTCGTCAAAGTGCTCATGGTGAGCTATTGTGATGTCCGTCGTCTGTGTGTGTGTGTGTGTGCGTGCGTGCGTGCGTGCGTCAACCATTGCTTTAAACAACATCTCCTTCTTAACCAGTTGGCCAATTTCAACGAAACATTACGTGGATGTTTCTTGCATGTCAAGCTCTACCAAAGTTGTTAAAAAATTTAATTTCATTAAAAACTCTGGTTGCTATGAAACCACAGGGCCTAGAGCTTAGATATTTGGTGTGTAGAATTGTTTAGTGGACCTCTACAAAGTTTGTTCAAATTATTGCCTAAGGGTCAAAATTGGCCGGGATCACTTGATTCATATAGGCTTATATAGGATAATAAAAAAAAATCTTCTAAGCTGAAACCACAATGCCTAGAGCTTAGATATTTGGTATGTAGCATTATCTAGTGGACCTCTGACAAGTTTGTTTAAATTATTGCCCTGGGGTCAAAATTGGCCCTGCCATGGGGTTTACTCTAATCTATTTAGGAAAGCTTAAAAAATCTTCTTGTCCAAAACTGCAAGGCCTAGAGCTAATTAAGATATTTGGTATGTAGCATTGCCTAGTGGACCTCTACCAAGTCTGTTAAAAGTATGGCCCCAGGGTGAAAATTAGCCCCGACCCGGTGTTCACACGATTAATATAGGCTTATATAGGAAAACAAGAAAATCTTCTAACAAGTCCAAAACCTTAAGGCTTAGAGCTTACATATTTTGTATTTAGCATTGTCTGGTGGAAATCTACCAAGTTGTTTAGATTATTGCCGTAGGGGCAAAATTGGCCCCGCCCCAGGGTCAGTTAATTTTACAAAGGCTCATGATAATTAAAGAGTCATTTTATCTTGGGAGCGATATAGGGCCATCATGGCCCTCTTGTTTTCTGAATGTCATGGAAATTACTTCTGTCAGAAGGTGTAACGAAAACTGGATCTAAATTTATATTTTTTCCTGGCGCATTTCCATCTTTAATCCCATTCATGTATTTTTCTGTGTTTTTATTGCGGGTGTTTTCAAAAGACAGTAACCCTGTATCCAGGTATATGCCAAAAAGTGAACAATGACTTCTGAAATATATAATAATTTCAATTATTTTGATTTCATAAACGACCCGATTTATAAAAAGAAATATAGTCTTTAAAATTTTGATACATAATATTCGTTTATTATCGTTTAAATGGTCACATTTAATAACAATCACACTTACTGTTTTTTCCTCCTATATTTGTCAGGTATTCTGACATTCTTAATATAACTCTCCACTCCATCATTTCAGTGGTAATTAATATATCTCTTTGATATATTTTATCATTTTCTTTTGTTTTAGACAATGCAATGTCTGTTCGTGTCTTCATCTGAAACATATGATCACTATATACATACAATTACACATCTGTAAAATTAATTGCATTGTAGATAATGATGAAAATGATAGATCGAATCATTCCTCTTTTGCTAACTTGTTTCCCTCTCTGTCTAGGATTTGACATTCTGTTATACATCTTGTTTTAACTTCTTCATAATTTATTTTCACATGCATATTTAATAATGGTGAAATCTGATGCATAATACAAGTGAATTAAGACCATAGATTAAAAAAAAAATCTTCATTTTAGCATGATAACGTTTGCAAGGTTAGCCTTTCAAAAAGCTAAAAGGCTAATCACCTGGTGCCTCATGTCAGCAACAGTCTGATTAAGGAAACAAACACAATTATAATTATGAAAACGAACTTAATCCGACCTATAACTAATCAATCACAATTGGTATGGTGTAATCACTAAACGAATAATCAAAACATGCAATAAAACATATATTAATCTTTTCTAGTATATCTATACTCCTACAAACTTCCAGCCAATGTTGTTGCTGTGGAATACATGGAGGCAGCCATGCATCTTTTCACTCTCTTGTTGTACGACTCCAAAACAAAATCTCCTTCTTCGCCCTTGCTGTTATGTCCAGAATGATGTAGAAAAACACTCTATTTCTCTAAAAAATTGTTTTAAGCTAGGGGTAGCAACCACTGCTGATTTTCAAAGTTACACATATATGTGATTTATCTACACCATTTTATAGATCTCTTTTAGACCATTCTGGAACAGTTTTCCTTTTTTTAAAAATCACAAAAGATAAAAAAGCTATGCCATTTCAAAGTTTAAAGAAATCGACCGAAAACTTGAAAAATTTCACGCTACTTTAACTTAGTCGACGGAACCGAAAACCAAATTTATTACAATTTTTTTTAGAAAAAATGGCACAACTTTTTTATTTTTTGAGATATCTTCATGAAATTTGGAATACTTGCAGATCAACCTCTGCTCTTTATTACAAGGGAAATAAACACATAAATATATATCTGTAAGTAGTAATGAAGAAGAAATAAATAAGTAAGTTTGATGATTTTATTTTTCGAATTTTCGAATTTATCTAAGTATGGTCACTTTTTTGTAAGCAACACAATCATACATGTACATGTAAATATTAGCAAATTATATTATCATATACATTGCATACATATTAAAATTATTTGTAACCACAACAAGGCATATATCTTACATTAAAAACAAGTTCATGAAACAGAATCAACATGATTTTGTTCCTAAACAGTCTTTTGAAATTATTGAACACAAGTCATGTATCCGACTATTCTTCTGTCTAAAAGTACAACTTGGCATATCTGCTGTACATTTTACCAATTGTTATGTATTTTTCTATATTCCACAGTCTTCCAGAATTGTAACAGTCTGGAATGAATCCAGAGTCTAAAATAAACTTTTTTTCAACAATTTGAATGTCTTCTCTTGCTGGCCATTTGAACTGACCAGGTTTGCTTCCTCGAGACATGAATCATACAACAACTTGTTCGGCATTCACTATTTCTGTCACTATGCCGGTGTACCATGTGTCATGATACGCCACCGCGGCATAGTCATTTTCATTTGTCTCACGATTACAATCTACTTCCTTCTCAACATCCGAATAACTCTCTGTTTCTGATTCTGATTCGTGTGTATGTCTCTGTTTTTTGCTTGCACTTTTGGTCTCTGCTTTTCTTTTTCTACTAGCCTTTTTGTTTTTCTTATTGATCATTTCGGTCATATCAGTGTTGATGTCTTTTAGAACTTCCTTGTCTTGCTCTCTGTGCTTCTTCCGTAGATTTTTACCATCTTTTCTAGCTGTTTTCAACAGGGAACATCGGTCGTGTTCGGGCATCTCCTTCAGCCAGCTGATCATTTCAGACCTATTCCTTTTGATAAGCTGTACAGAAGAATGGTGGTGAAGTGTTGACCTAGGCCTTCGTCTCTGACTGCTATCGAGATCACCAAAATGATGCTCACAGCCTAGGTTGGTAAGATGAGCAAAACTGGTTCTCTTCAAAGCAAGTTCTGTTGGAGCCTTACTATACATACCATCACCCATAAAATCGACAAGTTGTTTTTCAATAGTATGGCGAATCGCTCTGGCTGCTATCTTGACGGTGTTGTACAATAACTCTCAGTGAGAAGTTTGTTCACTGACAACTGTTAGTTTATTTGATAGTAAATTATAAAATGGCACTTCTGAAATTTCAAGATTATTCATTTTTGTATGAAGTATTGTTGCAGGATTTTCTTCAGTGTTTTCTAGATATTCACATATCAGACTAATTTCTTTGTGAAGTTCCACATAGGGCACTGCATTACCGACAATCAAGTTCCAGTAAGGGCCTGTCAAGTTGACATAGAACAATCCTATGGCCTGCACAAGAGTCATTACTATGTCTGATTTTAGATCAGCTAAAACAGATCTTAACAAGAGATTTGGTGAACTGACTATTTCGAGCACTTTGATGAAGTCTTCTCTGTGTAAACAGACCTCTGCTGCTGTCTGAAACAGTCCGTTAAACCTATTATCCTTGTAGTTCCCTATGACGGACTCGATCCCCTTTGACGCGCAGTGAGCCTCCCACAGATCTCTTACTCCATGGTGGTCCCCTGAAGGCCCAAAGACATCGGATGTTGTTCGTACCACTCTCTCAACAACTGTCTTCTTCTTACTCCAAAACTTGAAGCAGTCAAGACTGTCTCTTCCAAGAGGACCGTGCTCTTCTGACAACAGTTTTTCATGATTTTTGAGGTCCTTACAGATGTAGGTATGAAACCCAAGTAAAACATGGGCCATACAATGAAAACTGTTCACTTTCACATATTCTGATGAGTTAGTGTCCAGCACTTCATCTCTCCACTCATTAAGAAGAACACTTGCTTTTTTTTCATTGCTGGCTCTGTCACTCATTGTGTAGGCGAGCTTTTCAAGGGAGTTTTTAATGTATGTGTCACTATCAGTAGAGTTGGCATTTTCAGAAATAAGATGACCATTTAAGTCGGCAAGTTCATTTAAATGTTACTTGGTAACGTTATTTATAGAAACAGCTGTTTCGTGTGCTACTCTGTTGAATCCTAAACTTACTACATCTCCCGATTGTAGCGTAATGGCAGTGTCGAGAATTTTTTGTTTTCGTCGAGTAGTTCCATCCCTGTTCAGTCCCCAGTTTTCTGTTTCTGACAACTTCTGTGATATGAATGTTTTGGCAAGAAAATGTCCTTCATCAACGATTGATTGAACAGTTGTACTTGTGGGAAGTTCAGTTTTTTCAAATTCTCTTTTGAACAAATGCTTAGACACAGTTTTGATTACTTCCGGGACTTTTTCAACAGCAACCTCTAAACCCGACAGCTCAACAACACACAATCTTACTTCATCACTGTAACTGCCATTGTCATTTTTAGTGACCACTTTTTGAAAATGTTCAGACTGCATATATCCTGTACTTTTTGTTCCAGTTCACAAATTTCTTGATCTTTTTGCTGGATTTGACTATATGATTACAAGCAAGATGTACAATGCTTGTCTAGCACACTCTCAGGTTGTTTGTTGTCTTTCAACTTTGTCCTTAATACACTTGTTTCATTCTTGAAGTAGCTATTCAGTTTTTGAACACTTATTTTCTTTGCCTTTTCATTTTCAAGTTTGTGTTTTAAGACTTTATTTTCCTCATTTAGAATGTCTATTCACTGGCTAACTCAGCTTTTTCTGATTCCACTTCCTTAAGTTTCTGATCCATCTTAACCAAACAACACTCTTGTTTAATTGTCAGTCTTTGACTATCTTGAAGCAAATGCAGATTTCTTCTTGCTGTGTCATCGCATTTATTAACATTACGGACGGAATAATGGCCCACTCTATTCATAATGTGCATTAAGTTTGAATTCTGTTCCTCAATCTTTTTTTCGAGTCTTCTACTATTCTTCCGAATTTTTGAATTTTCATATTTTAACAGGTTTGTCGATTTATGTACATCCTCTAGCTCATTATCACTTTCATCCACTGTTTGTACCGAAACTGAAATATATGCTGATTTTTTTTTCGTGACAAACCCCTTTGGTTTTATTAACAGTTGTGTATGAAAGATATGTTGCTATAATTTCATCTATAGTAGCTTTAAATGATGTGAAGGATCATCCATGATTTGTGATGATCAGTGCAATTTTTACAACAGTTGCGTACGGGACGATCTGAAGCCTAGCATGATAGCCAAATCTTGCAGACCGACGTCCCACAACTAACTAAAACAGGCCTTCACATTTTAAGATGGCCGTGTCCAGGTATCAGAAGTATGTCTTTCAAATCATCATTTCTTTGTATTAGACATCACCCTAGCATGTACGGCAGTCCGTCGCAACCAACACATGCCCATTTTCTTTATGAGCCAACTCCATTCATATCCATAATGTGCTTTAAGATGAAAGGAAAGTTATTGACAGGTAAGGGGATTGTTGTTACTGAAAAATTAGTATTTCTATATTAAGTGTATTTTTAAATACATTAGTTTTAATGAGTGTTATTTATACTGTTTCCTTTAGAACCTTTAATTGTTACAGACTAATGAACATGGGTTTGTCATAGCTGGTTCACATACTGTGATATCTGGGGTTTTAGCCGTGCATGCTAAGTACCCACTCATGAGGGTCGTCCTCTTTTGTTTCATTAATTGGTCCATAATTTCCTTTAAAGTATGATATTCATACATAGACATTTGATCATTTGTATGATGTTTAAATTCATCATTATATATATATATATATTATATTTCACAATATGATCATTATGCATGCGCACAATTAATTTCAATTGCGTCGTTTAACTGATTAACATGTTCATAATGATATACCGTATTCCCCCGAATAGACGCCCCCGGGGGCGATGCATTTTCCAAAAGGGGGGCGTTTATTGTGATCCTATTTTACAAAAAAAAAAAATCTGGAATACCGTATCCAAAGATTTTCCGGAGGTCAAATGAATGAATTTGAAACACTTGCCATCGAAAAATATCGCGGTGTTAATGCAATATTAATCAACGGTCATTCCCAGCGCGCTTTACTACGATAAATAATGTAGTCAGTTGCACTAGTTAAACTACATGTCAAAAATCAATAACACGCTGTCGCTGCAGAGTTTACCGCGCGTCTGACGTAATCTCCTCTGACGTAATCTCGCCAATGTGTAAGTTTTTATGTACATGTCAATTAAGTAAATTAGCTTTCATGGAGTCGAAGGGTAAACAATCTTACACGTTAAAGTCGTTAAATTTGCGGAAGAAATAGGCAAACACTGTGAAAGTGATGGACATTAATTTTTTTACAGATGGATTTTTATACGAGTGGCGAAAGTGTATAAATTGCAATTTCCTCCGGAATAGTTGAATAGACTGGTTTATATATGTCCTCGGACATTTTGTCGATGGCGTTAAGTCATTCAAAAATCAATTGTGGAAGTCGCGTGTCAGATATGATTGTTAATCCTGATTGCGATTCGAATCGCCAACTTCGCACCTCTAACAAATGAGATTGCCGCGAGGCATATATTGCACTTGGTCTTACCCTTATTTTTCACAGTTAGTGCTTGTTTATGTTGATCTGTACAAATAAGCACGTAAATAACGGATTAATGAAAATGCGCGTTGTAGTTTTAGATCGACCAGATGACCTAAGTAATCATTTTCAGAAAATCTACTTTCGCTTTAGGTATCGTAAGGATAACATCGCCAAATAAAACTCATTAATAAACATCACGAATGGTCCATAGATCTACTGTATTACTGTACGAAAGTGATAGAACCACGCGGTTTCGCTAGGTTTTAGTTATTGTTCACGTGTTAATTTGGATTAATACAATTATTCAAAGTGGATTTAATTGTGTTTTATCTTTATTAAAAACAGATTTTACGTCAGACTCTTAAAGCTGGTAAGTCCTTACGACTTTTTTTGGCAAAAAAGGGTGGGGGGCGTCTATTAGGGGGGGAGCGTTTAAATGGGGGAATACGGTACATAGATATGCTACAAACATTATATTTGAATTTCAATTGATATATTTAAAATCAGTTAAAAAAAAGAAATATATTAAACAACTACGTAATTATCATATACTTAAGCATACCTTTTATAATTTCATCTACAGCCTCTCTAAATCTTGCGTTTACCACATGCATCTCTCCTGAAGCCTTCTCCAGCAAATTAGCATTTTTTTCTTATTTTATTGAAAAAATCTTCTCCTTCTTTCAAATGAGATTGAATGAGATCAACAGGCTTATTTTGGAGATCATATAGCCAATTTCTTGGACTCAATTGTGAGTCAAATTGAAGGGCCAAGTCAGTGTGGGGGTTAATATTTATCAGCATGGTAATCACTGATGCAGTGGAATTATGTCCGAATGTCACCCTCCAATTTCTAGCTATTACCTGGTTGTTGTCGAAAAACGTTATTATGTCACCATTGTTTAGTACTGGTTTTATTTCTTTGGAGACATCAGAAATCCATCTCTTGATGGTCTGGTATAACTTCCACCAGCATTTTGTTTATTGTCTATTATAAGATAAGATTTTTACACCATTCTGATTCACATACAGCTAAAGCGTGTTTTGGTATAAGGCTTCTCTTTTCATGAAGGAAATTGTCGCAACCCTCACCTTTTTGCTCGATAGCATGATTATCTTAATACCACTTTCGTCCTCTAGAAACCTCACAGTGCCCAGCACTTGCACACACAGGACCTGTCTGCAACACACAGGGAGTCGTAAACAGTATATATTGATGTAGGAATACTACTTATAACTGATACTGTTTCATAGAAGTCTTTTCTTAGTTGATGGAATCCTTTACTGAATAATATTCTATATTCACATAAATTATTAAAATTAATTTGTTGAAGACTGACTGAGGTTCAAAAAAACAAAGCCTTAAATTTGTCTAACTTTTCCTGGAATTACTAGTGTCCTTTGTAGATCCATTGCTGTCCTGAATTCACACAGTCAGGGATGATGTTCTGATCCAAGATAAATTTTCTGTTTACAAGCTGTTTGTCATCTCTCCTAGGCCATTGATAGAAGCCTGATTTCCTACAGGGACACATAAACTTTACATTAGCATGTTCATCGTCCTTTAAATGTTCAACAATACCAGGATACCAATCATCCTGGTATGCAATAATTACATACTCCCCTTAAACAAAGGTAAACTCTTGGATGATATCAACATCCATATTTTCATTCTTGTTTTTGCATTTATTATCACAAGTAATTTCTTGGTTCATTTCATTGCTTATGTCTAACGGCACTTATTTTTCAGCTTCCGGTGACTGATTCGTAGGTCACGACCTCCCTTTCTGGCTGATTTTTAGCAATTCTTCTTCATTACCAGTGTCCATGTCATTTAACCAGCTGAACATTTGCTTTCTGTTTCTTTTAAGAAGCTGGACACCGGTATGATGATTTAAGGAGGCATTTGGTCAGCGTTTCTGGCTGCTGTCTAAATCTCCGAAATGGTGCTCACAACTCAAATTAGTTACCATGCATAGCAAATGCAGTTCTGTTGAATTCCTTCTGAGTTGATTTCTGATAATATAATCCTCCTTTTACAAAGTCAGCCAACTGTCTGTCAATTACAGAAATCATAGCATTAGCTATGACTGATGTTATTTGGTGGAGTAGGTCTTGATGTTCGGAGAATTCACTTAGGGCGTATTTCAGTTTACCTAAGTAGGGCAGTTGTGATATTTCCAGTCTCAGACCAACGTGAATTTAAATTTGCTAGCGTAGATGGTTCAGCAGCACATTTTTCCAGGAAGGATTTCAAGATTTCCAGTATGTGTGTTGAGAGTTCAAGATAATGAATTTTTCCTGATGTTATTAAATTCCAGTAAGGGCCAGTAACTTTCAAATAAACCATTCCATAGCACTGAAGGAATTTAGGTTAATATGTGATCAGATTCAAGATCGGCTTTTACTGATTGTAACATCATGTTAGGTTTTTTTATTGTGTTAAGTACATTGATAAAGTCATGTCTATGGAGGACAATTTGAGCAGAAGTTTCAAATATCGAATTAAAACGGTTGTCTTTGTTGTAATTCCCTATGCATGATTTCACGCCATTTTCAGAGCAGTAAACATCCCAACAATCCCTAACATCATAGTGGTTTCCCGATGGACCAAACACTTCTGAAACAGTCCTTACTGTACATTCTGGAATAGTTTCCTTTTTACCCCAATACCGAAAAAAGCTATTTTGTCGCGACCAAGTGGACCACTCTTCAACAAGACAATTTTGTAGATCTTTGATTCCTGGATTAGTGTAGGTGTGGAAAGCAAGGAGGCTATGCGCCATACTGTGAAAATGGTGAACAATGTCTTTATCTTCTGCATGAACAACTAAAATACTATCATGTCACTGATCCAATAAATCATTAGCCTTTTTCTCATTGCTTACCCCGTCAGACATATAGTAAATGACAATATTCGAAGGATTGTTTGGTTCTGCCTCGTAATTAACAGTTCTTTAAACAGCTCCAAGTTCATTGAAATAATTTTTTGTTGAATCATTTATTGCGACAGCTGTTTCTCTATGCACACTGTTAAACCCAAGACTCATTATATCTCCAGAATCCAAAGTTACGGAAGTGTCCAGGATCTTTTGCTTTCTCCTAGTTCTGACACGCATCTAACTTTTTTAGCTATGTAAGTTTTAGCCAGAAAATGACCTTCATCAACAATTGATTGGACAGTGTGAGGGTTAAGAAGAATTGACATATCAATGTCTAAACCAGTCAAATAATAACAGACTTTCTATAGCCACCTCAAGTCCAGCAAGTTCCATGACACACATACGTAAATTGTTGTTGTATGTTCCATTTTCATTTTTTGTTTGAATGATTTTATTCTCATGAATTTCATCTTAGCGTGAATCTCGCAATCGCGCATTCTAGATCGGACACTGGTTATACTGGGCCCTTGACTTAGAAAATTTGCTATATTTTAGCTTGTTTACACTCTAGGGCCTTCATAGGGCCTTCATTTATTCACCGACCCTAATCTCATTTACAATGAATGTGTATGACATTAGGGTCTTGGACAGGTTCAGTTATGGGTAGAAAATTCATTGTTGGTTTTGATATCAAAATCTACGTAAAAATGGGTTTTACGAGATGAAAACTATATTACCTGGTCATTAATTATAGTGCCTTTGTTTTCAGGTGAGCGATCTAGGGCCATCTTGGCCCTCTTGTTTTATCATAGATTCCTTTGCACGAATAAGTTCACTATTTAAGTAACTGTTTCTCTTTTGAGCTGAAACTTTATGTCTTTCATTTTCAAAAGAGTCTATGAGAGTTTTCAACTGTTTTGTCATTGAACAGTTATGATCCATTAGTTGTTGTAATTTTAGTTTGTCTGAAGCCATTGTCTTGTTGTGCATGCATTAAGCAGGTTATGTTTGAATTAATTTTCACCGAGTTATGGCCCTTTGTTTTTTAATCAGTGTATATACAATATCTCAGCAACTACTGACAAGAATTCATTGAAATTTCTCAGAAGTCGTAAGTGGTAAGCCTTGTTGTGAATGCATTATGCAGGTTTTGTTTGGATTAATTTTCACTGACTTATGGTCCTTTGTTTTTTTACACAGTGTATATTCAGTACTTTTCATGGATTTCGTGGTCAAAGACATCTGTAGTAGACGTGTGTTTGAAAATCAACAACAATTGTTGCTGATCATACCGTTAATTGTGATAACCTCATGGTGTTGAGAAGTATGAGTACACAGGTTGAGAAATTAATCGGTGTTTTAATCCAAAAGTCACGAAATATTTTTTATACTCATAAAATAATTTTTCCGAGGATTTCCACTGATATTTTACTGCGTACGTCCTATACTCAAGTGCTACATACACGAGTGATTACGGTAATGTTTTTCACACGTTTATGTCTGTGTTTACATTTCACATTTTATGGGAAATAATAGTTTGACATACGAAACGATCACTTAATGAAAAGATCTGTCGGATTTTGATGACATTTTGGTGGTTGCTGGTTGTGTTGAGCAGAGGTTGCTTAACACAATAAAACATATTATTTAGATCCTTTGTAACAGCTCACAGGAGCATGAATTTTTCATCGCTGGATCACACACAGACATCTGGGGTTTTCCTGTGTATGCTCGGGACCAACTCTTCTTTTGTTTTCTCAATTGGTCCATTAAAGTATGATATTTATACATAGCTTTTTGATCATTTACACGTGAATGGTCGTTCTCTAAACAGAGTCATTCCTTTCCAATCCACACACACTTCAGTTTGGTGCCAAAATCAAATTTCAGTTTTGGACAGTCTTTTCCGTAAAATGTGGAATTCGAACAAGCTGGTTATGTTTACTCTTCTATGTAAATTGATAGTGGTAAGAGCGACCGTTGCAGGTGGGGTTTTTGATTAAACATGTGTCTGTGGATACAGTTACAAGGTAAGAGGCTGGTCTGGAATTACCTGCCCCTGGTGCTACATTACAGAATCAAAGTAAGCCGGGAACCAGACCAGTAAGTCTTCAGGCTTGCATTTACTAACCAGGTATATTGAACTCTGTTAAGCATCTGGTTAACACAATACTTCATCTGGATACTGGCTCATGTAGTCTCAAAATTCTGTTGTTAACTAGGGAACCAGACAGTTTTACAATTTGACTGTTCTGAAAAAGTGCCACTGATTTTTTTCACTCATGTATCTTTGATGGTCTGTTTTCAAGATAATACTTCCAAATGCTATCTTTATCTTTCATTGAATACACATTATTCTTCCTTTTTTTTGCTTGGCACGACTTCTGAAGAATGCAATAATTTTCGTATTTCTGCGTTAACTTTCTTTTGTACACTTGGCCCAAGTAATTCTGTAATCTTCCTTAGAAGGCACTGGCACTGTCTTTTGGAAGTAGTTAAGAATGCTCATTTTTGCTAGCACTATTCCGTATTTGCTAACGGAAGTTTTCAACAATAACCAAAACAAAATGGAACCCCTAGCAAAACCAGTTTATTGTGAGCGAAAATCAAAACAAGCAACTCATGATTTTTTCTTACGACAATAAAATACAAAGTCATCACTTTTTCAATACCATGTAGCACGGCAGATTTACAAAACTGTTTATCAGTATAAAAGCCAATAACGCCACAGGGCAGAGAATATGTATTATACAATACCGGAAGAAAACAGTGTAGCATGTTTCCAAGTGCACCGACATATACTGGGAGAACGTCTTAAATTTCTGTGGATTTTAAATCTGTGGTCTCGTTGTATTCAGAAATAGAGTCCCTGCAGAAGAATAACCACTTATACAGTACTATGTACACAAACAATCATTCTACAATGCCTAGACCTTAGATATTCGGTGTGTAGCATCCTCTAGTGGACCTCTCCAAGATTGTTTAAGTTGTGGCCCAGGGTCAAAATTGGCTCCGCTCTGGGGTTTACTTGATTTTACATAGGCCTTATAATATAAAGGAAAATTTGAAAAATCTTCTTGTCAGATAGTACAATGCCTAAGGTTAGATATTTTGGATAATTATAGCATTGTTTAGTGGACCTCTGCCAGGTTTGTTCAAATGATGGCCCCAGGGTCAAGATTGGCCCTACCCGGCGGGTCACTGATTTATATAGGCTAATGACATAGGAAAAAAGTGAACAATTTTCTTCTCTTTTAAAAGGTCTTTCTGGTGAGCAATTAAAGGGCTATCATAGCCCTCTTGTTTTACATTGGATGTGTTTTTAAAAATTCTTAAAATAAACCTTAATTCCAAGAGCATGTAGTATTGTCTAGTGGACCTCTACCAAATAAGTTCAAATCATGACCCCTTGGTAAAATTGACCTTTGCCCTTGTAGTCGCTTGATTGTTTATAGGAAAATCTTCAAATTTTTAAAGAATAACCTAAAAGGTCCATCGCTTATAGATATTTGACATGTAGCATTGCATAGTGGACCTCTACCAAATTGTTCATAGTCATGACCCACAGGGTCAAAATGACCTTGTCCCTGGTGGTCACTTGATTGTGCAAGGCTGCAATATAGGGGCATTATTGACCTCTTCTTGCTTTCAAGTTTTGCTATGCAAAAGCTTTAAGTCATTGTACTTGATTTTGATTTGTAACATAATCTTTACGAATCTGAGACTGGCCATTATATTTATTCTATGTGTTGGATAACTGTCAAACACTGCACCACAAGTGATATATTGGGTACATTTATCATCACAATTGGCAAATAATTCACAAATCTTGCACATGTAACATTTTTGAATATTGTTCATTGTTGTTACATAGCCATGGAAATCTGCTTTCATACTAAACATTGTAAGTCAATCTACCATATTCATGTTTGTATGTTTTGGATTTCTTGTTAGGTGGACTTTCACTTTTTGGTGATGTATCTTTGGAGGGAAAAGATTTAGGCTTTTCAACTGTAAGTTCTCCACGGTCAATTTCGACCATGCAGACATCTGGTTTGAATTTCTGAATACCAGTTGCACATGATACTCTATGACTTGAACTTGTTTGTTCGGTTTGTTACTGCCAGAGGAACGATCTTGTTATTTGCTACATAAATGGGCAGTGTTTTGTTAGGACATGACTGATTGATAGAGGAGGAGGATGCATCTTGTTCAGTTGAAGTTTGAAAAAAAAGATGTCAAAGATGTGTATTTCATTGTCCGTTTTTCGAAAAAAAATTGTGTAATTTCTCCAGTTGTGCGACATTTCTTTTGTTTGCCGGAAATATTTTAAAGTAATTGTCATAAAATATAATAAGACAGACCCACAATTGGAATAAAACATTATTCCAATCTGTTTCTTTATTTCACATAGGTGGGCATTCTTAAGTGCATCGCTTGAAAACGTTGTAGGTATTTTTTCTTTTTTTCCACGCACTATGATGTCACTGTTTTCGCCACACCACCTTTTTTTGGGACACAGCCAGAACTTGTACAGAACACTGTTCCTTAATATTTTATTCCGTATCCCCTTGAAACAACATCACAAACTTAAAACCGCCATTGCCGGGAGCCATGTCGGTACAATCTTGAAATTAAATTACTATACTCACTTGCAATAATAATCGTTGGATACCACTTGCCCATATGTCTCGATCCTCTCACATATCTGCCTTACTTACCACCAACCATCGTGGTTTGTCAATCCAATATGCTAGGACCTTGTTTGTAGCCATATTGATTTTAACAGAGGCCGATATTATGCTTCCTCACAATTTGAAGAAGACTTCACGTCATGATTTCATCCAATGACCTAAGCCATTCAATAAAAAGCTGTGAGGTCATCCAAGTGTCTATAGATAGCTTTTAAACATCTTAAAGCACCTAGGTTTCTTAAGTTTTTCCGTACTCATGATAAAACTTGCTAACGCAGTTGATCTGTCTTTACTCGCTTTACCACCTTGACACTTCACTGACTTAAACTCCAATGTTTTGTCAGGAGGTGCATTGTAAAAGATTGCAGTTTCATCTGCATTGAAAACACCATCTGATCTATATTGTGACAATAAAACAGATAACTTTGGTTTCCAGCTGACAAACTGTTAATGAGATGTGAGAGAAACAACTTTAATATTCTGGGAAATACAGATGGAGTTGCAATTTTCAAGTAGTTCAATAAGAAGATTATTGAAATCTGTGTGTTCTCTTCAATGGGCAAATATTGGCAACAACTAACCTTTTACCTCAATGCTTCATTTGTCCAGTGATCGGGAAAGGCATGCGCCATGCGCCATAGTCACATTAAAATTCAAAATATCACATCGTCTTTTGCACCTGATGCGCCCATGTCACGTTCCGATTTTTCAATATAATTTACGTGTACGAAATGAAGCGAGTATGCAATACATACTGCTGCTCAGTGTCATCTGACGCTTAACGTTATTCTCTGCAGTTGCATGCAAGCGCCTAATGATATAGACGCTCTGCGTCGTCTGACGCTTAACATGATTTCTGTTACTCCGGAAGCTTTACTCGCACATGCCTGCTGACAACCTGCTTACGCTTGATTCTTCGCTCTTGACGGGAAACCAGTGCATAATTAACATTATTGGTTCCCCTTTTTTCGACGTAGTGACGGCTGGCATGTATCCGGGTCACAGAAATAAAAAAGAAACGGATGAATATGAGCCATTCCCAGCGAATCAAATATAATGCTTCGTAAATTGACTTCTTTGGGATTATTTACCAACTCCGCTGCTTGGAAGTATTCTAATACTGGTTTCTACAGCGTTTTTATTGTTAGTGATGAAGTACGGAAAATTTGCATGAACATGCAAATGTCGCACTCGACCAACTAACGTTTTTATCGTGTTTAGACATAGTTGTACTCATTTTAAAAGCGTGTCATGGCTATAACTGTGTATAAATAAGTAGCTACACAAATGGTGGTTATTTTTACACCCTAGTTGTGAGAATTGTTTAAAAAATGAACGAGTTGCAGCCTGTTTTCGTAGCAAGGCGTACTTTCGGTTTAGCGATGTTACCTTTCTATGAAGTATCATTCAAAATTTCGACAAACTCGGAAACGAAGCCAATGTGGTTTGGATATGTTGTATTGAGATGAGATTTTAGTTATGAAATATGTACCAGAGTTGAAATGCGATCTTATGGGATAATTGTGCAGAAAGCAGACTTTTCTGAATTGAAAGCCTGCTGAGTATATTTGCTTATATACCATAACTTGCATAAGTCACTGACTTATTTGTTACTCAGTTATCATCTGCCAATAACAATGCCTCTCAAAATATTAGTTTGTTATCTCATTAAATGTCACATTGGATTTTGAAAATGTCACATTGATATCGAAAATGTCACATTGATTTTCCATCCGAAAGGGCCATTGTCCCATTAAGAAAATTTCTTTCCCGATCACTGTTTGTCTATCAACTTTACATACCCATGATGTAAAATCTGATTCCTTCTAATGTTATAATCATAGCAAGTTGGCAATGTTTTCACTTTTTTCAAATAGTTGTAAATATCATCAAGATAGTATTGTTTCATAATTAATGACTTGTAATTTACTATACCATCCTGTCATAGCATCTGAGTGAGTTATCATTTACAGCTTATGATTCACCACACATGGTTTTAAATAGAATTCCATGTCTGTCCTTAAAGCGAGTCAACCACCCACTTTTAGCATTGAAGTCTGTAATGTCTAATTTTGCAGAAAACTCACCTGCTTTAGACATCAATGTAGACCCAGAGACCACAGCCCCTTGTTCACAAGCGTTAGTGAACTACTTCAAGAGCAGCTTCTTCTAGTTCTTTCCAGTTTTCAAAGTTTTAAGTTTTGGACCTTGTGTTTGATAGCCTTTTTTATGGTATCCGAGTTTTTCAACCATGTTAACAGGGTACTACTGCATGTTGGCAATTTGTGTTTGTTATTTCACACCCTTCTAAACATCTAACAAGGCTTTATCTGGGGCTATATTGGATTCACGCTTGTCGGTCGGTTGCTCCATGCATCTGTAGACATAATTTGTCTGGACAATTTCTCAGCAACTACTGACGGGATTTCAATGAAACTTCACAGAAGTGATCAGTAGTGTGCAGGCTAAAACCGTTTTTCGTTTGGATTAATTTGCACTGAGTTATAGCCCTTTGTTTTGTGATCACGTGATGTCCATCATCCGTGCGTGCGTGTGTCAGTGCATGCGTCAACAATTGCTTTAAACAACATCTCCTTCTTAACCAGTAGGCCAATTTCAACGAAACTTCACAGGGATGTTCCTTGCATGAAGGTCTACAAAAGTTTAATTTCATTAAAAACTCTGGTTGCCATGGCAACCAATAGGAAAACATATAAAAATCCTCTTGTCCAAAACCACAGGGTCTAGAGCTAAGATATTTGTTGTGTAGCATTATCTAGTTGACCTCTACCAAGTTTGTTCAAGTTATTGCCGTAGGGTCAAAATTGGCACATTAATGTTATCACTTTGTTACTTGCTCATGATCTATGACTGGCTGCTCTAAATGTGGTCTAAAAGTGTCTGGCATTCTTTTGGCCATGTCTCTGTTAAGTTCTAAAAGAAAAGCATTTGCTTGTGCTTTGACCAGTCTTCGAATTTGTCTGATGCCCGGCTGCCCGAAAGGATTAATTTTCCTTCTATATGTCCTTATTCGGCTTACCTATTTTTTGAGAGTTTTCTTCATATTTAGTATATTGGCAGGCAACCTGCCACAAAAATCTAATTTAAAGACTTGTTTGACATTAGTTAGCTTGAACATTCATGAATGATAATGATTGGTAAAATACTGTACTGGCTACCTATAATACGAAGTACAGTGCCAGATATTTATTGATCCTAACAGCTCACCATATGCCATAGGCTCATGTGAGCTAAATACACATCCCATCTGATGCTTCTACCGAGCACAGCATTAAAATGTGTTACCTTTTACTCAGTCAGTCTAGAAAGTAAAACTTTCACTGAGCAATGGATTGTTTTTATTAGACAGAGATCTTGGGCGCATTTGATTCCCTTTACTGTGTTTGTGCAGAACATGTTCCAGAATCGAATGCTGCAGAACCAATATGGCGTCAAATAATATTTATTTTGTAGTCAGTATTAGTAACTGATTTTATGGTTCTTCAGTTGTTAGCCATTTAATAGTTAAGTTTGACAATCAGATTTTAGAAAGGGGTCAAACTGGTACGCCTTATTAGTTATAGGCGAATAAAAGATTTATTTATTGTTTATTTATTGTACATGTTTTTTATGCCAGAAGCCCAGAACAGACCCGTGATTGGAATAAAACATTATTCCAACCTGTTCAGTAATACAAGTGTTAGTGAAACTGAACATCAATGAGGTATAAATGGAATCTTTTATTTCACGTAGTCAGGCACGTTTACGAAATTCTGTTCACTTACGTGCCTCAGCATCTTATGCTGTGGTGAAAAACATTCCATAAGTGCATCGCCTGAAAACGTTTTCTTTTCTATGCGCTTAATGCCACTGTTCTCGCCACACCACCTCTTTTTCGGGCACAGTCAGGACTTGTCCAGAGCACTGTTCCTTAACATTTTATTCCTGTCCTTTTAGTTCGGGAAGTTCCATACAGTGAATTGAACGCACCTCTTGAAACAACATCACATACTTAAAGCTGCCATTGCCGGGAGTCACGTCGATATGTACAATCTTAGAATTAAATTACTATACTCACTTGCAATAATAATCGTTGGGTACCACTTGCCCATATATCGAGCTTCTGTCCTTACACTTGGCTTTAAGTCTCCTCTCACACACCTGCTTGCTTACCACAGGCTATCTTTGTTCGTCGATCCAATACGCTTGGACCTTATTAGTGGCCATATTGATTTTATGATTTTTAGAAATGATACTGCCGTTCGTACAACACATGCAAGTTCACCTCTTTCTGGCATTGGTGGCTATAAATAGAAATCAGGGCTAGGTGGCATGTGGTACCGTAACATCTGAAAATATTTGAAGTTGTTTTAATTATGTAAATATTTTACACCATCAGTTTTAACCTTTAGACTTATAAATTTTCTTAAGGTCAATAATTTTGAAATTTTAACGTTAGTTTTACGTCTATATAAATCTCTAAAATTCCTCTTAGATTATTTACGACATACAGCAGCTGTCGTAAACAAAAACATAGAAGTAGCTAGATGTTGTGTACAAATCGCAAGGAAATAATTTCAGTATTTGAGGACAGGGCTGTTTGTCGCTTATACAATAGAGGCCGATATTATGCTACCTCACTGTTTGAAGAAAACTACTTCACAAATTCCAAAATGCCAGCTTCACAAACGAAAGAAATGCCGCTTTCACAATTGAAATTTCTTTGTTGGAGGCTGCAAAACAGTATCACTGGACCAAGTTCAACTAAATATAGCATTTTTGGAACAAATTGATAAAACCACTTACCAGAGTGTAACTTAACATTCAATGATGAAATATTCAATTTTAATTGATTTTCCTTGCAAAATAAATTTTAAAGGGAAATATTTGTGGTCAATCGCTTTTCACAAATTACAGTCAAAACTCATTATATCAAAGTTCAGGGGACTTCCCAAAATACTTTGATATAAACAAACTTCGATATAGGAACTTGATACCTGTGTTTACATTTTAGAGATATTAGTCATTGTGTAATAATTTATATACACCTGGAAATAAGTTAAGCACACCCCGGAAATTTAAAATTGGTTGTGATTGAAAGCACTGTCATGAGATGACGACTTAATTGAGCTAAGAAATAGTAATTTGATAAGTAGCGATAGCAATTTAGTAATCATAAACCAGTAAATTTATGAGTTTAGTTTATTCTTATCCAAATTATTGAAGCATAAGCAAATGTGTTGTTTTTTACCAAAAATGTAGGTGTTTATAAGTATGGTGTTGGAGCGTTTACAAAACATTTACTGGTGGATATTTTTGGTAAATGTTGACGATTACTTAACCTTAAATGACATTATGTAGCCAAATTTTTAATAACGTGTGTAACCGCCACGTGCCCGGATGACAGCCTCTACCCTTCTCCTCATACTACCAGTAAGGCGTCTAATGCGATTTTGAGATAAATTTTGCCATTCTTGGTGCAGAGCTTGTTCCAGTTGTTGCAGGTTGACCATAGGTGGGTCCAAATTCTGTATTTTCCGGCCCAGGATCTCCCACACGTGTTCCAGTGGGTTTAAATCAGGACTCATGGCAGGCCAGGGAATGTTGGTGATGGCATTCCGTTGCAAAAACTGTGTTACAGCATGTGCTCGGTGCGGTCTGGCATTATCGTCCATGTAAACAGGTCGGGAAGTCAATGGATGATTATCAAAATGGTCCACGACGACTGGATGTAGGATGTCTCGTACATAAGTATCACCTGTCAGATTTCCTTGGACAGTTACAATGCCCAACTTACAGTCATGGGACAACCCCATATTATAACTGATCCACCACCAAAGGGAACCGTAGGAAGAATGTTTCTTGGTGTGTAGGCTGTATTTCGTTGCCTCCACACTCGAATGCGCCCGTCTATGACGTGCAGAAGGAACCTGCTTTCATCTGACCAATGGATCTTTCTCCATGATCTCAGGTTCCAACCACGCCTTGCCAAGCACCATGTCAGACGGTTCCTGCGATGAACAGGTGTCAACAAGGGACGTTTTATTACCCTTCTCGACTTTAAACCTGCAGATCTGAGCCGATTGCGCAGAGTACGTGACGACAAATGCCTGTGCGGCAACCAGTTTCCCTTTAGATAGGTGCTTGTTGCAAACGGAAAATGTCTAACGAGAGGTAAAAAATTTCGGTCCTCGCGTGCCGTTGTTACATATGGCCATCCAGATCTTGGACGGTCCCTTACGTCATGCCTCTGCCGATACTTTTGAGCTAGTCTGCTAATGACAAGCTGACGACCAACAGCACTGTAGGACATGCCAGCATTAATCATGCCTATTATCTGCCACCTATCGCCATCTGATAATCTTCTCCTAACCATTTTGTTGACACGAGGTCAAAATAATGACAATATGTTAGAACAAAATCAAATTTTGTACATGTACTTTGTGTTAATTGAAAGTGTAGTTTAACAATTCACGAATATATTGTCGAAATGGCGAAGTACACAAGCTTTCCGTGCGCGCAACTCTATCGGAGATACACATGATTAGTACGGAAGGTCGTTCTTACCATTGCTCAAATAAAATTTAAAATTTCAGTTGTGGTCATGTCAAATTCGAGGCAAAATGCCGGGTGTGCTTAACTTATTTCCAGGTGTATATATGTCAGTGTTCGAATTCAACCTAGTTTTAGAGTTTTCTTCATAAAGTATATACTCGGACAACCTGTCACAAGAAATTAATTCGAAGACTGTTATGTAATCATGTGATTTGGTGTACGGGATGGTAACGGGTAATATGAACACGGCTTTTATACTTTCAATGTTTATTTTGACATTTCAAATACAACATGTACATACATACACAAACTATATGAATGAACACATTTACATACACATTTCATTTATTTACAAGTATAGACACATATTATGTATGACTTGTTTTGGTTTGAAAAAGTCAAGAATGTTTGTCTGTTTGGTGGACATGTTTGACAGACTTGATGTAAATTTGTTGATTGTCTCTAAACATTGTATAACCTTATCACTATCATCGAAGTATTCCAGGTATGTACCAACATTGTCTACTGAGTTGAACGCACATGATGGTGGCACTAGTTCTAGATCATTGTCACTGTCGTTGTCACTACACTCTAAAATCTCAGTCCTTCTGTCATCAATAATGTCACGATTATATTTTCTTCACACACACTGGAATATCCAAATTATATTTACGTACTCTTCCATATTCATCGTCTGTCCAATCACATTAATAAGTTAAGAAAGTGGAATCTTGTCATCTGGATCCTCGATTTCTTCTTCGTCCTTGTCAATGGATGATGTCTAATAACTCGTTATAAATCCAGTATGGCTAAAACAGTTGACAATGGTGGATCTATCAACATTTTCACATGAGGGTCCGAGCATTCCCAAACCATCGAGAACGCTGATCATAAACTCTGTACCATTATCAATGACACTGATTTTCCTTCCGATGAACAATATACCGTTGTGTACTTTTAGGTTTTTAATAACGCCTTGGTCTGTTGGCTGGGTAACTGGTTGTATTTGAGGGTAGAAATACGATTTCTATAGATCATAAGAACCCATTTACAGCTGGATGGGCAGGACAATTGTCTATGACCATAAGTACACATCTATTCTTTCTGGTCATGATTTCATCCAATGACCTAAGCCATTCAATAAAAAGCTGTGAGGTCATCCAAGTGTCTATAGATAGCTTTTAAACATCTTTAAAGCACCTAGGTTTTCTTAAGTTTTTCTGTACCACTCATGATAAAACGTACTAACGCAGTCGATCTGTCTTTACTCGCTTCATCACCTTGACACTTCACTGACTTAAACTCCAATGTTTTTGTCAGGAGGTGCATTGTAAAAGATTGCAGTTTCATCTGCATTGAAAACATCATCTGATCTATATTGTGACAATAAAACAGATAACTTTGGTTTCCAGCTGACAAACTGCTAATCAGATGTGACAGAAACAACTTTAGTATTCTGGGAAATACAGATGGAGTTGCAATTTTCAAGTAGGTCAATAAGAAGATTATTGAAATCTGTGTGTTCTCTTCAATGGGCAAATATTGGCAACAACTAACCTTTTACCTCAATGCTTTATTTGTCTAACAACTTTACATACCCATGATGTAAAATCTGATTCCTTCTAATGCTATAATCATAGCAAGTTGGCAATGTTTTCACTTTTTTCAAATAGTTGTAAATATCATCAAGATGGTATTGTTTCATAATTAATGACTTGTAATTTACTATACCATCCTGTCATGGCATCTGAGTGAGTTATCATTTACAGCTTATGATTCACCACAAATGTTTTTAAATATAATGTCTGTCTGTCCTTAAATCGAGTCCACCCACTTTTAGCATTGAAGTCTGTAATGTCTAATTTTGCAGAAAACTCTCCTGCTTTAGACATCAATGTAGACCCAGAGACCACAGCCCCATGTTCACAAGCGTTAGTGAACTACTTCAAGAGCAGCTTCTTCTAGTTCTTATCAGTTTTCAAAGTTTTAAGTTTTGGACTTTGAGTTTAAAAGCCTTTTTTGATGGTTTGAGTTTTTCAACCATGTTAAAAGAGTACTGCATGTTGGCAATTTGTGTTTTTTATTTCACATCCTTCTAAACTTCTAACAAGGCTTAAAGCCCCATGAGCTTTTTGCAATAAAAAATATATGTAAATAACAAACATTTGCTGATATTATCCCAAGATAATTATTACCGACGAAACAAGCCATTTTTCTTCAAAAAACACTCATTTCGCTGTGTATTTTACTTTTGCATAATATGACTGCGGGGAAAACACAGCTGTTCTATAAATAGTATTTTTTTCAATGATATTTAAAAAAAATACGATAGTGGTTTTGGAAACATTTTTTCTTGCTATAAAGTATGAAAGTATGCACGGGAGGAAAACACACCGGATTCCTCTGTTATAGAACAAACAGAAACTGTTAGGACCGATAAATGTATATGCTTACGGGACTTTAATACTTACATTCTACAGTTTTGTAGTCCATTTTATTTTTTATTCCTTTCTTCCCAGTAGCTGATGAATCCGATCTAGCTACCCTCCCCCAGTAAAACTGGAACCTTTGTTTCAGTTATCTTGGACATTTTTTTCATATCTGGGGCTATATTGGATTCATGTTTGTCGGTCGGTCCATGCATCTGTAGACACAATTTGTCCGGACAAAATCTCAGCAATTACTGACAGCTTTTCAATGAAACTTCACAGAAGTGATCAGTAGTGAAACTAGTTGTGCAGGCTAAAACCATTTTTCGTTTGGATCAATTTGCACTGAGTAATAGCCCTTTGTTTTTATACAGTATATACAATAGGCAAATATTGTCCGAACTATTTCCCATTAGGTACTGACAGGAATTCAATGAAACTTCACAGAAGTGATCAGTAGTAAGCCTAGTTGTGCATTTCCAGTCATAAACTAGAAGGCGTAGGGGGTCACCTGATGTTACTTAGACTCTCATAGTTACGATCACTGTCTTTGAGAATGTAATTATTTCTTTGAGCAATTGTTAAATTAATAACGTCCGAACTGGCATGTTCTTAGTAACTGAATAGCAAGACAGGATTTTTTTACAGGCACATTAATTTTACCACTTTGTTACTTGCTCAAGATCTGTGACTGGCTGCTCTAAATGTGGTCTGGCATTCTTTTGGCCCAGTCTCTGTTAAAGTTCTGAAAGAAAAGCATTTGCGTGTGCTTTGACCAGTCTTTGAATTAGTCTGTTGCCCGGCTGTCCGAAAAGATTTTTCCTTCTATAAGTCCTTATTCGGATAACCTATTTTTTGAGAGTTTTCTTCATATTAAGAATATTGGCAGGCAACCTGCCATAAAAAACTAATTCAAAGACTGTTTGACATTAGTTAGCTTGAACATTCATAAAATTTTAATGATAATGATTGGTAAAATACTGTACTGGCTTCCTATAAGCCGAAGTACAGTGCCAGACATTCATTGATCCTAACAGCTCACCATGTGCCATAGGCTCATGTGAGCTAAATACACATCCCATCTGATGCTTCTACCGAGCACAGCATTAAAATGTGTTACCTTTTACTCAGTCAGTCTAGAAAGTAAAACTTTCACTGAGCAATGGATTGTTTTTATTAGACAGACTGATCTTGGGTGCATTTGATTCCCTGTACTGTGTTTGTGCAGAAAATGTTCCAGAATCGAATGCTGCAGAACCAATATGGCGTCAAATGATATTTATTTTGTAGTCAGTATTAGTAACTGATTTTATGGTTCTTCAGTTGTTAGCCATTTAATAGTTAAGTTTGACAATCAGATTTTAGAAAGGGGTCAAACTGGTACGCCTTATTATTTATAGGCGAATAAAAGATTTATTTATTGTTTATTTATTGTACATGTTTTATATGCCAGAAGCCTAGAACAGACTCATGATTGGAATAAAACCTTATTCCAACCTGTTCAGTACACAAGCGTTAGTGAAACTGAACTTCAATGAGGTATAAATGGAATCTTTTATTTCATGTAGTCAGGCACGTTTACGAAATTCTGTTCACTTCTTATGCTGTGGTGAAAAACATTCCATAAGTTTATCGCCTGAAAACGTTTTCTTTTCTATGCGCTTAATGTCACTGTTCTCGCCACACCACCTCTTTTTCGGGCACTGTCAGAACTTGTCCAGAGCACTGTTCCTTAACATTTTATTCCTGTCCTTTCAGTTCGGGAAGTTCCATACAGTAAATCAAACGCATCTCTTGAAACAACATCACAGACTTAAAACCTCCATTGCCGGGAGCCACGTCGACATGTACAATCTTAGAATTAAATTACTATACTCACTTGCAATAATAATCGTTGGGTACCACTTGCCCATATATCGAGCTTCTGTCCTTACACTTGGCTTTAAGTCTCCTCTCACACACCTGCCTGCTTACTGCAGACTATCTTTGTTCGTCGATCCAATACGCTTGGACCTTATTAGTGGCCATATTGATTTTATGATTTTTAGAAATGATACTGTTGTTCGTACAATGCGTGCAAGTTCACCTCTTTCTCGCATTGGTGGCTATAAATAGAAATCGGGGCTAGGTGGTGCTGTTTGCATGTGGTACCGTAACATCTGAAAATATTTGAAGTTGTTTTAATTATGTAAATATTTTACACCATCAGTTTTAACCTTTAGACTTATAAACTTTCTTAAGGTCAATAATTTTGAAATTTTAACGTAAGTTTTATGTCTATATAAATCTCTAAAATTCCTCTTAGATTATTTACGACATACAGCAGCTGTCGTAAATAAAAAAATAGAAATAGCTAGATGTTGTGTACAAATCGCAAGGAAATAATTTCAATATTTGAGGACAGGGCTGTTTGTCGCTTATACAATAGAGGCTGATATTATGCTACCTCACAGTTTGAAGAAGACTACTTCACAAATTCCAAAATGCTAGCTTCACAAACGAAAGAAATGCGGCTTTCACAATTGAAATTTCTTTGTTGGAGGCTGCAAAACAGTATCACTGGACCAAGTTCGTTTGACCGTTATACCAGTGCTGTGCCTAGCTCTCGATACAAGTTCTGGTGCACCTTGAATACTGTCTGTATTTGGGATGTCACATTCAGTCATTTCAAAAAGTTTATTCCTACAGACATAGCGGTACAGTAGATATTTTCCAACATCTTTACTGCAGTCATCTAGAATGGATCTTGGAAGTACTGTAGGTGTCTTTGTATATACATTGTATGGAATACTGTCTTCGGCAGTCGACATGGCATTCCTTCGTATCATGAGCTCTGCTGTTGGCAGGATGTGGTTAATATCTACATCTGTCAAGTCCTACCCCAGTGTGTCATCATCTAATTCTGGGCTGCTTTCTTTTGGTCCACGCGATTCATTTAGGGAATCAATCAGAGACATGCAGCATGTATTCGATGATGTGTTCGACCCCGATCTGAACCCCTTGAGGACATCAATGTGATCCATTTCCCGTTTCGTGTCTGATGCAAAATTACGATTGCTACTTTTAAATGGAGTAGTATACAATGTCTGTTTCATATGTCTATGAAAGTATCCTGATTGGTAGTGGTAGTATTGCAACTTCACACAGTAGGGCGCATATGAACTGGCATTATTCACAAATGAAAATGCCAATGACGACTTTACAGTTGCCAGCAACAAGGCATACCCGTCTGGACCACCCAGTCACTCTGAAAGTGCAACTGCTACGACACTTTCGCAGTGGTGCATCATATCCCTATGCATGGAGAATGTAGCATTTTGTGCAGAACCATGCTGAATATAACTCTCAAACTTAGTTGACCAGTTGTCAGCTGCTTCTTTTGCCGAATTTGTCTCCATATCTCTATTAAATGACTCCAGCTCATCTGCATCAAGCGTCTGTGTAAAGGAAATCATGAATGCCAAATGCAGCGCTAATGCCAGCCTTTTCACATAGCGTGTTGCAACATCAATATGTTGAATAGAAACTAACTTTGCAATGTCCTCTTGCTCATCATCTTTCATAAATTGTACTAGCTGTACTATTCCTGCGTCTTTATAAGCACTGAAGAGAATGTTTATTTTTGATTTTCTAAGATGCAATGCCTTAATAAACTTCAAACTTGGTTGAATCAAAAGTTTCAAATTTTCAAAGCACAAAACCGAATGTATGCATTTCTGTGATTTACGTGGTATGCATTTCTGTGATATACGTGGTATGCATCCAGATCCCAATCTCAATCTAGACAACACACCAATTCTGGTTGTACTAGAATTAAATTTCTAGGAGTCATATTTTGACTCCAAGCTTACATTTATTAAACATACCCAATTACTGAAAAAGAAAAGCTAGAAGGCTCTGAACCTCATTAAAGTAGTTGCCCATACTGATTGGGGAGCTGACCGAAAAGTACTTTTACAATTGTTATTATTTGATCTCTGATTCATTTAAAACTGGACTATAGATTGTATACGGATCAGCAAGGAAATCATGTCTTAAATGTCTTTATTCTAGTCCTTGGAGCTCAAGTTTAAAACCTCCCCTGTAAAGAGCGTCTATGTTGAGGCAAACAAACTGTCCTTTGATTTTAGGAGGCAAAAACTTGCCGCTCAGTAAGAGATAAAGGCCATTGATCTTGTCCTTGATCTTGCTGGGGAATCTGACCGTAATCATTACATCATTTTCTCAGATTCATTATCTGCATTACAGGCCCTACACAATATGAAATTGGAAATTCCCCCTGTCTGTGATATCCTCCAAGGAATCTCTCGTCTCGATATATCCAAACAAATGGTATTCTGTTGAATCCCAGGTCAGATGAGTATAAAAGGTAATGATAGGGCTGATGCAGCTGCTAAATCAGCCCTGGCATTGCCAATTTCAAACGTCAAAATTCATACACTGATTTTAAATTTTCCATTTTCTACTGTATCCGATCTTCCTGGAAGACCCAATGGGCTGCCGACATTGGCAACAAACTTTTCTGCGAAACCAACCCTCGGCGAATGGCACCCCTCTTACAGATCCAATCGTCGAGAAGAGGTTATATTATCAAGATGCAGAATTGGTCATTCTCGTATAACTCACTCTTGGCTTCTCACTGGAGATGAAATTCCAGAATGCATTCCATGCGGTGCTCCACATTCTATCAGACATGTTCTTGTTGACTGCATCGACCTTCAGCCAATTCATAGAAAACATTTTAGCGTTCAAGACATGAACACACTTTTTGAAACTGTAAAACCTGAAACCATTATCAATTATTAATTAGTCAAGTAGGACTTTACAATAGAGTGTAATACTTTTTGGACACTTCAGTTTTACCAATGTTAGCTATTTAGTCAACTTTTGCCATCACCTTTTAATTTTAAACCTATTTATGTCAGTCATCCTTCATTCTCAATAATACTTTATTTTATTACATGACTTAATTTTTATTATATCTATTGACTTCCCTTTTTCATTTTTATTGCGCTCTATATCAGTGATTTTTTTACAATTTCACTTGTTCAAGTACTAGGACTCGCAGGACTAAAATCTTTGAGTCCCAATGTTTAAAGTGTGAGTCCCAAATTTTCAGAGATTCAAATGTTAAAGCAAAAATATAAGCAACAAATTATGCACTTTTACAGACTTTTAGTGTAACTGTGTTTACAGAAAATGCTCAATGAATACATTTTTGCAACAGTTTTTAGCTCACATGTCACAAAGTGACAAAGTGAGCTATTAGGATCACTCTCCGTCCGGTGTCCGGCGTCCGGCGTCGTGCGTCGTCAAACTTTTTGTTGTGACCACATTAGGGGCCACATTTTTGGCTCAATTTAGCAAAACTGGGTCAGAACGTTAATATCAACAAAATCTCGGACGAGTTCGATATTGGGCCATTTGGGGTCAAAAACTAGGTCACCAGGGCCAAATAAGGGAAAACCTTGTGAACACTTTAGAAATCACTGTTTTGAATTTATCTTCATGAAACTTTGTCAGAATGTTTATTTCAATAATATGTAGGTCAAGTTTGAAAATGGGTAATTTCTGTAGTAAAATTAGGTCACTAGGGCAAATTGCTGGAAAACCTTGTGAACACTCTAGAAGTCACTGTTTTGATTGGATGATCAAGAAACCTTGTCAGAATGTTTGTCTTCATAATATCTTGGATGAGTTCGAACATGGGTCATCTTGGGTCAAAAACTAGGTCGCTAGGTCAAATCTTGTGAAAAACCATGTTAACACTGTAGATTTCACAGTTATTATTGGATCTTCACCAAACTTTGTCAAATCGTTTGTTTTAATGATATAACAGTCAAGTATAAATATGGGTCATCTGGGGTCAATAACTAGGTCACCAGGTCAAATCTTAGGAAAACTTTGTTAACACTGTAGATGTCACAGTTTTAATTGGATCTTCACCAAACCTTGTCAAAATGTTTGCCTCAATGATATTTGGGTCAAGGATGAACATGGGTCAGCCGGGTTTGAAAACTGGGTCACCAGGTCAAATCTTAGGTAAAAGTCTTGTAAAAGCTCTAAATGTCACGCTTTTAATTGGATCTTGGCCAAACCTTGTCAGATTGTTTGTCTTAATGATATTAAGGACAAGTTCAAATATGGGTCACCTAGGGTCAAAAACCAGGTCACAAGGTCAAATCTTAGGAAAACCTTAATAACACTGTAGATGTCAAATTTTGATCGTATCTTCACCAAACCTAGTCAGACTGTTTGTCTTAATGATATGTAAGACAAATTCGAACATAGGTCGTCTGGGGTCAAAAACTAGGTCACCGGTTCAAAACAATGTTTTAATGAGTGAACAGTGATTGTCATGTGAGCGATATAGGGCCATCTTGGCCCTCTTGTTTTTGTCAACTTTGTTTTTAAGTTCATATATTCTTCTTTCTTTTGCTTTTGTCCATTTGGATACTGCACCATCATCAGGCGTTGTTGAGTTTCAATGGTTAATCTATTCCTGAATGTTGTCAGAATTCTGTTCTGCATTGAAAAAACCTCGCTCACACCCGGCTGTGTGAACACTAGACTTCAATGCCAGTTTTGCTAACAAAGTGAGATTTGGAAACTCTGGATTGTACTTGACAATGAGTGTCCACAGTTGATGCATTGAATCCCTAGAGTATTGCTCAGCCAGAACCACTTTCTTCACTAGATGCCACTCTTGCATAGTTTTCACATCATCAACAAGAGGTTGAGATGTCTTCTCTTGTTTCTCTCCATCCTCTGACCAAGTAGAGGTTTGTGGGGATCCATAAAAATCACATAATGCTTGGATTTCCTTGCAGCCATATTCTTCCAGTTGTTGAGTGGACAGAAACAACGATGGCCTCATGCCTAGCACACTGAAATGAGCCAGCTAGTCCTCCCGACAAACATGTAAGATATTGAAATCCTGTGGTTAAATGTTATATGTTAAATAAAACAGTATGAAGTGAGAGTGACACGTAAAGACTTTTTAATCAGGAGCACAAAAAATACATGTATTTCCATTATGACACATCATAAATAATAAATGTGTGAACATATCTAACTAAACAAGCAGAAACGGCACAGGTATGTGATAAAGAAAATTATTAAGTTCGGCACAATTAATTAACATCATTAAAGCCCCATAAGCTTTTTGCAATAAAAAATATATGTAAAAAACAAACATTTGGTGATATTATCCCAAGATAATTATTACCGACGAAACAAGCCATTTTTCTTCTAAAAACACAAATTTCGCTGCACGTGACGTCATTTAATGCCGTGTGCATAATATGACTGCGGGGAAAACACAGCTGTTCTATAAATAGTATTTTTTTCAATGATATTGAAAAAAATACGATAGTGGTTTTGGAAACATTTTTTCTTGCTATAAAGTATGCACGGGAGGAAAACACACCGGATTCCTCTGTTATAGAACAAACTGAAACTGTTAGGACCGATAAATGTATATGCTTATGGGACTTTAAGCAAATAAAGATTTAAATAACGTTTTAATTATCAGTGCCCAAGTATGAATTGCACATTGTAACATAGTTTTAATTATACATGTATGTGTCAAAATATATACAAATATACAAGTTTGTTGATCAGCTACATGTTACTATTACTTATTTACAGTACTAGGATTCTTACTCACAAAATTATTACAGTATCTCAAAATAAGGCGGTTAGATTTTGTAAATGATTTGAAAATTTCTTTAGGTTTCCGTGATTAAAAAATCAGTTATCAACAGATTGTTCAAACAGTGATATTCTTGAGTTAATTAAAATCCGAAAGATTTGGCATTTTGGATCCTCGTATCATAACAAGTAACACCCTACATAATTATCAAGATATGTCAACATGTTTTCCTGTGTCTGAAGCTGGCTCAGCATGCGCTTTTCTTTGATGTCTCGAAGGTCTTCTGTGAACCTGGTTGACTCTGGGGATAATGACATCTCTTCACACACTTTCGGGGAGATGACCTCAGGGTAGTAGAAGTTTACATACTTACTGATGGTGTTCTTCCAGACACTACACAATTCAGACTTCTGCAGTTTCCCACCACCGTACTGGAAACGTAGGTTTGCGATTCCAAACAGTTCAGGAAATAACCTTTCAGTCAGTTTTGACACGAAGTTGCCAGCATTTGTTGACTCTTCAGTTTCCATAGCTCTTGTTTGTCTATTCGGTAATTGCTTGGAAATTCATCAGTCTGCTTTTCATATGAATTAGTGGATGTAGCTGCAGGAGTTTTTTTTTATCTTCTTACTGTAGTTGCTGTGGTTTCAGTGGTTGTTGATTAGTCTGTCGTATAGTGACTGCCACAGACTCTAGCAGGGTCTTAACTGTCTGCGACCGCGCTTGAGCCTCAAGAATTCGTCTCTACTTGATTGACTCGGCTGACAGGCTGGCAACATATGCTTCTAATGATTGGATGTACCTGACCACCACTGGATTACCAATTGCTCCAGACATAATCGGCCTCACAGAAGACAGACCTTCAGCTGACGGAGTAGCACATGGTGATTCTGGTGAGGTTGGTTGGACAGTGGCATCCGTTTCTCGTTCATCCACACTGGCATGATCAGTGGCGTCTGTCTATCTCTTGTTCTATGAATTCGCCCCTGCGTGGTGACTCAATGGAGCTCCTCAGGCTCGAGTCAGACCCCTGTGACGACAGTGAAGGCAATGGTGGTGGTGAACTTTGTATCAAGACTTTGGCAGCAGGCCTACCGCTCTTAGTCTGAAAGAAACAACGTTTTGTTAGTCATATCGTATTGCAGAGAAAGAATTTATCAATCAATGAAGTAGGAATCAGTTCCTAAATATCAGAGCGCTGAAAGCACTGTGGTATTCACTACTGATTGAAATTTTTAAGCATTTGTATTGTCTAGTGGACCTCTACCAAGTTTGTTCAAATTATGGACCCGGGGTCAAAATTGGCCCTGCCGCGGGGTTTATTCTATTTTATATAGGAAAATTTGAAAAATCTCCAAAACCACAAGGCCTAGACCTAAGATATTTGGTATATAGCATTGTCTACTGGACCTCTTCCAAGTTTGTTCAAATTATTGCCATATGGTCAAAATTGGCCCCACCCCAGGGGTCACATGATCTATAGAGGCTTGTATAGAAAATTTTAAAAAATCTCCGAAACTGCATGGCCTAGAGCTAAGATATTTTGTATGTACATGTAGTATTGTCTAGCAAACCTCTTCCAAATTTGTTCATATTATGGCCCTGGGCTAAAAATTGGCCCTGACCTTAGGGTCACTTGATTTTACTTGGACTCGTGTAGAAAAAATTTAACAATGTTTGTCTCCAAATGACCTTTTTTCCTGGTGAGCATGGCCCTCTTGTTCTATGGAGGAGCACATGACCTGTTTTAGCTGTGCAGAAGTATGTGACATAGCACCAATACCCGATTGGCTAATATTTCAGTCTGGTTTTCATCTTCAATCTTATAGTAACATTCTGTAAGAATGATGAGAACCAGACTAATGCAATATTGAGCAGTATTTCAAAACAATTAAGAACATATTTTTATGTATGGATACTTAATGGATATTTTTCATGAAAGCAGTAGCTTGTAGATCTAATTTAGTTTTTTTTAGATTCAAAACAAAAAAAGATTTATTTACGTCTGTGTCAGAAAAACAATGGCAAACACATTCAACGCCAGAAAACAAAATATTTTCATGCACAAGTTTCACATTAAAATGAATGATCTTGAACAAGGCAACTTGTGTGTTAAATATACTCAGCGTCACTAGAAACTTACCACCCTACACACCCCTATATATTTCAAATTTTAACATCCTGTGTAAACTGCTTTATACAATAGTTTATATGACTAAAATGTGTAGCCAAAGGCGTTTATACTGTCCCGATACAATGGTCTCAATTTCGACCACGGACTGCACGTGAAAATTGACGTTTTTGTACAAAGCCAAAATCTACACAAACTTTATCACAAAACATTCGTGGTTTATGCAAGTTAGTGTTCATGCGAACAAAAAGACTATAAAATTTGAACAGAAATTGCTAAAAATGGGACGTTTGTCAGACGCCCAACGTCAACAGGCTATCGGTATGGTCGACATCGGAGTGGCGTTTCGGGAAGTAGCCCGTAGAATGGGCTGTTCTCACCAAACAATTATCAATCTTGTCCAGAGACGCCATCAGACAAGGTCTGTCGACGATAGTCCGCGCCCAGGACGTCCAAAGGTGACGTCAAGATGTACTGACCATCAAATCACCATCACCCATCTTCGGAATAGGTTCCAGTCAGCTACAAAAACGGCACAAAAGACACCTGGACTTCAGAATGGCCGGATTAGCGCATCTACTGTGCGACGTCGCTTAAAGACGGCAGCGTTGCATGCACATAACACTTACCGGGGTAACGTGTTAACGCCAGAGCGTCGTCAAAACCGTGTGAACTGGTGTACGTTGCACCGGAGATGGCTAAATAGACAGTGGCAAGGTGTTGTATTTACGGACGAATCAAGATTCTGTCTAGATATGGTCGACGGGCGAAGAAAGGTGTGGAGAGGTCGGGGCGAACGATATGCAGACTGCTGTGTATGTCAGGCTATGTGTTGGGGTGGGGGGAGTGTAATGGTTTGGGCTGGCATCTTGGAGGCACTGAACACCACTTGTTGTCGTTGACGGTAATTTGACGGCACAGCGATACGTTGACAACATCTTGAGACCAGTTGTTGTCCCCTTTTTGCAGAATCACGGTGACGTTAACGTCTTTCAACAAGACAACGCCCGGCCTCACTCAGCAAGGTTGACACAAGGTTTCCTGAGAAACAACAACGTGGATATCCTTCCTTGGCCCGCCTTCTCTCAAGATCTAAGCCCAATTGAGCACTTGTGGGACCAGCTGGGACGTGCAGTGTATGACGGTCGACGTCAGATCGGCAACCGCCAGCAGCTCATCCAAGCCCTCATGGATGAATGGGAAGCCATCCCCCAGTACCGCATACAACGTCTGATAGGGAGTATGCGGCGCAGAATCGACACAGTCCTTCATGCTCAAGGCGGTCATACCCGTTACTGAGGTTTGTGATTTTTGTTTTTCGGATGACCTTCTTAAAGCAGAGAAATTCTATGTTTTCCCGAAAAACTTGGGTACCAAACTATGCTTATCATTTTAACAACACTTCACCGAGTGCAATATAAAAAAATCAAATCGATATGTATTTTTGTTAAGAAAATATTTGTTAAGGAAATTTTCCTTACAATGTCATTAGCTGAACAATGTCACAGAATCCATTTACTTTTCCGTTAAGCTTATGTAACCTGATATTACTTAATTCTATCTTTTCTAACAGATGAATTCGATGGCATCTTGTAATGCCGATTTTATGTATCCATGCAGATATATAACGACACCCTTACTGAATGCTGTCAGTGCAGTAAAAAGATAATGTAGAAGATATGCTTTATGTTTATTGGGATTTTGCATTGCATGTGCAATTACCCTCATCATAGTCAGCAAACAGGCCTATTTACTTTAAGACTCCAGAGAAGCTTAGTGTATTATTTGGTGTGTGATGTGCAGACTCAGGTAATTTAGTGAGAGGTTCTATTTGTATCACCATAAATCGGGAACTTCTTGGTAAAGATTTCTTTGATATGATATATTTTATCATTCTTGTATATTACAAGAAATGTTATACAACTTTGAAGTGAAGTCAAACTTGTGAACCGCCACTGGGAAAGACAAATTGGCCTTTATTTTCAGGTGACTTTTATTTGGAGGTGATTTGTTCTTAAAAATCGTTTTTTGAAAGAATGTCCTTTATTCACATGGTGGCCTTTATTCGGAGTTGGCCGTTAACCCAAGTTTGACTGAATGTTTATATCGGTAGTCTTAGATATTCAACACAAATTAAAACAAATCAACAATGCATTTTCATCATAAACATCATGGAGTACATTTTGCGTAAGCATTTTCAGCTCACCAGAGCACAATGTGCTTAAGGTGAGCTATTGTGATCGTGTGTTGTCCGTGCATGCGCGCGTCCGTCAGTCCGTCCGTCAGTGCGTCAACAATTGCTTTAAACAACATCTCCTTCTTAAGCAGTTGGCCAATTTCAACGAATCTTAAGAGGGATGTTCCTTGCATGAAGCTCTACCAAAGTTGTCCAAAATTTTAATTTCATTAAAAATTCTGGTTGCTATGGCAACCAATAGGAATAACTTTAAAAATCTTCTTGTCCAAAACCACTGGACCAAGAGGTTAGATATTTGGTGTGTAGTATTGTCTATTGGAACTCTACCAAGTTTGTTCAAATTATTCCCCTGGGGTCAAAATTGGCTCCGCCCCAGGGGTAACTTGATTTTACATAGATTTATATAGGAAAATTAAAATAATCTTCTTGTAAAAAACTACAATGCCTAGATTTTAGATATTTAGTATGTAGCATTGTCACGTGACCTCTACCAAGTTTGTTTTGTTTAAATAATTGCTCAAGGGTAAAAATTTGCCCCGTCCCAGGTGTCAATTGATTTATATAGGCTTATATAGGAAAATTTAAAATCTCTTCTTGTCCAAAACCACTAGGCCTAGAGCTTAGATATTTCGGATGTGGCATTGTCTAGTGGACCTCTGCCAAGTTTGTTGAAATGATAGCCCTGGGGTCAAGATTGGCTCTGCCCTGGGGGTCACTTGATTCATATAGGCTCATACATGTATATAGCAAAAAGGTGAAAAATGTTCTTCAACAAAGGTCTTTTTTCAGGTGAGCGATACAGGTCCATCATAGCCCTATTGTTGTATAACTGAAAATATGCCCATTAATGCGCAAGATATGCATGATACACAGTTTATTTTTTATTCAACAAACGAAACCTTGTTATACCAGCACAAGGTTTATCTCAAGCATTTGGTCTACTCTGATGACTCCTCCAGATAATCAGAGGTTTTTACCTTATTTTTGTACCATACTTTCAGGTAACACTTTGTGAAGGTAACTCAGTATGGAAGGCAGCAAACTTGGTTATGAGCCTAGTTCATTTTTATCACAAACTAAATTCCATTTTGATAATTTTGGGGCCAAAAAAGAAAACATCTGGTATGCAGTGTGGAGAGTAATAGCTGGTTAGTATTATCATATAGTTTGTTTTCATAATATATGTCTAATAACATATAACTGTACTTTTAGGTTATTTTGAAAAATGTATTGCTGTTAATATAAAGGCTTAATTATTTTTCTTCAGAAAATAAATTTCTATCTCGACTGGAGCATTTGTAAAATTTACTCAATATTATACCCCTCCCCCATCAGTGACTGGGGCTATACTGGAATCGCGTAAAATGTCCCGTCCTGCTTCATTTCTTTTCAGGACTGTAACCACTGTTGTTCTGATGGATTTCAAAACAACTTGGCATGATTCTTCACCTACTTGAGGGTCATATAATGGGTTAACTTTGTCCAGGCTGCAACTAAAAAATGTTCTTTGCAAAGAAACCAATTTCTTTTTAGCTCAACAGAGAACAAAGTGAGTGCTCATGGTGAGCTATTGTGATCTCATGTTATCCGTCGTCTTGTCGTTCATCCGTCGTCTTGTCGTCCATCCGTCAGTCAGTGTGTCAACAATTGCTTTAAACAACATCTCCCTCTTTAATTAAAGCAGTTGGCCAATTTCAATGAAACTTTACAGGGATGTTCCTTGCACGAAGCTCTACCAAAGTTGTTTGAAAAATTAAATTTCATTAAAAACTTGCAACCAATAGGATAAACTTCAAAAATCTTCTTGGTCGAAACCACAGGGCCTAGAACTTTGATATTTGGTGTGTAGCATTGTCTAGTGAGACTTCCAAGTCTCTTCAAATTATGAACTGGGGGTTGGAATTGGCCCTGCCCCGGGGGGTCACTTGATTTATGTAGGAAAATTTAAAAAATCTTCCTTGTCCGAAACCACAAGGTCTAGAGCTTAGATATTCGGGATGTAGCATTGTCTAGTGGACCTCTACCAAGTTTGTTAAAATGAGGTCCAGGGATCAAAATTGGCTCCACCCTGGGGGTCACTTGATCTATATAGGCTTATATAGGAAATATAAAAACTCTTCTTGTCCAAAACCACAAGGCCTTAAGCTTAGATAATTCAGATGTAGCATTGGCTAGCGGACTTCTACCAAGTTTGTTCAAATTGTGGCCCAGGGTCAAAATTGGCCCCGCTCCGGGGTTCACTTGATTTTACATAGGCTCATACAGGAAAAAAAGTGAAAAATGTTCTTCTCTGGAGGTCTTTTTTCTGGTGAGCGGTTTTAGGGCCATATGGCCTTCTTTTGTTTGAATAATCTGCCTATAAAATCAGAATTATTCACGCTTATAATTTAATTGTCTATATTATAACAATTATTGGTAAGCTGAGCAGTGTAAATTTATGGAACAATATGGTATTAAATACTGTTATTGAAAACACGCTGATTAAGTTATTCACATGTCTGGATGTGTTTTTAAAAGATTACATTGCATTAAAGTTATCTTTTACAGTACACTAAAGTTATCTTTTACAGTACACTAAAGTTATCTTTTACAGTACACTAAAGTTATCTTTTACAGTACACTAAAGTTATCTTTTACAGTACACTATTTGTAGATTTAAGTGTCTCTATTTTCAGGCTCTTAATAATATTGCTACAGAGGAATAACGTGGATGAATATAACCGCAAGAAAGCAGCTGCCAGACTGGTGAAACTTTAGAAGGTTTACATCTGTTTGTTTGTTGTTACGTTTTGGACTTTCTTCAACTACACAAAAAGAATTTCATATCCCTGTCATAATATAGGTGACAAAACATTTCGAGGGTTCAAGGCAACAGTGTCATAACTCATACTGGAATAAGAACAAGTTACGACAGTGTTGCGCTGAACCCTCGATTTGTACTATAATGATGCTGTAGCCTGTTTCATGGACATATGTTTGCTATGTTTGCTGGTTTTAGACAAAAATTCTTGCAAATGGTACACATAGCAGGCGGTACACATAGCAGACACATGTAGTAGTTATATATGAACCAGTTATGGTAACATTGTTATTAATTCTATATAAAACACACAAATTTAACACATACATTGTAAGTTACCAGGAATGAGAAAAATGACACAGAATACGATCCCACACAATTGGTATACAGTCAAGCCTATGTTAGCGGCTTATTATAAATAATAATAATAAATAACTATGAATAAAGGCTGCCCTGTAACTGATGGCCATTTTTTTTTTCAAAAACTCATTGTTAGTTTACAAAAACTGTCATAGTTAGTTTACAACAAAATTACCAACTTCAAGGCCAATACAGGTCCACATGATGTCTTTCCCAAGGTTGGCCTTTGTTCACAGATCTGACTGTATATATATATAAATACTATAGAAAGTCATATCACTTAGGTGAATGCTCACTGCCTTCATTAAACACAAAATTATGAAAGAAGCTTTACAGAGAAGTTTGCAGTACTTTATAGAGTGTTATAATATATTTCATCACAAAATGAGGAGATATCAGTTGAATGGGGAATTAATTACAATTTTACCATCACTGGTCCATTGCTAGTGCCTGCAGACGTTTATATAACGGCTATTGTTTTTGTACCTGGTAGAACAGAACATATAAGAATCAAACACTCCAAATAAGTGATTTAGAATACATAGTTCCCACATCTACAATATTTACCTCCCTTGGCGGCCATCTTGTATGGCAAATTTCTTATGCGCTTAATAGAAAAAATCAGAAAATTAGTTATTAAACAACTTAACTTAATCATGAATTTGTTAAGGCCATAATCACATCAGGTTTAAGAAAATGTAGTTGTCACATATAAATATCCTATATTTAGAATTATCAAAACAAAAATATAATTATCTTCTATTAGTGCTTGTTGAAATGGCCAAGCAAGATGGCTGCCAAGGGAGGTAAATATTGTAGATGTGGGAACTATGTATTGATATTGTTGCTAACATGTTGCTCTTGACTTCTGCTTATATTTACTTTTCATTTGTAATTGTCTACCTGCTTTTAGAGTGATGTTGACTTTCAATTATGTAAGAATATGAGATACGAATAAGAACATAAGGGCGACTCTTTCACATTTTGTGCTTCGTGTAAAGTCTATGGACTTATGAAAATTTCGCCGTGAATATGGGCGTTTTTCTTTTTTTTTTAATACATCCTTGGCTGCTTATATTCACCTTCTACTTATTGTGTTATGTTTTATTCTGTTCTACATGCAATTAAATAAATCTGGTTCATTGTACTTTCTTGTGTTCATACATATGTTTTTGATCAATTGTAAAATTTAGATAAGTCACTAGTTTATTAATAGTTACTTTCCCAGATTGTGTTAATAAGCAAGTGACAGAACTAAATTTATTTTTCAACATTTATTTAAAAATACCCATTGAATCATAGCAATCTGTTTATTTTCATGTACAAACATTACAATTTCACAATATTTCTAGCACATCAAAGGCATGCCTTCCGACCACAACTAAGTAATTCAGTAAAGTGAACAAACTGGAACCATGAATTCCTTTGCCAATTAAGTAGCCATCATTGATTGTTTGCATATGTCAGCATAAGTTTCTGCAGGGATCCCTGGTTTCTGTAAGCAAAAAAGACGGAATTACCTCATTTAACAATCAAAAACATTAGGACAGGCAATGGCTGAATTATATTGCAAATATCTAGAATCAGTACCATGGACAGCCTTACATTTAAAAAGCAATTGAAACTCGAATTTCCCTAATACGCCTCGTTAAATTTTATTCTTGCTATTGATGCATAAACAAAATCTTTATATTCTTTCATATTTTCAAGACACCTTAACAATTCTGCTCTTGGCAAATTAGCCGTATCAAGGACTTGTATATAAGTCCTTGGCCGTATTTAACATAATATTATTAGTAGTATAAAGCTGTATCTGACAAGAAATGCTACTTAAATTCCAAAGCATGTAAAAGCTATATATATACCCGATTTAATTATTATCGAAAATGTTTTGATTTTGTTGATTTTTATTTTCTGAGTTATCTCTCATGTGACTTCCAATATTCAGGTATAGTGCCATTTTATTAACCTGTCAAAGCTGAATAATTACATGGTTGCTGGATGCGATTATTTTTAGCTTCGTACTACAGTCGATAGTTTTCGTTTATTTTACCGTTATGGAATGTTCCAATCCACGTGTTTATATAACAGTAAAACGAACATTATCGTATAACTTACGAATGTAATCGAACCTCACCGAAGCTAAACATAAATGCAATCATTGACCGTATAATTACACAGCTTTGACAGGTAAATAAAATCGCACTATACTTGGGTATGATTCTTATCACAAACAAACAATTATTCTGTTAATAATAGGACTTACACAATCAACAAATGATTGAATGAACTATCATAGATCTAGAATTCTAAACACTTACAGTATGTTATAGATTGGTCCTGATTCACGTATGTCAGCGCTATAATACCTCGATCATGTGTGGGTGTTGAAATGCCTTCAGAGGCCAGGAATCCCTGTGGACACTTCACAGCTTAGTCGAACTGTTTAAGGGTTGCTAAGTAATATAATCCTGCAAATAAACTTTCTTGATTTAATTCCGAGTTCATGATAAAAGTAGTTATAAGAACTCTCATAAGTACAATTTCAACTTCCAGTTAACTTTCACTTTTCCTTTATACTAAGATACTGAATACAAAATTGTTCATTGTCCTAAATGAACTACAGGTTGAAAAAAAATTAATTGCACATAATTTTATTAGGTATTGTATTAGTCAAAATTTACCTTATCAGTGAAATTTTATATCTCCATGGATTACTCTTACTCCGTCCAATATCAGAGACGTATAATACAATATTATTCGTCTCTGATCATATAACTATGAAAGTTAGTACAAAGTTGTAATAATGAATAATTCAATAAATTACAAAACTTGAAAATGAATAGTTTTTGAAGTACTTTTTAACTTCACAATTATTGTGTCAAGTTTGCTTTTACCAAATAAAAGGAAATAAAATACAACATAACCAGGCATAAGGTAATAAAGCTTATTGCAACAAATCCACAAACCTGTAAACTCCATACTCCAAATCCTGACAACTTCTCTATCAAAAATCTTGTGTGATCTGAGCATGTCTGCTGCAAAGTTTCTGAATTCCCACCTTTTCTTCATAAGCATCTGATTGGACAATATTTTAGATGTTATCCAATGAAGGACTAGGTTATATCCAAGTACTCTACAAAACAAGATACAGTAGACCAATCAAAGACTGTTTTACAAACACCGAAATATTGACATCACACTCAGAAACTAGTTTTACAAGTCTCGAACAAAAAAGGGCACATATTTAATCCAGTCAACCACTTTAAGGTTATCAAAACAAAACATAACACATTCCTGTCAGCTTGATACCTAAAACTGGCATTGTTTACACTGAAAGTTAATTTCACAGTGTACATCTATGGTTATGAAACTGTTTTGAAAATTAAAATTACAGTCCAACCCTGTTAGCAGCCACTTCCTGATGGAGGGCATTCTGTGAATAAAGTCCATTCTTTGAAAAATCATTATCAATTATTTAGAACAAAGTGACCTCCGATTAAAGGCTACCCGTCAATAAAGACCACATTTTTCTATCCGTGGATATATACTGGGCCGAAAAGGCGGCGGGGTATATAGTAATAGTAGCCGTTTGTCTGTCCGTCCTTCCGTCCTAAATATTTTTCTGGTGCATAACTTGAAAACTATTTAAGGTATTGACTTGAAATATGAAGAGGTTGCAACTAGAAGTGCATTGACAATGAACTATAACTCTAAACTCCAGTTTTGTAATTATCTCCCTTCCAAAATAATCTGTTTGTCCAAAACTATACAAGTGATTGACTTGAATCTTAAAACATAAGTAGATTGCATCTAGGAGAAGTTCAGTGACCAAGAACAATAACTGCCTGGTTCCATTTTTGAATAATTTTCACATTTTTTTTTCATTCTAATTTTTTGTCCAGAGCATAACTCCAAAACTATATGAGTGATTGAATGGGTGGCAACTACGAGAAGTGCAGTGACCTAGAACTATAACTATATAATTATAGTCCAGTTTTGTAGTTATCTTCTTTCATTTAATTTGTCAAATGTCTAGGTCACTGTTACCAAGGACTTATATACATACATACGAGTATGTATATAAGTCCTTGCTGTTACTAAAAATAGAAATTTGTTTTCCGGATGATAACTTCAGTTAGGGGTGATGGATTTCAAAGAAAGTTGGTACATTGGTAGCTTAGGGGATAACCTAGAATGGGATTGCATATGGGGTTAAAATGCCAAATATCTAGGTCACTGTAACTAAAAATAGTATATTAGTTTACAGCTGACTCCTTTTTAATTATTAGGACAAAATTAATTTTATTAGTATAAAAAAAACTAGACAGATGCTGCTATATAAGCATCAGATAACATTCCAGTGATAGGTGATGGCAGGGGACTGTGACAATGGTATTTTTCATGTTTAATATATTTTGTAAATATGTTGTGAATTATGTTTTTGGTTATATAATCTGCTATAAATTTTAAATCTGTATTTTTTAGAATAATGACAATCTTAAGTAACTAACTCTGCTTGAGGGTGTTGTAATGCAGTTTGATTATAATTCATATTTTTATTACCATTAGAACTTTATTAAAATGTTCAATTTGGATATTTTACATAATTATGTTATATGTAATGAAATTATTGTCTATAAAATGTACCTCTTATTTTGCCAAGCATTTTTCCTCAAGATATTGTAATATTTAGTATTTGAAAATGTACAATCATAATTATGTTATTTTTTATTATTACAAATGTACATTACTTTATTGCCACTGAATAAATTCATTACACAGATTTAAAGCAAGTTTGCTACTTTTTACAACCTTTGCAGAACAACAAATAGTGAAACATTAAACCCAGCATTAAATACTAGAAGTACGAATACACGGTGTTCTATAAACTATAGAAACAACACAGCATAACATACAAACAACAACAGAACAAACCCCACGATATACAGACGTTGTGTTAGGACACTCAGTAGTGACTGTAAGCTTGCTTCCCTTTTAGGATTGATGAATGTCTGTCGTTCGGCCACAATTAGTTTGTTTACACTCTAGCAACTAATCTTAATCAAACTTGGTCACAATGTATATGGCCACAAAGTCTCGGCTAAGTTCGATTATGGGCAAAATTGGAGGACTTCAAGAGTTATGTGCCCTTGACTTAAAAAATTGCTATATTTAGCGTGTTCTTCATCAACCCTAAGCATATTTACACTGAATGTGTATGACCTTAAGGTCTTTGATGAGTTTGATTATGGGCGGAATCGAACAAGTAGTTATATGGTTATAGGCCCTTGACTTAGAAAAACTGCTACGTTTGAGCTTGTTTACAGTATTGTATACTAAGCAAAAAAAGAAACTTTACATTATTCATGTATTGATATTTCAATGCTCATTAAAGAAATAACCAAGGACAGACATCGTGACATTTTAACTGTCCACCCTGTTGAAGAATTCCAGGGAAATCAACCCAGAATTACTAAACGGAAAGGGGAATAACTGATTTTTTAAAGCAGCATAATGGGTATTCAAACTATCTGTTCATTGGCTGTTGACCTGTTGACACGTATCGCTGTAAAGAAAAACAAGTTAGATACTGAAAATGTCTAACCCTGATTGATACAGTTTGAGTCAAACATTGATATGTTTCAAATTACCTCCCTTTGAATTAAAATAAGAGCATATTTACTGTTGCATTTTTTGACAAATACTTGCATTAACTGTTAATTTCTTGAACAAACTGTGTCGGCTGTAGTCCACTGCATATCATACCACTAATTTTATCAATGCACGGGACCTTTAGGTGAATACACAGTCAACTAAAGTTGCGTCAATGGAAATCTTACCTAAAATATGTATAGTTTCTTTTTTGTTGAGTATATATAGCACCTTCATTTCTTCATTAATCATAATCATATTTACCTGCATCCAGTTTTCATGAAAATTGGAGTTCGTTTTGATAAAAATCTTACGTAGAAACGGGTTATATGAGATGAAAACTATATTACAAATGTACTTGGTCATAAATTATAACGTCTTTAAAGACTCTTAGTTCTCACGTGAGGGATATAGGGCCATCTTGTTTCTTCTTTTTGTCCTGAGAATAACTGCAAAACCATACACATGATTGACTTGAAACTTAAAATGTTAATAGATGGAAATAGGACTTATGCATTGATCAAGAACCATAATTATACCCCCACTACCATTGGTAGGGGGGCTATATAGGAGTCACTTTGTAGGTCGTTCCGTCCGTTGGTCTATGAATGAAGGATGTTTGAATTACTAGATACATTTGTTCATCATCATGGGACGGTGTGTCATGCGAAAGTATTACGTCAATATCTCCATGGTCAAGGTCACACTTGGAGTTCAAAGGTAAAAAATGGCCATAAATTAGCTTGTACGGGCCATTACTACATGTATGTCATTCAATGTGAGATTTAAAAATCACTTGGTACATATGTTCACCATCATGGGACAGTGTGTCATGCGATAGAATTACGTCAATATCTCCAATGTCAAGGTCACACTTGGAGTTCAAAGGTAAAAAATGGCCATGAATTAGCTTGTACGGGCCATAGCTGTGTCATTCATTGTGAGATTTTAAAATCACTTGGTACATTTGTTCCCCATCATGGGATGGTTTGTCATGCGATAGAATTGCGTCAATCATCAAGGTCATGGTCACACTTGAATATCAATTCTCAAAAATGGCCATAAATTAGCTTGTCTTTTAGTTATCTATTGTGGGATTTTAAATTAGCTGATCACCATCATTATGATAACAAGCAATCACACGGATTACCGCATGGATTTTGTACAACTAGAAGCCATACATCTCTGACAAGGCAGTGTGATGGCGTATTTTAAGTCACTCTGTGGCAGTTCTAGTTCTATTTAGTCCTGTTATAAGCAAACACATTTGTATATATATATTACAGGGACACTATATATATGTTGTAATATTTTGTGTATTTTTAACTATGAAGAATATATCTAAAAATCACCCAGCTGTAAAATCCAAACACACATGTGCTAAATTTTGTAATACATTTTACTTCGTCCAGCAAAAGCTCTTCAAATGATATAAAAATAGAAATAATACGTTGAAAATCATTGATTGCGAAAACAAAATAAAACGATTTTTATCAAAGTTTGGCAAAGTTCTCATCAGAGGTTCTTGACACAAACTAAGTATAGCCTATCAGAGATGTATACGTCACTGAGCCTATGAAGCCAAAATTTGGTTTCTCGTTTAAAATTTGTTGACAAGATATATCACATATTTTTACTTGTACAGAAAGCTGAGAGTTTTATATTTAATTTGATACATGACATAATGATTTAATCAAATTAAAGACGTATTTAATCCTGGTGAAGTAGTCTATATTCATATGCCACTGAGAGAGAATGAAGTAGTCTATATTCATATGCCACTGAGAGAGAACGAACGACTACTCTGTATAGAGATTAGGTGATAGGACCGGGGAATACACATACCCGTCTAAAACACGACACATACTCCTTTTGTACGGTCTGAATATGTCTTAGACCGCTCGAAGCAAAACAATATCATTATAGAGCATAACTGTTTAGTTAGCATGAATCACGTTCGTCAAAATTGTATCTAGTTAACGGCTATGTAAGTATAAGGTGATGTCATCAAAATGTTGAAATTTTCAACTCATTTACTGATCTCACCACGAAGTAGAAATTATTCGGACATTAAATTTCGGATGTAAATATAAGTAATCTATTTCTTATGTATCAAATAGGAACCAGACGGAAATTATCCAGTGTTTACTCGGACATATCAAAAACCTTAACTATACAGTAGGACTTTGAACATACACGCCTTGAATTAGGTTGTTATATTGACCGGTAATCACAAAAATCAAAGTGAGATTGGAAATGCGTTATTTACGAAGAGGAGTCTACTGTCGGGGACTATAGTCTCTTTTATTGTCAAATCAAGAAGTAAAACTAAAGAATAAACATTTTATTGTCTTGGATTATGATTATTGGAGAACTGCCTATTAAATTAATTACAGCTTTTTTTGAGATCGAAGGTCAAAGTTACACTAATCTTCAAAACAAATAAATTGTCGGCAAAGAACTAGTGAAGGATTTTACATACAGTCTTAAGAAAAAAAGGATTGTTGATCATCACAGATGATCCCAATTGATTTTGCAATCAGAAGGTCAATGGTCATGTACATACTTGTACGATCAGTAACGTGAAATTACAACCAAGTTGGCATTTTGGAGATACAATGCAAAGTTTGTCAGATGATTCATGAACTTCATGAGTCTTAATCGGTTATATTTCAGTTCCAGTTATTTTCCTAATAATGGCCCCTAGGGCTTAACATTTTCCAAAAAGTTTTGTCCATAATCAGCGAGAATGGTATTAAGTTGAGCTATGCAGTGTTTATAAAGGTTAGCAGCATCAATAAATGGCCCATGTGACTGTTTAATATTTACAGAATCAGCAAATGGCCTATGTGACCTTAGAATGTGCTCATCTATTAAAGTTTTGTTACTGGATATATTTTTTGTTGTCATTTATTTAAAAATAGGATTTCGAAGGATTTGGATTTTATTTTTGGATTTCTCATGTTTTTTGTTTTTTATACAAAATCAAGGACTTATATACATATATGTATGTATATAAGTCCTTGACAAAATACACCAAATGCTTTTTGTTGCAAATATTCATGAAATTGTAGTCTTTCAGACCTGCTGCTGATAAATCCATTTAAACAAAATGATGACAAATACATTGTTTAGACTGTGTGCTTCATGGCTACAGAAGAAAGCGAGAAGTTGTGAGACTTATTTTATTATTTACCTTTCCCATGTACAGTGTAGTAGTAACTTAATTGTTACATATGTTGACTGATCTTTTCAGTGCCTTTACCTTTCCCAAGAGTTATTTCAACTACATTATATTTAACAATTTTATTCTTTGTTTTTACCGAGATAAATTTACTAAAATGTGTTGGACCAATATTGCTTACACAAAGAGAATGTAAAATGTGTACATTTTTAGTTGATTAGATATTGTAATGTTTGTTATAAAATCATGACTAGTTTGTGATCTAGCTACCGGTATTTATTTATTTATCTGTTGTTTACTGGCCCATTGCTTATGGAAAATGGGATTCTAGTGTTGGTTCTTCCCAGGAACGATGATTAGGTGAACTATTGGCCTCATATGACTCTGACTGTTGAAAAGGGGCATAAAACCCAATGAAACAAAACAAAAACGCCCTTTTTCTGCGATTTTCAAGACACATTACTTGACTCGGTATTGGGATTGGACACTGAAAAAGCATCTCTGAGAAATTTTAATGACAGAGCTGGGAATTGAACCCACAAACTTTTGTTTAGTACTTGACCTCCCATCCCCCTGTGTGTAAACTATCTAATTGGTAGGGATATCTAAATAATAATTGAAATCAAGATTAAGGTTATAATGCTGATTGGTTTATTTCTATTTCTCATCTATTTCAGTTGTTTATTTACAACAGAATGCTTTCAAAAGCTTCTCTACAGATCACCAACCATCAAAATACATTATAGAGGATCTTCTTGATGTAAAATACAAACATTTTACCGATATAGTTAATAGGGAGAGTGAAGCCTACCTTAACGATGAATATGTACAGTGTCAGAAAATGCAACTAGAACTTGAGCTTGAGTCAATGATGGATGATAACCCAGAAGCAAGGGTAATTAGTTGCATTTAATCATGTGCTTCTTATTTTCCCACTTCTTTTGTTTAACGGCCCGGTTAACAGCTAATCGTATGGTCATTTTGGCGCCGCCCCAGGGAGGGGAGAGGAGATGCAGGAGAACCAGACATTTATATCCCTATACTCTGTTCAAATAGTTTTTTCCTGTTTCTTTATCGTGCCTGGTGTAAAGCACTGATACATGCCTCACCCATTCCCTGTGATTTTCTCTTCACAGTACTTCGCTTGGTAGCTGGGGACTAGGCTATGTTTTCAAAAAGTAAGAACATCACATGTCGAACGCAAACATGCTTCCGATATATTACAAGTGCCCCGTTAATTCACTGCCCTACATACAGTTACCGGTACTCACAAATAATTATTAATTCCTTTTCTACACAGCTGTAAATATTAGGCATATCATTTACTGTAAAAGGGAGGATACCCTGTTGAGCGAAATTAATCTTTCATATTGATTACCTCCCTTGCTTTGTAAATGGGTCTATCACTGAACATTAGTTCAGGGGCATCCTTGGTCTAGTGGTTATGTTCTCTGACCAGTAATTACTAGCCCCTCAAAATTGTGAGTTTGAATCCTACCCAGGATCTGACAAATTTCACATAATTATGAGGAACCAGTCCTGCTAGCTAACAGAATGTTGATGGTACAACCAAGATGTAACCCTAGGGTCTTCTGCATTGATAAAACTGGAAAGTTACCAATTCACCCTGGCTATTGGTGAAAAAAAAATTTCATAGTAGTACTATGTTCTTAATTTATCTTGGGCATTGTGTTACCGCACCATTCATTGTGATGCTTACAATTACTATCATCATAACCACTATTACCAGTTAATTTTATCATTTGATCATCTAGACTGATTAATATTCCTAAAATTGTCACACATGAACATGTGGCTTCATTTTCTACAAACTGCATAAAAAGATATTTTACCTATACAATCAAATAATTTGTTAAGTACGACTATTCAGCAGTGCTATTTTGAAATTTATGCTTTAATTTTATATCGCCAAGAATACGAAAATTGACCTACGGAGATGTAACTTGTTTGTCCTATATGTCAATTATTATTTTATTAATTATTTAATCGACATGAAAGACTGGCAACCCGCAGTCCTCTGGCAAACATTTTGATGAGGTCTGATAAAAATGAGAGAGTTACTTGCCCTTTTGTCCCGTAAAATTCCTTTGATTTTTTAAGTGAAGATTTAAGTCAATATATACTTATTGTGGTTGAGTAATATTTTGTCTGTTCCAGTAATGATTCAAGTTTGTCTGTTCATTGATCCAATAATTGTCTTTTCCATTCATTGGTTATTTAATATTGAATCATATATAAGTGCTTCTGTTCTGTTCAGGTTAACACAGTAAAACAGTATATACATAATCAAGGCTGTAGGAAGCGATTTCAGATTTGGGGGCAATTTTAGATTTTATCTGACAACAAGAAAAAATGGGGGGGGGATACAGCCTCCTTTTTAATGGGGGGAAGCTACCCCCCTCTCCTAGCCGCCCCCTCAGTTCCTACATTGCCATACAAATCATTCTTATATACTTCAAGTTTCATTATGGTACACACATGTTGTATTTCTGTGTTTTAGATACCAAAAAATCTTAGTGCCATAAACTGGAAAGTCCTGCTTACTGAATTGAACACATATGAAGAACGGAAATATTACTTGAGTAGGATGTATGAACATGAAATGATACAGTCTGCCAATGAATTGTCTGTGGACAATATTCACCCTTATGATGGATATATTTGTGACCATGATACTCATCCAGTCAGACGAACATTTTTAATGCAGCAAATTTTAAACCAGTGGAAAGGTGCTCAATCTATAATGCATGGTCGCCCAGTGATTGTTGACATGGACTATGACTTAGATGATTATGAAGGCTGTCTTACTGTTCAGCATATTTTATACATGTACAGAAACAATTGTCAGCATATCGCTCCATGTCATCTACATTTCACAAGTGTTAAACAGAGTTATTTGGATACATTTCTAGACACGTCGGCAAGAAATTATATGGTTGCTGATTTTCATGATGAACATTTTCTCGATTTGTATTCCCGGGATCGTTTAATTTATTTGACTGCGGAAGGTCCTATGATGCAACCAGAAGAGCTGGAAAATGATGTGGTATTCGTTATTGGAGGCATGGGCAGTATCTACCCTATGTACAGATCTTACGGGAAAGCTAAACAGCTACGTATCACTCAAGCTTCTTTTCCCTTGAAAAAATATGTCACGTAAGGAAAACAAGTTTTTAATATTATTATAATGTGTGTTAAAAATAAGGCTAGAAATTTTTATACCCCCAGCAAACGAAGTTTGAGAGGGGGTATATTTGAGTCACTCTGTTGGTCGGATGGTCGGTTGGTTGGTTCGTCCATCCGTCTGTCTGTCCGCAGTGAAATACTTCCACATTCTTTAAGCGATTGCAATGAAACTTGAAATATGTTATCACCATCAAGTGTAGAAGTGCAAGACACAATTTTCATGCCTAGCAATTCACTCATTGCAGAGTTATGTCCCCATGAACTTAGCCGTGTAGTGTACTATTGCATTCTTAGTGTCAAAGCAGCGGCGGGTTATTAGTCACTTCTGTGACAGCTCTAGTTATTTTTGTTTCTTTGGCCAAACTTACTACTTATGTTATGTGACAATAAAACACAGATACATTCATGCTGAAACGATCATAGAAATAAGTGGTTATTTGGGGGGGGGGGTTCATAAGAAAATATAATTATATCATTTGAATGTGTAATCCAGGTAGGAATCTACGAATTTACATATGTGCAAAGTTTTAGTTAGTCCGACACAGAAGGTACTGTCAAACCTGTGAATATGGGCCACGCTTGGGAAAGACATAATGTGGCCTTTATTGAATGGGTGACTTTTATTGGGAGGTCATTTTGTTTTTACTTGCCCCTCTATGAGCAGTAGGCAGCTTCTCCACATATGGTGGAAAATTGACATTTTTATCAAATTTTCATAGAAGGGTATCACCTGCCACAATTGAATTTTGAACCCAGATTACCCGGTACTAACTTACCAGTACCCTTCTACAAGGAGCAGACAACTTCTCCACACATGGAGGAAAATAGACATTTTTTGTTAAATTTTCTTAGAAGGGTTTGATGTATGTACATAACCTAATTCACTGGTTTATTTTTTCAGGTTTAATACAGGAACAAGACGCGACTTATATTTACCAGATGTCCTTAATATTCTTCTTGATAAATTCAATAAAAAACCATGGAAGGATACTTTGGATAGCCGTCTACCTGATCACAGGTTTACAAAATATCCAAACATAGACGGAGAATTACTTGAAAGAATGACTGATAAATTACCTAACAAAGTTGGACTTCATCGTCAACAGCAAAAGTTTGCATTAGATAAAACACTAGAAACATTAAGGAAATAATTATCCTGATATTATGAAACTAGTAATTAGTGTTGGTTCGGGTATTTTTTGTTTGAATTAAAAGAATGTTCGTTATATTTTATGAATTGACTTTGTATGTAAGATATATTTGTGATTATTGTTTAATTCTTCATTTTTTTATAAGGATTGACATGAATTTTGTCCTTAGACATTAAATTCAACAAAAATATCTCCAGGTCGGCATTATGTTATTACTAATTCTGTCCCTCTCAACAAACCTTTCGAAATTACAGTAACATAACCGAAAATCTGTATTGCCACAGTTCAATAAAATAAAGACTCGATATTTATAATTTACCATATTGTTAATTTATGTTGCTGAGCTACCAAACTTCATGAAAAAGATGTGTTTTTAAAACACAATACCCCCTCAGGGTGACCTTGACCTACTGACCTGAAAATGTTCAGGTCCTGTAGAGATTGTCATGCGGAGCCTACATATGAAGTTCGATGATTGTAGTTGGAAGCGTTCTGATTTTATAGTCAAGGTTAAAGTAAGGGACAGACAGACAGACCAAAAACAATATGCCCGCCATGATGGCATCTATTTATATGGGGGCGTGAAAAGTGATTTTAAAATATTTTTTAATAAAGTCCCTCTTATGGTTGCAAAAGATGCAAAATGCTACACGATGATTGTTCCATTCTCTGAGGCGCTTCCTGTTTGAATTTCTACATAAAGTAAAACCATTAAAGTCAAGTGGAGAGAATTTCTTAATTAGGAAAAGTGATAGTGTACACTGAATGATGTGATATAATCAAGTAGCGTCCTCATCCCAGAAAATATTGTCAGTCAGATAAAACTGCCTTCTATTGTTGAGTGTTTTAATTAATTGACACCCAATTATTTTCTTAGTTTACCTTCTACACGATAAAACCTATCTATGGAAATTGAGCACCCAATAAACGGCGAATGTTTCGACATTTTATGCATGAAGTTTAAGATAAGAGCGTAATAAAGCCGGCAGTTTCACAGATTTTATAGGAACTATTGGATTGTAAAACAGTCTACATCTTCTTGCTCGCAATTTAATGAATATTAGAAATTGATTATTTCTTGTTTTAAGTGGTCAGTGAACATCATGTTTCTTAGCGTAAACTATTAGCGATGGATTTCAAAGTCTCTATCGGAACAAACCCAATCATCTTGTAAAAGATTTATTGCTTTACTGTAAGCATATTAATACAGTTATCTATGTTGCATAAGATGATGAAAATGTTACTAAATTGTTGATAATAAGGAATGAGAATCCTTGTTATTAAACAAATATTACTTTGGAAGGATACTTGGTATGATATTATAGGAACTGATTATCACCACAAAGTTTATTAACGTGGCATCCTTAGTAATCCTTACAGAAGGTGATATTGATTCTTCAAAGGTTGCTAATCTGTTAATATGCTGCCATAATTTGCATGTTTTATTACATGGAACTAAGTATGATTAGTTTAATAAAGTGAGATAAAAAAATCAAGAAACTTGTAATGGTTTTCTTGAACTCGAGGTTCAGGTGTTAAATAAATTCCCTGGTTTATAGGTGTAAAATAAAGTCCCTGGTTAATAGGTGCAAATTAAAGTCCCTGGTTTATAGGCGTAAATTAAAGTCCCTGGTTAATAGGTGCAAATTAAAGTCCCTGGTTTATAGGCATAAATTAAAGTCCCTGGTTAATAGGTGCAAATTAAAGTACCTGGTTAATAGGTGCAAATTAAAGTACTGGTTTATAGGTGTAAAATAAAGTCCTTAGTTTACAGGTGTAAATAAAGTCCCTGGTTTATAGACATAGAATAAAGTCCCTGATTTTAAAGGTGTTAAAATGAAGTCCTTGGTTTGTAGGTGTAAAATTAAGTCCCTGGTATATAGGTGTACATAATGTCCCTGTCTTACAGGTGTAAAGTAAAGTCCCTGATTTTAAAGGTGCAAAATAAAGTCCCTGGTTTATAGGTGTAAAGTAAAGTCCCTGATTTTAAAGGTGTAAAATAAAGTCCCTGGTTTATAGGTGTAAAATAAAGTCCCTGGTTTATAGGTGTAAAATAAAGTCCCTGATTTTAAAGGTGCAAAATAAAGTCCCTGGTTTAACCATTTTAACTAATTCATATGACCTTTTATTCTGCCATTCAAGCAAACACTTTAGGTTAATGAGTTTTCAATCACATGTAATTTTAGATACAAAAAAAAAAAGATATACCATGGAAGTTTTATCTCCTATAAAACATTCATATAAGGTATTCTTTCTCAAAATTGGTCAGACAGATTGTGTTTGTAGAAAAGTTTGTAATTTTTATAGGTTTATATGATAGAAAATGATTTACAATGATGAGATTTTTCAAAAATAGTGAATGCCCTGCCTTTGAGTTATTTGCTCTTTAAATTTGCATTGAAGTCTATGAGAGTAATGCATTTTTCAAATATTGAAGAAAAAAGAACATCCATGAAAAATGGTAAAAAGATGCAATAACACAGTATCAATCTTAATTTAAAAAAGAAAAATATTAGTCACCGTGCGACATCCACAGAAATTGATATTTTTCAACAAGGGCTACAACTCTTTTAAATCAATTCAACAAAAAAATGAAATGTGTTATAAAATAATGATAATTGGGCATTACTATTCTAGTAATAGAAGTATTGAGCATTACAGTGTAAGGGGTAATTTTTACAATGTCTTAATTTTGTATGTATTTTTACTGTGATGAAAAACAGATATTGAGACATTTTTTCTATTAATTCACAATGATTCAGTTTAGACACCATCAATATCTAAATTCAGTTTGACAAATCAGACAATTAGTCAAAAGATAAATATTTAATTATCGGAATTGTCTTTAATTCTTGCTACTTGAAAATGATACAGTAAACATTTATGATAAATTTCGGTGTTCATTTGGTGGTTAAAAACGAGTTACATGTTTGTCAAACGTGATTGTCATAATAGTGAACGTTTGGTGAACCACAGAAATTAGTCTCCATCAAACACTTAAAGTACAATAATTATGGAACTTGAAATAATCGTATTATTTGAACATATTTACACATATTAAGGTGTTTTATTGAGTTAAGAAATGAAAGTGGCTGCAAGTTTTGATTATATACAGAACAAGTGTCAAACTATTGAATGTGAACATCACACAAAGGTGTCTTTATATTGAAAGTGGAGTTAATAAGTGCATTTTAATTTTTTTTCTTCATTCTCGTAATTAAGCATTAAGTATACACACATTAGTGCTTAAGATATGTGAACTTGTTAACACCCCTTAGAATGAAATCATTAATTTTTCTTGAACCATTCTTGTATACTTCATGAATAGTTCATGAAATATGAATACCTTTTTGAAAGGGGAGCTTACTTTAAATTACCAACTTTGAACAGAAACCATCTCTGAATATGGATCACCTCTGATTAGAGACCACATATGAACAGACACTACCTGTAAATTAATGTCACCTTTGAATAGAGACCACTTGTAAATTAATGTCACCTTTGAATAGAGACTACCTGTAAATTAATGTCACCTTTGAATAGAGACTACCTGTAAATTAATATCACCTGTGAATAGAACCATAATTATGTAAATTGATGTCACCTTTGAATAGAGACTACCTGTAAATTAATGTTACCTTTGCATAGAGACCATATGTAAATTAATGTCACCTTTGAATAGAGACCACATGTAAATTAATGTCACCTTTGAATAGAGACCACATGTAAATTAATGATCACCTTTGAATAGAAACCACATGTAAATTAATATCACCTGTGAATAGAGACCACATGTAAATTAATATCACCTGTGAATAGAGACCATAATTATGTAAATTAATGATCACCTTTGAATAGAGACCACATGTAAATTAATATCACCTGTGAATAGAGACCATATTTATGTAAATTAATGTCACCTCTGCATAGAGACTATTTGTGAATAAAGACCACATGTGAATTGAAACTACCTGTGTCAAATTTTCCCATTTTTTATTTTTCCTATTTTGTTCTTCATTCCATCTTCTCATTTTCAGTAAAAGCATAATTAATTTTATTATTTTATTTTATAAAAATGCATACCTGCTTACCAACCAATAAAAGTCCATAGTTTCTATGTCCATAACTTGATAATTTGTGAAAATCAAAAATAACTTGTTCAAGCTTTTTTAGAGATCAATAAATTACACATTGTACATATCACATTTAATATCAAACCTCTTGGTTTGCCTCGGAGGAGATTTTAAGTATTCCTAGCTTCTGATTGGTCATTACTGATCTTCATCTCAAAATTAACCAATGACGAGGGTTCATTCAGAGACATGAATTTTACAATTTGTATCTGCGACCAATACACACGTGAACATTTGGCAGTAAAGATGTATAATTATTGAAGTTCTTAAAACAGTAATTGAACCTTTCCCTAGACGAAATACCAATATGACATATTTAAACCAATTTAAGTATGATAGCACTAAAAGTTGCCATCATCGACATTGATAGAATTGTATATTCATTTTCAGCTGCTGAAATTGGTGATATTTATTTCGCTCCAATGAACGTATTTCTTGACTAGAAAAAATGTCAAAAAACATCGCCGTGTCCTTTAATTTAATGTTCATCACTAAATAAAAGTGACAACAGACGATAAATTAGGTCTTGTTCCGGGGTAAATAAAATTTGCCGGTTAAATGAACACGTCTACTACAATTTTCATCAAGAAGTTAAACGGATGGAGCGATAGCTCAAATGAAGGGCTATAAAGTTTGCATGATTACACCAAAATGGCCGAGGTAACCCGAAACGTGTAACTTGTCACGGGATTTCTAGCTGGTGATTCTAATATCAAAGAAAAAAGGCCCATGATTAAGTTGAAATTTCTCCCTAAAATGAGTATCTATCAAAATTCAATGATATCAAATTGAAGATGTCAACAATATTTGCTGTACGGCAGTTTGATGGGAAAAAAGAAGAACTAATTTCACTGGTAACTACAAGTAGTTTTCGAATGACTAGGAGTTAAAAATATGTGTGGTTTGTAAGTCGACGTACGTCATTTTTTTCATTTGCTTCACTCGTAGTTTTTTTAAAGAACGAAAATGAAGAGTTGAACAAAAAAAGAAACATTCCAGTGACGAATACATAGATCTCAGAGTGAACCATTCTATTCTAAGATATAACATATCAAAGATAGATATTCATTGTTTGTTGATACGGCGAGAGAGTGGTTTTAGGATGACAATTTCCATAAGCGGCTCTTAAAACGAGGGATGCCATTACACGAAAATCAATTTGGAAAAGAACATTTTAAGACAATCGTCCATAACAAGAACACCAAAACGTCTGACCCGGTCCTGTTGAATTTACAGCAGACACCTTAAGTTATAAAATACCGAAATGATATCACCTACAGATCATTACAAAGAGCCTCAAGTCAAAGAAAGCAAACAGCTAACCATTTATATTGAATTTACGACAATGTCGAAGCCAGCTTTTTATGCGAGTTTTATATATCATAGTAAAAACTTTTGTTTTTTTAATGTCGAGTTAATCTTACAGTAACGTATTACGCAATATTGTATTAATTGAATTATCTTCGCAGTTTTAGTATTAGTGCAAATTTACGTCAAATTTACGTCTTATTTGTAATACTTTATAAACATGTATATATGACATAACTAGTACTACCATGGGCATAATTCTATATATATATAAATTATCAATACATGTAGATATATGGATATATGATTTAAAAATATCAATAATTTGTCTTCAAGACTGCGAACAATAGGTATCTATTACAAAGCAATCCTATCATAAGACATAGACGATTTTTGAGCGCACCTTTTAACGAATTAAATGTATCCATCAAAACTTAAATGAATTTAAAATGGCCTAGTTTGGATTTTTTATGCATCTCCTTAAAATCAGAATAAATGTCTGTCAGTAAACACATACATTGTACATACATGTACACAAATTCATGTATATATTTTTTTCAAGAAAATCAGTGTACTTTATAATATACCAGTCTCATGCTTGTTATTTTACAGTTTGTTTACATGAACTTTAGAAAGAATAGTATACTCATGTATTGTATCATTGTAAATGAGTGAATAAAGTTTAGCTAGTCAGTTAGTTGTATTTATTTTTGTTTTAATGATTTATTTGTAAATAATTAAGTACTCTACGACACACAATGGTTCGTGTAATCAGAATCTTTCAATCTAGTAAGGAACAAAATTAAGGAAAGTTACTCAAATAGGCGTCTAAATACAATGTAATTAGATTGGCTGATATCGGTAGGCCAATTAGGTTGTACAATCTTGTGTCTGCTGTAACATCGAGTCAACAAACTCAATCTGATGGCAAATTACTGTGTTATCCGATTACGTGAGTTATATATCATTTAAATTCCTATATTTTCTATCCAATATTGTCCAACTAGAGCAAAAAGACCTTTGCTACATTTTTGACTTTGTTTCTAATTGACACAACGATTGATCCGTATCGATCAATATAAACTTTTTGTTAGAACAGACGGGTTCATAGTAAAGTTGGCTTCGATGCCATTTGTTTAAGGAGATCAGCTGGAAGCCTCGACGTGTTCGCGCAGTTTTTTTGTCTTCAATAAAAAAGCATATTTCATATTTTCTCTGTTTACATTTCGAGTCGATATATCTTGAACATGTGTTAATTTACCACTTGAACAAAATTACCAGTTTCAGTTTTCTTCTCATTTTTTTGTTATCGTTTAAATTCACAAATGAAGTAAAAATGTACTACAAAGGCCTCTCTTTAATAAACTGATGCTCAAGTTCGTTGACTGTACGTCTGTAATTGAAAATTACATTTTGAATTGCAAGTTTCTCTATTGAAAGATATATTTTTGTCCTTTCACGCCTATTGGGAAAAGGCAAATAAAACATACACGGCACACTGACAGATCGAATTGTAATTAATGGCAACAAGCAGTTATAAAAGCCATAGAGAGTACAAGTCTTTATATATGTATCGATTTAAACCGTAAGTTAAGTAATTATTTAAGTGCCGCGCGACTGATTAGAAATGCTCACAAGCGCGCGTCTATTGAAACTACGAATTGAAAAAAGCGCAAGAAATGACTTCGGAATATGGTACCGACAGCTCCGTTAATTATGCTTGAGAACTATCCAGCTATCTCTTTTATTTGAATTTAAAAAATCAATAAAGGAGTCTAGTTTACTTTCTTCAAATTTTGGTGCTTTTAAAAGTTTGGTTGGCTTGTTAATTAATGGTCTTTTGAGAACAATTTTAATCATCAGGCTGTCAAAGACCAATCCCAAGCATTTTTATACATTGCATTAATCAGGTTTATGTTTCTTACATTTATTTCATTATTTTATTGAGTATTGTCCAATTAGTCTATTCGTCGGAAAGAAGTAATATTATATAGATGCAGAATCAGCCATTCACGTTTACCCCATTCTTGGCTTCTCACCAGAGATGATGCACCAGAATGTGTTTAAAACAACATTAAACGAACCAATTATTATTGTGTTTTGTCGCCTTTACACCAGCTAAACATGAACCGACCTTTGTAAAGATTTTGTAAATTCTGCAATAATTCGGATAACAAAATCTTAACAATCTGGCATCTGTTATAGAAGGAAGTCCGCTAAATAAATATCTTATTTCAGACAAATCTATTCATAAGTATTTTTATTTAAATAATGGCCCCAATTGATTATTTACATTTAAACATCAACACAAAATGCAACAATATTCTAGGGTCAAAGGTTATTATGCTGGAATCTTGTCAGTCTAAATATCACGAACAAAATTTAGTAGAAACTCAATTATGGACTCAAGTGTTTTTCTGTCTAGAAATCTTGTGTTACCATTTGATTCCTTATATCCTAAGAACATGTTAAAAATGCGAGCGTAAAATATTCTGGGTCCGGCAGACAAATAAAATCTCAGAATTCCATTTGAGTCAAACGTCAAATTCCCAATAACTGACTCAAATCATTTTATTGAATTATACCATATCAAGAGCTTACAGCTAGGTTCATTTTGTGGATAACTGTTATTAGACCATCTTTGTACATTGTGCATTCTTTTAATACCATAATTATTTTGTATTGCATTCAATAAAACAAAGAAATGTATGATTTAATCAATAAGTTGAGTTTGAGCTAAAACTTAAGTTTTTTCGCGAAACTTGAACCTGTTCGATAACTTTCAACATTTCAGCATGAGTGTGATAATATACAGTTTTTATAACTTTCGCATGTTTACATATCTACCGTAAATGCAATTAAGATAACCATACACAGAAATTCATCAAAAGTTGTAAAAAAATAATTACATTTTTCCCTCCAGGAATTCGTGCTGACATTGACTTTTCAATATTACCTGGGCGAAAAAGTCACACGAGCACGGAACAGCGAAAACGTCAAAACATTTTGGCAACACAACTTAAGGACATATCCGACAGTTTCCACACTTTTAAACTGACCTAAATTAAGCCAAAACGTCATTTTCAAGGGCAGCTAACTCAGAAACAAGCACCGCGACCCCCATTTTCTTTCCGCTTAAAATGTTTCTATTATTATATGCTATGATGATACAAAGTTTTAAAAAATAATTTCTATACGTTTTCATTTTGCCCATATGTTTAATAGTAAAATTACCGTCAGGGATGCGCACTAAGATGCGCAATAGCTACTATCGGATAATTATGTCCTTAATTAAACGCACAATAATCAGATGAACTTTTCATGATACAGAGAATATTACACGAAACATAAGATTTAAAGGAAACGATAAATGGAAAAGTATTTGTCAAAGGTGCAATTGATGTATTTACAAGATGCCAACCGAATATGAGTTTTCTTTAACACCACATCGATAAATGAAATAAAAATATATTTGCGTATGTATATATATTAAAAACATGTCATTGTTATTTTAAACCATGCAATTTCGAAATTTGCACCAGACTCATATTATGCATGATAATTAGGAACAACGGGGAGATATCCATTACTATACATTGTGATATATTTGTTTACTTACAATAAATGCTGACCAAATTCCTGCTTCTTATTGTGCTTTTTGTCCATGTAAATGGACCGATCCTTGAATTCTGCCAATGTTGTTCAAGCAAACCTATAAAGAGAAAAGACAAACACGTGAGAATATATTTAGAAATATAATAAAACAAAGATTAACTGATACTTTTATACAAATTTGTCATTCAGAATGAAGAAATTCTACAAGTGCTAGAAGCTTTGAACTATTTTGTGATTTTTAATTGCAATTATATCTGACCTTGGTAAATATTGAAAAGTTTAGAAAATCCTTGTCGCGTTTTAGAATCTCTTCCAATTTTAGTACCTTCTGCTTAAATATAGAAACTGGAAGATGGCAAAAACCAGTAGTGCTTCCTTTTGATGAAAGAAAATGTATCTTTTGTACTAAATTAGAAGATGAATTTCATGCATTGTTAGAATGTCCCCTCTGTACAGTGAATTAAGAAAACAATTTATATAAAAAGTGTTTTAGAAAAGACCAAATATGCAAAAAAAATTGAATTATAATATCTACACAAAACGGAAGTACAATGTATCATTAGAAAGTTATCCATGTTCATTTTTAGAATGTTTGAATTAAGACCTAATGCAGATTAATTGTAGGCCTATTCATACGATATTCGATTTAACTATCATTATTATTTACCCTATGCTATTCTTTGCCTTTCTGTTCTTTTTGTATAATATATACACCGAATTGTATGATGTACGTTTTGGTTAGTTTTGTATTATATACGAGTACATTGTATTTTATGATTTACTTTCCGGTATTATGTATGTATGTATACCTTGGGCGTACCAACATTAACGTTGTGTTTATGAATGATGTATTAATGTTTAATTAATGAACAATGTGCACTTACGAGTATCGTAAGAGCTCCCACAAATTAATATATTGTAATAAAAATGGACTAAGAAATCAGTTCCATCTAGCGGTCCTATTTTTTCCACACACATTTATAAAAATAGTTTAAGCCAATAAATTTTAAAATACATCGTTATTGTCCGTATGTCATAAAAACCGTAATGTATGTTCGCATTTTTGACATGTTTGTTTGAAATATTAATTAACGTCTTTGTATTGTAATTACCAACTCATTTGTTTTACCATGAAACATAGTACTAGTATATTCCCAGAATGTCATGTTCGTGATCTCGC